>CAWUFW010008576.1:0-600000 GCA_963921515.1 Calotriton arnoldi | reverse complement strand
TGCGACTTTTGCCTCTCTAATGAAACTGGTAGAGAAACGTGAGGTTTAAAGCATGTTTCCATATGTATTAACCTGTATCCTAGTTCATATAAGTCTCCGCATAGGTACACTGAGAGTAGTCCGATGATAGCGAGGTGTGTGCTTTAAACTGAAAGCATGGCTTGTTAAGTTAGAATGTCTGACTGCTACCATGTCTCAGGTATGTGTACACTTCAACGTATACTATGATACGTGTGGTGCAGCTGATGAGACTAACTTAAAAACTGTACAGCCTATTATACCCCTGCACAAATGTTGTCAGAACTTCTTCAGCATTCAGTCCCAGAAGCACAGATCTTTTAGCTAGGCAGGCATCACAAAATCACTTGAACAAACACTGTCATACCTGGCTGTCCTGTGTAATGAGCAGAAAGTGATTCATTTAGTTTCTTCTCCACACATTTCGAAAGCATGCGATGTAAAAATAAGGGTAGTCTAGTATGTAGAGGCTTGTTTGAATGTATCATATTGCCTCTAAAAAGGCGCTGACTGTCATTGACGTCTCTAGAATGATACTGACATTCACAAGAGTGACATAACAGGCGTCAAACTTTGATTTTGGCTTAGGCCTGGCTTTGCAACGTCTACCTCTCTAATGACAGTGGTAGGGAAAAGTGAGGTTTAAAGCATGTCTCCAGATGTATTAACCTCTATTCAGTCAAATCTTTATTTTGGTTTAGTTTAAAACCATAAAAGATACACAATAACAGATCACACATCATAATGATAAAAAAAGCATACAAAACAATTATGCCTTTCAAAGGTACCGCTTTAGACCATTTATATAAAAACTATTTCACAATTTAAAATATAATAAATACAATAAAATGCTAGGCGTAATTGAATGCATAAAAGGCATTTGAGGAGTACGTAAATCAAATAGCATTGCAAATAACCAAGGACTATAAGTGACTGTCTGTACGTCCTTTAAGTGCAGCTTCCTAGTAGGAGTCTAATCAAAAAGTGCAAATGCTTTAAGTGCAACACGTATACTTAACAGGACATTCCAACTAGTCTCTCATTCAATTATAAAGTGCAAGTGCAAGGCTAATTGGTAGCATAATTCTAAATACACATGTGCGTACCATCCTTAAAATTTTAAGCCTTCCTTTACTCTTATTATACCCACATCAAACAGGTATCTACTGACACTAAAAACAATTTTTTGAGAAGTGTCAGTTTTCAGTATTTTTTCTGCCTCAAAACAGGACCTAATGCCCATGTTTCGGCAAATAGGTTTAATCCATTTCTTCCTAGATTTAGCATAAACAGGGCAAAAGAATAATATGTGTACGTCATTTTCTTGAGTGTCAGATTGGCATAATACACAGCACTCAATATTATTCTCCCCCTGTTTGCGGACCCATTTCGATGTGTTCGAGTTGGTTTGCAGAACACCATAACGAAATTTCATGTATAGTGATTTTGCTAGCTGTGGCTGCACTTCATCCAGAAATGGCTCGAAACTCGGAGTTGGTTTCATAAGAAGAAACTGGGTTGTTAGTGTACCGACAGCAGAGCTATGGGACACGCAGTTTTGGATGTAAGCCCAAAAAGTGGATTTTAATATTTTCTTAGAAATCAATGTCAGTTGAGCGGGTTCTTCCCAAAAATGCTTCAGTCCTAATTTACAAAACCAACAGTAAACATGCTTAAGCCACTGGAGACTTGTAGCTTGGTAGAACCTTAAAATTTCTTCTAGCCCCTCTTTATAGTGGGCAAGTTCTATTGTAGACCACAATCGCACCCAGAACAATAATGGGCTTAATATGGCTTGATGATCTAAACGTTTAATGTTTAGGTCCATAACAATAGGGATTAGAGGTGTGCGCACTGGGAGGCGTAATAGCGTCCTGAGAAATTTGTTTTCTCCTACCGCGAAGGTATTCTTACACGAGGGCCCCCGTAGTTCCGCCCCATAAAGGGATCCCGATTGTGCCCTGTACTTGTATACCTCGAGGGCTTGGGATACCGCCTTAGAGGTACTACTCTCGTGTTTCTTTACTATCGGTAGGGAATTTTGAAGCAAGACAGTCTTGTTTTTCTCCAATTGTGGTTTCCAGGTCATTTTGGTGTCCAGGGTTATGCCTAGATAATTAAAATTCTGCACATATTCTAGCTTCTGATTTTTAACAGTTAAATTCTTTGTAAAAGATTTATGTGGGTTAACTGCCATTTATTTAGTTTTGCTAGAATTTATTTCCAGGCCCTTAGTATCACAGTATGCGCCAAAAAATATATTAAAAATTGCAAACCTTTTGGGGTTTGAGATATTAAAATAGTGTCATCTACAAATAAAAGGGCTGGTACTGGCACCCCCCTAACTTGGGTGAATCATGTGCACAGCCCAATAAATACTCTGGAACATCGTTTACGTACAATGAAAATAGGGTGGGCGCCAGGACACACCCTTGCCTTACGCCCCTTTTTACTGGGATTGCCTCGGTAAGTTCTCCCCTCTGACTCCATCTAACCTTTGCATAGTTATCCTCATGCAATCTTATTATTTGCACGAGGAGTTCTCCTGGTACCCCTTGATCTTTTAGGGATTTCCATAGTAGGTTTCTAGGGATGAGGTCGAAAGCGGCCTTCAGGTCGACAAAAGCAATATACAGATGGCCTTTCTTAAGAATTGTATATTTCCAGCTCATACAGAGAAATCTAAAGACCTGGTCAATTGTGCTGGTTCTGGCTCTAAACCCAGCCTGATATTTTGAAAGAATACAGTTCTCCTCAATCCAGTCGTTTAGTTTTGTTAAAATTTGTCTAGCATGAATTTTTTGTAAAATATCTATTAAACTAATAGGTCGGTAATTAGAAGGGTCTTGGCGGTTACCTTTTTTAAAAATAGTAGTAATTTCGGCCCCTTTCCATGATTCCGGGATTGGTGCACCCGCAGCGACTGAGTTACACAGAAAGTTAATGTAAGGGCCCCAAACAGTTTTATCATGCCTCAATAAGTCTCCTGGTATCTTATCTGGGCCTGGTGCTTTCCCCGGTTTTACTGCATCAATTGCTGCCAGAGTATCTTCCAAACTAAAGTGCAGGGGGGCTATACTAGGGATGATTACATAGTCTTGCAGATTGTGTGTTATATCAGTTGTAGATATTGAATAAAGGCGGGAAAAATGATTGACCCAGGTATTAGCGTCTAAATGAGGTCCTTACTACATCTTCCCGCTTTATTGCCTTTAGCTATCAATCGCCAAAAACCGGCGTGATCTTTAGTTTTGGCTGCACTAATCAATTCTGTCCAGATATTATCATCCCAGTTTTTCTTAGTTTGTACTAGTAGTCTTTTGTACTTAATCCTTTTCTCCCTTAGGGCCACGACATTATTAATTTTTGTCGCTAATATAAGTTCCTTTTTTGCCTCGCGGCACTCCTTGTTGTACCAGGGGTTATCTAAATTGCTAGTATCAGTTTTCCCCCCCTTTACGTTCTTTAGGAACCTTACTCAAGATAGGTTTCAATGCATCTACCAATGCATGATGTATGGTCAGTATTGGGAACTCTGCAGCAGGCAGATCGATATATGGAGAAATGACGTCTGCAAAGGTGTCATAAATCTGCGTCATAACCTCGTTATTTCCCCCTATGGATGGCCATTTTAGGGCTCTACGGTTATTACTTACTAAGGGTTCAATGGAGATAAAGTTAGTGTCTCCATTGCTCCAAGAAGTCGGTTGGAAAAGGTTGGAAAAGGTGAGCTGCTAATGTCAAACGTAGGGGGTAATGATCACTGTCAATTGTGGCTTCAACTTCCAAGTCATGTACATATGGCCAAAAGCCAATGGATGTCAATATGTAGTCAATGCTACTCTTACAGTTGCCCCTGTTAAATGTAGCAGCATTAGGACTTTCAGAAGGTAATCGACCATTACAAGCTCTAAGTCCATGCCCTGACACCAGTCTAGTAAGTTGTGCAACTGCAACAGAGCAGGGTACAGCCGGACTACTTTCCAATGGGGGGATATTATTTGCCATATCTTCCTCTTCAAAAATGTTTTCAAGTCTGGTTCGAATTTGCGATTAAAATCACCCCCCACGATTACCATGGCCCTCTGGTCAATTGAACTTAAAAACTGATCTAATTGGTCTATCACCAGAGATTCCTTTCTGGATGGGCTAGGTCTACTATAGATATTTATTATGTATATTTGGGTTTTGTCCCGTGTACAAATCTTCACCCCAACTAGGTCCTGTGATAGAAAATCCAACTGGGTTATGTCAATACATATGGTGATTTTTACCCATATAACAAGGCCACCAGAGGGCCTACCTCTAACCGAGGGGATAGCCTTAAGACTATATGTCTTAAACCCGACCTTGTGGGGAGTTTCTATAGCCAAGGTTTCTTGTAATAGATATATTTCGCTTTGTTCAATGTACTCCTGCCATTCTGCATCCCTTAGCTTCCTTTTCAACCCCGCTATATTCCATGATATCAGTTGTATTTCTAGTTGCCGTTTTTTCATGGTTCCCTGGTTAGGTGAAATTTCCGTCTCAGTCCGAATTCCCTGAGCTTCATAGTGTTCATTGACAGAGTCAGAGGGACACATTCCATTATTGTATAATGACGGATATAACTCAATTTCGACCACATGGTCGCAGGGCAAGGGCACTAGTGGTGCAGCTAAGGTCTGTTGAAGCATGGCTGTGTCCTGTTCATTTATTAAACATAACCGATCCGGGTCGCCAATCCTCGAATAGCAACCTGCTGCATCCCAGCTAGAAATACTCAAATCTATATCAGCCTTGGTATTGATTATGGCTAGCTGATCATCTGGCATATCAATAGAAGGGGGGGATACAGGAGCCTGTAAGTTATCAAAAAAGTGTAATTCATGTTCTAATAGAGATGATTGTCAGTCCTGGGCATCTAGGTCTGATAAGGCCTGAAACCTATCGAATAGAGGGGTAGGGGCAGGATTATTTGCGATGAACCTAGATGGTGGTTTATAAAAATAACCCAAGGGAAGAGCACAGATGCTAGAGCTTTGGGTAAATGTTTGCTCGCAAAATTTTAATAAGCAACGAACCATCTGGGGCCTACGAAAATTGATCACTATGCAGTCACCATCAATGTTCTTGGGGGATTGACCAACCCACCCAAATCTATGAACCAAAAGGATCTCTTTCATATCGGATGGGTGGAATCTTTTGTGTTTTATTAACCAATCCACAGTCCTGTTACGTAGGTCAACACAGGGCTCCCTCTGATCCCCTTTAAGGGTAGGGACACCAGCCAAAACTAATACATAAGGACATGTGGCTGGAGGTAGGCTCAAAACATCAGTATTGGGTTTCGGGCAGCTATTCCTTGAGCCGTCTATAGTGCTCCTATTCGGGTTACTTGATATGGTGCCCGAAAGTGAGCGTTCAGGGTAAATACTATGGTTTCAGCATAGGGGGTTCTTATGCTTTACGGCTTATACTGCAGGAGTTAACAATTAAGTTTGCATCTACTGATGTTGACGGGCCCACCCCCTCAATGTCGCCGGAGTGTGAAATTACATTACTGCCACCTCCCATCAGCCCGACAGTCCCACTGCCCCCTCTATCCTCACCTACACCACTACAGATCCTGACATAGCCGACTTTCAGTCCCCTCCCCATCCTGCCTCTTTTCTCCCCCCCTCCATTGACATACACACAGAAAGAGCTCTACGCAACGATCCCGACCACGACTCCCCCTTAAACGGCACTAAAGATGCAACTACTCCTCCTGCACCCTCAGTCCATCCATCTAATAAGGACATTCTCACTCCAGACCCCAGACTTGTCATGATATTATCAGCCCTTCAGCAAGTCAAAACTGACATCCAAACCCTACACGACCTGATTATACAGCAACCCAAGCTCACACGCACTAAACAGGAATACAGATATTTCCCACACATCAAGAACTCTAGTCGCACCCAACATCCACTTGCAAGCTCCCAGGATCATGTCTCCCCACGTTGGAGCACAGTGCCTTACCCCAATGCCTTATCCCGCCAAATCAGGATGAAAAACCCTTTATCTGCTAAAGAATTAGGGGACCTACTTCACTCTTACGAACTATCTCACCTTCCACATAACTCTGTGCACCCAGTTAACTTACATACAGATTCCCTAATCCAATCTATCCCGATCAACACACACAGAGCCACTAGACACAACTCCAGAGGCATAGTTGAAAATAACCTCACGAGAATCCCCCTCACCATCGAACCCACCATAGTATCTAACAAGACGCGGCTAAAATGTATTCTCCTAAACTGCAGGTCCGCATCTAGACATGCAGCCGATATAGCTGACCTGCTACTCACTAACGAACCAGACATTCTAATCCTGACGGAAACTTGGCTAAAGGAAGCATCTACTCCCATCATGGACATTCTGCTACCCCCTAACTATGACATCACCAGACTAGACAGAACGGATAGGCCAGGTGGTGGGATAGCCTGCATACATCAGAACAATCTAACAGCGACCAACTCCAATGCCACCGCTTTATCCTCCTGTGAATACCTCTGCTTAAACATCAAGAGTAACAACAAACAAATATATACTTTACACACATTCTACCACCCTCCTGGTGATAACCTCACATTCATAGAACACCTCATGGATATTCTAGCGTCAAATGACAGCCAACAAAATAAGCAAATATTCCTGGGGGACTTCAACCTGCACTGGGATGACCAGAACGACCCAGGGGTAAACAGCCTCAAAGCTTTCCTCTCAGACCTTAATCTTAACCAAATATGTAACAGCCCAACACACGACAAAGGCGCAACCCTCGACCTAGTAATTTCTAAAGTGGACTCCACACAGCTCGACTCGATCCTCCCCTGCGATTGGTCTGACCATCACGTCATTACATTCCAAGTCATGGAATCGGTTAAACGACTTCCAACACAACCCCTGAGAACAAAGATCTGGAAGAAAAACCTGAAAAACGTCGGCTCCGACCTTCTAGCATCCTCTAATTCAAACTTACTATGTCCCCCGGAAGACCTAGCCGATGTCCAAGGGCTGACCAATCATTATTTTCACTCCATGAACAACCTCCTAGACAAAATAGCCCCTCTTCAACTGAAAAGAACTACCACAAAAGACTCAAAACCTTGGTATGACGGTAGGCTAAATGAAGACAGACGCTCACTTAGAATAATTGAACGACGTTGGAGATCCACACCCTCAGCTGACCACCTCAAGCTACTAAGAACCACCAGATACTCCTACTTTAGAAAGATCAGAAAATCTAAAACCGACTTCTTCAGGATCCAACTAGACCAAGCCAAGAACCGTCCCAAAAAGCTATTCGATCTTATCAAAGCTCAAACCAAGAGCGCACCCATTCTCCCCAAGGCTATCCCTGACACTCTACCCAATTGTGATGAATTCGCCTCCTTCTTCACTTCAAAAACAGAATCCATAAAAACAGACCTACTCAAGGACCTCTTATCCCTCCCGGACATGCAAAAGAACTCATCACTGCCCCCTGCAGGTGCCCAAGCTTACTACTCTACGAAATTCAACCTAAAAAACAACGCAACTTGGTCCTACTTCAACACTTACAGTGAAGACACCATACTAAAGACGCTAACCACCCTGAAACCTTCCAACCACTTCACAGACCCACTCCCGGCTAACTACTTAAAAGACTTCATTCCTCTGTTACTACCTCTCTGGACCAAGATCATATATACCTCCCTCCTTCAAGGATCCATTCCAGACATCCTGAAAACAGGTCAGGTGTCGCCTATCCTAAAGAAACCAACAGCGGACCCTTCGGACCCAAATAACTATCGTCCGATATCTAACATACCTATGCTAGCCAAACTCTTGGAAAAATGTGTTAACATGCAGCTGAACAGACACATCGAACAATTCAACCTGCTTAACCAATTTCAATCAGGCTTCCGGGCAGGTCACAGTACCAAATCAGCCATGACACACATAATTGACGACGCTCTAAAAATCCTGGACCAAAACGAAGCCTGTTTACTAATCTTACTCGACCTGTCATCAGCATTTGACACCGTCAAACATGGCAACTTGCTAGAGCTCCTGTAACACAGAATGGGATTGTCTGGAGCTGTATTTAACTGGTTCGCCTCTTTCCTCCAAAATAGATCTCAAAGATTCAAGGTCAATCAATCCCTGTCCAACCCCATGCCAGTCACGTTAGAAGTTCCGCAAGGCTACTCCCTCTCACCCACTCTTTTCAACCTTTTCATGGAACCACTCACCGAACTTCTCAGTCTCTCCAAGATTCACTTCCATATGTATGCAGACGACACCCAAATCTACATCAAGATCCACTCACTTGAAGACATCAAATCGCTCAACACAACTCTACAAAAAACCCAAACATGTCTGGCCGAAAACCATTTGAAACTAAACTCCCTCAAAACGGAGTTTCTCTTAATCGCTCCCCCTAACAAAGCATCCACTATCCTGGACTGGATGAAGCACTTAACAGCTCTCAAAGGACAACCTCTCATTGTCGAATCAGCGAAATCGCTAGGTGTGACTCTGGACAGTAACCTAAAGATGCAAAAGCATATCAGCGCTTCCACAAAAGGAGCTAACTTCCACATGAAGACCCTGCGAAAACTGAAACCCTTCCTGCCAGCTTACGATTTCAAACAAGCAGTTCAAGCCCTAGTAATCCCAAGAGTGGAATATGGGGCTGTAACCTTATGCGGCCTCCCAAGGTCGTCGACAGCCCCGCTAAGAGCCGCTATCAACTCAGCGGCGAAACTCATCACGGGCTCAAAGAGAACCTCTCACATCTCTCCAGACCTTAGAGCTCTCAACTAGCTACCGCTTGAAGCTAGAATTCATCTGAAAATCGCTTGTATGACGCACAAGGCCCTACACCACAATTCTCCACACTACATAGCTCAGAAACTGGTGCTCTCTGCGGGCAATAGAGCCTCCAGGAGTGCCAAGACTCTTCTACTGAAACCACAACGATTTGCCAAGAAAAAAACCTATAACCGATCCTTCTCTGGTATGGCTCCCAGGATCTGGAATGCTTTGCCCACTGAAACAAGACTGAAACCTTCCACTGCCTCCTTCAAAAAGAAGTGAAAGCGATTCTCATGGCTAAATTCACGTGAATTTACTGACTTAGTACTGTATTTTAATTACTAGTTCTGTTTTTTGAGCTCCATATTTTGTTTGCTAGATTTTTACCTTTCTGAATATCGTTTATCTGATCACTTATAACTGTGTTTGCTATGCCTACTCTTGTTTCCCTCATCTGACATGTAAAGCACTCTGATACCCGCAAGGGTCTTGTTTGCGCTATATAAAACCTTCAAAATAAAATAAATAAATAAATAGATTGTCTATAACAATGTCCACTTGTTCTAACTTTTCCCAAAGAAGAGTAAAGTTCTTTTCAATTAGTTCTTTAATGTGGGCTAGCGCTGTTCCCAAAGCAGTATCCACAACGGTGGCAAGGGCAGCGACCCCAATAATATTGTGTCTTGGTGAAGGAGAAGGAAGAACCATGTCAGTCTGTGTGCTAACAGAGTTAGTCGATGGTACTACGTGATCCGTTACATGATGGGCGGATTGGGGTCCCTTTATGCTCTTGGGTTTTTTAGCGCCAACACCCCGCTTTCGTTTTACTGGTGGTTCTCTCACCTTGCTCTCATCTGATGGCTTGGAGACTCGTGTTCTGGTAGCTATACTTGACACATTTGGGACAACTGTAGGAGGTGTATCCGAAGTTGACAAGGGGGAGGTCGGGGGCACATTTTGGGGCATAGTGGACAGGTACGTTTGTGGGAAGTCCCCCAAGTTGGAGATGCCTAACAATGAGCGTCTCTATAGTGTTGATGAATCTAAAGAAAGTCACCGCTCTGTCATTTCAATCTCATGAGTCAACAACGATTTTGCCCTGACAATAAATGCATCTAAGGTGCCCGCTACTCCTTTGCGCTTGCTCATGTTGGAACTGCGAGTTTTGAGTAATCAGTAACTTCAGCACAATATTACGTTGCAACACAAGTGCTATATCAGGAGATGGTAATGTGTCCAACAGTACCTGTAGCCAGGAAGGTGCAGTCAAAGGCTGATGACCGAATATCAGAGGGGGGGCCCAGCCCAGCCTCTTCTGGGCTCTGACGGGTGCGCGCGTCCCGCGCTGCAGGAGCCCTGGGCCGGTTTTAGGCGCCTTCTGGTGCGTACCAGATACAGGCGTGGCATCCCTGGCGCTGAGCTTGCTGGGAGGTGTAGTCACCTACCTCCCAGCAGCGATGATGTTGTCAGCGGCTGCGGCGCTACAGCGTTGGTGGAAGGGGTGAGCACACGGGCTCTGCTGGCTTCCCTGTGGCGTGTGGCAATCAAAACGGGTAGTCTAGTTTGTAGAGGCTTGTTTGAATGTATCAAATTGCCTCTAAAAAGTCACTGACTGTCATTGACATCTCTAGAATGATACTGACATTCACAAGAGTGACATAACAGGCGTCAAACTTTGATTTTGGCTTAGGCCTGGCTTTGCAACGTCTACCTCTCTAATGACAGTGGAAGGGAAAAGTGAGGTTTAAAGCATGTCCCCAGATGTATTAACCTCTAGTCCATATAAGTGTCTGCATAGGTACACTTGGAGTAGGCTGCAGATAGTGAGGTGTGTGCTTTAAACTGAAAGCATAGTCTGTCCGCATCGTAATGGGCCGCTCGGTTTACTTTCCGACTGCCTCATTATGTTGGAGGCAGTCGTAAAGTAAACCGAACGGTCATTCTGGCTGGCGTCCGACAGGCTCGGAGAGCCCTTCCACCAGTCAGAAGCCAGCAAGTAATCTCAAGGACGGGTCTTTCCACCCTTGAGATTGCGATCACAGTTTCCAACATGGTTTCTATGCTGGCCTTTCCAACATGAAAACCATGTCTGAAAGCGTGTTTGGAGGCCACCAGCAGGGTTCCTTTTGGTGGACAACCTCCAGTTGGAGGCCGAGGGGGAACCTATGCCCACCCCTGTTGATCCCTGCACCTTGTGGCAGGCACCTTGATGTGCCTGCCACTGGGTGCAGGGATGAACTGCACCTCCCATTTCTCAATGGGAGCTTGTGTTACAGCCGTAACACGAGTTCCCATTGAGAAAAGTTGAATGCGACTTAACAGTTTTTTGGTCACAATATAATAGGCCGGTCTGGACCACCGACCGGTTGTCGGTTGGTCCCATGACCGAGTGGGTGTCGGGCAGAAGGAATTCCGCCCGACATCAGAATAACCCTCTAAGGGGCATATGTACAACGAGTTAATGCTGCGTTAGCGGCACTTTTCGCTAATGACATGCAATGTAGGCGTTCCCGTGCAAAAACGCACGCTAACCCCACTTCGTGATATTTTCAACGATCGCCCGGATCCGCGATATGTGAAAAAAACAGCCGCTAAAGCCCGTTAACGGCTGGAACTTAAGACCAGAAAAAAGGTGGTCTTAAAAATTGTGAAAAATAACAGTACATAAGGGAGACTAGCCCAGAGCCTCATCTGAAGAACCACTGATGCCATGGAGGTACTACTCATGCAGCTTGGAGCACCAAGAAGGCCACAACAACCACCGCCACTGCCACCTCCCCCAGGACCACCACGGAGGCAGCGCCGAAGAAGACAGCAGGTCCATCGCCCACACCTCAGCCTCACAGACCTAACGCCAGAGGATGTCATTGCCCACTACAGGCTCAAAAGGACATTCATCCTCCGCATCCTGACCCAGATAGCCCACAGGCTGCAGTCACCAACACAGCGGATAACCAACATCCCTCCGCAGACAAAGCTGCTGGCTGTGTTGCACATGTTGGCCTCTGGTACCTTCCAACCGACAACTGCCAGAGTTGGTGGAGTCTCACAGTCAGCCCTATCAAGGTTCCTCCCAACTGTCTTGAATGGCATCATCAGCCTGATACCCCAGCACCTACGCTTCCCCAACACTGTGCAGGAACAGCTTGAGACCAAGCAAGGCTTCTATGCCATAGCTGGCTTCCCACAGGTGTTGGGGGCAATTGACTGCATACATGTCCTACTTGTGCCCCCTGCGGACACTGAACACATATACCGCAACAGAAAGCACACACATTCCATCAATGTGCAGGCAATAGTGGACCACCGGGGCCTGTTCACCAATGTCGTAGCCAAGTTCCCAGGGAGTGCGCATGATTCCTACATCTTCCGCCAGTCCATCATCAACCAGCGGGTTCAGGATGGCACATATGGAAATGCACTGCTTGTTGGTAAGTACTAACTGAACACACCACACACCTCAACTCCACAATCATGGAACACACAAATGTGAGAATGCACATGTACCAATCTCACATACAACAAGTCAATTAACAATCCCACCTACCAGACACAACAACACAAGTAACTGTGTTAACCGGGGCTAGCCTTGTAGACAAACCATCCCCAAAGGCATAGCCCCTCCGCCACACATTTGCAAATGCTGGGAGAGGTGGGAATCCAAGTATGTGCGATGGAGGGACTTGACCTATGAGCAAAGTATGTACACAAGGCCAAGTGTGGCGGTGGTGTGCTGTACAGTCTGGAGTTTGCAGAGCACTGACCCGCCTATGTGGGCATATAGTGCGTTTCGGTAGTCCAGCCTGATGCTAATGACTGCGTGGGTGACTGTTTTCCCTGACTGGAGGGGATCCATGTGAAGGTTTCATGGAGGATGCAGAGGGTGTTGAAGCAGCTGCAGGCCACTGCATAGACCTGTTGGTTCATGGAGAGGGAGGAGTAGAGTACGATGCCTAGGTACCTAGAGTTGTCATAGGGGGGGCTGCCGAAGGTGGTGGCCCACCAGGTGTTGTCACATGCTGATGGGGTTGTTACGAGGATGAGGACTTATGTCTCCTCCGCCATCCATGTTGCAACCTGCTGCAATCCTTCCTGGAAGCCCAGTCTGGTGTGTGTGGGTGCCTTGGTGAGAGAGAGTATGAGCTGGGTGTCCTTGTAGGTGGTGATGTCTGATGGGTTCCTTCATGTTGCTCCAGTTCTACTCTAGGCATCTGCAGATGCATCTGTCATCTTGGAGGTCTTTGGTGACCGAGGTGGCATTTCCTGCACGCTGTATGTTAGAGTTGCATAGTGGGGAAAGTGTGTATGCGCATTTGGAGATACATGTGTGGAAATCCCGGGCCACACCGTTGGTGTTGACTGCAGCGGTGTGGGTGTTGCCATTGATGGTGGAGTGTAGCAGCTCCTCAGTGACTCTGCTCCAGTACCTTTGTGTGGTGCAAGCTGTGGTTTAGTGTGGCTTGGGGTTTCTCGATGAGGAAGTGTATGCATTGGTGGTCACTCCATGGGCGTTGAGTGTTGTGAATGAAGTGGACGCATTTTCAACATGCGAAGATGGGGTCAAGGGAGTGCCCTGCCTTGTGGGTTAGTGTGGTGAAGAGTTGTGCCAGTCCGATGTTAGCGAGTTATTGCCAGAGGGTAATGGATTTGGAGTTGTTGTGGTCTGAGAGGCTGAGGCTCAGGTCTGAAATGAGTACGTAGTCCATGGAGTAGATGGCTTGGTGTGTGATGATGTTGAAGGTGTGGGCGAAGCGTTCCTGGCCTCCGTGGGCTCTGCAGGCGAGGGTGCCGCGGAGTGTTGCTTTGTGGCAGGTCTGGATCGGAAAGTGCAGGTGTTGGGTGGTGGTGAAGGTCTTGCGGTAGCAGCCGAACTGGACGTGAGTTGTGTCTGGTGTGGCCTATTGGCAGGTGTACGTTCTCCTGGGGTTGACTGCGAGGAGGGTGGGTGAGTTGTAGTGCTAGACGGTAGGAGATCCAGGGTCCCTGATGCTGTTTGTGTTTGGCTCGCGGACAGGCGCAGACGGGCTTGTCTTTGGTGTGCCGTAGGAGTGTCAGTGATGCAACCACGCAGCGCACACAACAAAATAGGCTGGGGGGAGGGACGAGCAGCTGTGAGTCAATGTTATTTGCAATGATGCTGGTCAATTGTCTGAAGCTACACATGGCTAACCTAAAATCCAAAGTTGCACAAATCACACACCACAAAATATAAACACTGCAAACACAGCATGCACAACTACTAATGGACACATCTCTCCATGACACATTTCAGGTGATCAAGGAGATGCACTCTCCCCATGGCTGATGACACCCCTCCGAGCCACTAACACCCAGGCCCAGAGGCAGTATAATTTGTTCCTTGGACGCACCAGGGCCATTGTGGAGCGCACTTTTGGCGTGCTAAAGTCACGTTTCCGGTGCCTTGACATCACAGGTGGCAGACTGTTGTACAGCCCGGAAATAGTGTGCAAGATAATCATAGCATGTTGTGTGTTGCACAAGATATGTGTACGCACCAATGCCCCATGGATTCAAGTGCCAGATGCACCGGACGATGCTGAGGATGATGAAGAAGATGAGGCTGGTGTAGCACACCCCACAGTTTCTGCTGCAGGAACTGCCGGAAGGAACCGAATCATAAACAATTTCTTCACCTGAGCACGTCACAATGTGACAGTCCTTTGCCATTTATCTGTCACCAATGCACCTAAGCACAGTTTGTGCAATAAAACCACACAACACACATACCCTGTGTGCATGTTTATCCTCTGCATAAGTATATCCCTCTGACAAGTGAAAGTCAAACATTTTGTGCTAAGAATAGTACAATTGTAATTTGATGGTGGGTATGTCTCATGTTTTGAGAGATGATTTTTAGGGTGTCATTTGGGGGTAAAATCTGAATAATTGGGTGTCATTTGGGGTCATTTATGAATTTTTAGGGTGTCATTTGGGATAAAATCTGAATAATTGGGTGTCATTTGTGGTCATTTCTGAATTTTAGGGTGTCATTTGGGGTAAAATCTGAATAATTGGGTGTCATTTGGGGTCATTTATAAATTTTAGGGTGTCATTTTGGGTAAAATCTGAATAATTGGGTGTCATTTGGGGTCATTTATGAATTTTAGGGTGTCATTTGGAATACAATCTGAATAATTGGGTGTCATTTGGGGTCATTTATGAATTTTAGGGTGTCATTTGGGGTAAAAGATGGAATTCTGGGCGTCATTTGGGTTCTGAAATGAATTTACATCTAAGACTGTTCATCTGTGTAACAACTTGCACGTAGCGTGCAAAATCTGGCCGCATTTACGTTATTGCAATGTTTTTTTCATACTCGCGATGGAAAATCTCTCGCTAGACACATTGAACCATACGAAATATTACCCCCAAGCCAATTTGCGTGCAGAATTTCACCGCAAAGTCAAAAAACGGGCCGCAAACACACAGGAAGTGATGTCTGCTTGCTTCCTGTTTACTGTAGGAGTGCTGTGCACTTTCACTTTCTCTTTTGAGCACATTGCAGGTGATTGTGGAGAGTGTTGGAGGTGTTTGGTGGTGTGTGCTACAGATTTGTGATAGAGAGAGCGTTGCTGTGTCCTGTGTCCTGCTGAAAGTGTCTCCGTGAAGTGTTGTGTCTTTGTTATTACGTGTTTTTTGTCTCTTGTCCTCAATCTTGTTGGGTGTTTGTCCAAGGGGTAGTTTAATTAATTACTAGTTGTTGGGGCATATATTGGGCATTTTATTTCTTAGTAGTGGGTTTAGGTGTGTGCTGGGAGATGGTGGGTGTGAGTAGGGAGGGCAGGATGTCAGAGGGGGCATTGGGGGGCTTCCTCTGGCTGGTGAAATTTTACCTGCCCTTGATGGTGGAGAGTGGGGGACGTATCCTCTCTGGATATCCCGTCCATGTGTGGAAGGTCAGGTGGGAGCGTGTGAGGGCACAGATGCAGCGTGTCTTTGGTGTCGACAGGACTGTGCGCCAATGGAAGCACCACTGGCAGGATTGCGTGGGCCGCGAGGGTGACCTGTTGGACCACCTGGGAGTCATCATTGGCCTACAGTGTGGTAAGTTCAACCTCTACATTTATATATGAACACTCTTACGAATAGCCAAAAATGCTGTGTGGGACACACTGGGGTCCATGTGCAAAAATGTGGCAGAGTGAGGCGTGAGACGTCATGCCTTCACGCCTAACTTTGCCACATCAGAAACACTGCATCATATTGACAAGCATAGGGTGCAGGTTTGTGTTTCATACTGCGCGGGTGCAACACTTCGCACTGTAGTGCCAACGCTGGCACCCTTGCACCATACTGCGTGCATGGCAAAGGTTGTTCATGTACAGGAGGGTGGCTGTACATAACTAATCCAAGGCATTGTTTCCGGGACCTGTGTGCTGCACAAAAGGAAGGGTACATATGCCTTCCTCCTTGTGTTGCTAAGTTAGGTACGCTGCCCTTGTACATATGTGACAATGGGTGAGATAGGAACAATAGTTCAAAGGAAATAGGACACCTCCATAGTGTCATACACCACCAACATTTGTGAAACAGCCTTGTGCGATCTGCATCGAAGACATTGTACACTGAGCATGTATAACGTCATGTTGCGTGTAGTAATGGGGCCTTGTGAAAGTGTCACACAAGTAGTCTGTGTAAGTTTGCTTGCATTATTGTCTAGTTTGGCACAACTCAGCATTCACAGATCTCATGTGAATGGCAGGTAAAGTTGACCCAATCGTGTAGGCAACATGAACTGCAAAAGTACAGTTATGGAGCATTGTCAGTGATAGCGATGAATTGTATGGTGAATATGACACGTGTGATTTTACGTCTGATACCAACATACTTTTCTTTTCATATTTCACAGCTGGAAGATCTCTCATCACACAGGGGTATATCGACACCTTCAAGGACCCACACGCCACTGGTGAGTTCTGCCATTATATATTGGCATAGTGCGATGTCATGAATGTCTGGGTCAAATGATAGACGCTGTAGTATGCAGTATGGTTGTGTATCACATGTACCTTGCCTACAGTGTGATGATGTTTTGTGGAAGTCAGAAGTGTGTACAAATCAGTAAGTGAAGATGGTGCTCTGCCTTTGTCTTCCAGATGTAACATTGCACATCCCCAGTCAGTGATACACATGCAAGTAAAAGCTATGGGTTCTGTCACTACAGCACATGCATGTGGTTTACAGAGTGTACAGATAGGAGAGGAGTCATGTGAGTGGCGTTGCTGATGAGTATGAGCAGACATGGAATGCATGTACATCCTTGACTGAGATGACTGTGCAAGTGGGCCCTATCATGCACAAGGAGGCAGTGGTTATCAGGCCGTGCGTGCTCAGACACAGGTCGGCACAGTAATATTGTAGGTATGCTGCATACCAGCTTCACAGAAGTTGCAGTGCGTAGCTTTGATTCAAGCATATCAATGGCACGTTCTCCAAACAGCTAACAAAGATGGCCCTATGAATCTCATTGGCATGTTTGGCCACTGCAATGGTGTTGTCAAGCTGTCTCCTTGGGGTCATTCCCTGGTAGACTCAGGCTCAAGTGTGCAAGCCCCTCAGTCCACATTTGTGACATTACTCCGCATGCATTTGCCCCGCCTGCTTTTGCTCTGCATTAATTGCTGTGCCATATATTGAACAATGCAGGGCTCTGCAACGCTATTTGTTAAAACGCATTACCCATTACAACACATTAACCTTCATGACTCCAGGGGGCCGTTACTATGGGGAATGCATTGTAACATTTTGCGTTGTAAAGGCCTGCGCAGTTTAATTGTCAGCGAAGTGATATTAGCGGATCTAAGACATGCATATTTGACAAATCTTAGGAAACGATGTTTCCCCCTCTCGCCAGCAACGCGTCAGCTATTGTGAAGTTCTGGTGGAGAGAGGGCCCGCACCTCATGTACAAGTCAGTGTTGAGCCAACTAACGTTTTTCCATGTGTGCTGATGAAAGTGTGAGTAGGGCGGTTCCAGGATTGCTCATGTGCTGGTAGGGTAACCTTCCTACACATTGACAAGCCTCCCATGCACACAGACACCCTTGCACTGTTGTGCAAGAGTGCCTGTGTTTGCACTGACTTTGATAAACTTCACGCCGTCGCTGGGTGACACGCAGGGCTGCACATGATCATTGTACATATGATGCAGCACTGTGCTACAGGAGAGGATGAGGGAGGCGCCACACCCGGAGGACTAATGCCTCCCTCCGACGAATTCTTGTACATGTCACCCTCTGTCAGGGTATGTCATAGCACCATCATTTGACACTGACAGTCTCATTTGGTTGAGACAGTACATGTTCCATGCCATGCACTGTCATGTCAGTCTCCACAGCATGTAGTCACTGATCATGGATTCAATAATTCATTGTCCAGGTCACTCTCTGACTTCACAATGTTACGTTAGAGTGTAGGCTCCCATGTTTTACTGACCTTGTGTTTCTGAGTTAAATGGAGAACATCGACATAGTCTACAGGACTAACAATTTTGTCATTGCTCTTCTTTTACAGCTAACATGTCACCAGAGGAGTCCCACGCCTGCCAGTTGAGGAAGGACCAGTACCTCCACATCAGAAAGGTCGCTAAGGGGTACCGCAACATGGCACGGAGGTACCAGGAACACCGGGCAGCTGGGAGTTGGAAGTCGGTGCCCGAGGTTGGAACACATGGAAGACAGAGTGGCACAGAGGCCATCCCGGGCCCCTCTGGCGACAGGCGTAGGTCCCGGCATGGACAGGCAGTAACCCATCCCCCTTCCACACACCCAAGGGACAATGCCACCTGCCCCAGAAGATCAGGTGGTGCCGTTCACTGTGCGGGACCGGAGAACATTATTGGACAACAATGTTTTGCTGGCTGAGATACGGAGGGAAATGGCGGAGCATACCAGGCTCCTGCAGGACATGGGTAAAGCCCTGGGTCTTCCAAAATGACTGGACATATTGAGCCCCATCCCCCTCTTCTCCCTTCCCCCATTGTTATATATTGTTATTAGTTAGTGTTAGGTAAGTATTTTAAGTGTTAGGTAGTGTAGTTGCAGTGTAGGTTTAGTTAGTGTTAGATTTTAAGGTAGTTTTAGATATTTATTATTAGTTAGTATTTGGGGATAAGTTTCCTTTTCCTTTGGGTGGGGGTGTTGATGTCTTTGTTGTTAAAAAAAATATAAAATAAAAAAAATATATATATTTGTGTAGGATAACTGTATAGGTAGTTTATGTATAGCTTAGATGTCTTTGTCTTGTCTCATGATGTGCCTTAAGGGTGGGAGGGGGTTGATGTCTTAGATATGTTGTTGCGTGTTTAGGATTAGTTAGGGTAGATAGTTTAGGTCATAATTCACTTTCTTCCAGTTAGTTTAGATTAGATTAGTAGTAGTAGTGATTAGTGTTAGTTTAGGGTAGGTTATTTTTGTACTTTTATAATAAATGGTTAATACTTTAGAATTCTGGTTGCACTTATGTCAGGTGTGATGTAGTGGAGTGTGGCTTTTTACCTTGTGTGCAACTCATACTATCACCGGACAATCCATTGAACGTGTAGGTGTGGTCATGACATGTCAATCAGCAGGATGGATTGTGTCAGGATACCTTAGATGTGAGCACAGTAAACTGGCATGGATGACAGGGTGGCAAGTAGGATTTACGGCCTAGTCTAGACACTCTTTTGTGAAGTTTTACATCTTAAGTTTGACTCACGGAGTTGGACAGCACATTGTTGCCCATGTACAACACATCCTAGGGACATGGACTTGAGTTGACATTGGATTTGGAAATGTTATCCATCATGGAGATGGATGTATGCGCCGGATAGCACAGATTCCGTCAACACCCTGCATATCACATGTGCCTGGCGCAGAGTCCATCTATAATGCCCAGACCTTGGCACACTTGCTGCGTTGGGCAAGTGTGTCAGCATCATTGGAATTGTATGTTCCTGTGTATGGAGGCTCAACCTCCTGCCCATGCAGGATGTTGTCATTTAGCGGGTCAATTGTAAACGGCATGTGGCAGAACTGTGGGCCCGATTCACAAAAGTAATATGAGAGTAGGTCCTAACTTTACGACTTTCGGTATTCACAGATGGAATTTAGGAGTAGTTAAGTGAGGAATACTGACTTCACTACTCCATAATGCCTTTTGTGAATCCCGAAAGTTGGAAAATTAGGGTTTTGTCTCAGATAACGTTTATGATTTGGGCACACAGTTGTGCTGCACACAAGAGGGGAAATGTAGCATTGCTCCTTGTGGTGCCAGTGTCATAGCCACTTCTCCCAGCTGTTACATTTGGCATTGGCTCATAGTGACGCCACCCTTTAAATGGTGGTACTGAATATGACTATATGCTAAGTGCAGTGCACCACACATCCCTAGACACATTGCCCTATCCGCTCACAGCGGTCACAGCATGCGAGGGTTCCTCATTTTGAATGCATTGTTCATCGACAGGATGGGGCTGACTGAGGATTTGCACTTTGGGGTGAGTCCCTATTGCCAACTCAACCTCACTGAGTCAGACATTGTGGTTCCAATAGCGGCTGGTAGACATGTGCCCTTACAATTCTTCATCAATGTGAATATGGTGTGCACCATCTTGGGATGTGACATGCAATGTGCACCATCACAACAGGCTCTGTCTACCCCGTTGAGTGTGAGTAGATATGCCAAGTGAGAATTTGTAGCAATGGTAAAGGGGGACACTACTTGTGGCATGCAACTGACTTGGACATTTTTACACATATGCCTATATCCTTGATGTACGTAGGGCTAAGCTGGGATATTGCTAGAATGTTGTATTTGAGCAATTAGGGCACGGCTAGTTCACACATACCCGGTCATCTCACTGCCTATCTGGCTCACAGTAGGAAATGTACATTTCTCTTATTTCCCTTGCTGTACTTTTTGGTGGATTTATTGGCACAACATTTTTAGAGACTTCTATACTTGATTGGTCGTAGACAACACATATGTGTGTGACTTAAATATTTTTATTTACATGTCCATTGACATTGGTGAAGACTGGACCAATACTTGGCCATACAATCCCCACAATCCATAGATGCCCAGTGTCATTGGGAACCAGACAAAATATGGCAGTCCATGTCGAGGTCCTAGGTGAGTGTCAAAGAGTGTCTCGGGGGACAGTGGAAGCTGGTGTTCTGGGGCTTGATGCTGAGCCCAGGTCCAAGGAGAAACAGGCCATTTGGCATAGATGAATGCTACCGCTGTCTTCTTTGCAATAATGCTGATTCATCCACATCTTCGTCCTCGGATGTGTCATGTGCCTCACATGTGCGTGATGGTAGATTGGCTGCAGCACTGTGAGGCACTGACACATCAGGGGTCAGAGATGTGGATGATGAAGCAGCAGCAGCATTCATCTGTGCCAAACCTTGATGCAGCAATGCAGTGATGATCAGCTGCAGGGCATGGAAGATTCCAGCTACGTCTCGTTGTTGTGCAGCCGTGGAAGCCATTTGTTCCGCTTGCATCCGCTCCATGTTCTCCATTATCATTCGCATGCGGGCCAACTCCTGGCTGCTATCGCTGGAGCCACTCTGACTGTACAGTTGTTCTTGTCTCTGAGTCATGACTCCAGCGATGTCAGCCAGGGAATGTCGGAGAGCATGGAGCGGACTGTGGGTGTCTGTGATGTTCTGTAGGTGGTCCCGAATGGGACTCAGACACCCACGTATGGCATCGAGTTTGGCCGCCAGGCTGGCAAAACCCACCCGCACCACATCAGCCATCTCCTGCTGCACCTCTACCGCACGGCGCTGGAATGCCAGAAGTGGGTCCTCAAGGCCCTTTGAGACAGCTATGGTGGTAGGTGCGTGCTGGTGGGTGGTTTGTGCTGGGGGTGGACTTTCCACGATGCAGCTGGATGGCCCTGCTTCCGGAGGTGGTGTGCTAAATGAGTCTAGCAGCTGTTGGAGGGTGTCCTGGTTGATGGTGGTAAATTCCTCATCGTCATCATTGAAGAGTGGGACAGGCTGCTGTACAGGAGGTGATGTTTCGACCTCTGCAATGTAAAGGGGAGATGCCGTTAAATGTGTGTTTAAAGTATGGTCATGCATTGGATGAGTTCACTAGCAGACTGCATGACAATGTCCCTTCTGACTGTTTAGGGGAGATGCCTATTAGATGCTGGATAGTGATTATTTGTACAACATCACGGATGTGACGTTGTCGTAGTACATTATCATCTCACAGTTTACAGCTATGCCAAATGTGAATGGCCCATTTCTATACACAAGCGGCCCCAGTTGTGTCCTCAGCTCAGTAGTGGAAGTGATGCAGTTTGTACTACATTGTAGTCAATGTTGATTAGCTGAGATTTATGTGTCTGTCTACTGCATTGTGGGAGAGTCACCCCTGCAGCTTAGGTTTTACTGCCCCTTGTCCCTTTCAGCCAGTGTGCCTTTCACTTATGTGCACTTACAATGCTAAGATGTTGCAAGGTGGAGTAAATATGGGTCTTGATCAGAGTTGTTAGGCAGAAAAAGTCTTCTTTACATCAGTGGTTGTATGTACACAAGGAAGTGTCAGAGTATGACCTGCTCCTTTAAGGATGAACTACACCCTACCACTTCAGTGACCGTGGCCTGCACCATGTTAAAATGTTTATGGTGCAGGCATGCTATTCATCATGCACTGTCACTTGCCTTGTCAGTGTGGCTCACAGACAGTCAGGTTTGCTGGGTAGTACATGTGTGCATGGATTTGGTGGGAGAATGGTTATGTGTGATGAGGGAACCCATTAGGCAGATTGGCAATGATGACCTAATAGCTGTTTCCATGTGTGATGCATAATGCAGTACACAAGTACATCCAGGGAGCTTTGGCTCTTGTGATTTCTCTTCTGTGCATGTCGTCAGTCATGGTTTTCCTTGCATTCATTGCTTACTGCCCTCCTGTTGGCTTACCCATTGTGAGTATGGTGCAGCGTGAGTTTCTATTGTTGTTTCATGCTGAACAGACAGTGACAACACCCATTCCCCTCAACGTTGGCCCCACGTGTGGTGTATAAGTGAGCCTGGATTTAATGGATGTGGATTTGCTAAGGCGTATTAGTAGTGCTCAGGCCCTATCTCCGCCACGCTCCCAACAGTTGCTGACGGCAGGGTGATGTGTGTTTGTGTATTTGCCACGCAGATCGTTACATGGATGATAGATGCTGTCCTGGTTCTGATTATTGAATGCTGTGCTTTGCGTGTGGATGATAACAGCCATGACTGCATATTTGATCACTGACACTGTTGACTTACCAAACAGATAGGTTTACATGCACATAATGGTGTAATGGGCAAATCACACCAGTACTGATGTGGAATGGTGTTTTCTGTATGGCAGATGTGTACACTGGAGAGTGGAGGAGTGCTATTTGACCTAAGGGTGAGGGTGCCATTTAGCTACTTGTCATTATTTGGTGCTAGTTTGATATCCTTGCTTGTTGTCATACTTAGGTTGTCATACTTCTTTACAGGGATATTGTAGGTCTGTGAGTATGGCACACAGTCAAGTCATGTAGTACATATTTGGGTGACACATTCCTGATATGCATTGTCCATGCACTGTGGTGTTGTGGGCATATCCCCCATGCTCATTGTATTACATCACATTTTGAGTCAAGTCTGTTGTTTGTGTGCATTGTGGGATACGCAGCTTTTAGCCAGTAGGCTACATGTTCACTTTGTTGTGACAATGCATGTGTTTATGGTATGCAGACTCAATAGATGCTTTCTCACTTGGTGTACACAGGACTGCATCTCATGTACAAGCAAGCGGGCACATTGACTGGAGATGCGGCAGTATGTCTACATGGCCCCCTTGCCGCGACACCACGCAAATACAAATCGTCTGCACAGGGCCGCATATCTCTGACACCAAAATGAGGTTGCATTGTGTAGGTGACTGATCATGTGCATGAGTGGGCATGCCACCACCAATGTCAGCACACATGCACCATTGTGCACGTGTGTCTGAGTTGTGTGCAAGTTTGTGTATGTGCAGTGGTGTCCCCCTTGATGCACATGCACATTCTTGCACATGACTCAGACATACAGGAACATGCCTATGCGTGGTGTTGGGGCAAGGGGGCCATTTAGACACCCTGCCGCATCTCCAGTCAATGTGGCCCTTTGCTCTTTCATGTGGCCCTTATTTTGTGATCTGATATGGTACTTGGGCTATATTTTGATGACATTTCTGTGCACATACAGGTCTGTGAGCCCACCAATATGTGTCTTGCAATGTATTGGTTGAGTAGGGTGATATATGTCTATGGCAACAGGGACAAGGGTATCCGGGACATGCTCCGCAGTCATTGAGGGTGTGCACTGCGATATATTTAATTGTGCATGGGTGCCATTGGGCCCATTCCCCCGTCCCCCCAGTCCCTGGTTGTTACTCATCCTGTTGCTGTTGTGTCTGGTCATGTTGAGCAGTATCCTGTCCCGGAACACCAACCACCGTCTCCTCACTGATGACTGTGGACACCTGTTCCTCCAACGCATCCAGCTCCTCCTTTGGTGCTGGACTCCCACCTCCAGTCTGCATTGCTGCTTTCAGATTGGCTGCAAGTTTCTGCTTGGTCTTGCGCTTAGCATCATGCCAGCGCTTCTTGCAGTCGTCCACTGTCCTCCTCGCCTCTCCGACAGCATTCACCTTGGCTGCGATGGACTGCCATATTGCATTTTTTGTTCCCAATGACACTGTGGAGCTGACAAAAAGTTGTTGTTGTTTTTCTGTCACCTCCGCAATCAGGACCTGGTTTTCCTGCTGACTGAACCTGGTCTTCCTCTTCTTCTTCTCCTTGCCCTTCCCCAGGGTCTCTGGCTGGTACTCCTGGGTGTTTGTGGGGTTGTTGTTGGCTTCAGTACTCAATCCAGCTTCCTCCATGGTTCTTCTCTCTTTTTTTGTGTTTGGGCTGCATAGTGGGCGTTTTATAGTGGTTTTTCCCGCCTAACGTGAAAAAAAGTGCGCTGACGCTAATTAGCGTGCCGTTACTGGCCGCTAATTGGCCCATCACCACTTTTTTCACGTTAGCGTGAGGATGTTTATCGCCGTGCCGCTATTCTTAATGCTGGACAGTTCACCCGGTAAGGTAAACTATCGCCAGTTAGCGGCGTGTTGTGAATACGCCGCTAACACAGCGATAGTTTTCCGGGGTACACTGCGATAAAAAAAGGCACGCTACCTGAGGTTAGCGATGAATATCGTCAAACCTTGTACATATGCCCCTAAATGTTTTTAAATCTATTTATGTTAAGTAGTAGAATTAATATAGGTGAAACAAATGATTAATAAAATGTAGTGAGTATAAAGCATATTAACACATATTTATAATGATGTACTGTGCACTTTTTTTAATACAATCCATTTGGATGTTTGTTCCCCGCTGTTCAATGATGATACCACGTTCAAACCACCATGTATGGTGAAGATATTGAAATCTGAGAACAGTAAAAAAGTGAACCTGATACTGGTATCTAATTATAATACGTCATTTTATTAAGAAATGCAATACTAATGTTTTTTTATCATAACATGCTTATATATTTTGTTTTCTTTTTCTTCTTAATAGCAGTCCCAGAAGCACAGGTCTGTTTCTTAGGAAAACCTCATGGAAGCACTTGAACACACAGTTCTATTTCTAGCTGCTCTGTATGATATGAAGAAAGTGATCCATGCAGCTTCTTCTACACATGTTTACTGAGGATACGATGTGAAACGGAGGTAGCCGAGTACTTATAGGCTACTTTATATGTTTTATTTACCTGTAAAAGGCACTGACACGCTCACTGAGGTGTCTAGAAAGATGCTGACACTAATAAGAGTGGCATGAGAGGAGGTGATCTTTCATTTTGGGTCAGGTCTAGCACTGTGAGTTCCATCTCTCTAATGAAACAGGAAGAAAAATGCAAGGTTTAAACATGTCACCTAGTGTGTTAACCTGTAAACTAGTCAATATATTTCTTCACAAATGTACAAGGAGGCCATAGATAATGATGTGTCTGCTTGAATCTGAAAGCATATTCTGTCAAGTTTCAATGTGTGATTGCCACCATGTCTCAGGTATATTTGTACTTCTACGTATACTCTGACATTTGGCCTGCACCTTATGACCTTATCTTAAAAACTATACAGTTTATCATTGCGCTGCACAAATATTGTCAGAGCTACTTCAGCATTCCGTCCCAGAAGCACAGATCCCTTAGCTATGCAGGCCTCATGGAAGCACTTGAATACACAGCTTCATACCTGGGTACTTTATATAATAAGCAGAAAGTGACACAGGCACTTTCTTCTAAACACATTTATAGAGCATGCAGTCTCAAACAGAGGTAATGTTACAACCCCCCTCACCTGACCAACCGATACCGCAGGAGCGAAGAGAGCCTCCCCTCTCACCTCGGGACCAGTCCCCCACACAGAAGATAACAGTATGGGCGATTGGTCCCCAGGGGAAAGGGAAGAGGAATACACCAACTCTGGTGTGTTGGGACTCGAAGAAAAGGTACCAAGAAGGGACGTAGAGCAAGGTGGGATCTGATGGAAGGAATTCCGACTGCGTCTGGGAAGGGCCGTGTAGAATAGGAAGGTAGGGATGGTCTGCAAGACAAAAGAGAGAAGGGAGTAGGATAAGACAAGAAGAAAAAAGCTA
This sequence comes from Calotriton arnoldi, assembly GCA_963921515.1. Classification (NCBI taxonomy): domain Eukaryota; kingdom Metazoa; phylum Chordata; class Amphibia; order Caudata; family Salamandridae; genus Calotriton; species Calotriton arnoldi. The sequence goes on along the minus strand of CAWUFW010008576.1, from coordinate 573,467 downwards.
GGAATCTAGTGTCTCGTGCAGGCGAATTATCTGACAACATAAAAGGAGTAAAGAAAAAAGGCCCACACTCTCACCATGAGTGACGTAGCATGAAGGGATCCAACACCCTCTTGGAGGGCAATTAGGAACTGTTTCAGTGATCCTTTAAGCACTTAAAATGTCACTAGAATCGAAGGATTCAGGGTCCGCTGTGCACTGCCAAGGCGTGGGTAGGGCGATACTCTCAAATAATGGGAGCAAAGAAAACAAAGATGAAAGAACCAAAACTCGTGCTGGCGTAGGAGGCGGTGCCGCCGGTTCCTACCGTGCGCCTCAATGAGTGGAGGGAGGAAGGAGAACCGCGCTCTTGGTTCTCATTCGGAGACTGCCTCGTAAGGGAAGTGTTTTGGCGACTACAGCCACAGTCACCAACTGTTAGCGGTTCCAACCGCGGTAAAGGAAAGTTCGCGGCTCCGGCCGCAACTAAGAAGGTATACGAGGCTCCTGCCACGCAAGGGGGAATGTTTGGCGGCTTCGGCCGCTGATGCCAAGAGCTCGTGGCTCCTGCCGCGGAGAAAAAAAACTGTTAGCGGCTCCGGCCGCAACCAAGAAGTACTCGTGGCTCCTGCCACAGAGAAGGAAATGTTTGGCGGCTTCAGCTCCTGATGTCAAGAGCTCGCGGCTCCTGCCGCGAAGAAGGAAACAGTTAGCGGCTCCGTCCGCAACTAAAAAGGACTCGTGGCTCCTGCCACGCAAAAGGAAATGTTTGGCGGCTTCGGCCGCAGCGGTGAATCACGTAAATGAGAGAGGCACGCCCCCCGGCGCCCTCTCCGGGTTTTGCTAGCTTGACAAATGAGAGGCTAGGATCTGCATCCTCTCGAGAGAAGGGTTGAACAGGGAATAAAGTCAAGCACCAAGGTCAAGCCCTGAAGGCTATAAATAGCCAACTCCCTCACCACCTGACATGCTGCAACCAATACCAGGGGTCATAGGAGAAGGAGACAGAGAGAGAGAGGGATACACGGCAGAGGTATAATGTGGGGAAGGTGGTAACAGGTAATCTAGTGTCTAAAGGCTACTTAATATGTGTCATGTAACCCTGAAAGATACTAACACACTCATTAAGATCTCTGGAGAGATGCTGACACTAATGGCATGACAGGAGTTGCCCTTTCATTTTGGGTTACGCCTGGCACTGTCAGCTCTGACTCACTAATCAGGTTTAATTTTTTTTACCAAGTCTATTAACCACTATCCTAGTCCATTAAACTCTCTGAACAGGTACATTGCAAGTAGGATGTACATAGTGATATGCGTGCTTGAAACTGAAATCATATTCTATTAAATTTGACTTCTCTGATTGCTACCATGTCTCAGCTATGTCTGTACTTCTACATGTATTCTCAGAAGTGTGGTGCAGCTGATGATCTTAAGTCGAAAACTCAATGGTCTATGATACCCCTGAGCAAATATTCACAGAGCTATTCCACCTTTCAGTCCAAGAACCACACATCTCTTTTCTAAGCAAGCCTTGTGAAATCACTTAACCACAAAGCTTCATATTCCACTAGCCTGTATAATAAGTAGAAAGTCATCAATGTAGCTTGTTCGGAACACATTTACAGAGCAAGTGGTGGGAAATAGAGTTAGTCTACTGCCTATAGGCTACTTTTCATGTGTTATCTCACCCCTAAAAGACATTGACACACTCATTGATATCTCTAGAGAGATGCTGACAGTAATAGGAGTGCATGAGAGGAGTCGCTCTTTCATTTTGGGTTAGGCATGGCACTGTCAGTTCTGTGTCACTAATCAGACTCGTTTACAAATCTGAGGTTTGAAACATGTTTCAAGTGTATTAACCACTACCGTAGTTCACATAATTCCCTAGAAAGGTACAGTGCAAGTAGGTTGTTGTTACTGATGTATGTACTTTAAAATGAAAACATATTGTGTCAAGTTTCAATGTTTGACCTCTACTGTGTCTCACCTATGTCTGCACCTGTGCATGTAGTCTGACACGTGTGCAGCAGCTAATGATCGTAACTTGAAAACTCAACAGCAAATTTTGACAAAGCTATTTTACCTTTCAGTCCCAGAACCACACATGTCTTTTCTAAGGAGGCCTCGTGAAAGCACAAAAACACAAAGCTTCATACTGAGCTGCCCTGTATAAGAAGTAGAATGTCATCCATGCAGGTTCTTCTACAAACATTTACAGAGTATTCTGTCTGAAACAGAGGTAGTCTACTGCCTATAGCTACTTTACATGTATCATCTCACCTCTAAAAGGCACTGACACACTCATTGAGAGCTCTGGAGACATGCTGACAGTAATAACAGTGGCATGAGAGGAGACAGCATTTCAGTTTGGATCACACCTGACACTGTGAGCCCTGTATCTAATCAAACTGGTAGAAAAATATTTGGTTGAAAACATGTACCAAACTGTATTAACCACTATCCTACTATACATAAATCTTTGCAAAGGTATACTACAAATAGGCCATAGCTAACGATGTCTGTGCTTGAAACTGGAAACGTATTCTGTCAAGTTTGAATGTCTGACTACTACCATGAGTTAGGTATGACTGAACTTCTACATGTAATGTAAGACATGTGGTGCAGCTACTACCTATTCACTCATCAAATCACCCAGGCACTAGTCATTCAGTTATAGAATTAGCTAAGCACTACTCGCATAATCTAGCAGACACCCTGCCATTACTTGTAGAGTCATTCAACAACCCATACACTACTCATGCACTCATCCAACCACCAATGCACTACTAATGCATTCTTACACTATCTGTCCAGTAATGCAATCACCCAGACCGTACCCATGCACTCATATAACCAAACAAGCACAACCAAAGCTCTCTTACAATCGCTCAGGCACTATATATACAGTAATACAATCACCCATACAGTTCCTATGTACTCCTGGAATCATGCAAACACTACTTCTACACTAATTCAATCTCACACGTACTACACATTGACTTATCCTAACACCAAAAACCTACCATTGCAGTCATACTTTCAACATGGTACTAAACATTCACAAATCCAAAAAAAACAGATACTACCCAGGCAGCCATACAATCACCCAGTCAGTACCCATGTATTCATCCAATCACTCAGGCAGTACTCATAAACTTGTCCTGTCACCCATACAAAACCTATACATTCATCTAATCACCTAGACACTACTCATGCAGTCATTCAATCACCTGGGCATAACTCTTCCACTCATTCAATCATCCAGCCAGTACTCTTGCACTTATCCAATCACCCAGGCACTGCCCATGCAGTCATTCAACCACATAGACAGTACTCACTCACTAATCAAATTACCCAGGCACTACTCATGCATACAACCAATCTCTCAGACACTGCTCATGTGCTCTTACAGTCGCCCACATACTATCTTTACTCTCATTCAATCATCCAGGCAGTACTCATGCATTAATTCAATTACCCAGGCACTACTCATCCCCACAAACAACCTCCCAGGCAGTACTCATGCACTCCTTCAATCCCTTATGCACTGCACATGCACTCATTCCATCACTAAGGCAAAACTCATACAATAATAAATCAGTCAAGCAGTACTCATGCATTCACCCAATCACCCAGGCTCTACTACTAAAGTTTCAAACACTAATCATGCACTCATCACATATACATACACTATTGTACAAATCACTCTCCCACACACACATTTATCCATCCAATCAGTTTCACAACATATAATTTTTTCTATTTTTAACCAGAATAGGTGGTTCTGTAAGTCAGTAAGAACCTTTTTATTAAAACTATTTTGAGCTTTTTTGTATTTTCTTACTATCTTTTGTTTTATTTTGGTGTTTTTGATATTTAAAAAAAAAACATAAAGTTCAATCTTTCAAACATAGTGTTTTAAAAAATCTGTGAAAAACGAGGCTGGAAATCCAACAAAAAATTAACATTTGTGTCCTTTAAGGAGAGTAATAATAGCATGGATCGACAGCTCGCCAACACTTTCTGCAGTGCACTCCAGCATGTGCCAATTCAAAAAAGATATGTGGTTGTGGTGCTGTTAGTACAGATGCACCAGATGTAGAAGGCTGATCTAATTCACCTTGTGCAGCTTGCTCCCTCTTTTCCCTAGCCATAACTTCCCTTGCAAAGCGAGTTGGATGCATTGTCTCCAGATGTTTTTTCATGGACGATGTTCCACATGCATACTTTTTCTCCGATCCTCTTGACAACACCTTGCCGTATTGGGAGCAGGTGACCTTCTTTGAATTCACCTTTTTCTCACCTTCAGGGATATTGAAAAAGGTCTAAACAATGCTTTCTTTTCATTTTTTTACAGGTTCTTCAACCTCCTCAATGTCTTCCAGTTCTTCGTCTTCTTGCAAATGTGGAGATGCCATTTCCTTTTTGCAAACCAGTTGGTCAAAACATCAAAAAAGAAAAAATATAGGTGCAGACAATACAAAAAGATGTCTACAGATGCAAACACACCCAAAAGAAGAAGAAAGAAACAGGTGTTGGATCCTCCTTCTAACAGAATGAAAAGCTTTTTAACCAATTAAAATCTTTCTTTCCATGTGAGATGACATTGCGACGGGGTAGCGTCCCCATCTCGTATACCTCACACACCCGTAAAGTGTGATAAATTTCATTTAAAAGTATCAATGACAATTAGTAAATTGATTTTTTAAGTATTTTAATGAAAAGTCTTTAACTAAAACAGATATTAAAATTATGCACCGCCATATTTTAAACTTTTACAAATCATGCCAAAGTCGCGAACCGTACGCGATTGCGGAAGTACAAGCCAGCATGGTGCGCAACACCGTCGCAGTTCTATAATATACTTAAAAACGGTTTTAAATTAACTTTAAAATAGCTTCAATTTAATTTCACTACTCTAGGTGTAATTCAGCACAATTTAAATGTATAAAAAAGATTTTAACTGTATTCAACATTGTAAAAAATTAGAGAGATCGCGACCCCGACGCGACGAAGACGCAATGGACCTGCGTCCATATAATTCTGTTCTAAATATCTTAAAAATATTTTACAAGTACACTAATACTATTTTGTTAAGTTCAGTAATAAACCTCTTCCTTAAAAATATATATTATTTCTGCGTAAATATGTATTTTACACTTTCATTCGTCTAACAGATTCGTGCACCAAACACGTAGGTCTGCGACCAGTGCGCAACGCCATTTTTTAAACAAAAAAATATATATACTTATATGAAGAATTTTTTTTGATAATGACACAACAATACATCGTTTACACTGTTAACATTAACCAATCAAAAATTAATTTTGAAGAAAACAGTAAATAAAAGAATCCCAAAACACTGAACACAAATTTTCTCTTTCTAAGCTTATTTGTTTCATATAACATACGCTGCAAAATTTTAAAAATTACAACAACATATACATTTTCTAAAAATTCTAAACTTTCAAATAAATGACAGTGCCAATATGTAATCAGCTAACATTACATATATTTTAAATAAGTGATTATATTTTTTTAAAGTTTTTAAAAATACATAGAAAATATTTAAAAAATAAAAAAAAATGATTGCAGAAATATTTTAAGAAATAAAAACCATTTAAAAAACAAGAGAAATTCACTGAAAACCAAAGGTTACAGGGACGTTATACTAATGAATTAGCATTTTTTTTTTTAAACGTAGAAATTCACTGAAAAAAACAAAGATTACAGGGACGTTATAGTTAGGCTGACATTTTACTCATACAAAACCAGAGAAATTCAGCAGTTATAGTTAGCTGAGCTAACTATAACTCGCACACCCGCAATGCACTGCTTATGACCTTGCATATTACATCACTCATGACATGGTCAGTGATATCACTGATGACATCACTGATGACATCACTGATGACATCTCAAATGACATCACTGATGACATCATTCACAGAATATCTGACTCTCCCACACACACCCCAATATAATCTTTCATACTCCCACTCCAACTTTCACACTACCATTCTCAAAACCATTGACACACCCATACCAGTACTTACTCACCTACTCATTGATTGATAGGTCTACATACACATCCACTCATAACCACATACAGCTACTCATACACCAACTCAATCACTAATACAGCCACTGATATATCCACTCATACAGCCACTCACACACTGGCAGTCACCAATAGAGCTACTGACACACCTACTCACTCACCCATGGAGTCAATCACACAGGCACTTGCTCACCTATACATTTATACACACACCCTCTCACTCACAGTCACTGAATGAAGTCTTCAGTGATGTCATCAGTGATGTCATCAGTGATGTCATTTGAGATGTCATCAGTGAGATCCCTGACCATGTCATGAGTGATGTAATATGTGAGATCATAAGGAGTGCATTGCTGGGGCGCGAACTGTAACTGCTGAATTTCTCTGGTTTTGTATGAGTAAAATGTCAGCCTAACTATAACGTCCCCCTGTAATGTTTGATTTTTTCAGTGAATATATATATATATATATTCACTGAAAAACCATAGGTTTCAGGGACGTTATAGTTTGAAATTATCATTTAAAAACATTTGAAATTCACTGAAAAACCATAGGTTTCAGGGACGTTATAGTTAGCTGGACATTTCACTCGTACAAAACCATAGAAATTCCACTGTTATAGTTAGTTCAGCTAACTATAACTCGCACCCCCGCAATGCATGGCTGATCACATCACATATTACATCATTCATGACATGGTCAGTGACATCACTGATGACATCACTGATCACATCTCAAATGACATCACTGATGACATCACTGATGACATCATCCAGTGAATGTGTTTTTCTTTAAAGTTTAAATATGTATTATATATATACCAAAGTGTATTGAAGAATGAGTGGGTGTATAAGTGTCTGGATGGAGGATTTAGTAGGTGTGTGACTGACTGTTTAACTGAGTTATTACATGTGTCTTACTGAATGCATGGGTTAGTGACTAAACTGTGTGAATGTCTATATCAGTCTGTTTGCTGTTGTATAAGCTGCTGCATGGGTTGGTCAGTAGCTACATGAGTGTCTATATGGGTTATTAATTGGTTGCCAGAGTATTTGTATGGGTGCCTCAGTGTGTGTGGGTGCGTGGGAGGTGTGTGACTCTGTGCATAAATGTTTGAGTGGTTGATTCACTGGGTGTATGGGTTCAAGAGTGCATGTGGAAACAGCTGTAAGCGTGGGTGAGTGTGTGTATGGGTGTGTTAGTAAGTGAATGGATGTCTCAGTGGTACATGTCCAACTAACTACATATGTAAAAGACAGTGTATGTGAGAGTTGGAGTATATAAATGACTATACGTGAGAGTTAGTGATTGTGAGAGTGGCTGTATGGATGAGTGTGTACTTGTATCAGTGATTGTATATGAGACTAATTATGCGTTTCTTTCTGTTTGAATAAGTGATGTGTTGTGTGTATAACTGTATAGGTCAGTAAATGGAAGTGCGATTGATTATTTGCATGACTGACTAGGTGTGTGAGTAACTCTGGATGAGTGCTGCTGTGTGAGTGTCTATGTAGGTGTATGAGTGCATATGATAGTGTTGTATTGATGAGTGACTGCATGTATGAGTGATTGTATGGGTGAATGAGTGGATGAGTGTGTAGACCTAAGAACCAGTGATTAGATATGTAGTAAGTAGTATTGGTGGGTCTATGGTTTCAAAAATGGTATTCTGTTTTTTGGAGTGGGTGTATCAAAGGTTATATTAGGGTGTGAGAAGGTGCATAAGATTGTCACATGGATGATGTCATCAGTGATGTCATTTGAGATGTGATCAGTAATGTCATCAGTGATGTCACTGACCATGTCATGAATGATGTAATATGTGATGTGATCAGCAGTGCATTGCGGAGGCGCGAGTTATAGTTAGCTGAACTAACTATAACAGTGGAATTTCTATTGTTTTGTACGAGTGAAATGTCCAGCTAACTATAACGTCCCTGAAACCTATGGTTTTTTCAGTGAATTTCAAACGTTTTTTAAATGATAATTTCTAATTATAATGTTCATTAAACCTATGGTTTTTTCAGTGATTTTAAATTATCATTCCATTCTCAACCTAGTGAAAACAGCCAATATCGCCAGTTTTCCAACAATAGCTTCCGCAAAAAATTCGCCACAAATGAGAGCGACAACTAACGCTAATAATATGCAGAGTAGGCGTTTCCGTGCAAAAATAACACGAAAACACCACTTCCCGATATTTTGAACGAGCAGCCAAATCTGGGGTGCGATCCAAAAACATGCAATAAGCTGCGTTAGCAGTAGGAATTTAACATCTGCCTTTTACTGGTGTAAAGCAGGACGACTACCTACAGTGTGAAAGGGAGCCCAGCCCAGAACCACATTTGAAGACCAACACATGTCATAGAGCTACTGACCATGTAGCTCTGACACCCAAGAAGGCCACAACACCCACTGCCATCACCCTCAGGACCTCCCCCCGGACCACCCCCCTCCCTACTACCACCGAGGCAGCGCAGAACAGGACAGCAGACCTTCCAAAAACGGCATGGTCCCTCAGCCACACAATAGCTGAATCCTGGGAGATGTGGCAACCAAGTATGTGTGAAGGACGCAAGTCACCCATCAATGAAAATGCACACAATAACAAGTGTAGCGGTGATGTGGTGGACAGACCTCACTATGCAGAGCACAAACCTCTCCATGTGGACATATACTGCTGGTGCTTGTAGTGTTGTGGACAATAGACGCAACCATGTTACCTCAGGCAGTGGGGAAGATCTCGGTCATGTAGCTGTGTTGTCCCCCCCTGGAAGCGGAAGCGGAGTGTGCTGGTCCAACATACGCCACTCCAGCGTAGAAGTATGAATAAATAGGCTGGGGCTGTGGGCGTGGTTCACTTGTGGGAAGGCCAAAGCATCTGCCAGGGTGGCAGCCCTCACCCTGCCATGAGGCCTCATCCATGACCGCCGGCCTCCTCGACACAGGCCCGCTGCAAACCCAGCAGCAGAGCACCACAGACTTATGTCTGTACAGACTACTGCCTTCGATCTACACTGCGGACAGCAGGGCTCACAATTCAGATCGAGTCGCGATTGCAGATGACGCACTCCAGTAGGGAAGAGACATTGATCCCAGTGCGGCCCACCCGGACTACGCATCATCGCAGACTGCGCACACACTGACTGCTTCAGGTGCCACTAATTCAGTGCACCACAAGTCAACGCCACGTGGACTTATTAAGACAGAATTCATTAGGCAAAAGACATTGCTACCAGTGCGGCCCACTCGGACCACGCATCATCGCAGGCTCCACACAAGCTGGTTGCTTCAGGTGACACTAACTGTACAGCTCAACTCAACGCCACGTGGCTGTGGGCCCTTACTGACCGCTGCCTCCAGCCTACACTGCGGTCACCAGGGCTCACATTTAAAATTGACTCTTGATTCATTAATTGCAGAGTCCAGTAGGCAACTAAGTATTACATCCCTAAAACCTACATAATATCCTTTTAGTATCCTTGCTTCAAGAACTTGTTTTATATCAGTTATAGCTTTAGTACAATAACCAAATTCATCTTGCAAGTCCAAAGGAACACTGAATGGCAGTCTACACTGCGGACAGCAGAGCTCACAATTCAAATTGAGTCTTGATTTATTAATTGCAGACAGAATTGTACTCTATGTCCTCGAATTTTGTCAAGAGGAAGTGACAAAAAGCATTCCTTGATGTCTGTGCTGACTACTGCCTTCGATCTACACTGCGGTCAGCAGGGCTCACAATTCAGATCGAGTTGCGATTGCAGATGACGCAGTCCAGTAGGCAAGAGACATTGATTCATCGCTGGCTGCGCACATGCTGAGCGCCACACCTACCACTAACTCTATGCAGCTCAAGTCAACGCCACGTGGCTGTGGACTCTTCCTGACCACTGCCTCTGGCCTACACTGCGGTCAGCAGGGCTCACAATTAGATCGAGACGCGATTGCAGATGACACAATCCAGTAGGCAACAGACATTGCATGATCGCTGGCTGCGCACACGCTGAGCGCCACACCTACCACTAACTGTATGCAGCTCAAGTCAACGCCACGTGGCTCTGGGCTCTTCCTGACCACTGCCTCCGGCCTACACTGTGGTCAGCAGGGCTCAAAATTCACATCGAGTCGCGATTGCAGATGACTCAGTCCAGTAGGCAACAGACATTGCTCCCAGTGCGGCTCGCCCGCACCACGCATCACCGCTGGCTGCGCACACGCTGAATGCTTCTGATGCCCCTATCTCAGTGCAGCACAACTCATGAACCCTTTATGATACAATGTTTTGTGTATAATTTCACATCTGCTGCCCCTACCTCAGTGTACCACAAGTCATGGACCCTTTACGATACAATCTTGTGTGTATTATTTCACATCTGTTGCCCCTACCTTAGTGCAGCACAAATCATTGACCCTTTATGATTGAATTTGTGTGTCTGATCAAATGATTACTGTTGTACTTGTTGCCAGCACCAACCATTCCCGGACGGCTGGCTTACAGTCACCCCACACGCATCCAGCACAGACGTCACTGGACTAAGCCTGGGCGTAGTTCGCGAAGTAGCGCTACGCGAAGCTACGCAAAGTGCAGTTCGCACTACGCGAGCTACGCGTAGCACTACGCGAACTGCGTAGTGCACTGTTCGCAATGATTGCACAGTGCCGGATGCTTGTCCGCACTGTGCAATCATTGAAAACGGCATCTTGCACAGTGCGAGCTGTCTTTTACTGCCGTTCGAGTAGATTTTTACCGAGCGGCAGCTTTCAACGCGGACTGGTAGTTTCTCATCGCGAGCGGTCGCGAACATACGCGACCACTCGCAATGAGAAACCTGACCTCCCCGCGTTGAGAATCTCGCCGGGAGGTTTATGTTCCACGCTCGCGATCGGCAACTTGATGTTGCTGATCGCGAACGAGGAAAAAGTCTCGCCGGGATGTCATTTTGCTTGCTCGCGGTCGCCAACTTGACGCGAGCAAGCAAAAAATGACCGCTGCACTACGCTACGCGTGTTTGCACTGTGCTACATGCAATTTGCGTTGTGCGAAGTAGCGCAAACTTCGCAAACTACGCGAGCGTAGCGTAGTGCTTTGCCCAGGGTTACACTGGACATGTGACTCTGGTAATAAAAATGAGTCAAGCGCACGTGCCCGTACCCAGTTCCACTATCTATCTGTGTCCGTGTGTTCATTATGTATGCAAGATGCCGCCCCTGGGCCCTACCACATTACAATGTGCTGTGGACAGAGTATGCAACCATGTTACCTCTGGCAGTGGGGAAAACTTCGGTTATGTAACTTTCTCTCGGTCATTGTACAAGTACGTACGTAGAGCCTGGATCATTAGAGTACTGCAAGGAGAGTGTATAGTGAATTTATAAGTGCTTGGAGATTGGCGGAGTAATTGTATAAGTACATATGTTGGCGCAGCCTAACCCCGAACACAAGCTTGGCTCTAATTGGCTGCCCTCCATGTGCCAAAAACTGAAACTTGAACTTTGCATGGCCCTGTATTGCTACAGCTGCAACACTCCACTGAATGTGCAATAAACATTCATATCCACACAGATGTGTCATGTTCACCATCTTTCATGTGTGGAACTATGGATGAATGTAGGGTCAGTGATTCCCCGTACCTTCCATGTTGGCCATGTTGTGGGACTTGGCTCACAGAGTGACATATTGGCGCTTGCGACCCGGGTGACGTCACAGGGACACCCGCATCAGTTGATTCCTCATACAGCCCAGGACGGAGCCACGCCCATAGCTCCGGAGTAATTCTTCACAGCCTCACGCAGGACTGGCATACGCCAGGCCAGCCCACTCTGCTTACGCTTACAGGGAAGGACAACAACGCTACATGGCCCAGATTTTCATTGCAGTGATCTGCTGGTCACATCCTAGTTGTCAGTACGCCACAGCCACTTCCTCACGGCTAGTATACACCCACACCACACCCATCCAGCACAGGCGTCACAGGACACGTGACCCTGCCAATAAAGCAGACCGGGCGCACATGCTCGACGCCATTTCAGAGTTGCTCGCACCGGATGCACTGCGGCCGGCACAGGCACAGCACAGTGACTTTCGGTCCACTGAGGTACGGGTACCGTAACTGCTGAGCGGGTGTACAGCCTGCGGTGATGGCCCGTCCCGGCGGTCTGGACAGCTCAGGTTTTGTGAGCCCTCCTGGACCGCAGTGTAGGCCTGAGCCATCAGACAGGGCAGGCCTACTGGCACATGGCATCGCCTCGCTGGTCACAGAGTTAGTGGCACCGCAAGGGCTGAGCGGGTGTGCAGCCTGCGATGAAAATCCCGGTGCACTGGTATGTCCTCTGCCATGGCGAAATCAAGACCCAGCACCAAATGTGAGACCTAGTGGCCTGCAGAGCAGGGCTGCATGATATGCAAGGTGCCGTGTCCGCGGGCCCCGGGCTTGGGGCTTGCAGCGGCACGTGGTAGGCCCTCTTTTCTACACGCATGTTGCGAAGGGTGAGCAGAGAGGCTTATTAGCGCAGCGGCGGGCAGTGACCTCCGGGCAGTGGGAGTGGATGGGGTGCAGCAGCCTGGGTGCGCAGCGGCAGACAGTCACCTCCGGGCAGTGGGAGTGGATGGGGTGCAGCAGCCTGGGTGCGCAGCAGCGGGCAGGCACCTCTGGGCAGTGGAAGTGGATGGGGTGCAGCAGCCTGGGTGCGCAGCGGCGAACAGACACCTCTGGGCAGTGGAAGTGGATGGGGTGCAGCAGCCTGGATGCACAAAGGCGGGACAGAGAATTAGGCGTGTGCAGTTGTATGTACACTGCCATTACTGATTCCATCCTACGTTTCAGATGAGTGAGCTTGAGGGCTTCACTATGTTCCGGCACGTGGTTGGTGACACACCGGTGATGGAAAGGTGAGCTGTGAGGGTTTTGTCCACAGTGTGGGCACTCATTGTCCCTCTCCATCTCTTCCTTTCTCTCCCTCACACTCTTTCTCTCTCTCTACCTCTCTCTCTCACTCTATATCTTCCTCTCTCTCACACTGTTTTTTGCTTTCTCTCTCTCTCTCTACCTCTCTCTCTCTTTCTCTCTCTCTCACTCTTCCTCTGGTTCTCTCTTCCTCTTTCTCACACTGTTTCTCTCTTTCTCTCTCTCTTCCTCTCTCTCACTGTTTCTCTCTCTCTTCCTCTCTCTCTCTCTCTCTCACTCTTTCTCTCTGTCTACCTCTCACTGTTTCTTTCTTTTTCTCTCTCTTCCTCTCTGTCCCTCTTTCTCTCTCTCTCTCCTTTGATGGACGCATGACGCACAATGTTATCTTGCTTTTTGTCTAGCAGGCTGTGATTCACAGATTGAAGACCCCCCCGACACGGACCTCCCGCCACGAGGCGATGACTTCAGTTCCACTGAGTTAGTGCCACCAGAGCTGAGCGCGTGTGCAGCCTGCGATGATGCGTGGCCATCCTGCAATCAACACCCACTTTGAATTGTGAGCTCGGCTTCACCGCGTGTACGCAATGCTTGAGGAGGTTGCTTCGGCACGTGGTGGACCCTCTTAGACACACGCCGGTGGAGGAAGGTGAGCAGAGAGTCTTGTTTCCGCAGCAGCGAGCAGTCACCTCTGGGCGGTGGGAGTGGACAGTGTGCAGCACCCTGGGTGCACAAGAGCGGGCAGACACCTCCGAGCAGTGGGAGTGGATGGGGTGCAGCAGCCTGGGTGCACAGGAGAGGGCAGACACCCCTAGGCAGTGGGAGTGGATGGGATGCAGCAGTCTGGGTGCGCAGGAACGGGCAGTCACTTCCGGGCAGTGGGACTGGATGGGGTGCACCAGCCTGGGGGCACAGCAGTGGGCAGACACCTCTGGGCAGTGGGAGTGGATGGGGTACAGCAGCCTGTGTGCACAGAGGCGGGCAGACACCTCTGGGCGGCGGGAGTCGATGGGGTGCAGCAGCCTGTGTGCGCAGGGGCGAAACAGAGAATTAGGCGTGTGCAATTGTATGTACTCTGCCATTACTGATTCTATACTATGTTTCAGATGACTAAACTTGAAGACTGCACTATGTCCCGGCACGTGGTTGGAGACACACCGGTGGCAGAAAGGTGAGCTGTGAGGATTTTCTCCACAGTGTCAACACTCACTCTCCCTCTCCATCTCTTCCTTTCTGTCACTCACACTCTTTCTCTCTCTCTCACTCTCTATCTCTTCCTTTCTCTCTCTCACACTCTTTCTCTCTTTCTATGTCTTTTCCTCTCTCATTCTTTCTTTCTCTCTCTCTCTCTCTTCCTCTCTGTCTCACTCTTTCTCTCTCTCTCTACCTTTCTCTCACACTGTTGCTCTCTTTCTCTCTCTCTTACTTTTATCTCACTCTTTCTCTCTCTCTTCCTCTTCCTCTCTCTCTCACTCTTTCTCTCTTTCTCTGTCTTCCTCTCTGTCTCACTCTTTCTTTCTCTGTCTCTTTCTCTCTCTCACTCTTTCTCTCTTTCTCTCTCTCTCTCCTCTGATGGACGCATGACGCACAATCTTATCTTGCTTTTTGTCTAGCAGGCTGTGATTCACAGATTGACGACCCCCCCGACACGGACCTCCCTCCACGAGGCGATGACTTCAGTTCCACTGAGTTAGTGCCACCAGAGCTGAGCGCGTGTGCAGCCTACGGTGATGCGTGGCCATCCTGCAATCAACACCCACTTTGAATTGTGAACTAGGCTTGACCGCGTGTACGCAACGCCTGAGGAGGTTGCTTCGGCACGTGGTGGACCCTCTTAGACACACGCCGGTGGCGGAAGGTGAGCAGAGAGGCTTGTTTCCGCAGCAGTGAGCAGTCACCTCTGGGCGGTGGGAGTGGATAGTGTGCAGCACTCTGCGTGCACAAGAGCGGGCAGACACCTCCGACCAGTGGGAGTGGATGGGGTGCAGCAGTCTGGGTGCGCAGGAACGGGCAGTCACCTCCGAGCAGTGGGACTGGATGGAGTGCACCAGCCTGGGTGCACAGCAGCGGGCAGACACCTCTGGGCAGTGGGAGTGAATGGGGTACAGCAGCCTGGGTGCGCAGAGGCGGGCAGACACCTCTGGGCAGCGGGAGTCGATGGGGTGCAGCAGCCTGGGTGCGCAGGGGCGAAACAGAGAATTAGGCGCGTGCAGTTGTATGTACTCTGCCATTACTGATTCTATACTATGTTTCAGATGACTAAACTTGAAGACTGCACTATGTCCCGGCATGTGGTTGGAGACACACCGGTGGCAGAAAGGTGAGCTGTGAGGATTTTCTCCACAGTGTCAACACTCACTCTCCCTCTCCATCTCTTCCTTTCTGTCACTCACACTCTTTCTCTCTCTCTCACTCTCTATCTCTTCCTTTCTCTCTCTCATACTCTTTCTCTCTTTCTATGTCTTTTCCTCTCTCTCTCATTCTTTCTTTCTCTCTCTCTTCCTCTCTGTCTCACTCTTTCTCTCTCTCTCTACCTCTCTCTCACAGTTTCTCTCTTTCTCTCTCTCTTCCTTGTATCTCACTCTTTCTCTCTTTCTCTCTCTCTTCCTCTCTCACTCTTTCTCTCTTTCTCTGTCTTCCTCTCTGTCTCACTCTTTCTTTCTCTGTCTCTTCCTCTCTCTCACTCTTTCTCTCTTTCTCTCTCTCTCCTTTCATGGAAGCATGACGCACAATCTTATCTTTCTTTTTGTCTTGCAGGCTGTGATTCACAAATTGTCGAGGGATGACGCGCCATACCTGTACCTACTTTTATTTTGTTGTTTTGCTTAAATAAAATGTTTTATATGTAAATCCATAGATGACTGAGATTCTTATTTGTCCAACCTCACATGCATCTTCTTTACTATAATTGTGCGACATCAGCCAATTTGTTATGTTCCAGATTTCCTAAGGTTGCTGTCACATTTGTTTGTGTGGGGTGCGATGAGGGGGGATGGCGGACAAGGGGCTGGTGGCGGGGGGTGTCGGAGCAGTGTTGGGTGTCCGAGCTGCATGATCGTTGGCTCCATTGCATCTGTAGTCATTCACTTTGAAAGTTAAAAATATTGTCTCAAATACTTAACCACTACTACAAAACACATAACACACCTTCTTAATTTCTAATTTACCTTCGTAGTTGGTATGCAGATTTCAAATGTCACAAACGCATGCAATTCTTTTCTTGTCACACAGTACATCTAATGCACCGCTTTCATCAAGAATGGAACCAGTAATGGCAGAATTTCCCTGTTGCTCCACACATAAATACATATAAAGAACAAATCAAAATAGTTCCTTATTTTTTTAGATTGCAAAACCTCTCTTTATTGGTTATTTTTGAACATTCCATATAAACAGTTTTTTTAAGGACACATACAGGTGAAAAGTTCAACGTATTGTATCACCACTTTCTAGAACATTCTACGACACGTACAGGTTAAAAGTTCATCATTTTTTAAACCTACCGATATTTCTTTTTGCAACATTTCTTTCAACATTTAACGGCACATGGAGGTCAAAAGTTCACCATTCTTTCAAGTTTGAACTGCACCTTCCAAATACAATTAGCAGGTGTGGTTGAGCTGAGCAAATTTCATCCTATAATATATACTTAGGCTTTCCTGTTTTCAGTTTCTATTTTTGATAAATTCTGGTGGGGTTTTTTCAGTGTTTTCAAGTGATTTCAGTACCTTTAAAAACAGTGGTTATCAGTGGTTACACATTTTCGTGCCATTAAAAACTACAGAAACAGTGTTTTTCCGGTGTTTATGGAACGTTTTGCTTTTATTATTGCTTGCTTTCTGCACTGATAGCGCATGGTATATAGACAGTGTATGTATGGTGTATATGAGGTCCAAATAGATTTTTGCAAATTAAACTTATTGTAGTACACCATACAATACTTCTTCAGTGAGTCTTTGGTCATGTGCGTTCATTCTTTCCTTCCCATGTAAACTTCTGCGAAAAGGCCCTCTCAACATTGGCACTTGAGATGGGCAACGCCAAAACAGCCAGTAATCAATTTGTTAACTCTGACCACTGACATAGCTTTCCATGCCAATACTGGTTCACTCGAAGATTGCGATTCTCAGGGCAGGTTCTACAACATTTGCGCTGATCTGGGCGCTTATGCCCTCAGAGTTATTGAAGCGGTCAAAAATGAAGCAGCACTTTTGAAACTACTGAGGAAATTCCCCTTTACAGAAGGGATCTAGAACAGAGTACCACAGTGAGGTTTCATTGACTTTAAATGCCATTGGTGGTGAAGGGACATTTCTATGCATCATTGCAAGCCATTTCTCATACATTGCAAAATAAAAGTTCCTGAATTGCTCTTCACCATTGCTTTGCTTACCAAGTGACAAGCACTCTAACATGGAACAGGTTGCAGTGCCAAAGTCACTAAAGGTGTCGCCCAGCCTACTGTCATGGAGATGTTTCACATCTACACCAATTGTGCTGAACACTTGGCAGACAAGGGTGTTTTCAGACTCTAGTTTTTTATTATGTCCACTACAGCAGTTATGTTTTCCTGTAAAAATCTAAGAATGCAGTAGAGTGTACCTTTTTTCAAATCACTATCAATATGTGACCAAAGATCCTCACATTTCTTGTCTTTGGCATCATCACTCAGCAAACATTCTGTAAACGGTTGCCACATGGATAATATAGCAGCTAAGGGACACAGTTGGGATGACTCTTTCTTTGATGCCACCCAAAGCACAAAATGATAAATATTTGCATTTTAGTTCCTGTGCATAAGAAAACAGTGCACCAGAATGGACTAAAAAGTCAATAGCATTCCTGATTAACTCTGAAGACTGTAAAGATGCTTTCAGCATACCATCTAACAAGTGGCAAGGATCTCTTATAGGGAAGCATTTCAGCTCAGGTATCAATTTTGACAGGTCATCACACAACTTTTACAAACAGTATCACTCCAATCTTTGTTGAACTTGGAAAGAACCTTTCTTGCAGAGCATTCCAAGTGACACTGCGTTCCATGTTTTCCAAAAGTCTGGTGTCATGTTTTAACCACTATCCCAGATACTTGGTGATAGCGCTCTTTTCACATATACTTGTCACTATACATTGCATTGAATTTTTTAAAGCCTGAGGTGTTGGCACTTCGCCTACTATCAATACCGACTCACTAGAAACTGGGGGCTGATGTATTAAGGGTTTTTACCCATTCTCTGTGGTTCAATGTGATGACACATATTAGGAAAGATTCTTATGAAACCAGCCATTTTACCTATCAGTGAAAGAATCAAACGCAGCCAAAATATCAAATATGATTTTGATGTTTCCTGATTCTCAACAGTTTATAAAATAATTAAACAAGACCTAAAACATGCTTCTAAACCCTGCATCTTTAGACCAAAGTCCACAAAACTGAAAAAAACAAAAGAAAGAAGAAACAATATTTTAGTGGCATCCCTAAACAACAAAACTCAAGCAGAATAATGTTTGCCCAGACTTTCTTACTGCTAGCTTGTAAAACAAAGTTACATTGTATTGGCCCCTTCAGGAAGAAAAAAATGACTCTTTCACTCTCTTTTTCCTTTCTTTGAATGGCATTTAGTTTGTGGTTGTGCAGGTGTTTTTTCAGTGTTTATATGTTTTAACTGGTGAGGGCTATTTCTCTTTCAGTGGGGTTTTATCAGTTATTATAGGTTTAAACCTAAACCGGACAGCCTATATATACTCCACGTATAAACTGCTTTTTTATTAACCAATCACAAAGATGCTTTTCATCAAAACTAATATACACCCTACTTTTAGGACACAATACATTTCATCTCCCAATCGGTTAACGTTTTGTATGTAAAAAAAAAAGTATTTCCCCACGTTTAAACATATCTCTTATTTTAGGAACAGACTGCATGAGCTACAGACATTTATCCATATGTTGTAGCCATACCTTCAAAATGCTAGTGTGGATTGTAGGACATAGCTATGTTTTCTGGTGCAAGAGGTATGCAGAACAGAGACGTATTGACTTAGACCTAGGTTTACAAAATGTGCACATTAAATGGTTTGCACAGAGAGGATTGAAGTGGCACCAATTGCTCCCTTTAGTTAAAACCTGTTTGCATCTCCAACACCCTGATCTCATGATTGTGCACTGTGGTGGTAACGACCTACTCATATTGACTGGGGTAGGTTTGGAAATGCTTATGAAAGACACCTTTGGACAATTGATGTTACTTTTGCCTCAAACTGTCTTTGTATATTCCAATATATGCCAAAGACAGAAGTGGAAATGGTCAAACTAATTTTGTCATAAGATTGAAAAATCTAGGAAGAATTTCAACAAAGCTGTGTCTGCATACCTCAGAGACCATAGAATGGGGTTGATTTACAACAACAACATACGTTTTGATATGGCTGATATCTACAGAAGTGATGGAGTACACTTCACAGATAAGGGAAACCGAGTTTTCCTGATTAACTTGAAGCTGTGCATTCGCACTTACATGTAGCTCCAACTAATAAACACAAGGGCTCTTTTTACAGCCGCCTTATATTCTCAATTTCGGCTCACAGAGTGTCACCTGAGGGAGACCTACGAGCCGTTGGCTCGCAAAAGCACAGCACCATACTGGCTCACAGAGGGAGAGCTGTGGCCGGCCTTGCAGAGGGAGACCAACGGGCCAACAGGCCTGCTAGCAGACACACAGCTATCAGTTAACAGGCTGGCTCGCAGAGATACAGCTGCGAGCCCTTCGAGCTGCAACCCGATGGGCTACCTCACAGAGGGAGAATAACGGGCCGACGGGCCTCCTAGCACAGACAGAGCTACGAGCTAACGAGGTGGCTCACAGAGGAGGAGCTGCGGGCCCGACGGACTGTCTTCTAAAGGCATAGCCGCGAGCTGATGATGTGGGGAGAGGGAGCGTAAAAGGAGTACCTCGCACAGACAGACCGGCGGGATATTTTCAGTATTGCCTCGCAGAGGTAGAATTATGGATGCATTGCCTTTTAGAGGGAGAGATGCGAGCTGACGGACTGAATCACAAAATGGCTCACAGCTCGCAGTCACAGAGCTGCGAGCCGACGGACTGGCTTCTAAAGGCATAGCTGCGAGCTGGTGATGTGGGGAGAGGGACCGTGAAAGGGGTATCTCGCACAGACAGAGCTGTGGTATATTTTTAGTGTTGCCTCGCAGAGGTAGAACTACGGACATGATGCCTTGCAGAGGGAGAGTTGTGAGCTGACGGACTGAATCACAAAATGGCTGCCAACACTTCCTAGTTTCAACAGTTCGCAGCCAATGAGCCATAAACTCGTGCTCATAACGCTTCAGCCAATCAGATGTCAGTATTCTTAAATATCAATATCTGGAAATATTGATATTTCTCTAAAACTACTGAACGGATTTACCCGATTTAAACACAAGCGTGCTTTCTGGACCAAAACCTTTCTCTGTGCCACATTTGGTGTAATTCCGTTCAGCAGTTTGACCTGTAGCCTTGTCTAAAGTCTCCTATGGAAATTGCATGGAGAAAACACGTTTTGGGACCCCCTTTTTCTTAGCCCCCCTTGACGAATCCCCCAAACTTTTAGGATAGGAGCTGACCTGAAAAGAGGAACTTTTTGGAAAATTTCGTAAAGATTCGTCAAACGACGCCAAAGTTATAAGCCCATCAAAAAATGCTTTTCCTATGGAAACGTGGTCCTAACTATAACTACCTACTGGCGACCGCCAGTAGGTAATATATATATACACAGTTATAGACATACCAACTCACTTATTCATACAGATACTAACACATACTTACTCTCCTATACAGTCACTGACACAAGCACACACTCACCCATACAGCTACTCTCACAATCACTGACTCATACATACAGTCACTTATATACTCCAACACTCACATATATCTATATGCTCCAACACTCACATATACTGCCTTTCACATATGCAGTTACTCACCCATATACCACTGAGACATCCATTCACTCACCGACACAGCCATACGCACACTGATTCACCTATACAGCCCCTCTTAGACGCACCCATGAACCCTCACAGCCAGTGATTCACCCACTCACTCATCCATGCAGGTAGTCACACCCCCCTCACCTACCCACACAGACACTTAGGCACCCATACAGGTACTGAGACAACCAATCAATAACCCATATAGGCACTCATCTACCTATTCACCTACCAATGGAGCCACTTACACACCAACTGACAGACTGATACAGACATTCACAAAGATTAGTCACTCACCCATACATTCACTGAGACACGTATAATCACTGACTTATACAGTCAGTCACACACCCACTAAGTCATCCATACAGGTACTCATACACTCACTCATTCATCAATACACCTTGGCGTATATATATACTCCCTCCTGGTCAGGGACCTACTCTCTCCCCCGCAGCTCCGCTGTAGTGCCACTGCCTCTGACCCCGCTTCACCACCGCTCGTAGGTTCGAGTCCCTTGCAGGTTTGAATCTGTCTCTGTGATTTTGCCCATCCTATTCTTGTGTATGCTTTCTTTTGGTATCTCCTGTATTGTTTGGTATCTCCTGTATTGTCACCCCGTTTTTTCTGCCTTATTTTTATTTTTGCCTGTTCATACTTTTTGTGCCTGGTTGTCCCTATTGGTGCCTGCTTGCCGCCCTTTCCCACCGCTGCTGCCCCTGTGGCCCCTCCCCACTGCCAGTTCCTGCTCTCGCCCCTTTCCTATTTAATGGCAGCCGCGGCGAGGGTGTGCGAGTAAGACCTCTGACCTCCTGGTCAGGGACCTGCTCTCTCCCCCGCAGCTCCGCTGTAGTGCCGCTGCCTCTGAAACCGCCTCACCACTGCTTGTAGGTTCGAGTACCCTTGCAGGTTCGAAACTGTCTCTGTGATTGTACCCATTCTATTCTTGTGTCTGCTTTCTTTATGTATCTCCTGTATTGTTTGGTATCTCTTTGTATTGTCACTCCGTTTTTTCTGCCTTATTTTTATTTTTGACTGTTAATATTTTTTGTGCCTGGTTGTCCCTATTGGTGCCTGCTTGCCGCCCTTTTCTGCCACTGCTGCCCCCGCGGCCCCTCCCCCCTGCCGGTTCCCACTCCCGCCCCTTCCCTATTTAATGGCGGCCACGCTGCAGGCGCGCCAAAAGCGTGCCAAAGGCAAGCCCATCTGTGCCCATCCGTGACCTGACCGCGACCAACGCCAGAGACCATGGATCTTCGACCATCCACCGCTACGACACACACAGTGGCCCTCCTTGCACTCAACCCCAGAAGAAACATCAACTGCCAGCTGGCTACGCTGAACACTACCCACGGCCAGTTCTCCTGCTGCCGCTGCACCTTCACCACCCCCGCACCCCCATGGGCACCACCCCCACGTCGGACGCCAACACCACCTAAGTCCTGAAATGCACCCTTCACAACGTGCACTCTGTACACAGACATGCTGTAGAGATCTGGGACCTCCACGACACCCTCTCGCCAGATGTCACCTTCTTCACGGAAACCTGAACCAATTCCTCCTCCGCCCCGACATTGCCACCGCCATCACCGACGGATACAAGATCCAGAGGAAAGACCGCCCTGACCACCCAGGAGGAGGACTCGCCATCGCACACAAGAACTCCCTCCTACTCACCACCTCCTCTCCGAGCGACTCCCTGTCCACCACTGAGCACCTACATTTCCAGATACAGACCAGCCCCAGATCCACACTATGTGGCACAGTCGCCTACAGGCCCCCTGGACTGAGCTCGCCACCGCCATCGCCGACCTCATCGCACCCCACGCCATCGTCTCCACGGACTCCATACTCATCTGTGACCTCAACTTCCACCTCAACAAGCTCAAAGACCACAATTCCTCCACCCTCCTGGACAACCTCGCCAACCTCCAACTGAAACAGCTCATCACCACCCCCACCCACAAGGCAGGACACACTCTTGACCCCATCTTCACAGGAGGTAACAACACCCACTTCAGCCACACCAGGCAACCCCCCTGGATGGACCACCACTGCGTACACTTCCACATCAACAAACCCACCGCCCCCAAACCTGCACCCCGCGCACCGTGAAGGAACTGGAGCAAGGTCACTGAGAGCACCTCAACTCCACCCTCAACCGCGATTCCCCATCCTCTTCGATCAATGCCAACCTCGCAGCCAAAGAACTACACAGCTGGATCTCCAACTGCGCAGACGAACTCGCACCCCTCCGCAACCCCCACAGGCAACACCCCAGGAAGGCCACCTGGTTCACTGCTGCCAATCTCCAAGAATAAAGGCAGACCTGCAGACGTCTCGAAAAGATCTGGTGAAACAGCAAAATGCTGGAAGCTCGCACCACATACAAGAACGCCACAACAGAATATCACCAGCGCATCAGATCAACCAAACTAACCTTCATCCAGAACAGGATCTCCTCCAACGCCGGCAACTCGAAGGAACTCTTCAGCATCATCCAAGAATTCACCAAACCCCCCAGCGAGGCCACAGACATCACCCCTTCCCAGGACCTCTGCAACAAGCTCAGCTCCTACTTCCATCTGAAAATCAAGTCCCTCTATGACAACTTCAACAAATTAACCACTTACCCCTCCAAATACGCCAGCCTGGACCCCCGCTACCACCGAAGACACTGAATCGACAAAGAAAGGCATCCACTCAGGAACACCCACGGACCCCTGCCCTCTGCACATCTTCCACAGAGCAGCCGCTGCCATCGCACCGGAATTACGATGCACCATCAACACCACCTTCGAAACCGGCACCTACCACGACGACTGGAAATGCACAGAAGTCAAGCCCCTGCTCAAAAAGCCCTCGGCAGACACCGGCACCTACCCCGACGACTGGAAATGCGCAGAAGTCAAGCTTCTGCTCAAGAAGCCCTCTGCAGACACATCGGACCTCAAGAACTACCGACCCATCTCCCTCCTTCCCTTCACAGCCAAGGTCACCGAGAAGACCGTCAACGCCCAACTAACAAATTCATTGAAGAGAACTTCATCCTCGACCCCTCCCAATCTGCATTCCACAGCATTGAGAATGCCCTACTCGCCGCCACAGACGACATCCGCTCCCTTCTCGACCAAGGCCATACCACGGCCCTGATCCTACTTGACCTCTCCGCAGCCTTCGACACCGTCTCCCACCGCACACTTGCCACCAGACTCTGCGATGCCGGCATACGGGGAACCACCCTCGAATGGCTCTGCTCCTTCCTCACCAGCAGGACCCAAAGAATCAGACTGCCACCCTTCCTCTCCGAATCCACAGAGATCAACTGCAGAGTGCCTCAAGGATCGTCACTCAGCCCTATGCTCTTCAACATCTACATGGCCCCCCTTGCCACCATCATCAGACAGCACGGACTCAACATAGTCTCCTACACCAACGACACCCAGCTCCTCCTCTCCCTCACCAAGGAACCCGTCACCACCTAACTCAGCTTTCAGGAAGGAATGAATGTCGTCGCATACTGGATGAGCAGCAGCTGCCTGAAGCTCAACTCGGAGAAGACAGAGGTCCTCGTCCTCAGACCCTCCCCCACTGCATGGGACACCACTTGGTGGCCCACCGCCCTCGGCAGCCCGCCCACCCTCACCGACCATGCCCGGAACCTCAGCATCGTACTCGACTCATCCCACTCCATGACCCGACAGGTCAACGCCGTTGCCTCCACCAACTTCAACACCCTCTGCATCCTTCGCAAGACTTTCAAATAGATCCCCCCGAATCAAGAAAAACCATCACCCACACACTCATAACCAGCAGACTGGACTACGGAAATGCCCTCTATGCCGGAATCAACAAGTCTCTGTTCCGCAGACTCCCAACCATACAAAACACCGCGGCCAAACTCGTCCTCGGCATCCCTCAACACGAACACATCACCCAACACCTGCAAGACCTCCACTGGCTCCCCGTCAAGAAGAGAGTAACCTTCAAGATACTCACCCACGCCTTCAAATGCCTCCACAACATCAGACCCCAATACCTCAACAAGAGAATCTCCTTCCACGTACCCAAGAAAAACCTCCGATCCGCTGACCTTGCCCTCGCCGAAACCCTGTGCATCTGCAGAGCCAGAACGGGCAGAAGGGCCTTCTCCTACATCATGGTCAAGACCTGGAACGAGCTCCCGATCAACATCAGACACGCCCCCTCTCTGAACATCTTCAGGAAGACACTTAAGACCTGGCTCTTCGACTAAACGGAGCTGCTCCCACCAGTGCCTTGAGACCCTCATGGGTGAGTTGCGCGCTTACAATTCCCCTGATCGTAAACTTTTTAGAAACACTCACAGTCATTGGATGATGTCATCAGTGATGTCATTTGAGATGTCGTCAGTGATGTCATCAGTGATGTCACTGACCATGTCATGAGTGATGTAATATGCAAGATATCCAGACGGTGTCCACCACCAGCTGGGCGTGGCACAGATTGCAGCGTGTG
The DNA here is from genome assembly GCA_963921515.1 of Calotriton arnoldi. Taxonomy (NCBI): domain Eukaryota; kingdom Metazoa; phylum Chordata; class Amphibia; order Caudata; family Salamandridae; genus Calotriton; species Calotriton arnoldi. The sequence continues at coordinate 548,035 of CAWUFW010008576.1, read as the reverse complement.
ACTGGGGCCCGCATACTGTACTCCCCTGCGCTGCCATTGGCAGGAAATTGTTGGATCCCCATTTTGCAGGAGGCCTTGGTGAAGCGTACATTGGACAAGTTCCAGATGGTTACATTTGGTGACCTGTTCCCGAGAGGGCACATTTTCTCCCGTACTGAAGACCCCCGTCTCCGCTCGCCACTGTAATGGACCATTTTGTATTACTGAGAGTACAGAGGGCGTTGCGTGCATGTATGGACAGTTATCCATTGGAGCCCCCAATTTTTACTATTTTTACCGGGGTCATTAAGGGTGGTGATGGGAGCCATTTGGTATCCCGTATGTATAAGGCGGCAGTGGCATTGCTCCCATGCCATGATGTGAATGTGCGGGCAGCGTGGGAGCGAGATCTTGGGTACCCATTGACGGATGTACAGTGGAACCGGTTTTGTACTCAAATACGCTGCGTATCTCCTACCCACAGACATAAGCTGCTACATTTTAAATTTTTATGGAGGGCATACATGACCCCTAGGAAACTACATCGTATGGACCCCTCTCGCCCGCACGCGTGCCCACGGTGCCACTCCCCGAGGCTGATTTTGCGCACGTGATGTGGACCTGCCCTAGACTTGAGGATTATTGGAGATCGATTTTTTAGGGAACTGTCCCGGATGGGTGAGGTTGAGCTGGCGCCTTCGCCATTATTAGCATTATTAGGATACGTTTGCGACCTCCCCAAATCCAAATGCCACTTTGTTACAATATCGCTTCTTCTCGGCAAGCGTGAAATAGCTATTAACTGGGCATGCTTGCACCCCCCCACCCTTGCTGCATGGCTACATAGTATGATATTTTGCAATACCACCAGCGACACTTATGCGCAGTTGCAACCGCCAGCTTCTCGGCCTGTGGACATTTGGCAACCGCTCCGAAGTTATCTTTTGGCAGCGCAGAGTGGTAGTGGTCCTCCCACTCAGGAACCGACTAACCCCTCTGGGTCAGCAAATGTGTAATGGTGTTTGTGGTGTATGTTTTACCCCTCTGCTTCAGGACTGCTGCATTTAAAAGCTGGTCCTTCTGTAGGGAGGGTCCACATGTGTATTACTATTAGTATTGTACGGGTCTTCTTGTCATGATTGTATAAGGATACACTGCTGTGTAGGATGTTAATGTACATTTTTTATTGTACTGCTACACTGTAATGCTATGAACATTATGTATTCTTATTTTGTTAAATTCAACTTGAAAAACCAATTAAAAAAATTAAAAATTGTAATCTCGTTTTTAAAAACTAGCAACTGTAATATATGTGTCTTGTTCTGCAACTCCTTCTCTTAATAACTCTTAATTTTCCCTAGAATCCTGCTGAGGACCAAAGAAACGAAACTGCACATCACCACAAACTTTTTCTACGTGTGCCACACTACCATGCAAAAGTGCTGTACTTATTTCTCCTAAACATAAAGCAAGAGTTTTCACATAATACGGCCTCCTACATAAAATTCACATTGAGTGGTATAACTTATATTGTGTTTTAAATTTCGCCTTGGAAAGATACGAAGGAATTTTCTTAATATATCAATGAATTGCTGTCTAATACTAGAAACACTACTACAATTCCATTTGTATACAGCACCCTGACTACTCCTTCATTGTACCTCTTCTACAATAACTTCTTCTACATTTCTAGGTACCATCACCTATTTTGCTATAGGACTACCATTCTTCATTTCATAACATTGTCCTCTTTAATCAATACAATGAACTAATTTGTTATCCTGGAGATAGTTTTCTTCATTAAAGAAAGCCCCTGTACAAGAAGTATGTATCCATTGTTCACTAAAAACTGTACAACAGTTACTTCAATTCAGTAATCTTTTCTTCTGGTTTTGTCTCCTCATGCAAAACACTATTTTGTCAATAGTCTTCATTCTATTTAGAATCACAATGAAAAGCTTCCTCTTCAAAGCAAAGGCCTTATCAACTACTCTCTCAACTCGTTCTTTCTGTTTCACTGCATCTCTCCTTCTTCTACACTTTTTTAAATTTAGCACTAAATTTACAATGCTGTAAATATGCAATCATTATAACATTTGTGCAGAACCTATGCAGCCATCTAAACACCCACTTACAACCCATGCAGTCATTGAAATACTGAGACACAGGCGTGCACTAATGAAACACACATGCTCTACTCATGCACTCATGTAATTACGTAGAGAGTATCATTGTAGTAAACCTATCGTCCACCCAGTACCTACGCAGTCATTTAATTACTGAGCCAATAGTCTTGCACTAATACAATCACACCAGCAGTATACTTACTTTCAACCAATCTCTCAAGCTTTAACAATGGAATTATGCAGTCACTCAGACACTAGTAATGCGCTCATCTAATTAGGTAGGCACTACTGATGCACTTATTCAATTCTGTGGGCACTACTCATGTAGTTATGTGCAGCCGCAGTCCGTGCAGGTAACAGAGGTGGGGCTGGGTAAAGAGAGATTTCGACGGACGATGCCAAGGGGAAATTAATTGTTTATTTAATTTTCCCTCAGCATCGTCCCTCGAAATCCCCCTTTACCTGCCCCCACCGCTGTTACCTGCACGGACAGCAGCTGGTTATGTAAGCATCCCGGCACTACCTGTTCAGTCAGCGAAAATGACATGGGCTGCATCCAATTACTAAAACACTATTCATCCACTCATCCAATAGGCTAGGTGCTATGCATGGACTTAAACAATCATGAATACACAATCCATGCACTGAATAAATCACCTATATTCTATGTATGCACTCTTCAAATCATCCAGGCACTAGAGTTGCACTCATTTAATTATCCTACCAGTATCTATGCATGTATTGAATTATTTAAGCATTAGTCACGCACTTGTCGAATCATTCAGGCGCTACTTATGCACTCATCCAAACACCCAGATACTGGTGGTATACTCATGCAAACATGCAGGCAGTAAGTATGCAGATATGTAATGACTCATGGAGTTATGACATAGTCAGGGAATCATTTAGGCACTACTTGTATCCTCAGGGAATCACCTAGGAACTACCTATGCACTCATTCAGTCATCCAGGGAGTATTGATGTATTTAACCACAAACACATGTATTTACAAGTTTTATAGAGAAATATGTAGTCTTTATACATATATATGACAGATGTAACTAATTGCACATGATGTTTAGACATTTAAAACAGTCTTAGTTCCTCATTGCAACTTTCCACAAAACTATACTGTTATTTTTCAATAAAATACATATTGTAATAAACAGGTACTAAATTATTTTTCTCTTACTTCCCAAAACATTCACCACTAACCTTTGAAACACATATCCTCTAATAGATACAGTTCAACTCATTTATTTTTTCTCATCACTGCAATACTCCTTTTAATCAAACTCCCATATACATCTTCATTTCAAATGTACATTTTTAAAATAATTACAAACTTATATACATACCACTGAATTCAGTTTGTAGATTATATTGTTGTTTTAGCTCTTTTTGCATAGTTTGGACATTGTTAAGATTTGTAAAAACTAAGCACTAGAATGGTACACCCCTCTCATACAAAGCAAGTTTAAAATGGCAACCTCTTCAACTTTCCACTTTATCATCATAAGAAAGGCAGCAAATGAAATCATGTCTTTCACTTTAGATTACTGCATCCCCACTTGTGAATGGTTAGCATCTGTTAATTCTTTCCTCTCTTTCAAAATGAGGTTCTTGTCAGTGCGTTTTCGTGATGTTTCCATGATGATTGCGGAATAATCGCGAAAAAACGATATCTGGCTTTATTTTTTTGAAAATTAAATACTACAAAACAGTTTATTACATAGTCCTGAGTTATTAAAACTTGCCATTACTTTCATTGTGTCATCACTCCTCAACTTTTCAAAAAAAAATCTGTCTCTTTAACACCCTCCCCCAATACAGTCTTAGCTCAGTGTACCTAGCAACTGAGTTGAACCAGTAGGTCACAAGTTCACAGCACATTCTAGAAGGAACATGCTGCTTCCAAATGTGATATAGCAGCTGTGATTTACTCCACAGATTCAAACGCAATGTCTGTATTACATTTCTTTTTTTAAACAACAGCCAATAATAAGACTTCTTCCTGAGCCATCCAACACACTACCTAATTCTATTCACTTTCATGATGATAGCATCCAATAAAAAAAAAAATATATATATATATCTATATACATATTCCACTCGAAAACTGGATACTGGATACAACAGATCCACGAGCCCACACGAAAAGGTATAGTTGATTTATATATATATTTTTTAATTGGATGCTATCATCATGAAAGTGAATATGTATATATGTATATATATATTTTAAAAATACCTCCATTTTAACTACTTTTCCTTTGGAAAACGACCTCATTCAGCTCCAGCCTTCTCCTGACTCCTATTGCTCCTTCACATCAAGATGCTTAGGTATGGATTGTGGGTCATAGCTATATCTATTGGGCTAAAGAGGCTGCAAAAAAGAGAGGTATTGGCAGGGACTTGGGTTTGCTAAATGTGCATATTACTTAGTTTGGCCAGAGAGGTTTAAAGTTTCATCAGTTGTTGACTTTGGTTAAAACCATTGTGGATTTCCAAACTCCTCACCTCATGGTTGTGCACTGTGTTGGCAATGACCTAGGCACATTGACTGGGGTAGGGCTGGAAATCCTAATGAAAGATACCTTTGCAGAACTGATGTCGCTTTTCCCTCACACTGTCTTGGTGTACTCTAATATATGCCAAAGACAGAAATGGAAGTGGTCAAATCAATTCTGTGCACAGATTGACAAAGCCAGGAAACATGTTAATAAAACTGTTTGTGCATTCCTCAGAGACCATCGTATGGGCTGTATCTATAACAACAATCTGCGTTTTGACATGCATGGAATTTATAGAAATGATGGAGTGCACTTTACAGATGAAGGCAACAGGGTGTTTCTAAGTAACCTGAAACTCTGCATCTGGTCTTATGTGTAGCAGCCATATACATACAACCAACACAACGGCTCTTGTCAGAGCCACCCCAGTACCTGAAATATTGTAAAGTTTTTTTCGAAAGGTTTTTTTTCTTTAGTTTTTGGGGATCTTCGCGACGGCGTTGCGATCCCCGTGGACACATTGTGAAAATAGAAAACAAAAGCAGATATTCAATGACCACCAACACACCCAAACATAACCTGTAAAAAAATCTATTCTGAACAGTGGCCTACACACATTACTATATATATACTTCTTTCAAAGAATGTTTAAACTCATATTGTTGCACTAAGTTTCTTTAAAAACCATCTTTCAAACCTATTTCCCATTTTCACGGTTATTCGGGACGTCACAATGACGTTGTTAACTACGTTGATCGCTCCTTTCCCATAAAGTGATAATACATATATGCACACACATTACAGCATTCTGCACACTAGAACTTTATTACTGTACACTTTCAACTCATGTTTTTCTACTGTATTTCTAGAACAACCATCTCTAAAAACCTATTTTCCGTTTTCGCTGTGACTCCAGATATCGCGAGGACATCAGTAATCGTGATCTCCGCGTGTAGTTGCAAAAGCGGAAAGCAAAAGCAGGATGTCAATAACCACCACCACATTCAAAAATTATAACTATATAATTAATTCTAACCACCACAGTCAATCAATCAATCAGGGGTTTGTTAAAGCGCGACTACTCACCCGTAAGGGTCTCAAGGTGCTAGGGGGGGGTTCAGGTTCCATCCATCAAGGAGGGGGTCTGTCGAAGAGCCAGGTTTTGAGGTTTCTTGCGAAGATGGGGAGCGATGTTGTCTGTCTGAGGTGGAGCGGAAGGGCGTTCCATGCTTTGGCCGCGAGGAAGGAGAAGGAGCGGCCTCCCGATCTGGTCTTTCTGGTGCGGGGGACCATGGCGTAGGAGAGCTGGGCTGATCGTAGGGTCCTTTGGGGTGCGTGGAATTTGAGTCGGCTGTTCAGGTATGCTGGTCCGGTGCCGTGGAGGGCATTGTGTGCGTGGGTGAGCATCTTGAAGGTGATTCTCGCCTCGACAGGGAGCCAGTGGAGGGTGCGCAGGTGCTGGGAGATGTGGCAGTGTTTTGGCAGGTTGAGGACCAGTCTTGCGGCGGCGTTCTGGATGTTCTGTAGCTTGCATGTGAGGTTTTTGTTTATTCCGGCGTAGAGTGCGTTGCCGTAGTCGAGTCTGCTGGTGACCAGGGCATGAGTGACGGTCTTTCGGTGTTCGAGGGGGATCCATTTGAAGGTCTTACGAAGGAGGCGGAGGGTGTGGAAGCAGGAAGACGAGACAGAGTTGATCTGGCGGTCCATTTTGAGCTCGGAGTCCAGGATGATTCCCAGGTTGCGTGCGTGGTCCGTGGGGGTTGGTGGGTTTCCGAGGGCGGGGGCCACCAGGTGTCGCTCCAGGCATCGGGGTTTGGGCCCATGATGAGTACTTCTGTTTTGTTGGTGTTTAGTTGTAGGCAGCTGTTTTTCATCCTTTTGGCGACGGCTTCCATGCCTTCTCGAAAGTTGCGTCTGGCGGTGTTGGGCTCGTTGGATAGGGAGAGGATGAGCTGGGTGTCGTCTGCGTATGACACGATGTTGAGTCCGTAGGTTCTGGGCGATGGGGGCGAGTGGAGCCATGTAGACGTTGAAGAGCGACGGGCTGAGGGAGGAGCCCTGGGGGACTCCGCAGGTGGTAGGTGTGGGGTCCGAGAGGAAAGGGGAGTCTGACCCGCTGCGCCCTGCCGGAGAGGAAGGAGCGGATCCAGTCGAGGGCCTTGTCCTGGATTCCTGCGTTGTAGAGTCTGCGTATTAGGGTGCAGTGGGAGACTGTGTCGAACGCCGCTGATAGGTAGATAACTCCCTATATAAATCACTCTATAAAAACATTTATCAGAATATCAAAATAATATAATGTGTATTAATGATTCACTGATATGTTTTTTTATATTTTCACCAATATTCCCGATGACGTCGATAGTCGCGACGTCCACGCGATGGTACATGGGGTGGCTGCACTGGCAGTCGCGTCATCATCGCAAATATCATGCCTGATTGAAAAAATCTATTTTGGACACATAACTTGTGTCACTAACACCTCCATTTCTCATACATGGGGTCAGAGTATCTCCACCCTAACCCCTTATGTGGGCTTTCACACAGACTTTCAGCCCCGGGAACTGTTCCCAATAGATAAAATAGTGGCCGTTATTCTATATTCAGTTTGCGACCAGCCAATCAGAGCATTTCCATTGGCGCGTCCAGTCATGATTCATCGCAAAACCACAGCGAAATATCCGCGGCCAGAGATATCACTATAATTTTAAACTTAAATTTCTCAAAAACTACTGAGCAAATTTACACCAAATAAGCAAAAGGCCCTTCCTTGAACTGACATCTACCTCCCTGCCACATTTGGCGTAAGACCTTTCAGTGGCTCATGCAGTAGAGGTGGCTAAAGGTTGCTATGGGAACATTACAAACACAACCTTATTTCGAACCCCAAATTCTCTGTCCCCACAACACTGATCACTATCAAACTTTCCCAATCAATAGTAGCCACTGTGAAACTTTTTTGGGAAAATTTAATGCAGATTGGTCAAACAACGCCAAAGTTATAGCCACGTCAAAAAATACTTTTCCTATGGAAACTAGGTCCAAACTATATATATATATTTATCAACACCAATACTCCCAAGGAGTGAAGAGCACTCACGGGTCTCAGTATTGCCAATTCGATTTATTTTCCCAAACAGATGCGTTTCGGCATCCTTGCCTTTCTCAATCCTTGATAATGTAAAGAGTGGTACACGTCTTTAATATAGATCGAATTGGCAATACTGAGACACGTGAGTGCTCCTTACTCCTTGGTGTTGCTGTTGATTTGTTTACATGCAGGAGCACCCATTTTGAAAAGTGTTCAGCGGATTATAGTGGAAATTGCTGTTTTATATATATATATATATATATATATATATATATATATATATATATATATATATATATATATTACCTACTGGCGGTCGCCATTAGTTAGTTATAGTTAGGACCTTGTTTCTATTCAAAAATCGTTTTTTGTTTTGCCAATAACTTTGGCATCGTTTGACGAATCTTCGCAAAATTTTCAAAACTAATGGGGCGCTCCGGTCAGCTCCTATCTTAAAAGTTTCGGGGTCATTTGTCAAGCGGGGGCCGAGAAAAAAGGGGGTCCCAAAACACATTTTCCCCATGTTAATTTCCATATGAAAAATTGGAACAGGCTACAGCCCGAACTGCTGAACGGAATTACACCAAATTTGGCAAAAAGGTAGCCCTTGGTTCAGAAAGCGACCTTTTTTTAAATGGTGTAAATCCGTTCAGTAGTTATGGAGAAATTCAAAAATAAGAGTGAAAAATCGATTTCCCATAGGAAACTTTATGCAAGGCTACAGCAAAAACTGCTGAACGGAATTACACCAAATTTGGCAAAAAGGTAGTGCTTGGTTAAGCATTAGTTGCTGAGAAAATCCAAAATAAAAGTTTCGATATTTATGGCCGCGGTGGATCCGCGCACCCTCCCGACCTCGAGCTGCATGCTAATTGGCTGTCAACACTCCAAATCAGGAAGTGTTGGCAGCCATCTTGTTCCTCGGTAGAACCGAGGAACAAGAAAGCAGTAAAAAAAGTGCGCAATACGCAAAAAGGGGGCAGGGTAGAAACACCCTGACCCCCTAGGCCTGCTCAGGGGGTCCTACAAGGACCCCCAGGGCCCCAAAATGTTTTGTTTTTGTTTTAAAAATCGGCAGGATGCGCTTACGGTGCGCGGACCCTGCCGATTAAAAAAAAAACGAAGCGCGGACTCGCGCGCTTCTTTGGTACATTGGCCCCGGGTGGGCCAAGTCCCGGGGGCATGCGGGGGTTAAGTAGAAATGTGTGGGGGGCCTCTAAGGCCCCCCAAGCCCTGGGGACCGCCACCCCCTGGGGCTTTAATAAAAAAAATGATGCGGGAGGGCTCTCGGCCCTCCCACAGCCCCGGGGACCGCCACCCCCCGGGGCTTCTTTTAATTTTTTTAAATTACCTATGTGGGGGGGCTTGAGCCCCCCCACACGCCCCAGGAACCGCCACTTCCCCGGGGCACTAAATATTTTAATGTGGGGGTCCGTAACGGACCCCCAGAGCCCCGGGGACCACCACCTCCCAGGGGCTGTGCAATTCAAGGGAGGGGGGCCGCGCGGCCCCCCTCCTGGAGCCCTTGATGACCCTGGGGAGCGCCACCCCCCAGGGCCGGCTCCTGCAGTGTCCTGGGGTGCCTACCCCCGGGACACTGTAGTTTGCTATGACAGGACGGGAGCCTCGCGGCTCCCGTCCTGTCATAGCAAACTGCTTTGGATATTGGAAGCGAGAGCAGGGAAACCTGCTCTCTCTTCCAATATCCAAAGCAGATTGCTTTTCCACACGGGGAGCTGCATCTTAGCAGCTCCCCATGTGGAAAAGCAATGCCGGCTCCCGAGGGACGCAGGGAGCTGGTGGGACTGTGGGGGATTGGGGACCCCCCACAGTCCCCAACGGAGAGGGCTAGCCCCGGGGGATGGGGTCCCTGGGGCAAGTAGTGGCCCGGGAGGGGGGCCACGTGGCCCCCCTCCCCAAAATGAAAAAAAAAAAAAAGGCCGGGCCCCGGGGGATGGGGTCCCCGGGGCCGATTAAGGCCTGGGGAGGGGGGCCACGCGGCCCCCTTCCAATTTTTTTTATATTCAAACAAAATATTAGGGGGCAGGCCCTGGGGGATGGGGTCCCCAGGGCCAAGAATTAGAAAAGAAGGGGGGCCACACAGCCCCCTTCTTAAAAAAAAAGAAAAGAAAACACCGGCATCGCGCCAGAGGCCACGCCCCTTCTTTCACCACTCTGCAAACGCGCCCTGGCGCGTTTGCAGATGGGGAACGAACTCCTTGAATACTGGGGTCCTCAGGCCAACTAGCCCACCAGGAACCTTCCAGTATGCGCCAGGGGCTGCGATGCAGAGAGGTGTTCTGAGGCCACGCCCTTTTTACACCTCTCTGCAACGCAGCTCTGTGGCGCATAATGGAGGGAGCTGGTGGGCTAGTTGCACCCCAGGGACCCTCAGAATTGAAGGGGAGTTAATCCTCCGACTTAAAACGCGCCACGGGCGCGTTTAGCACAGTGGTGAAGGGAGGGCGGGGCTTGAGATGACATGTGTGAAACAGGTTCCCGTGGCGTGTTTTAAGATGGGGAATTAAATCCCCTTCAATCCTGAGGGTCCCTGGGACAACTAGCCCACCAGGTACGCTCCAGAAAGCACCACAGAGCTAGCGTTTCAGAGAGGTGCAAAAATGGGCGTGGCCTCTGAACACCTCTCTGCAACACAGCTCTCTGGCGCATACTGGCGGTATCTGGTGGGCTAGTTGGCCCCTAGGGACCTCGGGATTGAGGAGAAATTAATTCTCCAACTTAAAACGCGCCACAGGGCGTGTTTGCAGACATGTCACCTCAGGCCCCACCCCTTCCTTCACCATTGTGCAAATATTCCTCTAAAATCAGCCGAACTACGAATTCCGATTTACTCACCTGTTATCAGGAGAGAACCCAGTGCTGCATCTTTAGCCCAGCACTGACCCTGAAAAGTAATTCTAACCGTACTTACCAGTAACTTGAATTTCCTTCCATAGGCTAACATTGACTGGTTTCACTTGGAAATTCTTCTAAGTGTGGAGTTTTGGAACTTTATAATATTCCTCTAAAATCAGCCGAACTACTTAATTCCGATTTACTCACCTGTTATCAGGAGAGAACCCAGTGCTGCATCTTTAGCCCAGCACTGACCCTGAAAAGTAATTCTAACCGTACTTACCAGTAACTTGTATTTCCTTCCATAGGAATCCATTGTCTGGTTTTCAGCAGAAAAGTTTCAAAGTGTCGATTTTCACAAACTACAAATATTCCTTAAAAATCACCTGTATGACTTAAACGCATTCTTTCAACTGTTTACAAGAGATGCACCAGTGCTGGATCCAGGATCCACCACTGAGTAAGAAAAAGTAACGATAACACTACTTACCTGCTAAGTGAATTTCCTGCCATAGGATAACATTGGTGATTCTATGTGAAAAAGTTTCTAAGTGTCAACTTTTAAAATACAATAATATTCCTTAAAAATCAGTACTGTAACCAAAACGCTTTACTCAACTGTTTACAGGAGATGTCCCAGGACTGAATCTAGGATCCAGTCCTGTGGTTAGAAAAGTAATCCATAAAGTAACTAATTGCATTTAACTAGAAATTCACATTGAGCTCAATGTTGCATTGTGTTTGAAATTGTGTTGCCCATTGCAACAACTGTAACTACTGTACTTAAAAGTCTATTGCCTATTTGCAAAGAATTTAAACTAAAGTAATTAATTCTGAGAAAGTATATTTTGTAATGTAATGTATAATGTAATTACAATGTAATTTAAAAATAAATAGATTAAAAAAATGTAGTAAATCAGTATAAAAAAATAAAGATAACAATTAATACATTTCAAAATTGTCATTTACAAAACCTTGAAATTCACTGAAAAAAACCATAGGTTTCAGACATATTATAGTTAGGAATTAGCATTTAAAAACCTTTGAAATTCACTGAAAAAACCATAGGTTTCAGGCACGTTATAGTTAGAAATTAGCATTTAAAAAACCTTTGAAATTCACTGAAAAAACCATAGGTTTAAGGCACGTTATAGTTAGAAATTAGCATTTAAAAACCTTTGAAATTCACTGAAAAACCATAGGTTTGAGACACGTTATAGTTAGAAATTAGCATTTAAAAACCTTTGAAATTCACTGAAAAACCATAGGTTTCAGGCACGTTATAGTTAGAAATTAGCATTTAAAAACCTTTGAAATTCACTGAAAAAACCATAGGTTTCAGACACGTTATAGTTAGAAATTTGCATTTAAAAACCTTTGAAATTCACAGAAAAAACCATAGGTTTTAGGGACAGTTATAGTTAGTTGGACATTGCACTCGTACAAAACCCGTGAAATTCCCCCGTTATAGTTAGTTCAGCTAACTATAGCTCGCGCCCCCGCAATGCACTGCTGATGACGTCACATATTACATCACTCATGACATGGTCAGTGACATCACTGATGACATCACTGATGTTGATTGGGAGCTCATTCAAGGCCTTTGCCGCGATGTAGGAAAAGGCTCTTCCACCCACTCTGATTCTCTGGATGCGCGGGGTTTCAGCGAGGGCTAGGTCGAAATGCGTTGCCATTGACAATAAACATCTTACTTGGATGAACGTGATCCTGGAGTGCAAGTCATGTGTATCAATATCTCCGTGGTACATATGTTCTTGGAATAAATATATGTATATTTCGTTTTTTCCTTTAGGATATCTTTTTTTTGCTATTTGTATTATTCCACAAATAACTCATTCTACATGATGTCACTGACCTGATGTCACTGGCCTGGGTTAGAAAAATAAGGACATGACAAGGGATAAGGGGACTCAACAGGTAATTATTTTAAAAATAAAAAAAATGACATCTGTAAGGCCATTGCACAGAAGACGCGGACCCTGAGGTTCTACAAGTGGTGCAGCATTCACTGTCGGAAAGTGATGGGAGGACCGACGATGCTGGACCAAGAAGTCAGCAGAAGTCCAGCTCAGCCAGTACTCCCAACATGCGAAGCATGTGCGCCGCAACCTGGCCCCCAATACTTGCTGTGGCCTATTCCCAGTTTGATGGGTAGTTGAGAGCCCAACAGCAGTAGCAAAGGAGTAATTTCTTTTTTGAGTTTTCATTTTAAATAGCTTGTTACATCAGTAAATTATGGCATCAACATAAAGGTTGACACATGTCCAATGTACAGGAAGAGTTCTTGAAGGTGTAAGTTTTGCACAAGGTGTATGATGATGTGTTTTTTATATTAATTTGTGGAAAATGATACCAATATCTTTCTGATCACTAGCAAAGGACTGTTTTAAGCAGACACATACCTGCCTAAAAAAAATGATACATGAGTTTGTTTGATGTTATAAGGGACAGTTGTACCAAACATGCCAAAATGTATAATTGTGTCAGGTGTGATACTCAGTCACAATTGTGAATGATGTTACATTAGCCCTATTACAGGTGACATTGCAGAAAATGCACTTATGATACAGTGGATCTTTCACATGTCACATTTGCGAGTTGGTATTGTAAACAAACAATAGTGAGTATGTGAGTCAAAATGAACAGAAACATAAGAATAAATGGCTACATTTTTTATAAAAAATATATTACAAATATGTTTTACTAAACACTACAATTAAATTTATGTTAAAAGTGACAGATTTGCATGATGTCTTACTTATTCACAAATGTGCATGTAAGCAAGTCTGTTTTTGGAAAAAATGAATTTGATAGGCATACATATTTGAAAAAAGCAGATGAGAATGTGAACACATTGGTGACAGAGTAACACATTCCAAAAAACAGTATGTTTATGTCCTGTGTTATGTCCAGATGAGAAGTAAATAATGAACAAAAATAGATTAGTTAATGGGACTTTTGCAGATGGAATGTTCCTTCACATATATGTTGGGGTATCCCATTTGGAAAACTCCAAATCAGGCACAAAAAATTACTCGTTAGGAAATTTTAGAAATGCATCAAGGTTTATTCTTTTTCATATTGTGATTTGCATTTTTATTTTGAAATATATATCTGATTCAGTATATATAACATTTTTTGTAATTTTGTACCAATTGTTGCCTAAATAGACAGCCAGAATATTTTTACATTTTTACATGTAACATTTATTTGCTCAGTACTAAAGTAGATTAGAAATGTATCAAGCCCTATGTATTTACTTATACTGTAGAAGTAATTTTAACATACCAACACATTTAATTTTGAATTTCTTCAACAACATAAGTAAATACATAGGGTGTGATACAATAATAAGCAACTTAAGTACTGAATCCATAAAATTAATTTTAACATTTGAAAAATACGTAAATTACTTGAAGTGTCACCATTGTGGAATGCCCAAACGAAAGAAAAAGGCTTTCAGTTTATACATATATTGGTGCAATATTGCAGTAAATATTAACACACATTGATTCATATTTTTATTTGTTTAAACAAAAACATCAGCGTTTTTGCCTTGCACATACAATGTACAAAGGGATTTTTGCTTTGAATTCATGTTTGTGACATAAGTTCACTATTCAGAACAACCAATCAGAACCATTCAGAGGTGTTAATCAGTTCCTGGAGAGAATTGAAAATGGTTAAGAGAAATCATCAACATTAAGATATGAGCAATAATGGGAAATTACAAAACTGTGATGAAATGGTGTCCAAGTTGTTCCCTACACGCATGAGATAATGATAAAATAAAACCAAAGTTTGACAGCCTTGAAGCAGGTGAAATATGAAAATTTGGAAAATGTTTTGAGAAAAAAGTTCATGATCAGTTCTATTTGCACAGATACAATACAAATACTTTATATGTCTTTTCAGCATCTTCAAGAGCAGGTGAAGAGGACATTGGCCACGAAGGCGATGAAGCAGCTGGTCACTGTGTTTCAGGTGGTAAGACATCGGACACTGATGAACACAGTGGAATGGAGGGTGAGGGGAACGGAAGGGAGGTCACCACCTCGTCATCATTGTTGGAGGCCTCCACAAGTGAACAGTGCCTATTGTTGGTGGACCATACAGGAACTGTACCAACTGCATCCTTGCCGGCCACCCAAAGACCCATCTCCACCATTCCTCTTGCTACCTCCCAGTTGGCCAAACCTGACCCTGTAAAAGGGCTTGGGTCTCCTTTGCCACAGGCAGCTCACCCTGCCCCTGCTATCCCTGCTGCGATGAGTTAGGAGGCTATTGACCTCTTACGCAGCATCTCTATAGGCCAGACTGCAATAGTGAATAGTATCCAGGGCCCAAGTTGACAAATGCAACACATTGTTGCATTTCTGGATGTCATTCACAGTTCAATATCTGGCATGTAGAGATTGCTTGCCAGAATAGCCTCCGCACTCACTGCAGCCTCCTAGCCAGCCCAACTTTGTGCCCTAAATCAGGTCCCTTCCTCAACTGAAATCCCAACTCCCAGCCCAATCCCAAGCATACTCACTTCTTTGCGGGTACCCACTACAACAGACACAAGCAGCACAATCACACACACACATAAACACAAACACACAAAGAAACACACAACCAATATACACACACTATTGACTCTACACCCATAGGCACCAGAACCGCCACTGCACCCACAACAATGATAACAACCACTATACCCACAACCACCACAACTATTACCACTCCCATATCCAACACAACCACCACCACCCACACAACCATCATAACCACTACCACACCACAACCACCACCACACCCACAGCCACCACCACCACCACAGCCACCACCACACCCACAAGCACCACAACAAACAGCCCACCCACAAGCACCACCACACCCACAACCACACCCACTACCACAACCACCAGAACACTCACAAATACCACAACAACCAGAACACCCACAAATACCAGCTCACCCACAAGCACTCCAACCACCACCACACCCACAAGCACCACCACACCCACAAGCACCACATCCACACTAACCTCAACAGCACACTCATCCAAACCAACACACTCACACAAAAGCACACTTACACGCAAAACAAAACCAACCAAACCCAAACGCACACACTCAATAAAATACCAGACACCAGTCAAACCACACAAATCCAAACATACACAACATACGCCAGACCCACAGGCAACTGAAAAACAAACAGACACATGGACGACAATCTCAACAGTACACTCATCCAAAGCAACACACTCAGACAATAGCATGCCTACACCCAAAACACCACAAACCAAAACTAAATTTACACACGCACCCAAACACAAAACACCTGCCAAAAAACACACATCCAAACATATACAACATACACTGGACATACACGCAAAAGCAAAACATATAGACACACACACATCACCCACTCCAACTCCCTCTACCTCCAAAACCCAATGTCCCTAACCTCTGTCAAATCTAAACCCACCCACCCAAGAAAAATCCTTGAGGTGCTTGCTCTGTGCCCAATAGATGCGCCTTCTTCTGGAGGTTACCCTTTGCAGTATGTATGGGAAGCACGTTTGGGGCAACACTATGACAGCCTGTTGTGAAGGGAAAGGTTTTTTTTTTATCCTTTTATGTTTTGCGTTAAATAAAATATGTATGACATTTGTTAATAAAAAATATTTTTATTTCACTAAGTATGTCCTAACATTATGTTTCATTTACAATTCATTGATCCTAAAAAGTTAATGATGAAAATGTGAATTACATATTTTTACTTATAATAATGACAGGAAATACAACAGTTTTTTTAAAATGGCCAATTTGTAAGGTACCTACACTAGTAAAAAAAGAATGTGATGGACATTTAAATTTTGGTGCAAGCATTGATAATGGACACTTACACCAAATAAAGAATGTATATATATATTTTTAAAGTGTTAACCCCTTTGGTGTGTCGGACGGCTGGGGGCCATCCGAAGCACCAAGGCTCATGTGCGTAGGACGGCACCCGGCCATCCGATCACATGGCACTAGAAATCCCTCTGGTACGGGCACCAGAGGGATTTCTTTCCACCCCAACAGCCTCGGGAGCTGGGGAAGAGCTTCCCCAGCTCCTGAGGCTGTGTAGAAGGTTTCCCTGAAATGACGATCAGTGCGCACGTCGCGCTGACGTCATTTCAGTGAAACCGAAACTGAAATGAGCCTTGAGGCTCATTTCAGTTTCACTTTCTACATGCTCAGGGGGATATCTCAGCCGCCGAGCACGTAGAAAGACGGGAGAGGTATCAATGTAAAGGGGAGAATCTCCCCTTTCCAATGGTACCCCTCCCTAGTGGATCCCTGCTTGGGGATCACCCCAGGAGGGCAATCCCCAAGCAGGGATCCACCCACTAGGCACCAGGGAGGGGGGAGCGGCCTTTGCTCCCACATGATATGTTTGGTGAATTCAGTCTTTCTCCCCCCCTGGGGGGCAGATGGGGCAGTAGCCCCCAATCTGCCCCTCCAGGTAGACAGAAAGTCCACTAGAAACCAGGGATTTGTTTTCAAAGTAAATTAGGGGTGGGGGCTGCCCAATATGGGCATGCCAATGCCCCTACCCCCCTGCACAATTACAGTCTTTCTGCCACCCCTGGGGGGCAGATGGGAGCGGTAGCCCCCAATCTGCCCCCCCTGGGGGGGCAGAAAGCCCACTAGACGCCAGGATTTTTTTTACGATTAATTGTGGGGTGGGGGCTGCCCAAGATGGGCATGCCAATTCCCCCACCCCTCCCCCCCCACAAAATTCCAGTCTTTCTGACCCCCGGGGTGGCAGAAAGCACCCTAGACGCCAGGGATTAGTTTTTTTATAGGCCCCAGAATGGGCATGCAAATGCCCCCACCCTACTCCCCCAAAGAAAACAAAAGACTTTCTGCCCCCCCCAGGAGGCAGATGGGGCAATAGCCCCTGTTCTGCCCCCCAGGGGGGAAGAAAGCCCACTAAGCACCAGGTATTTTTTTATATATAGGTAGGGGTGGGGGCTGCCCAGAATGAGCATGTAAATGCCCCCACCCCCCAAAAAAATGCTACAGTCTTTCTGCCCCCTGTGGGAGGCAGATGGGGCAATAGCCCCTTATCTGCCCCCTGGGGGGCAGAAACCAGGGATTTTTTCTTTTTTCCAAAGATTGGGTAGAGCCTGCCCAATGCCCCCATACCCCTAAAAAAGATGCCACAGCCTTTCTGCCCCCACCAGGAGGCACATGGGGGCAGTAGCCCCTGGTATGCCCCCCGGGGGGCAGAAAGTCCACTAGACGCCAGCGATTATGCTGGCTTTTTTATATGTAGGGGTGGGGGCTGCCCAGAATGGGCATCCCAATGCCCCCACCCCCCCAAAAGAATAACCACAGTCTTTCTGCCCCCTTGGGGGCATATAGGGGCAATAGCCACTGATTTCCCCCCTCCCCAGGGCGTCAGAAAGCCCACTAGGCACTGACTTTTTTTCGGAATGCACCTACCTGTGGATTTTGGGTCCTAGCGCAGCCGGCACCTAGGGAAACATAGCAAACCTGTAAACTTTTGAAAACTAGACACCAAGAGGAATCCAGGATGGGGTGACTTGTGTGGCTCTCACTAGGTTCTGTTACCCAGAATCCCTTGACAACCTCAAACCTTAACACATTTTCCTCACATTTCAGTGATGGAAAGTTCTGGAATCTGCACAGAGCCACAAACTTCCACCCACCCAGCATTTCCCAAAGTCTCCCAATAAAAATAGTACCTCACTTGTTTGGGCAGGCTTACTACCCGCGACAGGAAACGGCCCAAAATGCAACGTGGACACACCACATTTTTACACTGAAAACTGACCCTTTTTCTGAAAAGTGTCTAGCTGTAGATTTTGAACCCTAGCTCTGCCGGCACCTAGGGAAACCTAGCAAACCTATACATTTTTGAAGACTAGACACCCAGGGGAATCCAGGATGGGGTGACTTGTGTGGCTCTCACCAGATTCTCTTACCCAGAATCCCTTGCAAACCTCAAACTTTGTCCAAAAAAACCACATTTTCCTCACATTTCTGTGGTGGAAAGTTCTGGAATCTGCGTGGATCCACAAAATTCCACCCACCCCGCATTCTCCAAAGTCTTCCGATAAAAATGGTACCTCACTTTTATGGGCAGGCCTAGTGCCTCCGACAGGAAACGGCCCAAAATGCGACATGGACACACCACATTTTTACAGTGAAAACTGAACCCTTTTTTGCAAAGTGCCTAGCTGTAGATTTTGAACCATAGCTCTGCCGGCACCTAGGGAAACCTAGAAAACGTATACATTTTTTAAAACTAGACAACCAGGGGAATCCAGGATGGGTTGACTTGTCTGGCTCTCACCCGGTTTTGTTACCCAGAATCCCTTGAAAATCTCAAACTTTGTAAAAAAAAACACATTTTCCTCACATTTCTGTGGTGGAAAGTTCTGGAATCTGCGTGGATCCACAAAATTCCACCCACCCCCCATTTCCCAAAGTCTTCCGAGAAAAATGGTACCTCACTTGTGTGGGTAGGCCTAGTGCCCATGACAGGAAATGGCCCAAACGCACCGTGGACACACCACATTTTCACAGTGAAAACTGACCCGTACCGGCACAAATGTCCTACCCCAGAGCGTTCCCCTCAGTCTCCAGAGTAAAATGATACCTCACTTGTGTGGTTGTCCAATGTAGAATTGGCTAAAAACGTATTTTAAAAACAATGTAGCGCTTAGAATTCTCGGTGCTATACCCTTAATCATTATGTTTTTGGCTCTTCCCAGTCACAGGCTCTTGCCCCACCCACACAAGTGAGATATCATTTTACTCGGGAGACAGAGGGGTACGCTGTGGGGTAGGACATATGTGCCGGCACGGTGATTCCACACATAAATATGTGAAAAATGTGTTTTTTCAGCTAAATTTGAGGTTTGCAGGGGATTCTGGGTAGGAAAATGTTAGGGGATCCACGCAAGCCGTACCTCGCTGGACTCCCCCGGGTGTCTAGTCTTCAGAAATGTGTGCGTTTGGTAGTTTCCCAAGATGGCCCGCGAGCCCAGGGCCAAAAACCCAGGTGACCCCCCCTTGCAAAACCATGTTGTTTTGTGATAGGAAATTTTGATGTCTCCTCAATATGTTTTTGACCCTTGCCTGTCGCCAGTACTTGACCCACCCACGCGAGTGAGGTACCATTTTTATCGGGAGACCTGGGGAAATGCTGGGTGGTAGGAAATTTGTGGATGCATGCAGATTCCAGAACTGTCCCACACAGAAATTTGAGAAAAATTAGATTTTTTCAGCTAAATTTGAGGTTTGCAGGAGATCCTGGGTAGGAAAACTTTGGGGGATCCACACAAGCCAAACCTAGCTGACCTTCCCCGGGTGTCTAGTTTTCAGAAATGTGTGGGTTTGGTAGTTTCCCAAGATGGCTGCCGAGCCCGGGGCCAAAAACCCAGGTGACCCCCCTTGCAAAACTAGGTTGTTTTGTGATAGGTAATTTTGATGTCTCCCGTAGGAAAGTAGGATTTGATTCTTATGGTTACCCCCACTTTTTGCTTTTTGCTTTTTGCACCCACTGTTTTGACTAGTCTGGCTGGGATCCTGCTATCCAGGACCCCAGCCTATCTGTTTTCTCCCTTAAATTGATATGTATGTACTTTGGTACAACTCCAGATTGGATACTGGGGTACCCTTATCAGTCCCTAGTATATAGTACACAGGTACCCAGGGCAAGGGTACCCCAGAGGCATCCCATGGGCTGAAGCATGTATTATGCCACCCCTGAGAGGTCATGCAAAATGGAACCCTAGGTCTGCTACTGCAGCCTGTGTAAGCTGGTGTTTGCACCACTTACGAGAGATATAGGTTCACTATATCTATATATATCACTACACTTAAAACCTTATAAGTCACCCCTATAGCAGGCCTTAACAATCCTGCAGGCAGGGTGCTGGATTTTACGTGAGAAAAGTTGCTCCTGCATGAGCAGGGCCCCTCTGCAGTCTTCGGAGACCATTCTCCTGGGCTGTACGTGATACTACCAGACATATAGGTAGAGGTGCATTATAACCTCGCGGTAAATGCTATCTCGAAAACGACTGCAACGAAGTATGTCGTGTTTGATGTCAAACACTTTGGAATCATACCTCCACACCAGTAACTGGTGTGGGAGGTATGATTCCTCCCCTCAACACCGAGGTTCTGGGTGTACCTAAGTCTACCAGTACAAACTTTCTTGAGCCTCACAGCACAAAATGGATGCTGCCAGCCACAGACACGAGTCTGCCCTCCTGCTGCTGAGGCATGCTCGAGCAGGGGAAGGCAGCAAAATAGGCATCCTGTCACAGGGAGGTGTGACCACCTCCCAGACAGGATTTTGTGTATTGGGGCTGGGTGGGGGCACTGTTAAAGTGCCAGAAAGTCTGCACGAGGGGCACACTTGGTGTCCCTGTGCATATTCCAGTTCAAACCAGTTCTAGGAGCCATTTGCTCCTGCTCTGGTGTGAAACTGGACAAAGGACATGGGTGTAGCTACCCCTCTGTCCTGCCCCTCCCCTAGGAGGGTCTCTAGAATCTGTCCAACCCTTTCCCGTGGGTATGAAATTTGTTTCCTGGCTACAGGACATTAGATTTTACGTGGACAAGATTCTGCAAGAAGATACCACTACACTTTGACCCTCTGGACACGCTGGACTTCGTTGGACCTCCCTTGGGCTCGACTTCGTCTTCCCTTGCCGTCCCCAGTCTCGCAACTGTCCGTGATCCATACAAGCTCCGTGCAGGACCCTGTGGACCTCCAAGACAACAGAAGAATCTCCCTTGGAGTGAAGGAGTCACTCCCGTGCGAACGCAGGCACTGTGACGCATCTGACCAATTTGCTGATCCTGAGCTCCTGCAGACTCCAAAGGCTCCAGCAACACTGGAGGTGGGTTTCTTAAGGTCTCCGAGGTTGAGCTGCCCTCTCACTGAGTTTGAGGCGGATATCTCTCGTGGGGACCATATACCCTTACTCCTGTGCACCGCGTGTATTTGCAGCTGCACATGCTTGTTGTCGTGCAACAATTCCGTGCATTGGGCCATTTGTAGCCCTGATCCCAGCGCATCTTTTCTAAGAAGGAATCCAGCATCCTCACACTCTGGGCCCTGCTAGCTGGTATCTTGTGAAACCGCCTGAGGTCCCCTTGCAACTCCTATGCCTTCAGCCTGTGGGTCCACTTGAGGGTCAACGTTGCTTTGTTTGGACTCCCCTGGTTGCACCAGGCTTGCCCTGACTCCCCTTGCTGCGGTGAGTCTCCTGGTCCTTGCTGGGCTAGATCGACACTGAATTTGACCATCTACTTTGTTTGCCGCTGCCAAGGCTTGATTGGTGCTCCCGCCAGACACCGACCCCTCAGCACTCGACATCCTTCGTGGGACAGCTCACCTCTGGCTCCTGGTCATCCTAGGCATCTCCGGGTCCTCGCAGCTGAAGAGTCAAGATCACCGTCAACACACCTGAAGCACCCGACATCGGTGGGCATTCGTCTACTGAGCCCCTGGTCACTACAAAGTGACCCAGACTCTGTCCCCTCTGCTTTCAGGTTCTTTTCATCTAGAATCCACATTTGGATTCCACCGGAGACTTTTCTTTCTTCCAGCAGCAACATTTCTTTGTCGACATCCATAGAGAACGACAAGGGTTTCCGACGCCACTTCGCACCTATGCACCCGGCTCCTCTGGGATAGGTAACTGTGGTACAAAAGGTATCCACGGGTGGGGTGGCCCTCCAAACCCTTAAGTTCCAAGGGTTGTCTTCGTAATCTGCTGGGAAGGGTCCTTAATCTCTGATTTTCCAACCCCGACTTTCCCATTGAATTGTACGGAGCACTCGGTCGTGTTCCCACACTGCACCCGTCCTCTGTGGGGTCCCTACTCACTCACCTTGGGTGGTTCCTTGGGGTCCCAGCGATTCTACACCTTCTAGACTAGGTCTAGTCCAGAGTCGTGGTTCTTATACCACTTATTTAGTATATGGTTTCGTCTCCCCCGGGAGCCCACTGTGTATTGTGCTACTTACACTTGATTCTTTGCAACTGTATTATTTGATTTGTGTTCTATCCTCATGTAGAGGATACTAGAGAGTGTTATATATAATAAATACATATTTTTATAATTACTATGTGGTTTCCCTTTCATTTAACCAATACTATAAGGTTGCATTCTGGTAAAACAAGGTGCTTAACATTCCTTCAAGACTTAGCCTGAAGGCTGCTCTCCATAGCTACCACTAGGATAGCTTTCAAAAGGCTATCTTTGACCTAATGATCATAAGGGTTGTTTGGACTGGTACAAGGTGCCCACTTTAATTAGTGAACAGCATATACCAGGCCAGATTCTCACATTGGTGTGCAGCGGTTGGGATTCAAGCCTGCATTGTTTTACCAGAAAATCTTTTGCATTGATTAACTGAAAAACCACTAGTATCTAGGAACATATAATACTAGCTTAAGATAGTAAGTTCTACTGAACTTGGGGTTGGGTAAGTCAAGGGTCTAGCACACCCTTTCTCCAACCTAAGAGAGTTTAGTTCCCACTAGGTTAGGTAGGTGCCTACACCACACCTCACCTAGTATGTCTTCTAATGGGAATGCCACTGGTGGTATCCTGCCTACTAAATATGATAGCTTTGCATTCACTGAATAGAAAGCCATGTGTGTATCTAGGAAGCTGAAGCCTGGGAGAAATGCCAACACTCAACGTTTCATTGATGTATTACTGCTAGATGACATTAGGAAGACTCCTGGGTCAGATGAGCAGGATAGAGTGGGTGGTACAGGGGAAGAAGATAGGTCAGGAGGGTACACCTTCTATGACCTAGAGTCTAACCTTGGACAGGAGGATCAAAATGATCCACCCCTGAACAACTCAGATCCCCAGGGGGAAGAAGAAGAAGACGGTCAAGAGGACCATCACTTTATTCCTCCAGGGAGAGTGCAGAGCTCACCAAGGAGATCTAGGTCTCCCTCTGCTGAGTCAGATCATTCTAGACATTCTATAGGGACCTCTGTTTCTAGCAAGAGGGACAACTCTTATGACAAGGAGTGCCAATTACTAGAGCTTGAGAAAGCTACGTTTAGACTCAGGCAACAGCAATTGGCCCTGTATAAAGAGTCCCTAGAAGTCTAGAAGGCTAGAAAGAAATTGGGACTACAGTCCCATGGTGGCAGCTATAGTGTCCCTACGGTTAGGGAACACACCTTTGATCATAGGAACCTGAGCAAGATTGTCCCTCCCTTCTATGTAGGGGATGACGGCCAGAAATGGATAACTGCTTTGGAGAGGGCCTGTAAAGTTCAGAAGGTCCCTCAAGAGCAGTGGGCAGCTATCTTGTGGCTCTCCTTTGCTGACAAAGTAGAGATAAGCTCCTCACTGTTAGAGAAGAGGATGCTGATAATTATTCAGTCCTAAAGAGTGCTCTCATTGAAGGGTTTGGCTTAACCACTGAACAGTAAAGGAATAAGTTCAGAGACACCCAGAAGACACAGACTCAGGGCTGGGTAGTCTTTGTTGATTGTGCCATTAAGGATCTGGAAGGCTTGGTAGCAAGGTGAATGATTTTAAAGGATTGTACAACTTGATTATGAGGGAGCAGATCCTTAATAATTGCCAAAACCAGTTGTTGCATCAGTACCTGGTTGACTCTGATCTGACTTCTCCCCAAGAATTAGGAAAGAAGGCAGATAAGTGGGTCAGAACCAGGGTGAAGCAGAAAACTCAGACCAATGGTGGTGACCAGAAGGAACCGTGGTGACCAGAAGGAACCAGACTCTAAGAACTCAGATAAGGGTGGGGACAAAAATAAAGATCAAAAGTCTTCATCAGGGCCAAAAATCTGCATCTGGGGAGAGTCACAATCCAACAAGGGAAAAGGCAAAAGGAAACCTTGGTGTCATATCTGTAAAGAGAAGATCCATTGGACAAAAGATGCCAATTGTCCAAGGGCCAAGGATTCTACTCCTACCACCACTGCCCCTAAGGCAACTGCTCCCCCTAGCACAGTTTCAAGTGGTGGTACACAGAACAAAGGAATAGTGGGGTTAACCTTGGGCTCTGAGATGGGTTCTGGCCTAGTCAGAACTCCAGCTCAGGCTGTTCTAGTCTGTGATGGAGGCATGGATATTGACTCCTTATTTGTTAGTCCCAGTACACTGGGCAAATACAGACAACAGCCTTTAATAAATGGTAAGGAGGCCATGCATACAGGGACACAGGTGCAAGTGTCACAATGGTGACAAAAGATCTTGTGGACCCTGACCAGATCATACTTGGTGAGATGTACCAAGTGACCAATGCTAGCAATGCCATGACAGACCATTCCTTGGCAGTTGTTAATTTCACCTGGGGAGGGGTAACTGTCCCTAAGGAGGCTGTGGTAAGTTCAGACCTCCCTGTGGAATGCTTTTTGGGCAATGATTTGGAGACTTTAGCCTGGGCTGAAGTGGAAGTGGAACTCAGGACTCATGCAGCAATGTTGGGCATCACTGCAGATGTGTTTGCTGTGACCAGGTCACAGGCCTAACAGAGAGCCACTGAACAGGCCCTGGATCCTGAAAAGATGGACCAGGTGCCTTCCAAGAAGAGGAGCAGGAGGGGTAAGGCTGAGTCTTCCCCCCAGGCCAGAGTGAGGGTCAGTCTTACGAGGAAGATCACTCCAGTCCTAAAAAAGGAACTGTCTCAGATGAACTTGAACCTGATCAGGTTGAGTTTTTGGGGACAGGGGAACCTTCTAGGGCAGATCTGAGCCAGGAGCAGCAAACCTGCCCCGCTCTTGAACCCCTCAGACAGCAAGCTGCTGCTGAGGCTGCAGGGAATGCCAGTGGGTCCCACAGGATCTATTGGGATGAGGGACTTCTATATTCAGAGGGTAGAGACCCCAAGCCTGGTGCCACCAGGAGGTTGGTTATACCTCTGAAGTTTAGGGGCTTCCTACTCACCCTAGCACATGACATTCCCCTAGCAGGACACTGAGGCCAAAGCCAGACTTAGGACAGGCTTGTCCCTCACTTTCACAGGCCTCATATGTCAGAGGACACAAAGGAGTTTTGTCGCTCCTGTATCACTTGCCAAGCCAGTGGTAAGGCAGGTGGCACTACAAAGGCCCTCTTGATACCACTACCTGTGGTGGGGGTTCCCTTTGAGAGGGTTGGGATTGACATAATTGGTCCCATGAACCCTCCAACAGCATCTGGGCATTCTTACATCCTGGTGGTGGTGGACCATGCTACCAGGTATCCAGAAGCTATTCCCCTTAGGACCACCACAGCACCTGTGGTGGAAAGGGCCCTCCTGGGGATTTTCTCCAGGGTGGGTTTTCCTAAGGAGGTCTTAACAGACAGAGGTACAAACTTTATGTCTAGTTATATAACTGCAATGTGGAAAGAGTGTGGTATAAACTACAAGTTTACTACACCCTATCATCCTCAATGCAATGGGTTGGTTGAAAGGTTCAACAAAACCCTAAAGGGCATGATAATGGGGCTCCCAGAAAAACTCAGGCGAAAATGGGATGTTCTGTTGCCCTGCCTTCTCTTTGCCTACAGAGAGGTGCCACGGAAGGAGGTTGGCTACAGCCCTTTTGAACTTTTGTTTGGTCACCCAGTTAGGGGTCCACTGTGTTTGGTGAAGGAGGGATGGGAGTTACCTCTCAAACCTCCTAAACAGGATATTGTGGACTATGTACTTGGTCTCCGCTCCTGGATGGCTGTGTATATGAAGAAGGCATCCAAAAACCTTGAGGCTAGTCAGGAATTGCAAAAGGCCTGGCATGACCAAAAGGCTGTCTTGACTGTTTACCAGCCAGGACAGAAGGTGTGGGTGCTGGAGCCTGTGGCCCAGCAGCTCTCCAAGACAGGTGGAGTGGACCCCACACCATACTTGAGCAAAAGGGAGAGGTCACTTACTTGTTGGACCTTGGAACTCACAGGAGCCCCCACAGGGTGCTCCATGTGAACAGGCTCAAGCCTTATGTTGACAGGGCAGACATGGGCTTGCTCATGGCTACTGATGAGGGACAGGAGGAAGAGAGTGACCCACTCCCTAACCTCCTCTCACAGAACCCTGATGATGGCTCAGTAGATGGTGTTGCTTTGGCAAGCAGCCTCACGGAGCAGCAACAGTCTGATTGCAGAAAGGTCCTCAATCAGTTTAGGCACATGTTCTCATTGACTCCAAGTCAGACCACCTGGTGTACCCATGAAGTGGACACAGGTGAGAACCTACCTGTGAAGAACAAAATTTACAGGCAACCTGACCATGTCAGGGACTGCATCAGGACTGAGGTCCAGAAGATGTTGGAATTGGGAGTCATTGAGCCCTCAACTAGTCCTTGAGCTAGTCCAGTTGTCTTGATACCAAAACTTCACACCAAAGATGGTAAGTGAGAGATGAGGTTTTGTGTTGATTACAGAGTACTCAATGCAGTCACTAGAACTGATGCTCATCCTATTCCAAGGGCAGATTAACTCATAGATACTTTGGCCTCAGCCAAGTTTCTGAGTACTTTTGACCTTACAGCTGGCTACTGGCAAATTAGACTAGCTGAGGATGCCAAGCCAAAAACAGCATTTTCAACCCCTAGTGGGCATTACCAATTTGTGGTGATGACTTTTGGCATGAAGAATGCACCTGCCACATTTCAAAGGTTGGTGAACAAAGTTCTCACAGGCCTGGAAGACTATAATGCAGCTTATCTAGATGATATTGCTGTCTTTAGTTCCACCTGGGAGGATCACCTGGTCCACCTGAGAAATGTTTTGGAGGCCTTGCAAAAGGCAGTCCTCACTATCAAGACTACTAAGTGCCAGATAGGGCAGAGTCAGGTTGTGTACCTGGGCCACCTTGTGGGTGGAGGCCAGGTTCAACCATTGCAGAGCAAAATCCAGACCATCATGGAATGGGTTGCTCCAACTATCCAGACTCAGGTCAGAGCTTTCTTGGGCCTGACTGGGTACTACAGAAGATTTGTAAAGGATTATGGGTCCATAGTGACTCCCTTGAATGATCTTACATCAAAGAGAATGCCTGAGAAAGTTCAGTGGACAGTTAGCTGCTCCCATTCTGCAAAGTCCTGACTATTCCAAGCAATTCATTGTTCAAACTGATGCATTTGAGTTGGGGTAGGGGCTGTGTTATCACAGTTGAATGCAGAGGGTCAGGATCAGCCAGTAGCTTTTATTAGCAGAAGGCTGACCCCCAGAGAGAAACGTTGGTCAGCTATTGAGAGGGAAGCCTTTGCTGTGGTTTGGGCTCTGAAGAAGTTGAGGCCATACTTATTTGGAACTCACTTCATTGTTCAGACTGACCACAAGCCCCTCTTGTGGCTAAAACAGATGAAGGGTGAAAACCCCAAACTTTTGGGGTGGTCCATTTCCCTACAGGGGATGGACTATACAGTGGAACATAGACCTGGGAGTAACCATGCCAATGCAGAAGGACTCTCCAGATATTTCCACTTGGAACATGAAGACTGAACTGAGCAAGGTAAGTCTCATCTCCTTTCGTTTGGGGGGTTGTGTAGGAAAGTAGGATCTGCTTCTTACGGTTACCCCCACTTTTTGCTTTTTGCACCCACTGTTTTGACTAGTCTTGCTGGGATCCTGCTATCCAGGACCCTAGCCTATCTTCTTTCTCCCTTAAATTGATATGTATGTAATTTGGTACAACTCCAGATTGGATACTGGGATACCCTTATCAGTCCCTAGTATATGGTACACAGGTACCCAGGGCATAGGTACCACAGAGGCCTCCAATGGGCTGAAGCATGTATTATGCAACACCTGAGAGGTCATGCAAAATGGAACCCTAGGTCTGCTTCTGCAGCCTGTGTAAGCTGGTGCTTGCACCACTTACGAGAGATATAGGTTCACTATATCTATATATCTCACTACACTTAAAACCTTATAATTCACCCCTATAGCAGGCCTTAACAATCCTGAAGGCAAGGTGCTGGGTTTCACGTGAGAGGGTGCTCCTGGATGAGCAGGGCCCCTCTGCAGTCTTCGGAGACCATTCTCCCGGGCTGTACTTGATACTACCAGACATATAGGTAGAGGTGCATTATACCCTCGCGGTAAATGCTATCTCGAAAACGACTGCAACGAAGTATGTCGTGTTTGGTGTCAAACACCTTGGAATCATACCTCCACACCAGTAACTGGTGTGGGAGGTATGATTCCTCCCCTCAGAACCGAGGTTCTGGGGGTACCTAAGTCTAGCGGTACCAACTTTCTCGAACCTTACAGCATAAAATGGATGCTGCCAGCCACAGACACGAGTCTGCCCTCCTGCTGCTGAGCCAAGCTCGAGGAGGGGAAGGCAGCACAATAGGCATCCTGTCACAGGGAGGTGATACCACCTCCCAGACAGGATTTAGTCTATTGGGGCTGGGTGGGTGCACTGTTACAGTGCCAGAAAGTCTGCACTAGGGGCACACTTGGTGTCCCTGTGCATAGTCCAGTTCAAACCAGTTCTGGGAACCATTTGCTCCTGCTCCGGCGCGAAACTGGACAAAGGACATGGGTGTAGCCACCCCTATGTCCTGCCCCTCCCTTAGGAGGGTCCCTAGAATCTGTCCAACCCTTTCCCGTCGGTATAAAATGGGTTACCTGGCTACAGGACATTAGATTTTACGTGGACAAGATTCTGCAAGAAGATACCACTACACTTCGACCGTCTGGACACGCTGGACTTTGCTGGACGTCCCTTGGGCTCGAATTCATCTTCCCTTGCCGTCCCCAGTCTCGCCACTGTCTGTGATCCATACAGGCTCCGTGCAGGACCCTGTGGACCTCCAAGACAACAGAAGAATCTCCCTTGGAGTGAAGGAGTCAATTCCCTGCAAACGCAGGCACCGTAATGCATCTGACAGGTTTGCTGATCCTGAGCTCCTGCGGACCCGAAGGCTCCACTAACACAGGAGGTGGGTTTCTTAAGGTCTCAGATGTTGAGCTGCACTCTCACTGAGTTTGAGGTGGATATCCCTCATGGGGACCGTATACCCGTACTCCTGTGCACCGCGTGTATTTGCAGCTGCACATACTTGTTGTCATGCAACAATTCTGTGCATTGGGCCATTTGTAGCCCTGAACCCCAGCACATCTTTTCTGAGAAGGACTCTGGCATCCTTGCACTCTGTGCCCTGCTAGCTGGTATCCTGTGAAACCGCCTGAGGTCCCCTTGCGACTCCTGTGCCTTCGGCCTGTGGGTCCACTTGAGGGTCAACTTTGCTTTGTTTGGGCTCCCCTGGTTGCTCAAGGCCTGCCCTGACTCCAACTGCTGTGGTGAGTCTCCTGGTCCTGGCTGGGCCAGATCGACACCGAATTTGACCATCTAGGTTGTTTGCCGCTGCCAAGGCTTGATTGGTGCTCCCGCCGGACACCGACCCCTCAGCACCCGACATCCTTTGTGGGACAGCTCGCCTCTGGCTCCTGGTTGTCCTAGACGTCTCCGGGTTCTCGCAGCTGAAGAGTCAAGATCACCGTCAACACACCTGAAGCAACGGACATTTGTGAGCATTCGTCTACTGAGCCCCTGGTAACTCCAAAGTGACCCAGACTCTGTCCCCTCTGCTTTCAGGTTCTTCTCATCTTGAATCCACGTTTGGATTCCACCGGACACTTTTCTTTCTTCCAGCAGCAACATTTCTTTGTCGACATCCATAGAGAACGACGAGGGTTTCCGACGCCACTTCGCACCTATGCACCTGGCTCTTCTGGGATAGGTAACTCTGGTACAAAGGTATCCACGGGTGGGGTGGCCCTCCAAACCCTTAAGTTTCAAGGGTTGTCTTCGTAACCTGCTGGGAAGGGTCCTTAATCTCTGATTTTCCAATCGCGACTTTCCCATTGAATTGTACGGAGCACGCGGTCGTGTTCCCACACTGCACCCGTCCTCCGTGGGGTACCTACTCACTCACCTTGGGTGGTTCCTTGGGGTCCCAGATGATTCTACACCTTCTAGACTAGGTCTAGACCCGAGTCGTTGTTCTTATACCATTTATTTAGTATATGGTTTGGTCTTCCCGGGAGCCCACTGTGTATTGTGCTACTTACGCTTGATTCTTTGCAACTGTATTATTTGATTTGTGTTCTATCCTCGTGTAGAGGATACTAGAGAGTGTTATATATAGTAAATACATATTTTTATAACTACTGTGTGGTTTTCCTTTAATTTAACCAATACTATAAGGTTGCGTTCTGGTAAAACAAGGTGCTTAACATTCCTTCAAGACTTAGCCTGAAGGCTGCCCTCCATAGCTACCACTAGGATAGCTTTCAAAAGGTTATCTTTGACCTAATCACCATAAGGGTTGTTTGGACTGGTACAAGGTGCCCACTTTAATTAGTGGACAGCATATACCAGGCCAACTTCTCACATCTCCTCAATACGTTTTGGGCCCTTGCCTGTCGCGGGTACTTGACCCACCCACGCAAGTGAGGTAACATTTTTATCGGGAGACCTGGGGGAACACTGGGTGGCAGGAAATTTGTGGATCCATACAGATTCCAGAACTTTCCCACACAGAAATTTGAGAAAAATGTGATTTCTTCAGCTAAATTTGAGGTTTGCAGGGAATTCTGGGTAGGAAAACGATGTGGGAGGGGGGGTCCACGCAAGCCATACCTCGATGGACTCCCCCAGGTGTCTAGTTTTCAGAAATGTGTGGGTTTGGTAGGTTTCTCAAGATGGCCGCCGAGCCCGGGGCCAAAAACCCAGGTGACCCCCCTTGTAAAACCAGTTTGTTTTGTGATAAGTAATTTTGTTGTCTGCTCAATACGTTTTGGGCCCTTGCCTGTCGCGGGTACTTGACCCACCTACGCGAGTAAGGTACCATATTTAACGGGAGACCGGGGGAACGCTGGGTGGTAGGAAATTTGTATCAGCCCAGTGATCCCACAACTTTCCCACACAGAAATTTTAGAAAAATGTGAATTTTTCAGCTAAATTTGAGGTTTGCAGGGGATTCTGGGTAGAAAATCGTTGGGGGGCCAAACCAAGCCATACCTCGCTGGACTCCCCCAGGTGTCTAGTCTTCAGAAATGTGTGGGTTTGGTAGTATCCCAAGATGGCCGCCGCGCCCAGGGCCAAAAACCCAAGTGAACCCCCTTGCAAAACCAGGTTGTTTTGTGATTCGTAATTTTGTTGTCTCCTCAATACGTTTTGGGCCCTTGCCTGTCACGGGTACTTGAACCACCCACGCAAGTGAGGTACAATTTTTATCAGGAGACCTGGGGGAACGCTGGGTGGTAGGAAATTTGTGGATCCACACAGAATCCGGACCTTTTCACCACAGAAATATGAGGAAAATGTGTTTTTTTGACAAAGTTTGAGGTTTGTAAGGGATTCTGGGTAACAGAACCTGGTGAGAGCCAGACAAGTCACCCCATCCTGTATTTCCCTGGGTGTCTAGTTTCAAAAAATGTATAGGTTTGCTAGGTTTCCCTAGGTGCTGGCAGAGCTAGGGATCCAAATCTACAGCTAGGCACTTTGCAAAAAAAGGGTCAGTTTTCACTGTGAACTTGTGGTATGTCCACGTTGCGTTTTGGGCCGTTTCCTGTCGCGGGCACTAGGCCTACCCACACAAGTGAGGTACCATTTTTCTCGGAAGACTTTGGGGAATGCGGGGTGGGTGGAATTTTATGGATACACGCAGATTCCAGAACTTTCCACCACAGAAATGTTAGGAAAATTTGTTTTTTTTTTACAAAGTTTGAGGTTTGCAAGGGATTCTGGGTAACAGAACCTGGTGAGAGCCAGACAAGTCACCCCATCCTGTATTTCCCTGCGTGTCTAGTTTTAAAGAATGTATAGGTTTGCTAGGTTTCCCTAGGTGCCGGCAGAGCTAAGGTTCAAAATCTACAGCTAGGTACTTTGCAAAAAAAGGGTCAGTTTTCGCTGCGAAAATGTGGTGTGTCCACGTTGCGTTTTGGGCCATTTCCTGTCGCGTCCACTAGGCCTACCCACACAAGTGAGGTACCATTTTTCTCAGAAGACTTTGGGGAATGCGGGGTGGGTGGAAGTTTGTGGCTCCACGCAGATTCCAGAACTTTCCACCACAGAAATGTGAGGAAAATGTGGGTTTTTGTTTTACAAAGTTTGAGGTTTGCAAGGGATTCTGGGTAACAGAACCTGATGAGAGCCAGACAAGTCACCCCATCCTGGTTTTCCCTGGGTGTCTAGTTTTAAAAAATGTATAGGTTTGCTAGGTTTCCCTAGGTGCCGGCAGAGCTCGGGTTCAAAATCTACAGCTAGGCACTTTGCAAAAAAAGGGTCAGTTTTCACTGTAAAAATGAAGTGTGTCCACGTTGCGTTTTGATCCGTTTCCTGCCGCGGGCACTAGGCCTACCCACACAAGTGAGGTACCATTTTTATCGGGAGACTTAGGGTAACACATAATTGTAGAGCAACTGTTATTACCTATTGACTTTCGATGCATTTATGCCTTCCAAATGAAAGACAATGGGGCATATTAGCAAGACCCACGCTAAATTATCGCCGTTTACGGCAGGAAACTGCCGCTAAAACGGCGATAATGGGCTTGATAATATGCGTTATAGAATTCCAATAGAAGCCCAGGTTAGATGTGCAGGACATCTAACCTGGGCTTCTATTGAAATTTCCATAACGCATATTAGCAAGCTCACTATCGCCGTTTTAGCGGCAGTTTCCTGCCGCTAAAACGGCGATAATTTTAACGTGGGTCTTGCTAATATGCCCCTATGTTTAAAAAAAGAAGTCACTTTGAAAAATGTCCTATAATTCTCATGCTAGTATGGGTACTCACAATTTCGGAAATGTGCAAATAGCTACTGTTTCTAAACTCTATATTTTGTTCCAATTTCAGAAATATATAGGTGTCTTTACTCCTGATTTTTCACTGTATATATTTTCCCAAATTAATTGCTATATACCTGGTACATAATAAAAAACCATTGCAAGACGCTGCTCAATTATTGGCTCTGGGTTCGTCGGGTTCTTAGTGAACCTACAAGTCCTGTATATCCCCACAACCGGGAAGTTCCAGTGGATGTAACGGTATATTGCTTTCAAACATCTGTCATAATTAGAAGAAGTTACAGGTAAAAACGTTGGCACAAATGGCTGTTTTTTTCAACTCATTTTCAATGTTTCCTATTTTCAACCGTTAGTTTCTATAAAGAAACCTTGAAAGAGCTTCACGTATGACCCCTTGCTGAATTCAGAATTTTTGTCTACTTTTCTAAAATGTATAGCTTTCCAGGATCTATTATTGCTTTCATACCTATTTCTACCATTAACTGGAAGAAGGTTGGAAGCACAAAAATAGCAAAAATAGGCTATGTCCCAGTAAAATGCCAAAATTGTGTAAAAACTTTTGGTTTTATGACAAAAGTCTGTCAGTCCCTGAAAGCTGGGAAAATGGTGATTTCAGCCCCACAAACCCTTTGTTGATACCATTTACAGGGAAAAACACAGACGCTTTCATTTGCAGCACTTTCTTCCCATTTTTCCCCCCAAAAACAAAATTTAGCTGTATTTTGGCAAATTTCTGGGTACTGTCCAGGGGAATCCACAAGCTCTGGGTATCTTTAGAATTCCCATGATGTTGTAAGAAAAGGACACAAATTTGGTGTGGATACCTTATGTGGTCAAAAACTTACAGGGGCCTAAGCGCGAACTACCCCAAATAGCCAAAAAAGGCTTAGCACAGGTGCGGAAAAGGCCTAGCAGCGAAGGGGTTAATACAGGTGTGTTTATTTAAATATAATAAGTGATATAAATAAACACATATGCATTACACCTTAAAAACATAAAGAGACAATTAAAATGTAAAAAATACAGTAAATGTACTAGACAAGGGGAAATGTTACATTTATAAATATAGAAAAATATTTAAGTTTAGAACTAACACTGATTTTTTATTTTTATTTGTAGTTATATTACAATTTTTCCAATAATGTGTAATGCATATGTTTATAATTTGATAGTTGATGAAAAATAATTAAACATACCTGTATTGACACATTTGAATTTTCTGATTGATATACATTTTTGTGTAAGTATCCATTATCATGAAGGCAGCTTGCAGCAACTTTGAAAAAAAGATTACATTATACAGGTGTGTTTCTTTAAATGTCTTAAATGACAACATTACACACATATGCATTACACATTGGTACAATTGCTTGTAAGAGAGATCTCAAAATGCATGAGTCCTGAGCTAATGCATACAGACAATGCAAAAGGAAACAAGTAAAAAGAAGCTTACCATCAATTCCAGAGATGATGGGGTTGATTAGCTTCGTGGTAAAGTAGCAGCAGCAAAGGAAGGTCTTGGACGATCAGGTTCATGTCAGAAACGGAAGTGTAAAAAGAAAAAAGGTAAGTTTCTACCTTATTTACCTTCAACACCGCCAACTCAGGTATGGAGGTTTAGCTGCCACAGTTAAGTCTGCGGGAAGGCACATCATGATTTGCCCGGCAGTAATCTTTGCTGGAGTCTCTCTGTCAGCCACTTTTGCCTATGGCGCCTTTGGCGCGGGTGGAAAATTCTGATGAAAAAGGCAGCACTCAGACAACTATTGTCCATAGATCCACCAGCATCTAAATTGAGGCGGCGGACCACCTATTAGGGGGATAGAGAAACCAACAAAAAAACGACAACGGGACCAGATCTGCCAAGATCTAAATCAGACCGCTAGTCAGGCCACTTCTGCAGTACACAGGAATCTACCTACTGCCATGGAACTAACCACAGCTCTCCTTTTACTCTGCTCACCCTACTCCCTGCCTGCTATTACCAACACCAGAGCTGGCCCTGGAGCCCACTCCACAGCACAGGGCTTTTGCATCCAAGGTGCTTTGTTGCCTTGTTCTTTTTCTTTTCATTACTACTTGTTGCTTATCACTTGGCCCAGGACTGAGGGCTAGAGTCAGAAGGCTGGCTGTTTAGCTGAAAACTGGATGTAGACTGTAGACTAGAGAGGGGACTGATTGGGAATAGCTGGAGAATATCTGGGGCAGACATGGCTGGTAGACAAAGCTGTGGTAAAGAAGGTAAATAAGATGGGCAATGGTGCTCACCACACTCTCAGCGGCAGCAGCACCCTGGGTCTCACCCCCTCACCTCACCTCAGAGAACCGAAGTGGATTGGTGGAACAAGACCTGAGACCGGGGCTTGGGGCTCAATGGCTAACTGCCGCACTTCGTATCCCAAGGCAGCAGCCTCTGGTTGCGGTGACCAGCTGACAAAGATTATTAAGCCGAGGGGTTCCTGCTCCTCGGGGCAGCAACTGCCATTCCCTGCCACAGCCCTCTCTCGGTGTTCAGCGGCATTCAACGATCAACTCAATGCCTCAATGTAGTATTGTCCAGTGTGCAATGCAGTCAATACATTATGCCTCAAGATTTTTTTTGATACTACATCCCTTCTTTAGTAGCAAAAAATGGAAAGGTGCACCAAAACAAAGTTGTAATCCAAAAGAGTCCAATATGTATTTTCCAATTATAATTGTATTCCTTCTCTACTTTATAGCCATATAAAAAACATCCAGCCAATGCGTTTCATTAAAAATACCTATTGAACTTCTTTAGTACTGTATCCCTATTTTAATGTAAAGATTTGCCTTGAAAATGCAAATTTTGGGGGTTTATGTGGAAAGCTGAAAGAACCTGTACATTCCCTTGCATGCTGCTCCACCAGCAATATACAGTTGTCTGCTGGTTCATCAAGGGTGCAGACATAATAAGGCGCCATTCATCAATCTAAAACACACTACTCAGGTAACATCTGTACAACTATGCACAACAACAGCATTAGCTATTATGCGGCTAACAAGACTTGCGGAGAAGGCCACGTGGCCATCCTCCACTTTAATTGTAGTAGTGGTCCTGGGGGATGAGGTCAAAAGACACACAGATGATGGATGGAATGCAGAGCAAATCAAACATTCTCCCCCAGTTAATAGATCTGTGTTAAATCCATCGTTCTTTTGCTCACCATGCCACCCCAGATTAGACCCAGCTATATGCAAATCAGTCTTGACCCTGTGCCTCATGAGAACAGTCCAGACCGAACTGCCAAGCCGGGTCCTCCCTGGACCATAAACAAGCATCCTGGGACCAGTTTCGGGGCATCACCCCTCATCAGCCAGGCTAGCTTGAATCCAGTGGCACAATGAGCCCGGGACCCATGTCTGGGCATACCCGGTGCACTTAGGGCAAGAAAGCAAAAGACACACAGATGATGGATGGAATGCAGAGCAAATCAAACATTCTCCCCCAGTCAATCGATTGTTCTTTGAACTGAACTGAACTGAACTGAAGGATATTTGTAGAGCGCACTAATGCCGAGGCGTCTTGGCGCTGAGTGATATGTAATGCCCATGGCCGACATATTCATGGTTTGGGAGAAGAGCCATGTTTTAACTTTCCTCCTGAAGAGCGATCTGTTAGGCAAGGACCTCAGGTATGTGGGCAGAGAATTCCAAAGTTTGGATGCCAAAAAGAGAAGCGTTTTCCTCCACACCTTGTTCTCTTTATCTTTGGGAGTTGTAAGAGCTCAAGTGATGCTGATCTTAAGGCTCGTGTTGGAACATATCGCGAAAACAAGGTTTGCACATCCTTGGATCCTCCACCAAACAAGGCTTTATGCACCATGCATAGGGACTTAAAGTCTACCCGTCGCCGTACTGTGAGCCAGTGAAGTTGTTTTATGCTGGTGGATGTAGGATGGTGTTTAGGTAGATTGAGCAATACTCTTGCAGCCGCGTTCTGAATTGACTGCAATTTAGAGAATTGCGCAGCGTTTGCTCCTAAGTAGAGAGTGTTGCAGTAATCAATTCTAGATAGAATCGTGGCTACTACCACAGTTTTCCTTAGGGAGAGCGGTATAAAAGGAAGAATCTTCCTCAGACCTTTGAGCATAAAGAAGCAAGCTGATGAGACTTGGTTCTTTTGCTTACCATGCCACCCCAGTTTAGACCCAGCCATATGCAAATCAGTCTTCACCCTGTGCCTCATGGGAACAGTCCAGACCGAACTGCCAAGCCAG
This sequence comes from Calotriton arnoldi, assembly GCA_963921515.1. NCBI lineage: Eukaryota > Metazoa > Chordata > Amphibia > Caudata > Salamandridae > Calotriton > Calotriton arnoldi. The sequence continues at coordinate 510,379 of CAWUFW010008576.1, read as the reverse complement.
GTCCTCCCTGGACTGGAAACAAGCATCCTGGGACCGCTTTCGGGCATCAGGGGAGATGAGGGGGATGAGGTCCACAGGGCCTAACAAGGCTAGAAGAGGGGAGCTGTGTGACCCTCCTCCCCTTTATTTTAAGTTGTGGCCCTGGAGAAGAGGTCCTTGGGACCTAATAAAGTTGAGGGAGGGGGGCCAACTGGCCCTCTCCCCTTTAAGTTACAAAAACAGCCCTGGGGGATGGGGTCCCCAGGGCCTAATAAGGCTCAAGGAGAGGAGCCAAGTGGCCCCCTTGCCTTTCTCAAAAAAAGGTCTGAAGGATTGGAGCCCCTAAGCCTAATAAGATTCAGGGAGGGAGGCCCTGTACCCCCTCCACTTCCTTAGAAAAAGGCCCTGGGGCAGGGGGATCCAGGGCCTAATAAGGCTCAAGGAAGGGGGTATACGGCTCCCTCCCCTTTCATAAAAAAGGGCATGGGGATGAGGTTCCCAGTACCTAATAAGGCTCATGGAGGGTGGTCCCCCTACTCTTTAAAAGAAAAAAGGATCGGAGGGTTGGGTCCACCATGCCTAATAAGGCTGGGGAGGGAGGTGCTTGAACCCCTTCCCTTAAATAAAACATAAGGTTTTATGGCCAGCCCCTGCTCTGGTGGTTGGGGGCACCGGGGCCTAATAAGGCTCGGGGAGGGACAGCCAAGAAGCACCCCTCCTTTTAATTGTATTTGTGGCCTCGGATGATGGGGTCCCCAGGGCCTAATAAGGCTCAGGAGTGAAGCCAAGTGCCCCTTTCCCTTTAAATACAGAATATGGCCCTGGCGAATGGGGTCCCCAGGGCCTAATAAGGCTCAGGGGACTGGGGTCTTTCAGATCCCTTGCCCTTTAAAAAAAAAGGGTCTGTGGGGAGGGTCCTCCAGGGCCTAATAAGGTTTGGGGAGGGGGGCACGCGGCTCTCTCCCTTTAATTAAAAAAAATAGCCCTGGGTGATGGGCTCCCTAGTGCCTAATAAGTCTTGGGGAGGGGGAACCACAAGTCATCCCCCCCGTTCTTAAAAAAAGGTCATGGGGATGAGGTACCCAGAGCCTAATAAGGCTCTGGGAGGGTGTCCATTTGGCCCCACTCCTCTTTAAAACAATAGGACCTGGGGGTGTCATGTAGTTCCTATATATCCTATACAGGATCTGCACGTTCGGATAACATAAACTGTGGGATTGGTGGCGGACTGATTCTGTGCACCCCCACCGATACGTTAGCCTGTCTGTATCAGCTAGCTCACAGTGCCACTAGAGTCTCCTCTTATCGGGGAGAGAATAGTTCTTGGCAACCTCAGAACATGACAACCCTGATCCCCCAGGATCGTGGAAGCAATATACTACCTTTCGCTCAGTCACTCGTGCTTCACTTAGTTTGCCTCAGAGAGATACACAGAATAAACAAGCTGGGCGTTTTCAATAAGTATTTATTGAACAGTTGTTATTCTAGTGTAGAATATATGAGCTGCGACAACCATTAGACAGTAGCAGAGATATATGATTAGCAATACTACGAAAGTAACAAGGATGGTATAGCTCTACCATCTTGCAGAAATCATGAATACATACATGTACATAAAACACATGATAAAAAGTGCATACTCCTACGATGTCTCCCTAACTAAATGTACCTAAATGTACCTAGCATCTATGTAGGTGTTATGACAAGAATCCCTCTAGGATCTAGTCAACCCCATTACCTGAGGGTTAGAGAATGTGGGACCCCGTCCTGGTCTCGAGTTGGACACCCCGCGAGGGATGTTAGACCACTGCTAGCTGGAGCGTCTGCATGCAGGACCTCAGCATCTCTGGTCAGTGTGTCAGCCAGGAAGTCACGGTCTCCTCTATCTTCCTAAGCAAGATGTGCTGTATATAAACCCATAGGTCTCCCCATGGATCCTACCTTTCTGTGTTACTGTGTCGGCCTAAAGGATGACGTTGGGCCTGAACTTTACACAGAGATAATATACAGGAGATGGTAATCCTACTGTTAGTCCTGCTGTTTTCCAAGAAGCCTCATGCATAATGTATGAGAATCGAACCAGGGAAAAACCCGCGTTCTGACTGCAGTGTCATATCTAGGTAAAAGGTCAGTGCCTAAGAACCGTTATGTATGTAATGTAGGGAAGGATATAGGTGAAAGGTTGCAATGTTACCTGCGACTATAGAGGGTGCCTATATGGAATATAACACCCACTCCTCTTCCGACTGGATGACATATGTAACCTATTACTGTACTACTATCATAACTAGATAGCGGTACGCACAAAGTTTATAGAAACATCTCTTTAGCTAAAAATGTTTAAAAACTTCTAAACAATTTCTAAAAACTTTAAAAAATGTAAAAAGAAAATTTTCCAAACCCTAGCTCTAAAAAGTGTCCGTAATTATAGTCCGAACCACTATAAGCATTAACAAGCCATGTATGCCCAAAAAATGAAAGGAAATGTCAATTTAGTTTCATAGTTCCAAATTTGAGCTTGTTTAGAAAAGGGCAAATTTCTCCCAGCACACGACGAGCCAAATGAGTAAAATGTTTATGTGTCCTGGCTGGTAGACGCAACATTTCCGTTGCTTGCTTCCACAGTAGACGGCCCCTGTAACACCTCACAGAGTATGTCAATTGAGCACAGATGATGTTCCACGCTGTCCGCAGCCGGTGCTGGGGCAGCCTGTGAGCCTTCCAAAGCCTGGGTGTCAGTGGAGGAGCCGGTGTTCATACCAACAGGTGCAGTTACTACCTGCGGTCGCTCAAGGAATGCCGCCATCAACATTGGAATATGCTGAGGACACTGCAGAACATGGGCCGTTATCGGGTCCAGTAACGCATTCATGTCCGGTTGTGCACATGATGGGAGTGTCAAACACAGGTCTAACACGCATTCTTCTCCGCAAAACTGGCATCGGAAGACATGTAAGATGCAGTCCATCCAGACTGGTCGAAATGACAAGAACCAAGATGCACTTAGTTCTCTTAGGCGAGGTGTGCCCAGATGTTGTACCATACAGTCACGGTATTTACGCTCCTGAAGTGCTTTTTCCATCTCCTTGGTGACTGGGACGTCCATTGCGTAGCAAATATAAAACAATCAGGATACCTACTGCTAGGAACAGGATGAGCGGAAGTCCTCCAAAGATGCTTCCTAATAGGTAATGTATGAAGTTTGGGATAACTCCAAGTACCGTCTGAAAGGTGCTCAGAAGTCCAGAACCTATGGTCTTAAATAGGTGGACAATGCCTGTCGTATCAGACATGTTAAAGATACAATTTACCATTTCTGTGAAATGAGAAGGGCAGTTTGTATGAATGAGCGCCTGTATCTCTGCCAAAGACCTTGCGATCTGGAGATCAAAAGTCTCTCGAGTGGAGGTTAAGGGCACAGACTTCTGTAGAAGCATGGCTTTCATTCTGCTTAGAGTATCAAACCGTATTAAAGAAACATTCAGTGAAGGCCATAACGGCGCCTTCCTGACTGTATGTGTCGGTGGAAACAATACTTGCATACAACAAGTAACCCTGGAGCTCAAGGTTACCAGATATGCGATGCCCGGAAGCATGCCACAGCAGCCTTGACTGTTCAGCATCAAGTAACTCCCATTCGAAAGTAGCATAAATACTGGAGTAATCACTGCAGCTGGGGCACCCCTCAGATGACAGGGCAAGTTCGTTACAGAACCATTACAAGCCCCGTGCAGCATTATGTCCTGGCATATGAGTGATCCACTTAAAGCATTCTCACAGTTTGTGCCGCTTAGAAACACTACTCGATCCCCACTCCGGCATCGAAATCTGTATGGTAATACCCATGATTCCTTAATGTATTCCTTACTCATTTCGCCATATCTGCCTACCTGCTTTTGTTCAAGGCAATACTGAAACTGAAAAGTAGTGACCGGTAGAATTATGTGGCCATGGATTAGCCATTCTGTGGACGCTGATTCTGCCACTGTAAATGCTAGCCTATCCAATTTTTTGATACGCAGCATTGTATATTTTGCTCCCCTTTGTGCCATTTCTATCTGTTTATCTGTTAGATTGTATTCAGAAAACAGAGACGTACTGTTGATATAACGCCAAGGCACGTAGCCTGCATGCAAAGATTGCAGCGTCCAGCTTAATAACATAATAGAACGTAGTTGAGATTGCCCGTGTTGTAATATGGCCAAATCTTGTTCTAGTATGTCTATTGCAGAAGATACAATGTTGTCTAAGGAATATATCCTGGAGGTCAATGTAGTTAACCCATTGTCTACCACTGCTAGAGATTTTTCTAGATTTATACGATCTATTTCACGTAACCTCTCTGCCGCCTCTTGTTGTGATATTTTCCATATTTCATTGTAGACAGTGTAATAGAAACGTTTCTGACATGGCTTCCTGGGACCCATTAAAAAATCCCTAAGATCCACATCCTGTGACAGTAAGGATAAGTGTTGTTTCACCTGTGTGAGTGTTGAGGTTTTTAGCCAATCAAGGCACAACTTCCCAACACTGTAGGGTGTCACTACCCCTGGATGTTGTCTCTGTACATAACGTGGATCTGGCCTATGGATACTAAACCCTTCGGCTTTACCCATGAATCTTGCCGAACAACTATTAGTGTCTGTGGGCCAAATCAACCATTTTTTCAAATCAGGGTCTGATCTGTTGTATTGTATGATGTCATCTACTGTAATTTCTTCCTGTGATGTTATGTTGCCCTTGGTGTGTGATGGAGTCGGCAACCAAGGTGTGTTCAAGTCTTTGTTTTTGACTAGTCAAAGGCAAGACATCTGTTGCACTGTCTCGTTCAAAAACATGATTTGTTGAGGAATGAGGCATGCTGTAAACAAAGCTTCTGTTCCCTGTACCTGCCATTCCCTAGTACCCCTGACTGATTTTAGGTCTATGGTGTCTTTCCACAAGTCGAAACCTTGTTCGGACAACTGGGCAATAAAGGAAGCAGAGTAAATCTGTTTGGTGTTTGTCAACATATTTTTCTGTGCTGATGTTGGTGCAAACTTATAATAATATGAGGCTGGGTCAGACATATTGAACCCTGAAAAATATGGAAATTTCTGTGTAAATGTTTTTGAACTGCCTTTCGGTGGTGTTGGACTCAAAATCTGATGTGTCTTTCAATGTTTCACTATTAGAAAATGCAGCAGATTTTTCCAAATCAGATAACATGTTATTAACAGTTTCAAAATCACAATCATCGGAAAATGTACTTGAGGTAATGATATCACTCAACAATATTTTAAATAAATGAGGAATTCTTAAAAATTTGGTCGGACCAAATATGTCGAAATCAACCTTGTCCCAAACTATACCATCAGGTATAGGAACTCCTGTAATGTTCACTGATGACAAGTCTCTTTGTTCTCAATGAGATGATGGGTGTGGTTTTAAAAGTAAGTTCACTTTTTGGGCTGCAGAGCTTTGTCGAAGGTATCTTCCATTAACAAGCATACTAAAAACTATTACTAAGCCTACCCAGAAAAGAAAGAAAAGTATCCCGGTGATTACCCATAGTTCTACCCAAGGTGACACCAGGTAAGTCTTTTTAAGAAAGTGCATAAAGTCTTTTACTTGCTGCTTGCGTGATTTTTTGGCTGGCGTCGTTTCCGGTTTGCTTGGATCCAAAGAAAACGTATCAAACTTTATGAAGTAGCCAGAAGCAGTTTGATCAGTTGATCATGAATACATACATGTACATAAAACACATGATAAAAAGTGCGTACTCCTACGATGTCTCCCTATTTAGATGTACCGAAATGTACCTTGCATCTATGTAGGTGTTATGCCAAGAATCCCTCTAGGATCTAGTCAATCCCATTACCTGAGAGTTAGAGAATGTGGGACCCCGTCCTGGTCTCGAGTTGGACACCCCGTGAGGGATGTTAGACCACTGCTAGCTGGAGCGTCTGCATGCAGGAACCTCAGCGTCTATGGTCAGTGTGTCAGCCGGCAAAGTCACGGTCTCCTCTATCTTCCTAAGCAAGATGTGCTGTATATATACCCATAGGTCTCCCCAGGGGTCCTACCTTGCTGTGTTACTGTGTCGGCCTAAAGGATGACGTTGGGCCTGAACTTTACACAGAGATAATATACAGGAGATGGTAATCCTACTGTTAGTCCTGCTGTGCTTCCAAGAAGCCTCATGCATAATGTATGAGAATCGAACCAGGGAAAAACCTGCGTTCTGAATGCAGTGTTATATCTAGGTAAAAGGTCAGTGCCTAAGAACCGTTATGTATGTAAGGTAGGGAAGGATATAGGTGAAAGGTTGCAATGTTACCTGCGCCTATATAGGGTACATAGATGGAATATAACAGGAGATGGGGTCCCTTGGCCCAATAATGCTCAATGAGGAGGGGGCATGAACCCCTTGCATTTAAAAAACATAAGGTCCTCTGGCCAACCCCCAGCCCTGGGCGATGGGGTCCCCAGGGCTTAACAAGGCTTGGGGAGGGGGGCCAAGTAACCACCTCCCCTTTAATTGAAGTAGTGGCCCTGGGGGATGGGGTTCCCAGGACCTAATACTGCTCATGGAGGGGGGCCAAGCAGCATCCCAGACCTTTGATTTGAAAAAAACGGCCCTAAGGGATGGGGTCCCTAGGGCCTAATATGCTTCAGGGAGGGGCCCCACTCATCCCTCTGTTATGTACCCCAATCAAGGCCTAAATATCTAAATGACCTTTCACCTACATTTGTCCTACCGTGCTCTGCATAACGGTTCTAGCACTAACCTTTTACCCAGTTATGTGCTGGATAAATGTTGATCGGTTTACTTGAAACTACCCTCATTTATTATGCATGAGGATCTGTAGAAAAGTCCCCTGCACATGACGTACATAACAGGATTAACATACTCTGTATAAAAGTCATGGTCCTCTTCATCCTAGGGTGAAAGAACTACTTTGCATAATTGCAGGTGTTGATTTTGGCTCATTTACATAATCGTACACACAACATATTGATTGTGTTAGGACCCCCGAGGCTATCTTTATGGTATAAAAGAACTATACTTCCACTAGATAGACAGAGGAGAAGCTTCCACGCTGACTCAAGACTCTGAAGTCCCGGCCTGCCGAAGCTACAACACGCAGCAGTCTGACATCCCTTGCGGGGTGTCTAACTCGAGACCAAGATGGGGTCCTTCATTCTCTTCCATCACGTAATGGGGTTGGCTCTTTCCTGGGGGATTCTTGGCTTTACACCCACATACATGGTAGGTACCCTTAGGTACACTTAGATAGGGTCAGCATCATAGGAGTACGCTTGATTACTGTCATGTCTATATGCCTGCATATATTCACTGTTTTAGCACCATGGTAGAATTCTACCTTTTATTTACTCGATGCTTTTAATCTTATACATTTGCTTCTGTCTAATGATTGTCGCAGCAAACATGTTTTATACTAGAATGACGCTGGTTCAATAAATGCTTATTGAAAACTTCCCCATTGTTTATTCTGTGATTCTCTCTGAGACTAAGTGAGCACGATTGACTGAGCGAAAAGTACTGTACTGTTTCCACAATCACTGAAGGATCAAGGGTTGTAATGTTTGATAGTTGCCAGCAACTATTCGCTCTTTGGTAAGGTTAGGGGTCTTATGGTGGCACTATGAGCTAGCTGGTCTAAAGGCTAACATATCCTTTGGGGGTGTCCGGAATCAGTCTAGACACCAATTCCTTAGTTTATGTTGTCTAAACGCCGCAATCCAATTTATTTTTATGAACTACACGACATGGCGCAACCAACATTGTTTTGGTTCCTATTTAACTGTTAAATCTGAGTAGTTCAGTCATGATTTCTCAGAGATCCCTTCTCACATTTACCCAGAGACGTCTCGAGTGGGAAGGGAAAAATCTGCCGCAGCTGAGTAGGTATATCCTTTATATTGGCTGTAGGTTTATTTAACCTTGAAGGATTATAGTTACCCACATTGTGCAAAAACATTATCTCTTTTTCCTTACAACTTCCTTCCACAATATCTGTCCAAGACGGCGTTGCGAATGCGGGGGAAGATGAGTTTGAAGGTGCTCTTAATGTTATAGAAAATTGCAGGCATGCAGTTACTTCGAAATTTGTGGAATACAGCCTCCCAGCAACGGGTGGTAGTGTTACCTTCATGATTGAGGCACACCAGACATTCAGGACATAGGAATTCTATTCTTGTGTCAAATTCCCGCCTGCAGATGCATGCATAAAGTTGTTTCACACTTACATTGAAGATGAGATACCTGAAGAATACTCTCCATACATGGACGTAGAAGTCCTCCAAGAACATATTAATTGGTTTAAAGGCGCTCTCCCCCACACCACAAAAAATGTGAGACTTGGTCCGCTCAGCAGAGAAAAATGTGAGACTCGGTCCGCTCAGCAGAGAAGGAGCGACCTGTCCGGTCCTAGCTGCTTACACACTGCATCCAGAGATTTATACATTGCAAGCAGCAGAATTACATACACTATACAGAGACTTAGTTAAACTATACAGAAACCTTACACAGTTCATAATGCGAACACTTACAATTCAACTTACAAGGGTTACTCAAGCTGGTCAAGTGAATACGACAAAAATCAGCCCACAAATGCTGAACGCAGTTATTGGAAGAATGCCCACTAAACATGAGCAAATGCCGTTCTGGATAGCACAGAAAATAGCACAGCTTGAAGCAGTGTTTCCCCATGAGGATAAGCTAGAAAAACACAGAATATTAACAATTTGCTTGCCAATGGGGATAGCTCCCCCAATAGAGGATTGCACCACTTGCGGTACAGTTTTCGCTGCGGTTTATACCAGAACTCATGGTACCCCCTCAATAGCAGTCATACCAGAAGTATTTAAACAAATACAGAATGAGTACGGGGCAGAACCTGCCCTGGACATGGGGATGAAATTGTGCCCAGGTATCAACAATTATGTTAGGTAACAAAAAAGGAGAGGCAGCAGCGGTGGCTATATGCCAACACCTGAGGGAAGTCACTCCTGCACAACAGGAGCAAGAACTACCTAAGATTATCAAAGAAACCTATGCTTTGCTGGGTAGAGATAACTTGGGAGCTAGACCTGGAAATCCACAAATAACGAGCAATCCTGAAAAGGATAACTTAAATAGAAATGGGATAACAAACAATTAAAAAATAATAAGCAGAATGCATCACGGGCTGGGTGTCCTTAACAGGAGCCCTCTGAAAGAAAATACAATCTTAGGAACAGTGATAATATTAAAAAACCTGCTACATAGTCCTCTCATTCCTTTCAGGGTTCATCAAAAAACTCAGAGAGGGAAGGACGGTCAGAACGCAGATCAGAGGAGCGAGTCAAGCCAAGAGACACATGTCGCACTTCAGACTACATTATCAAACAAGAAGATAAACCCAAAACTAAACCTCAATTTAAAATGAAGAAGGTAGCTGGCCTTAAAATAAGAAAAGCCCAGGCTACTGAGGACCCTACTACTGAACAGGGAATGGGCTCTGAAGATGCTAGACAGCACAGCAGAAGTAACAATAGCTTGCCAGAACCTGATGGAATTTGTGGTGACAGAATCATTGAATAAACATATCACGGTGGAGGCACCTGATACAAGGGTAAGTGTCCTAAATCATTTATACGACATTATTCTCCAAATGGAGGGGGACATACCCAGGAAAGTGAAAGGTCTCTTTTGGGAGAACCTGACATATGGATACAATATCTTTTTGGGTAAAAAGATTGGCCGCCTGAGTTAGTTATGAAGTGCCCTAAGGGGGAAGATGTAATTTTACCCACTTTCTCCTACCTCGTTCCAGAGTCACTAAAACATTCATACCCTCAGGAGTGGGCATTAGCACTAGCTCCCGCACTTTACCGCAATCATATAGGGTGGGATGCTGAGTCACCTCACCATGAAATCCCATTAAAATCTACTCCTACTCTACAGAAGCAGTACCCAATAAAGCATGACGCAAATAAACAAGTCAGGGTGATCTTAGATCAACTTGAATACCAAGATGTGATTGAAAATTGCACCTTTTCAATGAATAATCCTTTCTTTCCCGTAATGAAACCCGACAATTCATACCGTCTAGTATTAGATTACAGGCATTTGAACACATGTACACGAACATTTGCAGTACAAAATTCACACAGTGGCGCATTAATGAATAACATTGTGCGGAAAAAATACAAAACAACACTAGATATCTCAAATGGATTCTTCTGCCAAAATATAGCACCTGGAAGCAGATATTTAACAGCATTCTCAGCCCTAGGCTCTCATCCCCAATTCTGTGGACTGCCCCAAGGGTATAAGAATAGCCCCGGGTTGTTCTCAGCAAGAGTAACAGAGTTACTTCAAAATTGTGATAAGGAGGCATTGTCCTACTTAGATGATATTTATCTGACTGACGATTAGTTATTTGATCACTTGCACAGGGTGAACAATAATAATTTTGGGGTTCGCCAATGTGGGATACAAATTTCATTTAAAAAAAGAAAGAATTGCCCACCTCAACGTCCTACTTTTTTGGAATACGAGCTAACAAGTGAAGGAAAAGACTTGCAGCTAATTTTTTAGAAAAATGTGTGCTGCTTCAGCCTCCAAAGACTCTCACTCTCACTGCAACAGATGTAGACTACAAATTTGATTCTACATTAAAAACACAAGCATAACTGCACTACGAATAAGAATATCCTCTCCCAAATTAAACAATGCCTCTAAATCGGTATGAATACATGATTTACACTGACGGATCTGCCCAGCCTGCCGTAGGAAGTAAACACGATACAGCGCAGCATGTGCGATTGTGAAGGGACGTATGCAGGACAGCAAGTTCTTTCCTAGAAATACACAGACGCAGTCTCTAGGAGATTGCACGGCACAGCTGGCAAAACTAAAATCCCTGATACTGGCACTAAAAAATACGGATTGGGAATTCCTTACACTCATTGTGTGTGATTCGTTTTACTGTGTCCAGTCATACAATGAATATCTTCACTATTGGGGAGAGAATGGGTTTCGAGATTCCTAAGGTTGCACAATAAAGCACAAATTGCTTTGGGAACAGGTGGCAGAGCTAAAAAAGGCTTGCCACAGGTTCATGTAATTCACACATTGAGTCATCAACGTGTTGGCATGCACGTTGAAGGAAATTCATTGGCTGATGAAGCCGCCAAGGTGAAAGTGCGAACTGCTGCCGTTGCTGCAATCACTCGTTCTTGCAGGAGGATAGACAGACAGATAATGATAGCTGTGAACGCTAAGCGCAACAACAGCTCAGCCTTGCCAAAATGTTTTCCACTCAAGTACTCCTACAAGTTAGATGCACAAAACATTCTGTATGCTCAAATTCCAGGAGCGGGGGATAGAGTAATACCAAACATGGATCGCAGATTAGGATTAATTCTAGCTGCACATGAGGGTCTGGGTTCAGCACATGCAGGTATTGCTGGGACTGTTTCACTTCTAAAGCAGCGCTATTGGTGGTGAGGTCTTACAAAACAGACCAAGTGTTATGTCCTTAAGTGCGACATCTATCAGCAGATGAAAGGTTCCACCTTAGCACGTCCACCACAAACTCCATAACTGATATCAGACAGATCTCTTGCATGTGTCTATTTGGACCACTGTGGCCCCTTACAATCTGATGGGGCATACAAGTACATCTTGGTGGCAGTGGATTCATGCTCTAGATTCCTGTGGGTTTGGCCTCAGCGCTCGGCTGACGTCTGAACTATTATAAAGGATTCGCAAGTCTTCATAGGGACATACGCAATTGGCACATTACATTCTGACTGTGGCCCTGCATTTAGCTCACATGCCATTGGAAGTTTGGTTGTAGCATTGCGGTACTCCTCTTTGTATCATCCCAAGGCGAAAATTGATTGTGGAGTAGAAGAACCGGGACTTAAAGCACTCCTTAACAGCTAGAGTTTTAGGCTCGGGTGGCAGTTGGGTTGATCACCTTTATGAGGTCCAGAGGGCACTTAACAATATGCCAAGAAGTTCTCTGGGGAGCCATACTCCATATAAAGTCCTGTTTGGGATAAGAATGTGGGAACCAGACCTCGACTGTGGCAGCACAGTGGCGGATGAAAAAACATTTGACATCTATTATCATTTGGCTGTTTTACAGGAACTCTATGAATTCTGGGCGTTACAAAGCAACGTCCAAGTAAAACGCACCGTCACTGGAGAAGTGAAAGTTGTTCCGCCAAGACATGCCTGGGTCCCAAAGATTGGGGTCCTGGTCAGAGAAAAGATTGTGGACAAAAAATAATGTGGGCCATCTTACCTGTCCTGGCTGTCGAAGGAACAAGAAGTTTACTTCTTCTGGACTACTTGCGGACACGAAAGAAAAGAGATTTGTCTCAATTGATCAGATCAAACCACACTATGTGGCCGATACTCAATAGTAGGCCACGCAGGCTCATGGGTAGCACCAGAACTCCTCTCGCTACCAAACAGGAAATTCAGATGGAAAGATTAATAACTTTTGAAGACTCCACTTCGCAAAGTGAAGGAGTTTTCCAACAATGGAAGCCAACTTGTACCTGTTGAAATTGAACAACATGAAACTACAAATGAAACACAGATCTCAATTCTGCCTAACACCGACATCTATATGAATATGTCTCAAACGGAGGCATCTGCCAGTTGCACAAAATCTGCTGAGCTACCAAAGATAGATCAAACTGCGTCTGACTACTTCATCAATTTTGACAATTTCTCATTGGATCCAAGTTAACCCAAGTTACCGCCACCACCTGTTTCCCACAAACAATTAATTTGTGATTTCTACCTTTGGCTGAAAAGACTTACTTTATTTTTCCCTGGCTACAGCTTTGGATTGCAATTGGTCTATTGTTCCTAGTCCTTTGGATCGGTATAGTGACTGTCTTCTTCTTGCTCCTGAATGGACACTATCTCCCAGAACGCTCTGCAGTACAACATGTGAACTTGGTCCTGAAACCGCATGCATCATCACACCGTGAACAGAGGAACCTGTCCTTTGTGAACATTAAAGCAGTTCCAGTTCCTGAAGGAATAGCATGGGACAGAGTTTCTTATGATGTGTATGGTCCTACTGAATTATTAGGAATACCACACTTGTTTAATTTTTTTTCTTAGTGATATCATCACCTCTAGTACTCTATCTGATGATTGGGACATTGAAACTGTGCATACTATGCTATCTGAACAATATGCAGCATTTTCAAATGATGAATTGTAAGATGGTACATCTAATTTTGACACCATGTTTTGCTACCAACACTATGGTCACCATTTTTTGCACTAAGCAAGCATTGCACGTAATGTTTTCACTTACCATCAAAGGAAACATTGCCAAACACCACTGAAAGGTAGTTCAACCAAATTTGCAGAAACGTTTGCCTATTTTTCTGCGTTTAACACTTCAGACCCAACCTCTTATTACTGTAAGCTTGCAACTACATCTGCAAAGAAAAATATGCTCACTAACACTAAGCTGATATACTCTGCTTACTTTATTACCCATCTGTCTGTACATGGTTTTGACTTTTGGAAAGACACTATAGACACAACATCTGTCTGGGGGACTAAAGATTAGCGAGATCAGGGAACAGAGGCCTTATTTATAGCATTCCTCATACCACACCAGAGGATCTTCCTGAATGACACAGTGCAAAAGACTACCTGTTTTGGACTAGCCAAGATCAAGGACTTGAACACACCTCGGTTTCCCTCGCTTATACACTTTCAATCAATCAATCAATCAATCAATCAATCAATCACGGCATTTATAGAGCGCGCTACTCACCCGGGAGGGTCTCAAGGCGCTGGGGGAGGGGGTAAGTTACTGCTCGAACAGCCAGGTCTTGAGCTGCTTCCTGAAGGCGAGATGGTCCTGGGTTCGCCGAAGGTGAGTGGGGAGGGAGTTCCAGGTCTTGGCCGCCAGGTAGGAGAAGGATCTTCCTCCGGCGGTGGTTCTGCGGATGCGTGGTACGGTGGCGAGGGCGTGGCTGGTTGATCGTAGCTGGCGTGTGGGCGTGTAGAAGGACATGCGGTCGTTGAGGTACTTTGGGCCCAGGTCGTGGAGGGCCTTGTGTGCGTGGGTGAGGAGTCTGAACGTGATTCTCTTGCTGACGGGGAGCCAGTGCAGGTCTTTCAGGTGTACGGTGATGTGGCTGTGTCGGGGATGTCCAGGATGAGTCGTGCGGAGGCGTTCTGGATGCGCTGGAGTCTCTTTTGAAGTTTGGCTGTGGTTCCGGCGTAGAGGGTGTTCCCATAGTCCAGTCGGCTGGTGACGAGTGCCTGGGTGACGGTCTTCCTGGTTTCAGTGGGGATCCATCTGAAGATCTTGCGGAGCATGCGCAGGGTGTTGAAGCATGAAGATGAGACGGCGTTGACTTGTTTGGTCATTGATAGGGAGGAGTCCAGGAAGAAGCCCAGGTTGCGTGCGTGGTCCGTTGGCTTGGGTGCGGTGCCCAGGGCCGGGGGCCACCAGGAGTCGTCCCAGGCGGAGGGTGATGAGCCCAGGATGAGGACTTCCGTCTTGTCTGAGTTCAGTTTAAGGCGGCTGTTCCTCATCCAGTCGGCGACGTCTCTCATCCCGTCGTGCAGGTTGGCTCTGGCGGTAGTGGGGTCGTTGGTGAGGGAGAGGATCAGCTGGGTGTCGTCGGCGTAGGAGATGATGTTGAGGTTGTGTCGGCGTGCGATGGCTGCGAGGGGGCTCATGTAGACGTTGAAGAGGGTCGGGCTGAGTGAGGATCCTTGTGGAACGCCGCAGATGACTTCGGTGGCTTCGGATCTGAACGGGGAGAGGCGGACTCTCTGGGTTCTTCCGGCGAGGAACGAGATGATCCATTCCAGTGCTTTCTCGGATTCCGATGTTGCTGAGGCGCTTCACTAGGGTGCGGTGGCAGACGGTGTCGAACGCCGCGGAGAGGTCCAGGAGGATGAGGGCAGCTGTTTCCCCGTTGTCGGTTAGGGTTCTGATGTCGTCGGTGGCTGCGATAAGGGCGGTCTCGGTGCTGTGGTTGGCCCGAAACCCGGACTGCGAGGGGTCGAGGGATCCATTCGTCTCGAGGAAGGCGGCAAGCTGTCTGTTGACGGTCTTCTCGATGACTTTGGCCGGAAACGGAAGGAGCGAGATGGGGCGGTAGTTCTTGAGGTCGGTGGGGTCCGCCGTTGGTTTCTTCAGGAGGGCGGTAAGCTCGGCGTGCTTCCAGCTCTCCGGGAAGGTGGCGGTGCGGAAGGAGGAGTTGATGATGTCCCGGAGATGGGGTGCGATGGTGGCGTCGGCTTTGTTGAAGACGTGGTGTGGGCAGGGGTCGGTTGGTGATCCGGAGTGGATGGAGTTCATCGTGCGGGTGGTGTCTTCGGTGTTGATCGGGGTCCAGTTGCAGAGGGTGGTGGTGGCGGGCATTGGTTCGGCGGTAGGGTGCGTTGTTTGGCAAAATTACACACAACACAGTTAGGATACATTAGATGGCATACTACACAATGGTTCTTACAATTCATCAGACCCCAACTGGAAGGTATGGTTGGTTTGGCCTATCGACACAAATAGGTGTCAGTCATGATTTAGGGGAACTACCAAAGGGTTTAGTATCCATAGGCCTGACCAGCGATATGTACAATCAGAACACATGGGGGTGGTGACATCTTATAGTGTTGGGAAGTTATGCCTAGAGTGGCTAAAAACCTCAACACTGTCCCAAGTGAAACAGCACTTATCCCTTCTCTCAGATGACATGGATCTTAGGGATGATTTTTTTATAGGTCACCAGAATCCATGACAAAAGTGCTTCTTGTATACTTTTTGCAATGAAGTATGGAAGATCTCTAAACAGGTGGCTACTGAGAGACTACGTGAGAATGATAGGGTAACTTAGAAAAGGCTTTGGCAGTGGTCGACAATGGTATGACCACACTATCATCTAGAATTCATTTACTGGGCAACATTGTGTCTTCTGCAATAGATATAATGGAAGAGGATTTGTCTATTCTACAACATGGACAATCGCAATTGCGATCCATTCTGGTATTGAGCTGGATGCTACAATCGTTACGTTCTGGTCACGTGCCCTGGTGTTACATTAACAGCACAGCCCTGTTCTCTGTATACAATCTAACGGAAAGACAGATGGTCATGGCATGCAAAGATGCAAGATACACCATGCTGCACCTTGAAAAATTGGACCAATTACCTTTCACTGTGGCTGAGCCACCTTCCATAGAATGGTTGATCCATGGCTATATTACATTGCCAGTCACAACATTCCAATTTCAATACTGTCTACATTATCACCAGGTGGGCAGATATGAAGTGCTGGGAGACGGATACATACATGAGTACTGGCAATTACCGTACAGATTTAGATGCAGGAATGGAAACACTGAAGTTTTTCTCAGAGGTTCAAACTGTGAAAGTGCCTTGAGCGGTTCCCTAGTTTCCGAAGACATTTTACTTCATGGAGCTTGTAATGCTTTGGTTGCTAACTTGTCCTGTCATTTGAAGGGTTCCCCAGCTGCCATGATTCATCTGGTGTTCGAGTTGCTCTCGAATGGGAGCTATTTAATGCTGAATTATCAAGGCTGTTGTGGGATGGTATCAGGCATCGCATATCCAGTAACAGTAAGTTCCAGGGTTACTTGTTGGATGCAAGTATTGTTTCCATCGAACCCACACAGTTAGGGAGGCAACGATATGGCCTTCATTGAATGCTTCCTTTCTACGGTTTGATTCTCTGAGCAGACTGAAAGCCATGCTTTTTCAGAAGGATGTGGCCTTAACCTAATCTCCAGGTTGCAAGGTCTTCATCTGAGATACAGGCACTAGTCCGTATGAACTTCCTGCTCCATTTCGGGGAAGTGGTCCATCGCATATTTAACATGTCCGATACGAGGGGTATCGTGCACCTATTTAAAAGCATAGGTTCTGGGCTATTGAGCACCTTTCAGACAATCTTCGGAGTTATTCCAGCATTCATACACTCCGTGTTGGAAAGTGTTTTTGGAGGGCTTCCGCTGGTCCTACTACTTTTAGTGGGTATCCTAGTTTTAATTTAAGTTTGACTTACTCAGACTTTTAAAACATTCTTAGTTCCTCATTGCAACTTTCCACAAGACTATACTGTTATTTTTCAATAAAATACACAATGTAATAAAGAGGCACTAGATCATTTTTCTGTTACTTCGCAAAACATTCACCACTAACCTCTTAAACACATACACTCTAATAGATACAGTTCATCTCATATATTTTTTCACATCACTGTGATACTCCTTTGAATCAAACTCCCATATACATCTTAATTTCTAATGTACATTTTTTAAATAATTACTAAGTTATATACAGAGCAGTGAATTGAGTTTGTAGATTATGTTGTTGTTTTTGCTCTTTCTGGAAGGTTTTGACACTGTTAGGATTTCTAAAAACTAAGCACCAGAATGGTACACCACTCTCATACAAAGCAACTTTAAAATGACAACCTCTTCAACTTTCCACTCTATCATCACGAGAAAGGCAGCAAATGAAATCATGTCTTTCATTTTAGACTACTGCATCTCCAGTTGTGAATGGTTAGCATCTGTTAACCCTTTCCATCTCTTTCAAACCAAGGTTCCTGCCGGCACGTTTTCGCAATATATTCACGATCATCGCAGTATCATCTCGAAAAAAAACGGGAGTTCAAACCTATATCTAGCTTCATTTTTGTGAAATTTAAATACTACACACCAGTTTATTACATAGTCCTGGGTGGGGAAATAAAACTTGCCATTACTTACATTGTAAAAGACACACAATTGATGGACGGAATGCAGAACAAATCAAAACATTCACCCCCAGTCAAAAGATCTGGGTTAAATCCATCATTCTTTTGCTCACCATGCCACCCCAGTTTAGACCTGGCCATATGCAAATCAGTCTTGACCCTGTGCCTCATGGGAACAGTCCAGCCCGAACTGCCAAGCCAGGTCCTCCCTGGACCGGAAACAAGCATCCTAGGACCGGTTTCGGGGTTTCACCCCTCTTCAGCCAGGATAGCTTGATTCCAGTGGCACAGTGAGCCCAGGACCCACGTCTGGGCATACCTGGCGCACTTAGGGCGAGAAAGCAAAAGACACACAATTGATGGACGGAATGCAGAACAAATCAAAACATTCACCCCCAGTCAAAAGATCTGGGTTAAATCCATCATTCTTTTGCTCACCATGCCACCCCAGTTTAGACCTGGCCATATGCAAATCAGTCTTGACCCTGTGCCTCCTGGGAACAGTCCAGCCCGAACTGCCAAGCCAGGTCCTCCTGGACCGGAAACAAGCATCCTAGGACCGGTTTCGGGGTTTCACCCTCTTCAGCCAGGATAGCTTGATTCCAGTGGCACAGTGAGCCCAGGACCCACGTCTGGGCATACCTGGCGCACTTAGGGCGAGAAAGCAAAAGACACACAATTGATGGACGGAATGCAGAACAAATCAAAACATTCACCCCCAGTCAAAGGATCTGGGTTAAATCCATCATTCTTTTGCTCACCATGCCACCCCAGTTTAGACCTGGCCATATGCAAATCAGTCTTGACCCTGTGCCTCATGGGAACAGACCAGCCCGAACTGCCAAGCCAGGTCCTCCCTGGACCGGAAACAAGCATCGTGGGACCGGTTTCGGGGTTTCATCCCTCTTCAGCCAGGATAGCTTGATTCCAGTGGCACAGTGAGCCCAGGACCCACGTCTGGGCATACCTGGTGCACTTAGGGTGAGAAAGCAAAAGACACACAATTGATGGACGGAATGCAGAACAAATCAGGGTATGCCCAGACGTGGGTCCCTTGCTCACTTTGCCACTGGATTCAAGATAGCCTGGCTGATGAGGGTTTTGAACCCGAAACCGGTCCCAGGATGCTTGTTTCCGGTCCAGGGAAGACATGGCTTGGCAGTTCGGGCTGGACTGTTCCCATGAGGCACAGGGTCAGACTGATTTGCATATGGCCATGTCTGAACTGGGGTGGTGGAGTGAGCTAAAGAATGATGATGGATTAAACCCAGATCATTTGACTGGGGGTGAGTGTTTGATTTGCTCTAACGCTCCGTCCATCATCCCCTTTGGTATCGGATTACTTACATTGTGTCATCACTCCTCAACTTTTTAAAAAATGTTCTGTCTCTTTAACACCATTCCCCCCAATACACTCTTACCTCAGTGAACCTAGCAACCCAATGGAACCAGTAGGTCACAAGTTCACAGCACATTCTAGAAGGATCATGCTACTTCCAAATAAGATACAGCAGGTGTGCTTTATTCCACAGATTCAAAAGCATCCATATCAACAGCCAATAAAAAGACTTCTTGCAAAGGCATCCACACACTACCTAATTTTATTCACTTTCATGCTGACAGCATCCAATAAAATATATCTTTTTTTTTAAAAACACCTCCATTTTAACTGCTCCCAAGCTCCGTACCTCATGATTGTCACTGTGGTGGCAATGACCTAGGCACATTGACTGGGGTAGGGCTGGAAATCCTAATGAAAGAAACCTTTGCAGAACTGATATAGCTTTTCCCCTCACACTGTCTTGGTGTACTCAAATATATGCCAAAGACGGAAATGGAAGTGGTCAAATCAGATTGACGAAGCCAGGAAACATGTTAATAAAACTGTTTCTGAATTCCTCAGAGACCATCGCATGGGCTGTATCTATAACAACAATCTGCGTTTGGACATGCCTGGAATTTATAGAAATGATGGAGTGCACTTTACAGAGGAAGGCAGCAGGGTGTTTCTAAGTAACCTGAAACTCTGCATCCGGTCTTATGTTTAGCAGCCATATAAAAACAAGCAGCACAAAGGCAGTATTCATAGCCACCCTAGTAGCTGAAACATTGTTAATTTTCTTTAAAAAGATTCGTTTTCATCAGTGTTTGGGGATTCTTTGCAACGACGTTGCGATCCCCGCGAATACATCGCGAGAACGGAAAACAAAAGCAGACATTCAATGGTCACCAACACATCCAAAAATAATATGTAAAATAATCCATTCAGAACATTGCACTACACATATTGCTATATACATACGTCTTTCAAAGCATGTTTAAACTCATATTTTTGTACTAAGTTTCTTTAAAAATCATCTTTCGGACCTATTTTCCATTTCGCGGTTATTCGGGACGTCGTGATAACGTTGTTGACTGCGACGATCGTGCCTTTTCCTTAAAGTCTAAAACACATATATCTACATATATCCACACATTTTACAGTATTTTACACACTAGGGGTTTATTACTGTACACTTCAAACTCATGTTTTTCTAGTGTATTTATAGAACAACCATCTCTAAAACCTAGTTTCCCTTTTTCAAGGTGAGGCAGGAGATCGCAATGATGTAGGTATTCACGATCCCCCCAGGCACGTCGCGAAAGCGGAAAGCAAAAGGAGGAATTCAATAGCCACCACCACACACATACAAACATAACTATATAATTAATTCTAACCATCACAGTAGATAACTCACTATATAATCAACTCTATAAAAACATTTATCTGAATATCAATATAATACAATGTGTATTAATGACTCACTGATAAATGTTTTTATATTTCCACCCATCTTAATGATGACGTTGATAGTCACAATATTCCCTCCATGGAACACAGGGGGTCGTGCTGGTGGTCGCGTCTTCATCGCGAATATCTTGTGCGATTAAAAAAATCAATTTTGGACACATAACTTGTGTCACTAACACCCTCATTTCTCAACCATGGGGTCAGAGTATCTCCACCATGACCCCTTATGTGGCCTTTCACACAAATTGTCAGCCATGGGAACTGTTCCCGAGCAAGAAAATGGTGGCCCCTACTTTCTGTTCAGGTTGCGTTCAGCCAATCAGAGCATTCCTTATTGTGCGTGCAATTGCGATTATTCATGGAACCACCGCAAAATATCTGCGGCAAGAGATATTACTATAATTTTAAACTTACATTTCTCAAGAACTACTGACTGGATTTACACCAAATAAGCAAAAGGCACTTCCTTGAACCAACATCTATCTTCCTGCCAAATTTGGTGTAAGTCCGTTCAGCGGTTCAGGCTGTAGGTGTGGCTAAAAAATGGGAATTAACATTACAAATGCACCCTTATTTTGTGCCCCAAATTCTCTGTACCCACTGCACGGATCACGCCCAAACATTCCATAACAATAGTACCCACCGTGACACTTTTTGGGCAAATTTCACGCAGAATGGTCAAACAATGCCAAAGTTATAGCCAAGTCAAAAAATGCTTTTCCTATGGAAACTAGGTCCTAACTATAACTACCTACTGGTGACCGCCAGTAGGTTATATATATATATATATATATATATATATATATATATATATATATACATATATATATATATCACCCCGAAACTTTCAAGACAGGAGATGACCGGAGCGGGCCACTAGTTTTGAAAATTTTGCGAAGATTCATCAAATGGCGCCAAAAATATTGGCAAAAGAAAAAACCCTATTTGAATAGAAACAAGGTCCTAACTATAACTACCTACTGGCGACCGCTAGTAGGTAATATATATATATATTATATATATATATATATATATATATATATATATATATATATATATAGAGAGAGAGATTGAGAGAGATGGATATATTAACAAATATATTACATAAACAAGCCATCTAGAAATATCGAACTAGTAGCTCAAAGCCGAGTTTTAATCTGAATCCTTTCTCACATTAAATGCAAATGATTATTGAAGTAAAAAGAGCTTCAGTTTTTCATCCCCATCCAATCATCAAAATGATTTTAAAATGCTTGAAAAACATATCTTGGGGAGCTTTAACACATTTGGCGTGTACTACCAGCATGCTTTTCTTGCAGTTTAATCTTGACCTCTTGCAGTGACCCTGGATGGTGAGAAATGAGGTGCCCTCTATGTGATAGGCGACCTTTGAAATTCATGCGGTGCAGAGGACACGCACAGTATGGTGTGTGGCAGGCCATGTTGTGGTCACTGCAAACATGGTGCTAAGCGCCAATTCCAACAGAAACGAGCTGGGGCATCTGCAGATTACATGATAACCTTGCATTTGTCAGGAATTCTACGGGGTCTTTTCTGCTGTCGGTACTATTTTTAAGACACTTTCGAAACTCTACTCCAAAAATATGTGACGAATCCAATTATGCATCCCTTGGCTACACACTTTTTGAAATCTATTGTGCAATTTAAAACTGGCTTCTTGCTGGTACTGGCAGACCTCACGCAGGAAGTATCACAGTGTGAAACTTGCCAATCAGCACACCTCCCACCAGTTGGCTGTATTGTTGCAGCCTATTATAAGGCAAACCAAGAAAGATTGTCACATACTGTGGTGTACACACCATGGTATATGAGAGGCATTATGGGTCTCGCAACCCCCAGGGTGCCAATTGGTGATTTCTTTTTTGATGTAAGGCGTTTTACAGAAAATGATACAATTTAATAAAAAATGTTTAAAGTGTGCATACTAGCGAATAGACTAGACAGTTTTGATATCTCCTAATGCACAAACAGATTCAATGTTGCATTATTGTATATATTTATATCGTTTTATATTCTAGTTTGATATTACGGAGATTCATCAACTGAGC
The DNA here is from genome assembly GCA_963921515.1 of Calotriton arnoldi. NCBI lineage: Eukaryota > Metazoa > Chordata > Amphibia > Caudata > Salamandridae > Calotriton > Calotriton arnoldi. The sequence continues at coordinate 487,768 of CAWUFW010008576.1, read as the reverse complement.
AGGCAATGCTGTGATAGCATTCAAGCTAATTATTAATCTCCAAATCAATGCGAAGTTCCAGAAACAACAAAAAACAAAGGTAGCAAGGATGCTCGAGTGCTTCTGAGACAGTATAGTAGTATCCTGGATGACAACAGATGTAGCAGATAGGCAGACATGGTGGAACTTTTGTCCTTGTAAATTACTCTTGGATAGCCAGGGGACTTCTGGCATGCTGAGCCTTCTACAGCAACTCTCTGCCACAGTAGAAATAGGATTCATTGTAGCCGACATAAAAGCAAGAGTTGTGTGAACGAGAAAACACTCTTTTGCCTGTGCTGTCTAACTTGTGAGAGGGGATTTAGGGCCTCCTTTATGGGGAATTGGTGTTGGTCAGGGCTGCTGAGCTACCATATGCCAATATGAAAGGGCAGGAATGCACCACATTTCTGAAATACGGTGAATGCCATTCCGGTCCTTTTCCCTTGAGCTGGCGCACATTTGCTGCCTAGCACCAACACATGCTCCCTCGCACCGTGGTGCAAGGGTGCCTGTGTTGTCAGCAGGATTGTTTTTGTGCAGGAAGGGGCAACTTCCTTCACAAAAACAAACCTAAGAGGTGCTTTCCTCGTCCTATGTGTGCTGCAGAATGCAGCACACATGTAAAGAGGAAAACACGAGGAGAAATAATAATATTTTTCCTCGATACGCTTCTCTGGGGAGCCAAAAGGTTTTGGTGCTGCCCCAGGTTTACATGAGTAAGTAAATCTGGTGCAGCTTCAAAATCCATGGGTGTTGCATGGGAAAACCCACTGCAATGCCCATGGAAAGCCTCCCTGGTGCAGAGTAAGGCAATGCAGCAACTTGCGCTGCCTTACTCCATATCTATGAGGCCATGCAAAGGCACGCAAAGTGGCTTTGCGTGGCCTCATAGATACAGTTGAGAGGTTTGCGCTGCCGTGTGTCAGAAAAGTGATCCTCCGGGGATGCAAGCCTCTCATAAATAAGCCCCTTAGAGTGGTAAAAGTGACTTATCTGGTAGAGAAATGGCAGCTGTCCATTCGCCACAAGCAAAGTACCCCCAACCTCATTCAGAGTTGGAAGAACCACCTGGTTTCCAATAGTGGAACTCTTCCATCAGAAAAAGTTTGCTGACAGACCATCCCCACTGGTAGACCGCCAAATACTTTTTTCCCAACTGCTTTGAAAGCCATGCAGGGGCCAGGGTTCTAGCGAGTTGCGCACAAGCATACCACAGTACTGAACAGCTGGCTGTTATTGCATATCCTATCTCACATTCGCAGGGCTGTAAGGGTTTAGGCACTATTTTTTGGGGGAAGACCTAATAGTAGTGTCATGTCCATATTGCATGTGGAGAGAACATGGGGCATGCAGGCCAGGAAACCTGCTGACACTACATCTACCTTACCTTGAATCAGCTTCAAAGCATTTTTCAATTTGTCCTTCTTTCTGAGAGGGCACATACTGGCATGGCTGGCTAGTGATACAGTCGAGCCTATAAGAGCCACTATCATGATCATGGTCAATAGGACGGCATCAACAAGCCGTCCAGCTTGTCTCTTGGTTCTTGAATTTGGAACCATCATTTCTGGAAAACTTTTTTTTTCGATTTGCAGAACTAATCAGGGTTTTAGTGCCATGGCTTAAGGTAACATTCTCTTGGATCATCATCTTTCTTTCTGTGTTTTTAATGGAATTCATTTTGAAATAAATCGTGAGAACGCATGATATTAGTAAAGCGGTTGTCAACTTAATTTTGTAATTTGGAACTGGAGGATATTTAACCCATTTTGTAAATAGTCCTCATGTGGGAGCTACATCTTTATGATCGAATCACAGATCATATTAAATTGATCTGGGTGTCATACCAGAGAAGATTTATATGAGGGAGCTAGGTTGAAATTATACACATAGGAAGCAGCATCATCTGTGACAGAGCTCATTGCCCTGCATTTGCTGTTTTTTATATCAAGTCCCATGAAAAATCTCAAATCTTGTCATCGGAGCTTCAATGCGTCGAGTGGAAAGAGTCATGGGAATGATTGCGCAAAACTCCACATTTTTTTGCACGAATAAGTGCATTTGACCTACTTTTGACTTTTTTCAACAACAGACCATCTTGTAGATAAAAAGACTTCTGTTATTTTATTAGGACTCCAAAACAATATTGCATAATAATAGGCACTTCCTCTAGGATCTTCAAAAAATCTTTCTAAAAGTGGAGTATCTTTTTGTGCTGCTATTACATACCCAGTTTGGTCACCTCCACTCCACTGTACTTCCGATCACTCGCTCTATTTCCTGGCTTTCATGTGAGTAGCTACTCTATTTAAAACCATGTAGGGGGTCCTGAACGGAGCGCTCTATCTGCAGTCGCTTTTACTTTTCTGTTAACTCCCTTAATCTTTGACCGACCCTTAGTCCTCTACCTGTAAATGGTCATATCATTATCAAGGACTAGGACATCAATAATGAAAATCAATTTCATTATAAACCATTATATTTTTTACGTAATTCCTGGAAGGCATTCCACAAAACATTGCTAGCATACTCAAAACAGTAAGAACGATTAGCTCTTTGATCTGATGGTGTACAGAAGAAGCAATGACCTGACACACTGCCATGGTTACAGCTTCGTGACAACGGATAGGATAGGTGTACCTTTTACACAGGCATCCCTAACATTCACTGCACCTATACTTTCTTCCCCTTCTTTAGCAAGTAATGAATATCCATCGACTTTGACAGTGGATAGTACTTGAAAGTCTGTACTGTCTTATACTTTGTGAGGCCTCCAGGCTGTTATTCCCTTCCTCATTTGCGAAAGGGTGACTATCAGCAGCATAATCATTAATGTGGTACTCTTTAATTAACATAATCGAGGCATGAGGAGAGACTGATTTCCTGATCACATTCTGCTGCTAAGTACTGCTACGTATTGATAAGATCCAGGTGTTGCAATTATTTTTTTCTTTGGAAAAATCCTTTAAGGTGCTGGAAATATAAATCCTAGCAATTATCAGTTCACAAGCCACCACATTATGTTACGCTACTGTCAACCCATTGCTAGCATACGAATTAATCATCATGTCTACTATTGGTTTTACATGTGGAAATGTCCCCTATAAATCTATTGTGATACAAAAATATCCTCGTGAAAAAATCCTAGACCAATGTATTGACATTAGGGCCAGGATTTACTATAGCCTTATAGCCCGCCGTAGCGGGCTATACCGGCTATTAAAGGCCCGCTCCAGCGTTAAACAAGGGAGCAGGACTTTTTTTTTTTTTAAATTTATTTATTAAGAGCTTGCACGTACAATATACATGCTCCATTCGGGAGCCGCAATATCCTGGAATGCAAGTCTCGACACGTGCAATTTTCCAAGTGATTGAAATCATCAGCAATACAACTGAATTGAACAATGGCTCAAGGAGCTAACAGCCCCCCCCACCCAACCCATCCCACCACCCCCGGCACTTACAAGGATATAGCATCTTGTAAACTAAATAACATGGGTAACGAAATGCGTATTGACACTGGTTCCAAAGAGAAAGAGAAAACACACAAATATAGAGAGAGACAACGAGAAGTCCAGTTCTACAGCGTCAAGGCCATAGACCCCAACGTTAAAACAGCAGTGTAAAATCACAGATCAGGTTGACTCAACAAATAAGTTGTCAGAGGGGCCCAGAAGTCTTTGGGACGGGAGGACTCAGGCAGGTCCTCAGCGTAAATCTCCAATTGTTCCCTACAGTAGGTCAAGTCCCGGATCCACCTGCGCACCGTGGGGAGAGTCTTGGCGCCCCAACATTGTGCCACCGCTCGCTTTGCCATAAGGGTGGCTATCGCAACCAGCCGCCGGTTGCTCGGTTTTAATGATTTCACATCACCCAGTAGACACACCTCCGGGGCACACCGCACACGTTCCAGCACTACAGCCGTCAGCACATTCACCACTTTGGTCCAAAAGGCTGCCACCCCTGCACACTGCCAGGCGAGATGTAGAAAATCAGCATCCACTTGCCCACACCGAACACAACAGGATGTTTCACGCAAGCCAAATTTCCATAATTGCGCAGGGGTATAATATACTTGGTGCAGAAATTTAAAATGAATTATTCGTAGATTACAATTGGCAGTTAGACGTCCCGTTAGTTTACAGCAAGATTGCCAATGGTCAGGTGGTAGAGTATAGCCCAATGCAATATTCCATTTGAGATAAGAAGGGTGCTCTACTGGCTCCTTCTCGCGCTGTGATGCGGCATACAATTTAGTGATCAATCCCTTGCGTTCCCCGCCAGTGAGCACCGCCTGCAGTGCCCGCAGCGGACGTGGTTCATCTGGGTAAGCGGGATATATTGCCCTGACAGCTTGTCGCACCCTGACGTATGTAAAGTTTAACATCAGATCCTGGGCACGGCCAGACTGCACATCAGGCAGTGTCCGAAAAGACCCCCGTTTATACAGATCATCCAGTTTCAGCATGCCGACAGACTTCAGAGTATGCAGAGCCAAGCTTTCCTGTGCCGCAGAAATGCCCGGATGTGCCGCCAGTGGTAGCTGTGGAGCATAAAGGTAGGGTAGCTGCGCCCTCTTGGCGAGAGCCTGCCAGGCCCATGCCGTACATAACACCGGATTGATCTCCGCTCTAGGACCCCCGCCGCCGCCCTTAAGCACTGCTGCGACTAGTGGCAGAGGGAAGATAGCATCGGCTTCTACCGCTGTGTGAGGCAAAAACCTTTGGGGAAAGAACCAGTAGCGCGCAAAATGCGCCTGTGCGCATAAATAGTAGAGGCGCATGTCTGGAGCTTCGAAGCCTCCCTGTTCAAAGGGTTTTGCAAGTGTATCCCAGCTACAGCGGGGCTTTCTACCCCCCCAGACAAAGGACAGCAAAGCCGACTGCAGCGCCTTAAAAATAGAGATATTCAGACGAATGGGAATATTTACAAAAAGATATAGCAGCTTGGGTAAAATAGTCATTTTCGTTACCGCTATGCGGTCTGCAAGCGATAAAGGCAACCGGGCCCAGGTTTCAGCTTTGTCCATTAATTGCGAAATAGTACGGCCATAGTTCATCGAGATAACGAGCGCAGGGTCCCTGTGCAACCAAACACCTAGATATTTAACCAGGTCTTGTGTCCAGGCCAGAGGGAAATCCAGCTCGAATTCACGAGTGCCTATCGTCAGAGGTATCACTGTGGACTTAGCCCAGTTGATCCCCAGTCCCGAGAAGCCCTCGAATCTGACATATTCACGAAGTATCCCATGCAGGTAGGTTGCAGGTTCGCGGACATACAACAGCATGTCATCCGCATATAGTGAGACAATGAGCGGACGCTGCCAGAAACGTAAAGTAGCCGCTGCATGAAGCTGGCGTAGCTTGCACGCAAGAGGCTCCAAGGCCAGAGCAAAAAGCATTGGTGAGAGAGGACAGCCCTGCCTGGTACCTCTGCGAATGGAAAAGGTAGAGGACACCCACCCATTAACACGGACCCTAGCCTCCGGCCCATTGTAGAGTATTCTGATCCATTTAAGGAAAAAGGGAGGGAAGCCCATCCTAGTAAGGACTGCAAACATATACTCCCAGTGAAGAGAATCGAAAGCCTTCGCGGCATCGAGTAACACAGCTACTGCCTGGAAGTCGGAGTCGAAATAGTGGAGAGTGGCAAACAGCGTGCGTAGGTTGTGAGTGGTGGAGCGAGCAGGGACAAAACCAGATTGGTCTGGAAGCACCAGCAGGGGCACCAGCGGCTGTATCCGAAGAGCAATCATTTTAGCCAAAATCTTGGTGTCAATATTGATGATCGAAAGGGGCCTGTAGGAATCACAGCGGTTGGATGCCTTGTCTGGTTTCAATAGCATAACCAGGAGAGCCTCCCGAAGGGAGGGTGGGAGGCAACCGGTTTCGTATGCCTCCGCATAGACCGCCAGCAGTCGAGGAGCCAAAGCTTCGGCGAAGAGCTTAAAGAACTCACTGGGGAGCCCATCGAGGCCAGCCGATTTGCATGTGGGAAGGGACATAATGGCGAGCTTCACGTCCTCCACATCGAAGGGCTGTGTAATATACTCCCTATGGCCAGAAGACAGCCATCCCAGGGCCACGTCGTCAAGGTAAGAGTGCAAGTCTTCTTGCCGAACATCAGTATTGTTGTCATAGAGGGCAGCATAAAAATTAAGTATAGTCTCGCTAATATCTGCAGTTGTATACTGCGCCTCCCCTGCCTCATTAAGTATTTCAGTGATATGCTCCTGACTACGTGGTGCAGCCAGCTTCCAAGCGAGTGACCAGCTAGGCCTGCCCCCCTCACCATAATAGCGAGCTTTGCTGCGCCGGGACCTATGGAGCAACTCCTGGTCAACTGTATTGTTGTGATCAGTGACCAACTCCCGAATTGCGGACAACGTCGCCGGGGATGGGTCCGCATCGTAAGCTCGCTCCAACGTGGAAATCTCACCCGTTAGTTTGTTAATCCGACGACGGAGATCTCTGCGGACGCCTGCCTGCGCACCCATGCATACCCCCCTAATAGTGACTTTAAAAGCCTCCCAGAGGACCCCAGCGCTGTCAACGGACCCCTCGTTTTCCCTGAAAAAATTATGAATGGCTTCCCCAATTGTATGCCGGAAGACAGAATCCGTTAAAGAGGACGGTTGCAGCCGCCAAGTGAACGGAGGTCTTGCACATGCAGGGACCTGCACTTCCAGGAGTACAGGGGAGTGATCAGAGAGTGTCCGGGCCATGTGTTGGATATCAGTCGTCCAGGTACACACAGCTTTAGTAGTTAACCAATAATCCAGGCGAGACCAAGTCCCATGAACAGAGGAAATGAACGTGCTCTCTCGCGCATCAGGATGTCGCAGTCGCCACACATCGCTCAAACATCCTGCATCCATCAGTCCCAAGAGCATTTCGGAAGCCTGTCGAGGCCTAGACCCCCCACTCCCCTTACGATCAAGCGTGGCATCCAGGCAAACATTAAAATCACCGCCCCACACAATCTCCACCTCTGGAAAGCCCGTGATACGGCGCCAAACGTCGGAGAAAAAGGCCGGGTCATCCACGTTCGGTCCGTACACATTCACCAGCAACACTACAGCGCCCCCCAGCCGCCCATGCACCAGGACCAGCCGGCCCACGTCGTCTGTTTCGGTGCGGATAACGGAGAAGGGAACCCCACGTTTAACCAAAATCATGGCCCCCCGTGCATAGTTAGAATAGGAGGAGGCTATGCGTACCGCCGCCCATCTGCCCCCTACCTTCTTCTCGGACACTGTTGTGAGATGTGTTTCCTGTAGGTAGGCGATCTGCACATCAAGCCTGTCAAGATAAGCAAAGACAGAGCGAATCTTTCTGGGGATATTCAAACCTCGGACATTCCAACTGAGGAACCGTACTTTACTACTCATTTGGACCTGCACTAAATGAGAAACCTGATTGTTGAATCCATAGACAATACACAGTCAAACATACACTTGGAGCAGTGCTACATCCCATCCATAAATTGCAAGTGCCAAAAACCCCCGCCAGTCCCCAGAACCCAAAACCCCCCTCCCACTTCAGTGTCCCCAACTCGCCAAAGCCATCCCAACCCATTATTACCCATCCCCAACTTAGAACAGAGAGAGTAAAATACATATGGGGTTCACCCATTGGGGGGCGTCAGAGAACTACTAACCTCCTGAGTAGGAGGTGGCTGAGCCAAGCGCTACTGTGCCTGAACTGGAAGTGCACCGTGCATGTCAATAGGCAGAGAGGCAATAAGCATAGACATTGAATCAAAGAGCGCCCACCTGCATAGAGAGGCGGGCAGTCAAACATTGCACAAAAAAACATTACGCTGCAACAGAAGCATACAGAGGGTTGCCCAAACATGCAAGTTATACAACTAGTAAAATGGCACCACCCCCCGCAAAAGTACTAGTCCTCAGTCCCAGGTGTCGCGGGAGATTCATGGCGCCGTCTCTTCAAGTGTTTGGCATGATCCAACGCAGCCCCGGGATTGGTCCTATTTTTAAGCGGGCGGGATAGAGCATAGCGTAAGGGACCCCTTCGGATTGCAGAAACTTTTTCACAGCACCAAACTCTCGCCTCGCCGCCTGCACCGCAACAGTAAAGTCAGGGAAAAAGGAGAGTGTGTTCCCCTGGTGGACAATTGTTCCCTTATCCCTTGCCATACGCAAGATGGCGTCGCGGTCCCTGTAGTTGAGAACCCTTGCGATGACAGGACGCGGTGGGGCACCCGGGGGCGGGCGAGCTGCGAGAGAGCGGTGAGCCCGCTCTATAATAAACATGGGGGACAATTGTCCAGTACCAAAAATATCCGTAATCAAGGTCTCAATGAATGTCTCCATTTTACCCACATTCGTGGATTCTGGCAGCCCCGTGATTCGAAGGTTGTTCCGTCTGGAACAAGCTTCCAAATCTTCATTCTTGGATTGAATAAGGGCAAGAACCTTTTCCATGTTCAAGGTTTTACCCGCTATGTCACTTAGGCCATCCTCCGCAGCAGACACTCTTTGTTCAACCTCCCCCATACGTGCGTTTTGTTTTTCAAATTGGGACGACATGTGATCTAGACGCTGATTTACTGATGCCATGGAACCCTCTATGGATTGAAGGCTACGCTGCATGGCGAGGAGTGTGGACTCAAGGGTAGAAGATCCACCATCCTGGGCATCAGCTTCAGAGTCCGACGCTGCCTTCTGCGAAGACTTGGAGGACTTGCGCGCCTCAAACGTGAGGCGAGGTTGAGATTTGTCAGTGCGACCCATAGTCACCACCGATGGAGGCAGTATAATACTGAAAAAGAGAAGGGAGGATGCAAGGGCCCCTGACCTCGCTCCGAGAAGCAGGAGTGTGTAATAAGGAGCTACAGGGTGCCCCGCCTGGTCACCTGCACCCACCGACCCTGGCCACTGGAGAGGACTAAGTGTGAGCCCACTCCGTGCATATAGGCACCGCAAGGCAGAAGTGCGACACCAGGACAACCGGAGACCCCACAACTCCAGCACGCAAGAAGCACCCTGGGCGAAGGGCTGCCCGCAATCCCACAGGGAGATCACAAGCAAATACCGTCTATTAGGCCAACCTGTAAAGAGCACTTGGAGACAAATCGCGAATCAGGAAGCAGGGGCCAGGTATCCAGTGAGAGGATAGTCAGGGGGGCCACAGGGGGGACCCCGTTGGAGCAGCAGGCAACACGCAGCTCGTAGAAGGTATCACCGCCCAAGGGGAGACGGGGGGACATACACCAGCATACCAAGTTGGGAGAGGTGAGTATCTGCAGCACACGTCACCCCGAATCCACTGATGAACAGGCACAGGCAGCAAGCAGATTGTCCTTAAGCTGAATCTCCCTGATGAATCAGCAGCACAACTCCGACGGAGGTCCGCAGGCCCACAGGGTCATACAGCACCCAGTCACGCGGCTCCTCCACAGCAACTCGCGCACCCCAGTACCCGGCAGCAGCGCCCAGGCCGCAAAGCGCACCAGGCCCGCGCCCGCCTCCACCAGCTCAGGCCCAGGGCAAATCGCGCCCCACTCACCACCGCCAGCACCAGGGGCACAAGGGCCGTCCACCGCCGCCGTCCGCTCAGGTCATCAGGACCGCACGCCGCCAAACGCTGACAGGGCCCTCCGCCTCCAGAGGCCCGTGGTAGCGCCCACCTGTCCCGGAATCACCAGGGATCCACCATCCGCGCCCTCAGGGTCGCTAGCACGAGCGTGCCGCCGCCGACTCCGCGGGAGGACAATGAGGTCACCGCGCCCAGGGCTCCGCCGGCGCCGCCATGTTGAAGCCGGCGGGCTGCAGAGTAGCGTGGCCAAGAACCCGCACCAGCAGGCGGCAAAGGCGATGAAAGCTCCGCAACCGATGCTGGGGGAGTTCAGTTATTGGAAGCACCTCGTCGTGCCTCAGGATAGTGAGTGTTTCAGGCGGATATTTGGCGGATTAGGGCTCAGCCGGGCAGAGCCTCACTCGAGTGCGGCCATCTTGCCAAGCGCCCTCTAGCGCCCCCCCGAGCAGGACTTTAATAGTCGGTATAGCCCAGCTATGAAGGGCTATAAGGCTATTAGAACATTCTGCCACTAGAGGGCAGAATGTTCTAACAAATAAAACAAAGGCTTCAGGGAGCGTGAGGGGATTGAAATCCCCTCAGGCTCCCTGAAGCCTTTGTTCACAGCCACAGCTGTGAACAAAGAAACATTGGAATGTTGGAGCTCCAGGCTTATACCAGCCATTATCAATCAATCAATCAATCAGGGGTTTATAAAGCGCGCTACTCACCCATGAGGGTCTCAAGGCTCTTGGGGGGGGAGCAACTCGGGATCAATCGAAGAGCCAGGTCTTGAGGTCCTTCATGAACGTGTGCAGGGTCGGGGAGCGTCTGATGTTCACAGGGAGCTAGTTCCAGGTCTTGGCTGCGATGTAGAAGAAGGCTCTCCCGCCAGTTCTGTTTTTGCGGATGCGGGGGACCTCTGCCAGGGCGAGGTCGGCGGAGCGGAGGTTCCTCTTGGGTGTGTGGAAGGAGACTCTCTCATTGAGGTATTTGGGTCCGATGTTGTTGAGGGATTTGTAGGCGTGGGTGAGGAGTTTGAAGGTGACCCTCTTCTCGAGGGGAGCCAGTGGAAGTCTCGTAGGTGTTGGGTCATGTGTTCATGACGCGGTGTCCCAAGGAAGAGTCTGGCTGCGGCGTTCTGGATGGTTTGGAGTTTGTGTAGAAGAGTTCTGTTGATTCCGGCGTATAGTGCGTTGCCGTAGTCCAGTCTGCTGGTTATTAGCATGTGGGTGACGGTCCTTCTGCAGTCGGGGGGGATCCATTTGAAGGTCTTGCGGAGGATGCGCAGGCAATGAAACTGGTGGAGGCGATGGCGTTGATCTAGCGATTCATGGAGAGAGAGGAGTCGAGGATGATGCTGAGGTTTTGTGCATGGTCTGTAGGGGTGGGTGGATTCCCGAGGGTGGAGGGCCACCAGGTGTTGTCCCAGGCGGAGGTGCAGGGTCCGAGGATGAGGACCTCGGTTTTCTCGGAGTTGAGCTTCAAGCAGCTGTCTTTCATCCAGGCTGCGACATTCTTCATTCCTTCCTGGAAGCAGAGTCTGGTGTCTTTGGGATTCTTTGTGAGTGAGAGGATGAGCTGGGTGTCGTCGGCGTAGGATACAATGCTGAGCCCATGCTGTCTGATGATGGTGGCGAGGGGGGCCATGTAGATGTTGAAGAGCGTGGGGCTGAGAGATGATCCTTGGGGTACTCCGCAGTTGATATCGGTGGGTTCGGAGAGGAAGGGAGGGAGTCTGATCCTCTGGGTTCTACCAGAGAGAAAGGATTGGATCCAGTCGAGGGCAGCTCCTCGTATCCCGCGTCGTGAAGTCTGGCTGCGAGCGTGCAGTGTGAAACGGTGTCGAAGGCTGCGGAGATGTCTAGGAGGATGAGGGCCGCAGTGTGTCCCTGGTCGAGTAGCATGCGGATGCCGTCAGTGGCGGCGAGGAGGGCAGTCTTGTGCTGTGGTTGCTGCGGAATCCCGACTGGGAGGCGTCTAGGATAGAGTTCTCTTCGATGAAGGCGGTCAGCTGGGCGTTTACGAGTCTCTCAGTGACTTTGGCTGTGAAGGGGAGGAGAGAGATGGTGCAGTGGCAGAACAGGATCGTCTTGACTATTTAGACCTGGAACACCAACATGCTAGGGCAATCAGTGCAAGGGACCCGATGGTGCAGTTAATATACCTTCGGCTTCTGAAAGTCCGGTCCAAAATCAATAGAAGGCTAATGGATAAAATTGCTATTAACTATCATAAGCATAAAACTTTTCAATACAAGTATGGAGAAAGGGTGGGGTGCGTGCTGGCAATGCAAATTGCTGATCAGAAGGCTAGGTCTAACATCAAATTGATTAAAGGGGATGGCAGTCTGTCCTTCACTCAGCCACAGGATATAGCGGAGCAGTTTAGATTATTTTATGCTCACTTATATTCAGAATCTGCGTCATTCAATAAATACACTTTTCTTGAGTATCTGCAGGAGAGTCACTTGCCTCAACTCAACTCCTTTGACTCTACAGAGTTACAAAAAGATATAGAACCAGTCGAGGTTGAGGATTCTATAAAATCTCTGCCCTCAGGCAAAGCGGTTGGTGAGCACACCATTCTGCTTGAATTCTATAAAACTTTCAGGGATATACCTGTACCTGTCTTCACGCAGTTGAGTATGGACATCGTTAGTGGGGGCGATGCTCCTGCCTGGTTGAGTACTACTAATATTGTGGTATTCCCTAAGAAAGGGAAGCCAATTGACGAAAGAGGCTCTTATCGTCCATTATCTCTAATATTGCTGATGCCAAAATTTTTTCTAAGATTCGGGCTTCACGCCTTGCTCCTGTTATGCACAAGCTAGTCTCGGAGCAGCAGCATGGCTTTGTCCCTGGCAGAGACACAACGGCTCACATTAACACTGCTGTATCTGCCTTCGATGTCTCCGGCAAACATAATCAAGGGATAGGGATGGTCATGCTGGACGCGGAAAAGGTGTTTGACAGAGTTGCTTGGGAAGCTCTTTAGCTGACCATGCTAACATTTGATCTTGGCTCTCAGTTTATTTCTTTCATTAGGAAGCTTTATAAGAAGCTGGTAGCAGCAATTAAATTGAATGGCATCACATCTGCCCTCTTCACAGCCCAACGGGGGACTCGGCAGGGTTGCCCACTGTCCCCCTCATTGTTCGCACTCTATATCGAGCCGTTCATAAGGCATCTGCAACAGAATGGAGGGATACCCCCAGTGTGTCTCAACGGTGTGGAACTCAAGGTCACTGCATATGCAGATGATATTGCAGTCTTCTCTGCTAACCCTGGAGAAGCTATAGTTAACATTACGAGAGAGGCTGAGCTATTTGGCTCTTTTTCTGGCTATAAGCTGAACCTAGCCAAGACTCAGACAATTGTAAACTTTCATTCTAATAACCTGCCTCTCACACTAGGGGTTACACAAACAGCTACCTACCTCGGTGTTTGTCTTAGCAGTCAGATCGACGACATTGTGTGTTTAAATTAAGAGCTGCTACTCAAAACAGTCTCGGCTAAACTACGCAGCTGGCACCGGCTTCCTCTCAGCATCTATGGGAGGTGCAACATAATCAGAAGGAATGTTTTGCCAAAATTTCTATACTTATATCGCTCAATACCTCTGCGGGTTCCTTGTCTCTTTTTAAACGATTTGAAAGTGACATAGGTAGTTTTATTTGGGGGTATAGATGCGCCAGGAGGGCTCTCCGGCTTATGAAATTACCTTATACACAAGGGAGTTTTAAGCTCCCAGGCTTCAAGCTCTACTACTGGGCTGCTTGTCTTGGCCGGATTCGGGGCTTGCTTCGCGGGTCGGATGTTGGTCCTGCTTTGCTGTCCTATCAGTTAGCTTGCGGTCCGTCGGCTGTGTTCATGCTATACAAGACCGCCGATCCTAACTACTTCATGCGAGTTAAGTTTAAGGTAGTTAGAGATATTACCATGGTTTGGCAGGATATTTGTGAGCAATACTCTCTGCCCCGGCTTCATTATGATACGTTGCTATGGGGCAATCCTATGCTGCCCGATATATTTCAAGATACTATCGGAAAAAGCTGGCAACGTAACAGCATTAATCACATCGGACAACTGTACGATGCACGCGGGTTTTGTTCTTTCATCTCATTAAAAGCTGAGTTTGGATTATTGCAGAGTACCTTTTTTAAGTATTTAAAATCAGGGACTTTTTTGTCACAGGTCAAAAGCTATTAGTCATGCCAAATCCGTCAGAAATACTGTCGGGAATATATACGAGTTCCGGCCGAGGGGCAATTGGCGCTGCTTATCAGAAATTTCTTGCAGCAGCTAATGATGATAGCATACAGATAGCTACTAAACTAAGTCGGATTCTTAGGGTTGAAATAACAGCTGAGGAAATACAGGAATGGCTCTAAAGAAAAAGCATATGAGTACATAGGAAAACTGAAAAACAATCCTTTTAATTTCAAATTCACTGAATCTGTAAGCTCTAGTGAGATAACCGTTTTAGATATATTGCTCAAAGTCAGTGAAGGGAAAATAAATACATCGGTTTACCATGAAGAGACAGCAGGTAACAGCACATTGCACTTTAAAAGCCAACATTCCAAAAATGTTAAATAAAATATTCCGTGTGGGGAAATACTTAGATTAAAAAGGATTTGCAGTCAGGAACAGGAATATAACAAACAATTCGAGCAAATAAAAGGAAGATTCTTGAAAAGAGGATATAGTTCCAAAACAGTAAATATGGCTAAAGAAAAATCTAAGACTATAACCAGGAATCAGTTACTGTACCAAACTATAAGGTCTGAGAAAGGGAAGCCTGTAACAAGATTCATCACGTTTTAATTCCATGTCGCCCAAAGTGTACTTGGTGATTAAAAGACATTGGCAAGTAGTGAAACGGGATGCAGTAATAGGAGAAGAGTTGCCATGGTCGCCGTCAATTACATACAGAAAAGGGAGGACCTTGGGAGAAAATTTAACTCATAGCTACTCTACTAGTAGTCAAAAGCCACACACTTGGTTATCCACCACAAAAAGGTTTTTCAAATGTAACCATTGCAAAGCCTGTAGGATGGTGAAAAACACCTCAGAGTATTCTTCCTCTGATGGTCAGAAGAGTAGAGTGAATGCATTTATAATTGTAACATGGTTCATTGTGTGTATGTGTTGTCTTGCCCGTGTTCCCTAATGTATGCAGGCAGCACTATGTTTCTGCTGAAGAAACACATATTAGAACATCAGCGTGCGATCAGGAAATATGATTTTAGTTACCCGGTGGAAAGATATTTTTAGGATAAACATGAGAATCATCCGGGATTACTTAATTATTTTGCAGTGGACAGAGTTCCCCCGAATTTGAGAGGAGAAAATCGGGTGATGAAACTTAGATACCTAGAATCAAAATATATCCTTGATCTCATGTAATTTATTCTCATGTAATGCAACTGGTGCTATGTAAAGCGCTCTGATACCCGATTCGGGTCAAGTTCGCTCTATATAAAACTCTGTAAAATAAAAAATAAAATAAATAAAAAATCTCCATACAAAATTCAGGCTTGAATAGGGATGAAGAAATGGAAGTGCATCTGGGTTAAATATGTGCAGTGTGATGCTGTTTCCCTTGTTATATAAGAACAATTGAGGTCTCCAAAACTGTGTGATTATAGGGCTTTTAGTGGTGTAGTATGAATTACATGAATTAGAGTCATTGTTTTCCTATGTATATCTTCCCTGTAAGATATGTGCTTATTTATGAATAACTGTTGGATATCAAATGATTGGTCAACTGAATGGAGGAGATTTATGATACTTAAAGTTTATTTGTTTACATTTTGCTACATTTTTTAACAATAGGGTGAGGTTTGTTCAAAGTGAAATCATAATGAAGATATAAAGCGAATATTAATTTCTCTACACCCGCAGTGGGGCATAGTGCAATAAGCTGTACATAATGATTATTTATGAGCCTCCTATGGATGTTTTTCTATGTAGCAATATATATGTATTTATTGATATTTATTCATGTACTTTTACATCTGGTATGTTTGACTTTCCTTTGAGGACAGGTTATGAAGAATAAGATGTATAAGGGGAGTACTAATTGTGGCGCCTCCGTGGACAATATATAATAATATACGAATTTGAGAAATGAGATTTTCAACATCAGGAGATATGGGCACTGGCCCGATATAACATTGATGAGCTCCATCCCCTCATAACTTGAATACTGTGCACAGTGAATAGAGTTTTTTTGTTGAAATTATATATAATAAAACCTTTTAAAAAGAGAAAAAAATCGAAAAATGTAAAAAAATGTAAGGTAATTTAACATCAGAAATGCATATGATTTTTATACATTATGGATTTTAGCTCCAGAAAAAAAGGAAGAGAGAGAGACAAAATGCGTTTTAAATAGTATGTTGTCTATATCCATGATGTTGATATTTAAAGCTCACACTGGCTTGTGGATCTTGTATACGTTGACAAAGGCTGGGATCAGCCGAAACGTGTCAGTACGGACATACTGCAATAAAGAAAGGTGAATTGTTTGCCATGTCATGGAGTGCCCACCTCCTTTTCACTTTGCAAGGAGAAAAATATATATGTCCAAAGAAAAAATGCTGAAACACAACTCGGGAAACAAAGGTGCTTTAATAAACATTTCAAAGAGGATGGCAGCTACTCTGATGCATTTCAACTCCCAGTCAGTCTTAATCAAACTGGCAATTTTACTCTGAAGTGACCACAGCTGTTGCATGACGACCTCCGTAGCTCCGAGCTCTTGTGGTCCTTCTATGCCCAGAATGCACCGCAAAGCAGAATGTTGATATTTGGAATGCGCTGCAGTGCCCGCTGTTAATACTCATCCAATATCTCCTGCACTGCAGCCACCGATGTAAATATACACACTCCGAGGTGCTTCATTTTAATATTGCAGGTTACTGCCACAGTAATTTAATGTCTCTCTCTGCACCCGTGCCCCAAGTCAATAGGAGAAGTAAACCCCTCTTATCTCCCTTTCTCACTGCCACATGTCCTCATTTAACTTAGGATAAATCCTTAATCTTTCTTCAACATGGGGGCAAGCAGGTGAGGCCCACATACTGCAGAGCAGAAACCAAAATTCCTCCGAATTATGTGGCCCCAGAACTTGCAGGGCAGTTTCAGCGGCAGGCAGGGAGAGTCCTGTTACTTTAACATCCAAGGAAAAGTGCTGAAACACAACTCAGGAAACACTGGCGCTTTAATAAACATTTCAAAGAGGGCGGCAGCTTCTCTGACGCATTTCGACTCCCAGTGAGTCTTAATCATAGACCGGCAATTTCACTCTGAAGTGACCACAGCTGTTCCATGACAACCTTCCAAGGTCTTGTGGTCCTTCTATATATATGTATGTATATATGTATATATATATATATATATCATCCCAAACATTTCGCGAACGCTCTGCCTCAATCAGCGGCGGGCTCTGGCGAGGTAGCGAACCTCTACACAGCTTCTCCTTTTCCAAATCGTTTTATATTTAGAAATACCGAGCCCAACTCCATATGCGTGAAAACAGTGTATGTTTATTCAAAGGCAAACATACCCGACGCATTTCGGAACAGCCGTTCCTTTCTCACGGGTCAATTTCAGTTTGTGAACACACCATAAATAAAGTGATCACTGCACGTACTACAACATAAAAGTAGGACTACTGCATCACATCAGTACAAAAAGGAGAAGAACATGGCAGCCATTACAGAGTGATACTTTTCAACATGGTTTGTTATTGCCACTTCACATTAATTGTAAACCCACAATTCATTATATACTTAGTCCTGTCAATTTGCATACATATTCATGATATCATTGTTATAAACAATATTCTCAAAGAATTCCATTATTAATTTATACATGGAATTTTGAACACCTCATTTGAAACTTTATTGTTCAATTCCGCCCCAGTGGGCGTGCAATTTGACTTCATATATGACTAACCTGTGAGTAAGATGCTCATATCACAGAGCTAATTAAATAACACCACTGGCTTATTATCACATTTCAGCCCCCGTGGGCAGAACATCTTTGTTCTTAAATGACCTTATTAACATGGTATTCCAATTCAGCCCCAGTGGGCATATAACTGTAGGCATCTTAAATCATCCAATCAAAATCATAATGCAACTAAACCATGCATCCGTCTCAATATTTTAGTCTCTTTGCTTTTTTCTTCATCATATGATGATGATGTCTTCATCTCCTACAATAAAATACAAATATAACGATTAGTGAACACATATATAACTAAATTAAAATCCAAACTACAACAGGAGGCAGCGTGCTAAATCTCTATCATAACTCAACCCAAATGTACAGACAACTCTTCATCTTTATTCAATCCCATGGGGCACTTAGTCTCATATGTAATAATCATTTTTGATTCTAATCTGCTCAGTTCTTTAAGTCTATTCCCTCCTGTCTCAGCAATAGGAATCCTATCCAATGCACAATATTTCAAGAGATTGACATCTTTTTGGTGAACTTCTTTAAAATGTCTAGCAATGGGATACTGTTTGTCCTCATTGACAATTGCCCTTCTATGCTCAAGGACACGTTTCTTCACCTGGTGCATAGTACTGCCACTATAAATAAGTGGACATGGACATATAAGAGCATACACACAATAATCAGATTTGCACGATAAATGCTTATTGATTATAAATGGTTTTTGTGTTGCATTTAGTACTATTTGTTTCATATTGTTACTGGTCTTGCAAGCTTTGCACGATCTACAAGTAAAAAATCCTTTTATCTGTTGAATACCACTTTTAGTCTCAAAATGGTTGTTACATAGGGTATCACTCAATGCTGTACACTTTTTAAAAGTAATGTTAGGACTGTCCCCCACACATTTTTTCAAAACAGGGTCAGTACCCAGAGTGCCCCAGAATTTTTTAAGGCATCGCTTAACTTCCCAGGCTTCATTACTATATGTAGTGATAAACCGTATAGGTTCATCTTGAGTATCCACTTTAGCTGCGACTTTCAATAACGCTGATCTGTCCACTAGATTGATTTTGTCACAGGCTTGATTAATCACTTTGTTTGAGTAGCCTCTTTTTCTAAACCGTGTGACCATATTCATTTTTTCTATACTGAAATCACTTAATGAGCCGCAATTCCTCCTAGCTCTCAACAGCTCCCCATAGGGTATGCTGTTGATTATGTTTTTTGGATGGCAGCTATCTGCATGCAGCAGACTGTTACCTGCTGTTGTTTTTCTAAACAGTTTACTTTCCAACTTGTTGTTAACAACCCTTACTTCCACATCCAAAAATTCAATTTTATCCAAATGGATAATGCTAGTAAACTGTAGATTTAGGTCATTTACATTCAAAGATCCCACAAATTCCTCTGCTTCTGTTTTAGAACCTTTCCAAATGCAGAATATGTCGTCTATATATCGTGCCCAGAGGACGACAGACTGGGAAAAAGCTTTGATCTTAGTAGCCACCTGCTCCTCCCACCAGCCCAGGTATAAACCTGCGTAGCTGGGGGCGAAGCAGGTTCCCATCGCCGTCCCCTGGGCCTGACGATAGACAACATGGTTAAATAGAAAAAAATTGTTAGACAGGTATGCTTGCATCATAGATAAAAGCATCTCAGTATGTTTCGAATACCCCATATCACGGGTCTTCAAAAAATGCCTACTAGCCTCTATACCCAATATATGTGGAATACATGTATAGAGGCTGTTCACATCTAGTGTCATCAATAACCAAATAGGTTCCCATTCAATCTCCTCCAGTAATCTTAAAAAGTCTGCAGTATCTCTGACATAAGCCAATAAGGCTTGCACATAGGGTCTCAGAAAAAAATCAATATATTTAGACGTATTCTCATACAGGCTCCCCATTGAGGAGACTATAGGCCTGCCCGGGGGATTTTTCTGATTTTTATGTAATTTAGGTAGCAAGTATAACATTGGCATTTTGGGATACTCGCAGTACAAAAATTTGAATTCATCCTCTGATAACAGTAAATCATCCTTCCATTTGACCAGATTACTTCTATACTGGTCATTACTTTCTTCATAACACCTTTTATTCGTTTTTACATAGTTCAATTCATCATTTAATTGTCTGTTGCCTTCTTCTAAATACATGTGAAGCGGCCACACCACAATATTTCCACCCTTATCCGACTTTTTAATTACAATCGATTTGTTTTCTTGTAACTCTTTAATAGCCTGATACTGTTTAGGAGTAAGATTTTTGTGTGTGTACTGTTTGCGTTTTGCGAGCTTTCTAAATTCCTCCTTCACCCCCTTTTCGAAAACCTCAATCGCATCACAATGTATTTGTGGCAAAAATATTGATTTAGGTTTAAAGCCGCTGTTACTGGCTTTATCTAGTGTTAGATCCTCATTCAATACATTCCCCTTTGGATTCAACCCTCCACCTTCCAATTCATGCATAGTCTGCAAAATGTCATAATCCTCAATGGTTAAATTAGAATTTGGTTCTGTAGGAACAACTACTCGCCTTTTCCCATATTCAAACCATTTTTTCAATTTCAGTTTCCTGGTAAAGTGAAATAAATCAATTCTTCCCTCTGTATAATCAAATTTTTGGTAGGACAGAAAGTTAAACCCAATGATAAAACACACATCTGATCAACAGAAAGCATAATATTTGAAAGATTTACCACGGTTACAGAGTCCATCATTTTGCAGCTGATTTTCCTCGGGTTAACATCCCCACAAACCCGTCCAAATTCCCTTGTCTTCTTGCGTCTTGCCTTTTTACGCCTCTGCCGCCTCGACTGCGACCTCTGTTTTCCTGTGGTCCTGGACTTGCTTGACGTGCTATGGCCATTAAGTCGAATTCCTTTAAAAATTTTGATTTTACTCCTGCCTGCTCCATACATCCTTCCTCCACCGTACCACTCCCTTCATTGGTACCTGATACTGGTGGCAATTCAGTGATAGTTTTATTCAAGGTTACCTCTATCACTCTGGGTACCGAGCTTAATGTAGTAGTATTTTGATTGCTCTCTCTTAAGTAATCGAATTTGCGCCCAAACGTAAAAATTTGTCCCAGTTCATAATCTTGTTGATCTCTATGGAATTTCCGTTGCTTTTTCTGTTTGATTTCACCCTCAGCTTTTTCCAGCCTCTGATTCAACTTCTTCATTTCCACCTCGAATTCACTCTCTGAATACAACCCTTTAAGTGCAGTGGTTAATTGTTCAATCTCCTTAGCCAATCTCGCTGTGTCTTTGACTGCGTACTTAATAAGCAGCCGAAGCATTACAGTCGAACACGCATGATTATTAAGAGCCCATTCCTCTATGAGCTCTGGATCTGGGTCGTTGAATATATATATGTAGGTATGTATATATATGTATGAGATATTCCTTTGTATAGCTCCGTCTCATTGACGTGGAAGGTGGTGCGGGCACCGGTAAAGCAAACCAGCAAAAGTATCCAAAGAAGTCCAAACCCCTTAACGGAAATAACGCACTCTCAGGACACACCATGACATGATATGCTCAAGAATTAAGATTTAATGGCTCCTCATAACGCGTTTCATCAGACCTGCAGCTTTGCTCAAACGTAGAAAACCATACACTGTGACTGACATAAGTACAGAGTTTCGAAATGAAAAAAAGACTTCAACACATATCTATGTTCAGAACAAACATGTCGGCCATCTTCCAATGATTGGGCATATGATTACTTGTAGCCTCAGGAGTAAACATAAAAGTAGAAAAGTATAGTTTTCAAGAGAACAGCAAAATATAATGGATAAATGCATATATTATACATGCCACATGATTGGAATTATTAATAATAACAAAATTCACTGATCTACATATGTCAGCGTAGTTCATATCCCTTGAACCACTTACAATAGATGGCATCATAACGTGTGTAATCCCCACTGTGGGACAATAAAGTTAGATTTAAAAAGTCCTGTGGACCAAGTGTGTCGTAAACATAGGAGAACTCGGAACATTCCTAGAATATATAAGAGTAAATGGCATGAAAGGAACCTCCACATGAGTGCGTCATGTCAACATCAATCACAAATTTTAGGGACCAGTGTCCTCAGCTATTGTTCATAAGTGTGCTATAGCAAACAACGGTACATCACATGGGTTCTCACTGAAAGTGACAGAGTGAGTAAAAGCTGAAATGAGATCATCATCAGTGATGTCATGAGTGATGTCACTGACCATGTCATGAGTGATGTAATATGTGATGTCATAAGCAGTGCATTGCGGGGGCACGAGTTATAGTTAGCTCACCTAACTATAATGGCTGAATTTCACAGGTTTGTTACTGTAACCTGTGTTTTTTTCCATGAACATATATATTCACTGAATATACCAAAAGTTACAGGGACATTATAGTTAGGAAATAGAATTGAAAAAACCTTAGAATTTCACTGAAAAATCCAAAGGTTACAGGGACATAAAGTTAGGCTCAGATTATACACGCACAAAACCACAGAAATTCAGCTGTTATAGTTAGCTGAGCTAACTATAACCTACGCCCCCGCAATGCACAGCTTATGACCTCACATATTACCTCACTAATGACATGGTCAGTGACAACACTGATGACATCTCAAATGACATGATTGATGACATCATCAACAGAACCACTCATACACCCACACATACCCACACCACCACTCATATACCCACTCACACACCCATACAACTACTCACACAGCCACTCGCTCATCCAAAGAGCCACTCACACACCCACACATTCACCCATACCACCACTCACACATCTACTCACTTACCTATATACCTAATCACAGAGCCGCTGACTCATCTATACAGTCAATCACACAACCACCTATTCACTCACACAGCTACTCATACACCCACGTATTTACCCATACAGCTACTCACACACCTACTCACTCACCCATACAGCCTCTCAACAAAGCCACCACTCACCTATACCACCATTCACACACCCACACAACCACTTACATACCCATTCACATATCTATACATGCACTCACACGTCCACCGATTTACCCATGCAGCCACTCAACCAGACACTCACTCTTCAATACAGCTACTGACACACCCACTCAGGTAACCAAGCACCCACTCAAACAGCCACTCCCTCACCCATACAGCCACTTACACACCATGTCACTCACCCATATAGCCACTCACACACCCACACACACACCCATAACGCCATTCACACATCTACTCACTTACACATATACCTACTCACACAGCTACTCACTCACCCATACAGTCACTCACATAGCCACTTACCCCACAGCTACTCATACACCCACTTATTCACCCATACAGCCAGTCACAAACCCACTCACACACCCACACAACCACTTACATACTCATTCACACATCCATACACGCACTCACACATCTACCCATTCACCCAAACAGCCACTCAACCAGACACTCACTCTTTAATACAGCCACTGACACATCAGGTAACCAAGCATCCACTCAAACAACCACTCCCTCACCCATACAGCCACTTACATACCAAGTCACCCATACAGCCACTCACACACCCACTCATACATCCATACAGCCACTCACACACCCACTCACACACAGATACAAACAGTCACACAGCCATGCACATAATATATGTTAGAAATAGTATCGCTCATTAGTAGTACACAAAGTATAATAATTTAACTTTTGTAGTACCTTAGTATATATATTTTTAACATTCATAAACTTTTAGAAAACACTCACAAGCACCGGATGATGTCATCAGTGATGTCATTTGAGATGTCATCAGTGATGTCATCAGTGATGTCACTGACCATGTCATGAGCGATGAAATAAGTGAGGTCATAAGTAGTGCATTGCAGCAGTGTAAGTTATAGTTAGCTTAGGTAACTATAAATGCTGAAATTCGATGGTTTTGTGTGTGTATAATCTGAGCCTAACTATAATGTCCCTGTAACCTTTGTTTTTTTCAGTGAATCATTTTTCAGTAAATTTCTAAGGTTTTTGTCTTATAATGACCCTGTGGCCTATGTTTTTTTCAATGAATAAGGGCCCGATTCACAGAACTAATCTGAGACAAAATCCTAAACTTACTACTTTTGGTATTCACAGAAGGCATTTAGTAGTAGTAAAGTTAGGATTTTGTCTTAAGTTTGTCTTAAGTTTGTCTTAAGTCTGTCTTAAGTTTGTCTTAAGTCTGTCTTAAGTCTGTCTTAAGTCTGTCTTAAGTCTGTCGTAAGTCTGTCTTAAGTTTGTCTTAAGTCAAACTTAAGACAAAATCCTAACTTTACTACTACTAAATGCCTTCTGTGAATACCAAAAGTAGTAAGTTTAGGATTTTGTCTCAGATCAGTTCTGTGAATCGGGCCCTATATATATATATATATTCACTGAAAAAACCATAGGTTTCAGGCACGTTATAGTTAGAAATTAGCATTTAAAAAACCTTACAAATTCACTGAAAAAACCATAGGTTTTAGGGACAGTTATAGTTAGTTGGACATTGCACTCGTACAAAACCCGTGAAATTCCCCGTTATAGTTAGTTCAGCTAACTATAACTCGCGCCCGCAATGCACTGCTGATGACGTCACATATTACATCACTCATGACATGGTCAGTGACATCACTGATGACATCACTGATGACATCTCAAACTACAGTGTCCCGGGGGTGGGCACCCCAGGACACTGCAGGAGCCGGCCCTGGGGGGTGGCGGTCCCCAGGGCCATCAAGGGCTCCAGGAGGGGCCGCGCGGCCCCCCTCCCAACATCTTGAAAGCCCCAGGGAGGTGGTGGTCCCCGGGCTCTGGGGTCCGTAACGGACCCCCATATTTAAATCTTTAGTGCCCCGGGGAGGTGGCGGTCCCCAGGGCATGTGGGGGGGCTCGAGCCCCCCCACACAGGTACTTTTAATTTTTTTTAAAGAAGCCCCGCGGGGTGGCGGTCCCCGGGGCTTGGGGGGGCCTTAGAGGCCCCCCAATCATAAATTTGATAAACCCCGCATGCCCCCGGGACTTGGCCCACCCGGTGGCCAATTACCAACGAAGCGCGGGAGACCGCGATTCGTTTTTTATTTTTATCGGCTGGATCCGCGCACCAAGCGCGTTTTTTGCCGATTTTTTAAAAAAAAAACCCTGCCCCCTTTTTGCGTTTTGCACATTGTTTTTACTGTCACAAGATGGCTGCCAACACTTCCTGGTTTGGAGTGTTGACAGCCAATTAGCATACAGATGGTCATCGGGAGGGTGCGCGGACCCTCTGCGGCCATAGATATATATGTGTATGTACTTCTGATTTTCTCAGCAACTACTGAACGGATTTACACCATTTAACAAAAAGGGTTCTTTCTGAACCAAGAACTACCTCTTTGCCAAATTTGGTGTAATTCCGTTCAGCAGTTCGGGCTGTAGCCGTGGCTAAAGTTTCCTATGGGAAAATGAATGGGGAAAACATGTTTTGGGACCCCCCTTTTTTCTAGGCCCCCGCTTGACGAATCACCCCAAGTCTTTCAGGATATGAGCGGACCGGAGCGGGCCACAAAGTTTGAAAATTTCGCGAAGATTCGTCAACCGACGCAAGAGTTATTTCAAATAGAATGTTGCGGATTTCCTATGGAAAATAGGTCCTAACTATAACTATCTACTGGCGACCGCCAGTAGATAATATATATATATATATATATATATATATATATATATATATATATATATATATATATATATATATATATATATATATATTCACTGGAAAAAACCACAGGTTTCAGGGATGTTATAGTTAGTTGGACATTTGGCCGTTATAGTTAGTTAAGCTAACTATAACTCACGCCCCCGCACTGCACTGCTGATGATGTCACATATTACATCACTCATGACATGGTCAGTGACATCACTGATGACATCACTGATGACATCTTAAATGACATCACTGATGACATCATCCAGAGACTGGGTTATTTTTAAAAGTTTAAGAATGTTAATTATAGATATGCAACGGTGTATTGAAGAATGAGTGGGTGTATGAGTGTCTAAAAGGATGATTTAGGGGGTGCGTGACTGACTGTTTAAGTGAGAGATTAAACGTGTCTTAGTGAATGCATGGGTGAATGACTAATCTCTGTGAATGTCTGTATCAGTCTGTCAGTTGGTGTGTAAGTGGCTGCATGGGTTGGTGAGTAGCTACATGAGCGTCTATATGGGTTATTTATTGGTTGTCTGAGTACCTGTATTGGTTCCTGAGGATCTGTGTGGGTGGGACAGGGTGTGTGTGACTCCGTGCATGGATGTGTGAGTGGGTGATTCACTGGGTATATGGGTTCATGAGTGCATCTGCGATGGTCTGTATAGGTGAGTGAGTGTGTGTATGGCTGTGTCGGTGAGTGAATGGATATCTCCTTGGTATATGGGTGAGTAAATGCATATGTGAAAGGCAGTATATGTGTTTGTTGGAGTATATAAGTGATTGTATGTGAGAGTGAGTGATTGTGAGAGTGCTTGTATGGATGAGTGTGTGCTTGTGTCAGTGATTGTATAAGAGATTAAGTATGTGTTAGTATCTGTATGAATAAGTGAGGTGGTGTGTATATAATTGTATATGTGAGTAAATGTTTGTTTGATTGACTCTTTGGGTGAGTGACCCGGTGTGTGAGTAACTCAATGGGTGAGTGGTGGTGTGTGAGTGTCTGTATGGGTATATGAGTTCATATATCATTGGCTGTATTGTTGAATGACTGCATGAATGAGTGACTGTATGGGTGAGTGAGTGGATGCATGTGAAGGCCTATGAATCAGTGAGTGGGTATGTACTAACTGGTATTGGAGTGTCTATGCTTTTGAGAATGGTAGTCTGTATTTTAGAGCGGGTGTATGAAAGGATATATTAGGGTGTGAGAGGCTGAGCAGAGATTATGTGGATGATGTCATCAGTGATGTAATTTGAGATGTCATCAGTGATGCCATCAGTGATGTCACTGACCATGTCATGAGTGATGTAATATGTGACGTCATAAGCAGTGCATTGCGGGGGCGTGAGTTATCTCAGCTAACTATAATGGCTGAATTTCTCTGGTTTTGTGCGAGTGAAAAGTGAGACTAACTATAACATCCCTGTATCATTTGTTTTTTTCTGTGAATTCCTATGGTTTTTTAAAATGCAAATTCCTAACTATAATGTCCTTGAAACCTGTGTTTTTTTCAGTGAATTTCTAAGGTTTTTTAAATTCTAATTCCTAACTATAACGTTCATAAAACCTTAGGTTTTTTCAGTGAATTTCTAAAGTTGTTTTTAATATTTTTATTTATTAAAGGAAGTTTGTAACTATTTTTTGCATTTTTTTGGTATCATTTTCTATGTATTTTAAAAACTTTAAAAACATTATAATCACTTCTTTATAATATATATAACGTAGCTGATTAAAGATTTAAAGTGTTATTTATTTTAATTATCAAACTTTTAGGGTAAATTGAAATATTGCTCTATTGTTTATAATTTTGTAGAGTATGATATTATATGACAGAATTATGAATAGAAAAAGAAGATTTGTATTTAATATTTTGGGGTAATTTTATTTACTGTTTTTTGCTAACTTAAGCTTTGTATGATTACTTTTAAATGTATGAAACATTTATTTTTGCGTCATTATGATAAATATCTTCTTTATATATTTTTTTAAAAAGGGTCGCGCACCGATCGCGATCCTACGCGCTGGGTGCGCGTATCTGTTATACGAATGTAAGTATAAAATACATATTTAGAACGAAAAAATATATATTTTTCAGGAAGAGGTTTATTACTGATTGTAAAAAATTAGTATTACAGAAGTTATACATTTGCTTTGAAATGTTTTAAACAGATTTTTTCGGTGCCGGAATCTCTTATAAGAATGTAACTGTAAAATACGTATTTACACTGAAATAATATTTTTTTTAACAAAGAGGTTTATTACTGAATAAAAAATTAGTATTAGTGTAGTTGTAAAATATTTTTAGGACATTTAGAACACATTTTTATGTACGCTGCACCATCATGCACCAGACGCGTATGAGTCGCGAACCCTGTCGGCACATATTTCTGGGATCGCGTAGGGGTCGCGACTCCAGCGTAATTTTAAAAAGTATGACATATCACTGTGCAAAGTTTAAATATCTGTTTTGCTTAAAGACTTTCCACTAAATTATTTTAAAACACAATTTACAAATAGCAATTTATACTTTTTAATAAAATTTAGCAAATTTTACGGGTGTGCGATGTATACGCAATGGGTGCGCGACTCCTAAGCGATGCCATGTGGCATGAAAGGAAAGATTTTCATTAATTAAAAAAGGTTTTCATTCTCTTATAGGGAAGATCCAACACATGTTCCTTTCTTCTTGTTTTGGGTGTGTCTGAAACTGTGGACATCTTTTTTGTAGGCTCTTGCCAATTTTTTTTGTTGGGTGTTTTGACCTTCTACTTCTCAAAAATGTCATCTTCTAATCCAGAGGAAGAACAGCTGGATGATGTTGAAGAAGTTGAAGAGACCATCAAGAAGCAGAAGGAAAGTATAGCTTGGGCATTTTTCACTGTCAAAGAAGGTGAGAAAAAAAAAATGCATGCACAGTCAACTGCTCTCTCTGCTAGTTCTTTCTAGAGGGTCAGAAAAAAAATATTCTTGTGGCACATCGTCGATGAAAAAACACCTTGAGACGATATACCCAACTTGTCTTGCGAGAGAAGTGATGACTCGGGAGAAGAGGGAGCAAGATGCTCAAGGTGACCCAAATCAGCCATCAACATCACCACACCTCAACCCCAGATCTTCCCCGAATTGGCAGATGCTAGAATACACTGCAGGAAGTGCCTACCTGCTCTCTGAAAGGCATCAATGCGTGTGTCTGTGCCTTTTCCTAGTGACATAAAACATCAAAAGAAACCTAGAAATAGTAGAATACCTGTGTTTCACACTGCATGCTGTCTAAATTTGTGTAGAAGAAGGTATATGTATTCCTTTCTGGTCATAATACAGGGCACATAGTTATTGAACAGTCTATTTGAGGGGTTCCATAATAGCTACATAGGTAAGACATGTCTGCCTGTGCGGCCGAATGACAGAGCAGAACTGATAAGATTTGTCCGACTGTAGGAGAAGCTACCAGGTTTTTAAGCTAGGATCTACAGATGCATAAAACATGTCAGAGTACATGTACAAATAGACACATACCTCAGTCAAGAGAGCATGCAGACCTTTAAACTTGACAGACTGAATTTCTCATTTCAAGCAGATACCTTAATTTATACGGCCTACTTTGAGTATATTTTGCCAGAGACTCCTACGAAGTAGCCTAATCACTAATCCCTCTGCCAACATGTCTTAATAAACACTTTTCTCTGGTAGCTTCACTATTCATCGACTGCTCAGAATGTTGGGCCTAGCAAAATTTAAAACTGCAGCCCTTCCCATGTCAGTGTTGTAAGTCTCACAATGTTTCAGTAGGCATGAATGCGTGTGTCTGTGCCTTTTGCTAGTGTCATGAGACATAAAAAGAAACATACAAATAGTAGAATACCTGTGTTTCAGGCCGCATGCTCTCTAAATTTGTGTAGAAGAAGGTGTATGTATTCCTTTATGCTCATAGTAGGGCACATGGGTATTAAACAGCCTATTTGAGGGGCTCCATAATACCTACATAGGTAATACATGTCTGACTGTGCGACCGAATGACAGAGCAGAACTGACAAGATTTGTCCACCTGTAGGAGTAGCTACCAGGTTTTTAAACTAGCATCTTCAGGTGCATAACACGTGTCAGAATACATGTACAAGTAGACACATATCTCAGTCAGGAGAGTACGCAGACCTTTAAACTTGACAGACTGCACTTCCCATTTCATGCAGCCACCTACATTTATATGGCCTACTTCGAATGTACCTTTCCAGAGTCTCATACGAAGTAGCCTAATCACTAATCCCTCTGCCAACATGCCTTAATCGACACTTTTCCCTGGTACCTTCACTATTCAACGAGTGCTCAGAATGTTGGGCCTAGCCAAATTTAAAACTGCAACGCTTCCCATGTCACTGTTGTAAGTCTCACCATGTTCCTGAAGGCATGAATGCGTGTGTCTGTGCCTTTTGCTAGTGACATGATACATATAAAAAAAACATACAAATAGTAGTATGCCTGTGTTTCAGACCGCATGCTCTCTAAAGTTTGTAGAAGAAGGTTATGTATTCCTTTCTGCTCATAATACAGGGCATGTGGGTTTTGAACAGTCTATTTGAGGGGCTCCATAACATCTATATAGGTAAGACATGTCTGCCTGTGCGGTCAAATGACAGAGCAGAACTGACAAGATTTGTCCACCTGTAGGAGAAGCTACAAGGTATTTAAGCTACCACCATCAGATGCATAACACATGTCAGAATACATGTACAAGTAGACACATACCTCAGTCAGGAGAGCATGCAGACCTTTAAACTTGACAGACTGTACTTCCCATTGCTAGCAGCCACCTAAATTTATACGGCCTACATCGAGTGTACCTTTCCAGAGACTCATACGAAGTAGCCTAATCACTAATCACAGCTTCACTATTTACCGACTGCTCAGAATGTTGTCCCTAGCCAAATTTAAAACAGCAACCCTTCTCATGTTACTGTTGTAAGTCTCACCATTTTTATGAAGGCATGAATGAGTGTGTCTGTGCCTTTTGCTACTGACATGATACATAAAAAGAAACATACAAATAGTAGATTACCTGTGTTTCAGACCACATGCTCTTTAAATTTGTAGTAGAAGAAGGTGTATGTATTCCTTTCTGCTCATAATACAGGGCACATGTATATTGAGCAGTCAAATTCTCGGGCTCCATAACACCTACATAGGTAAGACATGTCTGCCTGTGCGGCGAAATGACAGAGCAGAACTGAGAAGATTTGTCCACCTGTAGGAGAAGCTACCAGGTTTTTAAGCTAGCACCATCAGATGAATAACACATGTCTGACTACATGTCAAATAGACACATACCTCAGTCAAGAGAGCACGCGGACCTTTAAACTTGACAGTTGACACTTCCCATTTCAAGCAGCCACCGAAATGTATACGGTCTACTTCGAGTGTACCTTCCCAGAGACTCATTCAAAGTAGCCTAATCAGTAATCCCTCTGCCAACATGTCTTAAACCTCACTTTTCTCTTGCAGCTTCACTATACACCGACTGCTCAGAATGTTGGGCCTAGCCAAATTAAAACAGCAACCCTTCCCATGTCACTGTTGCAAGTGTCACCATGTTTCTGAAGGTATCAATGCATGAGTCTGTGCCTTTTCCTAGTTACATGATACATAAAAAGAACCATACAAATAGTAGAATACCTGTGTTTCAGACTGCATGCTCTCTAAATTTGTTTAGAAGAAGGTGTATGTATTCCTTTCTGCTCATAATGCAGGGCACATGGGTACAGAGTTATAAAAGCTGGGATACAGTTTAATACATCTGCCAACATGTTTTAAACATCAGTTTTATCTACTACTTTCATTAGAGACTCAGGAAGCACACTTATTAGTATGCACAACCTATTTCAATCTTCATTTCAGTACAATAAAATAAACTGTAATACACATTCCTACATTTAGTAACAAATTTCAAACATCACATTTCTCTAATTCTTTGCAAGCTTTATAAATAAGGCATTACAAATTTAAAAATATCATTGCAAATACTGGAGCACTCCTACACAATACATAACACACCTTACAAATTTGTAACACACCTCTGAAATTCTATTGCAGAATATGAAAATGTCAGAAACTCCTATAAGATTTTCTTTCCAACACAATAAATGTGATGCACCACTCTCAACAAAGTAAAACCAGCAATGGCAAACTTTCCCTCTCTTTTTGCACACAAATGAATTTAAGTAACAAATCAAAATGATCCCTTCTTTTTTTAACATTTTAAAACCCATTTCTATTGGATACACATATTTACCCTTTATTACTCTCTTCTAAAAGTACCCAATCTGGTTCTGTAACTTACAGGAGTCGCGACTCCACAGAGGGGCCACAGTGAAGCTTCGCGTAGGATTCGCGAACCCTTACGGGAGTTCAAAAACCTATTTCCAACAATACTAGTATTATTTTTTAAGAACATACCACTTCTAAACATAGCACTGATTTGGGAAAAGTTACTTTAAAAGCATATCACTTATATATAACTTACCATTTCATATTTTAAAACCACAGTTAACTTGCAACCCTTCCCCCATTCTGCTTAATCTTAGTTTCCATAGTAACAGTTTCTGCAACATTCAACTGTACAGGCAAGTCACAAGTTCACCATATTTTCAAATACAGCACACTAGCTTAAAAATGCAAATAGCAGGTGTGGTTGACTTTTGCAAAATATTAGCTTATCCTGCCTACTGTACCTTTCAAACATTTTCTATAACCAATCAGAAAGATGCTGGTTCTGCAAAATAACATGCATCCTATTTTTGAGAATACAACCTTGATGAACAGCCAATCAGTTACCTGCTGTTCCTAAAACAGAATCTTCTCCACCATTTTAGACATCTCTCATTCTACCAACTGACTTACTCTGCTACAGAGGTCTTTTGATTCCTTCCATACATCCCTTCAAAATGCTTACAGTATGGATTGTAGGGCACAGCTATGTTTTCTGGGGCAAAAGGTATGCTGAACACAGAGGTATTGACAAATACCTAGGTTTGCAAAATGTGGATATTAAATGGTTTCCACAGAGAGGATTAAAGTGGCACCAATTGCTGCCTTTGGTTAAAACCTTTTTGCATCTCCAACCCCCTGACATCATGATTAGGCACTGTGGTGGCAATGACCTAGGCACATTGACTGGGGTAGGAAATCATAATGAAGGATACCTTTTCACAACTGATGTTGCTTTTTCCTCACACTGTCTTTGTATACTATAATATATGCCAAAGACAGAAATGGAAGAAGTCAAATCAATTCTGTCCTCAGATTGACAAGGCTAGGAAGCGTGTCAATAAAGCTGTTTCTGCTTACCTCAGAGACCATAACATGGCCTCTATCTATAACAACAATCTATGTTTTGACATGCATGACATCTACAGAAGTGATGGAGTTCACTTCACAGATGAAGGGAACAGTGTGTTTCTCAACAACCTTAAGCTGTGCATCCGGACTTACATGTAGCTGCAACTAAGTCATAATGAACACAACAGCTCTTGTTAGAGCCACCCTATAAACCAACAGTGAAAGTTATATATTTTTTAACATATATACTCTTTTAAATATTTCTAGAGTAAAATTGGTGTGCTGAAACAACCACTAGATAGAAACAAATATAAACGATTAGCAGCACTAAGAAGGTGAAAGGATGGTAGATCTCTACCATTCTGCTATAATCATGAACATTGGCAAGTATATAAAATACATGACAATAAAATGCGTACTCCTACGATGCTACCCTAACTAGATGTACCTAAGTGTACCTAGCATGTGTGTAGGTGTTAAGCCAAGAATCCCTCTAGGATAAAGTCAACCCTGTTACCTGAAGTGAGAGACTGTGGGACCCCGTCTTGGTCTCGGGTTGGACCCCGCAGGGGATGTTAGACCACTGTGAGCTGGAGTATCTGCATGCAGGAACCTCAGCATCTCGCGTCAGTGTGTTGGCATGGAAGTCGTGATCTCCTCTGACTATCTCAGCAAGATGTGATGTTTATATACCCGAAGGTATCCCCAGGGGGTTCTACTTTGTTGTGCCACTGTCGTACTTAGGATGCCGTCGGGAATGAACCTTGTACATAGTTATTATGCAGGAGATGGTAGTCCTGCTGAGTTTCCAAGAATCCAAGGATCCTCATGCATAATGTATTAGGCTATTGTTCAGGGAAAACCCCACGTTCTGTAAGCAGTACCGTAACTAGGTAAAGGGTCAGTCCTAACAGCCCATTATGTATGTAGTGTAGGGACAAATATAGGTGAAAGGTTGGGATGGTAACCTGGCCTATACTGGGGCACCTATATGGAATATAACCCCCACTCCTCATCCGACTGGACGACATAACTTAATTCTAACGCACTACCTGTCTAGGCACTGGTACGCAAACATATGTAGTAAAAACCATAGTTCTGCTAAAAAATGTTGAAAAAAACTCTAAAAACTCTAAAAAGTGTAAGAATTGTCACTCAAGCAAATAGCGCTACTGTGTCCGTATATATAGTTCGAACAACTTCAAGCATCGGAAAGCCATGCAGGTCATAAAAAGTGTCAATTTGTTTTGGATTTGCAATTTGGAGTTTTGTTTAAAAAAGCAGATTTTTTTCCCAGCACACGATGAGCCAAATGTTTATGTGTCCTGGCTGGTAGATGCAACATTGCTGTGGCCTGCCTTCGCAGACAACGATCCCTGTAACACCTCGCAGATTACGTCAATTGAGCACAGATGATCTTCCGTACTGCATGCAGTCGATACTGGGGCAGCCTGTGTGCCATTCAAAGCCTGGGTATTAGTGGAGGAGCCGGGGTCCATTCCAACAGGGGTAGAGAGTTCCTGTGGAGGCTCTAAGAATGCTGCCATCAACATACGAATACGCTGGGGACACTGCAGAACATGGACTGTTATCGGGTCCAGCAATGCATCAACGTCCAGTTGCGCAAATGATGGAAGTGTCAGACAGAGATCCAACACGCATTCTTCTCCACAGAACAGGCATCGGAGAACAGGTAAGATGCAGTCCATCCAGACTGGTCTAAATGACAAGAACCAAGATGCACTCAGTTCTCGTAAGCGAGGTGTGCCCAGATGTTGTAACATACGATCATGGTATTTGCGCTCGTGGAGTGCTTTTTCCATCTCCATGGTGACTGGGACGTCCATTGCATAGCAGAAAAAGGACAATCAGGATTCCTGCTATTAGAAACAGGATCAGAGGAAGTCCTCCAAAAATGCTTCCGAATACAGAGTGTATAAAGTTTGGTATATCTCCGAGGACCGTCTGAAAGGTGCTTAACAGTCCCGAGCCTATGGTCTTAAATAGGTGTACTATACCCGTCGTATCAGATATGTTAAAGATACGATTTAACATTTCTGCTAAATGGAAGGGGCAGTTCGTACATATGAGTGCCTGTATCTCTGCCGAGGACCTTGCTACTTGGAGATCAAAAAGTCTCCCGGGCGGAGGTTAAGGGCATGCTTTTCTGTAGAAGCATTGCTTTCATTCTGCTCAGAGTATCAAACCGTATAAGAGAAACATTTAGTGAAGGCCATAATGGTGCCTCCCTGACTGCATGTGTCGTTGGAAACAATACTTGCATACAGCAAGTAACCCTGGAGCTCACAGTGACTAGATATGCGATGCCCGGAAGCATCCCACAACAACCTTGATCGTTCAGCATCAAGTAACTCCCATTTGAAAGTAGCCTGAATACTGGAGTAATCACGGCTGCCGGGGTACCCCTCAAGTGACAGGACAGGTTTGCTACTGAACCATTGCAGGCCCCATGCAGCATAATATCCTGGCATATGAGAGATCCACTCAAAGCGTTCTTACAGTTTGTACTGCTTAGAAACACTTCTAGATCACCACTCCTGCATCAAAATCTATACGGTAATTCCCAAGATTCCTTGATGAATTCCTTACCCATTTCTTCATATCTGCCTGCCTGTTGTTGTTCTAGGCAATACTAAAACTGGAAAGTTGTGACCGCTAAAGTTATATGGCCATGGATTAACCACTCTTTGGACGGTGATTCTGCCACAGTAAAAGGTAGTCTGTCCAGTTTTTCAATACACAGCATTGCATATTTTGCTCCCCTCTGTGCCATTTTCATCTGTTTTTCTGTTAGATTGTATGCAGAAAACAGTGACGTACTGTTGATAAAATGCCAAGGCACATAACCTGCGCGCAATGATTGCAGCGTCCAGCTCAATAACATAATAGAACGTAATTGTGACTGTCCGTGCTGTAGAATGGACAAATCTTGTTCTAATACATCGATAGCAGAAGATACAATGTTGCCCAGTGAATAAATCCTGGAAGTTAATGTAGTCATTCCATTGTCAACTACAGCTAATGTCTTTTCTAAGTTAATCCTATCTATTTCTCGAAGTCTCTCTACTGCTTCTTGTTGGGAGATTTTCCATATTTCATTATAGACAGCATAATAGAAATGTTTCTGACATGGCTTTCTGGGACCTAATAAAAATCCCTTAGGTCCACATCCTCTGTAAGTAAGGATAAGTGTTGTTTCACCCGTGGTAGTGTTGAGGTCTTTAGCCAATTGAGGCATAACTTCCGAACACTGTATGATGTCTCTTTGTACATAGCGTGGGTCTGGCCTATGGATACTGAACCCTTCTGTTGAACCCCTGAATCTTTCTTGACATCTGTTAGTGTCTGTGGGCCAAATCAACCATCCCTTCCAATTGGGGTCTGATCTATTGTATTGTAAGCTGTCATCTAATGTAGCCCCTTTTAGTGATGTAATGTTACCCTCAGCCTGTGATGGTGTTGGAATTCGAGGTGTATTTAAATCCTTGTTCTTGGCTATTCCAAGGCAGGAAGTCTGTTGCACAGTTTCATTTAGAAATATCATCGGCTGAGGAATGAGGCATGCTCTAAATAGCACTTCTGTTCCCTGGACTTGCCAGTCTCTAGAACCCCAGACTGATTTTAAGTCTATAGTGTCTTTCCATAAGTCGAAACCCTGTTCAGACAGTTGGGTAATAAAGGAAGCAGAGTAAATCTGTTTGGTGTTAGTCAACATATTTTTCTGTGCAGGTGTCAGTGCAACCTTATAGTAATATGAGGTCGGGTCTGAAACATTAAACCCTGAAAAATATTAAAATTGTTGTGCAAAAGGTTTCAAACTACTTCTCGGTGGTGTAGGCAATGTTCCCATTGGTGATATGTGAAAACATTTCTAGGGTTACTGGATTTGTGTAAAATATGATGACCATAATGTTAATAACAATACATTGTGTTTCAGTCTGATGTGTCTTCTAACATTTCGTTGCTAGAAAATGCAGCATTTTGTTCTAAATCAGACAACATGTTATTTACAGTTCCAAAATCCCAATCATCGGAAAATGTACTGGAGGTAATGATATTATTCAAGGAAATTTTAAATAAATGTGGTATTTTTTAAAGTTTGGTCGTCCGAATATATCATAATCAACCTTGTCCCATACTATATCATCGGGTATAGGAACTGCTGTAATGTTCACTGATGACAAGTCTCTTTGTTCACAATGTGATGAAACATGAGGTTTCAGGATCAAGTTCACTTTTGATGCTGCAGAGCGTTGGCGAATGTAGGTTCCATTTATAAGTAAGCAGAAAATAGTTACTAAGCCTAACCAGAAGAGAAAGAAAAGTATCCCGGTGCTTATCCAAAGTTCTATCCAAGGTGACACCAGGTAAGTCTTCTTAAGAAAAATGTAGAAGTCTTTGATTTGTAGTTTACGAGAAATTGGGGCTGGCATTGTTTCAGGTTCACTCGGATCCAATGAAAAATGTATCAAAGTCGATGAAATAGCCAGATGTAGTTCCATCTATTTTTGGTAGCCCAGCAGGTTTTGTTGAACTTGTAGATGGCTCTTGTTGAGGCATGTTGATGTAGACATCAGTGTTAGGTTGAATTGAAATTTGTCTTTCATTTTGATTTTGATTTTCTGTATCAAGTGGCACAAGTTCCATGACATTATTGCATAGTCCGTCATTCCATATGGGAGACTCTTCAAACGTGATGAGCCTTTCTGTCTGAACCTCCTGAATGGTAGCGAGAGGAGGGCATTGGCTACCCAGGAACCCACGAGGCCTACTCTTCAGTATCAGCCACATAGTGTGGTTTTATCAGATCAATGGAGACAAATCTTTTCTCCTTGTTTCCGGGAAGAGGCGGTAGAAGTACAGTCCTTGTTCCTTCAACTGCCAGAATAGGTACAGGCTTTCTGTATGATGGTCCAAATTCTTTTTGTCCGTTATCTTTTCCCTGACCAGATCCCCAACCTTAGGGACCCAGACAGGTCTTGCCGTGACTGACTTGACTTCCCCAGTGGTGAAAATGTTCACTTGGACATTGCTTTGTAGTGCCTGTGATTCATTCAGATCCTGTAAAACAGCCAAACGTTTATGGATGTCAAAAGGCTTTTCATCCGCCACTGTGCCTTCACAATCAAGATCAGGTACCCACATTCTCGTCCCAGATAGGACCTCATAAGGAGTGACACCCCCTAGAGAGCTTCTTGCCATGTTATTTAAGGCCCTCTGAACCCCATATAAGTGATTGACCAAACTACCACCCGCGCCTAATACTCTAGCTGTTAATGATTGCTTTAAGTCCCGGTTTTTCCTCTCCTCGACCAAATTTCCCTCAGGAAGGTACGGAGAGGAGTACCGCAATGCTACACCCAAACCTCCCATGGCCTCCTTGTAAGCCCTAGAGCTAACCGCGGGGCCACAGTCAGAATGTAATGTGCCAACTGCGTATGTCCCTATAAAGACTCACAAATCTTTGATAACAGTTCGAGCGTCAGCCGAGTGCTGAGGCCATTCCCATAGGAATCTCGAGCAGGAATCCACTGCAACCATTATGTACTTGTAGGCCCCATTAGATTGCAAGGGGCCGCAGTGGTCCAAATAGACACACGCATGTGGTCTGTCTGATATTATCAATGGTGTCTGTGCTGGACGTGTTATGGTGGAGCCCTTCATCTGTTGACAGATGTCGCATTTTAAGACATAGTCTTTGGTCTGTTTTGTTAACACTGGCCACCAATAGCGTTGTTTTAGTAAAGAATATGTCGCCGTAACTCCTGCATGCGCAGAACCCAAACCCTTGTGTGCAGCTAATATTAAGCCTAATCTGCGATCCATGTTTGGTATTAATCAATCCCCCACTCCAGGAATTTGAGCAAATGGAACGTTGTTTGCATCTAACTTGTAGGAGTACTTGAGTGGAAAACCTTTCAGAAGTGCTTTGCTGTCTTTGTGTGAGGCAATGACAGCTACCATTATCTGTCCGTCTATTCTCGTTTCTGAACGAGTGATTGCAGCTACGGACGCAGTTCGCAGTGCCCCCTTCGCGGCTTCTTCAGCCAATGAATTCCCTTCAACGTGAACGCCATCATGTTGATGACTCAGCGTGTGTATCACATGAGCTCTTGGTAGCTCGTTTTTCAATTCCACTACCTGTTCCCATAGCATTTTGTGCTTTATTGTGCCACCTTTTGAGTCCTTAAACCCATTTTGTCCCCAATAGTGTAGGTATTCATTATATGACTGGACACAGTAAAAGGAATCGCACACAATTAGTGTGGGGAATTCTCGATCCTTATTAATCAGTGCCAGTAACAGAGTTTTTAGTTCTGCTAACTGAGCCGTGCAGTCTCCTAGAGACTGAGTTTTTGTACAGCTTGGATGGAACTTGCCATCCTGCATACGACCTTTAACAATCGCACACACGGCGCTGTACTGTTGTTTACTTCCTATGGCCGGTTGAGCAGATTCATCTGTGTAAATTATGAATTCATATTGATATAGAGGCATAATTTCATTCGGGAGAGGATATTCTTGTTCTTATTGCAAGAATGCCTGTGTTTTTAGACTTGGGTCGTATCTGTATTCTACATCTGATGCAGTGAGAGAATTATCCAATTGTAACCAACGTGGATGTAAAGCCTTAGCATTCGGAACGCTTGCCTTCGTAGCAGCCTCTAAGGCCGGTACTGGAATCACGACAAGTATTCATTTCCCCTGAGCCAGTGCTCTTTCTCTCACTACAGTAGTCTGTACTGCTGTCAGTATTTTTTCTGTAGATGCAAAACACATCTCAGCGTTTGTGTACAAATGTGATTTGTATGTTATTGGGATAGTTTCACCTTCATTGTATGTTAAGTAGGTGTACCCAGATTGACCCGCAACTATACGGATCACTAGATTGTGGACATTTACGCGTGTTTGTAATTGTTTTGATGCTATCATATCAGCTTGTAGGGACCGAAGGATATCTGTGTGTACCTGTGTCCATTGCCTAACTGAGAAATCAGGTCTTATGAGGTCGTAGAAAGGTTTAACCCTTTCTGCGTAATCCAAAATGTATGTTCTGCCGAAATTTAGGAATCCCAGTATGGACTGTAAATTTTTCAATGATTTCAGAGGTTGGAGCAGCATGCATTTTTCTAAAAAGTTGGTTGCCAAGCTTTTTCCTTCACTTGAAAGCTCATATCCCATAAATAGGACATTGAGGTGGGCTATTTTTGATTTTTGGAAGTTAAATTTGTAGCCCTCAGAGGCAAATCCCAAAATTATGGTGCTCACCCTGGTCAAGTGTTTCTCTAGGCCATCATCCATTAGATAAATATCATCTACATAGGACAATGCCTCCTCGTCCATATTCTGTAGTAACTCAGTTACCCTTGCTGAAAACAACCCCGGGCTGTTCTTATACCCCTGGGGGAGTCGACAAAATTGACTCAGGGATCCTAGTGCTGAGAATGCTGTCAAGTGTCTGCTCTCAAGCGCTATATTTTGGCAGAAAAATCCATTTGAGATATCTAGTGTAGTTTTGCATTTTTTTTCGCACAATGTTATTCATTAATGCAGCACTATGTGCATTTTGTACTGCAAATGTTTTTGTGCATGAGTTCAGATGTCTGTAATCTAAAACTAGACAAAATGAATTGTCGGGTTTCATTACCGGAAACAAAAGATTAT
The DNA here is from genome assembly GCA_963921515.1 of Calotriton arnoldi. Classification (NCBI taxonomy): domain Eukaryota; kingdom Metazoa; phylum Chordata; class Amphibia; order Caudata; family Salamandridae; genus Calotriton; species Calotriton arnoldi. Next base: position 447,514 of record CAWUFW010008576.1, on the reverse strand, counting down.
TCATTGAAGAGGTGCAAGTGTCAATCACACTTTGGTATTCAAGTTGATCTAAGATCTTCCTGACCTGTTTTTATTGGATACTGTCTCTCTGGAGTTGGAGAAGATTTTGGTGGTATCACGTGGTGGGTTGATTCTTCATCCCACCCAACATGGTTGCGATATAATGCAGGAGCAAGGGCTACCGCCCACTCCCGTGCGTATGTATGTTTTAAGTATTGGGGAACCAGGTCGGAAAAAGCTGGCATAATTACCGTTTCTCCCTTTGGGCATTCCATAACAATAGTAGGCGGCCAATCTCTCTCGGCTAAAAGGATGTGGTAGCCAAAGGTCAGGTTCTCCCAAAAGAGGCCTTTAATTTTTTGGGCTTGTCCCCCTCCATCCGGAGTGTTATCTCATGTAACCTATGTGGGACATTCACCCTAGTATCAGGTGTTTCCACTGTGATATACTCACTCAACTACCCTGTCACCAGAAATTCCATCAGGTTCTGGCGAGCTATTGTTACTTCTGCTGCGTTGTCTAGCATCGTCAGAGCCCATTCCCCATTCAGTAGTTGAGTCCTCAGAATTCTGGGCATGTCTGATCTTGAGACCTGCTACTTTCTTCTTTTTGAATTGAGGTTTAGGTTTTTGTTTTTCTTCTTTTTTAGATGTGTAGTCTGCAGCGCTTTGCATGTCTCTGGACTTTGTACGCTCCTCCTGTCTGTGTTCTGACCGTCCTTCTCTCTCAGAGTTTTTCGAAGAGCCCTGAAAGGAACATGTATCAGTGTCCTGATACCTGTCAGGTTTTCTAATGTTGTCCCTATTCCTAAGGTTATAACTCCTTTCGGAAGACTCCTGTTGGATTAGATCTACCTCGGGATTGAGATCTTTTTCTTTATTCTTTTGTTGTTTGTTATTGTCCCATTTCTTCTTTGAAGAAACTGGTGTTTGCTTTGCCTGTTCTTTATCTGGACCTCACATTAGATGAGGTTTTACTGGTCTAGCTCCAAAACTATCTCTGCCTAATTCTGCATAAGCAGTTTCAATAATGTTAGGTAATTCTGTCGTATTGCCACTGATGCTGCTTCCACTTTAATGTTTGCTAATATTATAGCTGATAAGTGGGCGAGTTATTTAATAATTTCATCCCTAAGTTCAGAGCAGGTTCTGCTCCATACTCGTTCTATATTTGTCTCAATATGTCTGGTATAACATCTAATGAAGGGATACCATGAGTTCTGGTATATATTGCAGCAAAGACTGTACCCCAAGAAGTACAATCCTCTATCAGGGGAGCTATTCCCATTGGCACGCAAATTGTTAGCATTCTATGCTTTTCATGGGGGCTGGTGTTTGGAAATACTGCCTCGAGCTGTGTTATTTTTTGAGCCACCCAAAATGGCATTTGTTCACGTTTAGTGGGCAATTTACCCATCACTGCCTGTAATGTTTGTGGTGTAGTTTTAGTTGTAGAAGTTTGGACTGGTCCTGGTTGTGTAGCCGGTGTTGGCTGAAGTGTGAGTGTTCTCATCACAAACTGTGTCATGTGTCTGTAAATTTTTATTAATTCTTTATGCTGTGTAAGTAAGTCTCCTCTTGGCATTGTGTCAATTATTTAAATGTCAGGGTGTAGTGTGTAGGCCGCTAGTCATGGCCATGTTGCTCCGTCTCTTCCGAGCGGACCGAGTCTTACTCTATTTCTTGTATGGGATAGGGTGTCTTTAAACCAGTATATATGTTCATGGTAAGTGAGTGGAATTTCAATGTCCTCATATGGACAATATTCTTTTGGTATTTCATCTTCTGTATAGTAATGAAATGTCTTTGTTAATGCATCTGCATGTGGGAACGTAACCCATGAATAGAATACCTCGGTTCTAAATGATTTGTGTGCCTCAATCACGAATGTTGCCTGCCCACCCCTATATGTTAAACCGTATGCGGCTAGTTTTAAGGTGATGGCAGTTCTAACATTTTCCGAAATGTGTATTGCATCTGCATCTTCTTCTTCCTGGACTGATGTATTCAGTTCAGGCGCCATGTCGTGTAGTTCCTATAAACCTATATAGGATCTGTGCTTTTAGACAACATACACTGTAGGATTGGTGTGAGACTGATTCTAGACACCCCCACCGTGTATGTTGGCCTGTATACCAGCTAGCTCACAGTGCCACTAGGAACCCCTCTTACCAAGGAGAGAATAGTTCTTGCCAACTATCGAACATGACAACCCTGATCCCTCAGAATCGTGGAAACAGTGCAATACTTTTCGCTCACTCACTCGTGCTCACTTGGTCTCAGAGAGATACACAGAATAAACAATATGGATGTTTTTCAATAATTATTTATTGAACACTCGTCATTCTAGTGTAAAATAGATGTGCTGAAACAACCACTAGACAGAAACAGATATAAACGATTAGAAGCACTAAGAAGGTGAAAGGATGGTAGATCTCTACCATTCTGCTATAATTATGAACATAGGCAAGTATATATAATACATGACAATAAAATGCGTTCTCCTACGATGATACCCTAACTAGATGTACCTAAGTGTACCTAGCATGTGTGTAGGTGTTAAGCCAAGAATCCCTCTAGGATAAAGTCAACCCCATTACCTGAAGTGAGAGACTGTGGGACCCTGTCTTGGTCTCGGGTTGGACACCCTGCTAGGGATGTTATACCACTGCGAGCTGGAGTATCTGCATGCAGGAACCTCAGCGTCTCGCGTCAGTGTGTCGGCATGGAAGTCGTGATCTCCTCTGACTATCTCAGCAAGATGTGATGTTTATATACCCGAAGGTATCCCCAGGGGTTCTACCTTGCTGTGCCACTGTCTGACTTAGGATGACGTTGGTAATGAACCTTGTACAGAGTGATTATGCAGGAGATGGTAGTCCTGCTGAGTGTCCAAGAATCCAAGGATCCTCATGCATAATATATGAGGCTATTATTCAGGGAAAACCCCACGTTCTGTAAGCAGTACTGTAACTAGGTAGAGGGTCAGTCCTAGCAGCCCGTTATGTATGTAGTGTAGGGACGAATATAAGTGAATGGTTGGGATGTAAACCTGGCCTATATTGGGGTACCTATATGGAATATAACACCGGATTCGCGAACCCGTCGCAAACCCGCAAAACAAAATCACGAATTCAATATACTTCAACACATTTCGCTTTTCAACTTTAACTTTAAATTTATATTTTAAATATTATTTTAAACTCAGTCAATTTTAATGTGATTATGAAGTTCAATCTCACTACCTCAATAAAAAAGTTCACAACTGAAACACTACCTTCTGAATTGGATAGTATTTAATTATTTATGTAAGATGGATCTGTGAATCCACCTCAACATTACACTGGGGGGCTGCACTGAGCGGCACAACAGGGTTGTCACTCCTACCACAAGAGAAAAAAAATAAAATAATTAATGTCCCCCACTGCCATAAGCCCATTTCAGCCCTGGGGACCCCTTCCCCGGGGCTAGGCCTTTGGTTATTTTAATTTATTTAAAGGGGAAGGGGGGCCGTGCGTCCCCCCTCCCCAGGCCAATTTCGGCCCCAAGTACCCCATCCCCTCGGGCCTGGCCCAATTTTTTGTTTTGTTTTTTTTAAGGGTGGAGGGCCTAGCGGGCTTCTCCCAGGCCATTTTTGGCCCAGGGACCCCATCCCCTGGGGCATGGCTGTCTCTAAAGGGACTGCGGGGAGAGCCTGAAGGGCCCCGCGGTCCCAGTCGGCTCCCGCCTCCTGCGGGAGCCGGCATGGCTTTTTAACCGCAGGGAGCTGCTAGCATGCAGCTCCCTGGGGGTAAAAAGCAAAGTGTACTCGCTTTGAACAAGTGAGAGGAAAGTGTTTTTGCTTGTTCAAAGCGAGTACACTGTTTGCTATGGTATGGCAGAAGCAGTGCTGACACCATCCCATAGCAAACTGCACTGTCCCGGGGTGGGCACCCCTGCACATTGCTGGAGCCGGCCCTGGGGGGTGGCTATCCCCAGGGCCATGGACGGTTTCACAAGGTGGTCCATGCATCCCCCAACATGTTTAAAGCCCTGGGAGGTGGTGGTTCCCGGGGCCCGCAACAGACCCCCACATTTAATTTATATATGCGGAGGTGGCGGTGCCCGGTGCTGGGGGGTCCGCGTGCCCCCTGCATTTAATGACTATCACCCCAGGAAGGTGGCAGTCCCCAGGGCAGCGGGGGCCCCTGTAGGCCCCGCATCATAATTTGGCATTGCCCCTTGGACATGGCCCACCCAGGGGCTTAAAAGAAACAAAGCATGAATACTGCCGATTTCTTTTTTTAAAATGCTTTTTGGCCCTCGGGGTCCCTGTTGGACCCCCTGAGCAGACCTAGGGATCAGAGTGTTTCTATCCTGCCCCCTTTTTCTAAGCAGGAGAGCAATGATGCTGCATGGAATTGGGGAGTGGAGGAGTGGGCAGGGGCATCAAGCTAAATGGAAGGCAGTGGCAGCACATTGGACAATGCAGGGCAGGAGGGATGGGACTTGTGCATGGACTCAGACAACAGAGGGTAGGGAGGAGGTGGATGGGGCAGCAATCTAACTGATTAGGAAGGGCAGGGGCAGAACAATAGAGACAAATTGCTGTAATGAGGGAGCAGGGTCATGGACTTGGACAATGGATGGCAAGGAGGGAGGGCAGGAACAGCAAGCTTGGGGGAGGCAGCACAATGCCAGGCCGGGCCCTGTTAAACACCCACTGTGCATTGTGATGAGCATCTTACTTTTAAAAAAAATGATTTTTATTGATTTTCCGCAACATAATAGTAGTAGCATCTGCATTACAACATATTCCAATATTGACAGTACAATAACGGTAGTTTGAATGGCTTGGGCGGATGCCCGGAGAATTCCAGCCATTGATAAGGAAGGTCCATCTTGTATTCTGTGTCGCCACACATGTCCATAGTAGAGTACCTTTACATACAGTATATACAAGTTGTAAGTACATCAGGTAAATACTTCCTTGAAACACAAATCAATACCATCATGAGATCACATGCGGGCATCAATGTAAAATAACATATAAAGGAAAAAGAACTATAAGTCGAACTCTGTGTGTAGGTAGAGAACAGAGTGTACCTGTCAGTGTAGCATTTCAGTGGGTGTCACATATGTGGATAGTTGTGCGCGGTGGACCACCCAGTGTGGGCGTGTCAAGGGAGAGGGTGACGGGGGAGGAAGGGAGGGGGGAGTGGCAGGAAGAGAGGGCAAGAAGGAGGAAGAGGGGGGGCGCCGCCTATGTGGGGGAGCCGTCTCAGCCAGCTTGGTCTCAATTAGGGACAGGTAATCCCTCCACTGGGTAGGACTCTGTCTCGGGGCGCTAGGGCCCACGAAGTCTGTGCCAGCTGGTTTGTGTGTTCCGATACCAGTGCCCTCTGGAGATCTAGCAGCCACGAGTACACACTGGGGCCCGTCTGGGCTTTCCATGTCATGGCTATTTTGTGTTTGGCAAGGCCTATGGCTAGGTCTAGGAACTTATTCAGACCTTTATGAGAAGCTAAGCGCTTAGTGGCGCCCAGCGGGAAATGGGTGGGCTGCACTAACACCTGGGTTTCAGCTGTCTCTGTGAGTATTGTGGCTATATTGTTCCAATACCTTTGAATGCTTGTGCATGTCCATACATTATGCGTGAATGTGGCCCCCGGGTCACGGCATCTAGGGAATCTGTCAGCAGATGTTCAGTACATGCGCGCTAGCCTGTGGGGTGTGAGGTACGTGTGGTGTAGGTAATTGAATTGGGTGTATTTCAACCTAGCGTTGGTTGAAACTGTTTTTGGGTGGCCGAGACATTGTGCCCAGTGTTTATCTGAGATAGTGGTTGTCAACTAAGTGTCCCAGTACGCACGTAGGGCTACCAACGCGGGTGCATCATCCAATCTGAAGGAGATGATTATGGCCGTTACTGCATGCCTGCCCCTTCCATGTGTCAGTAATGTCTGCAAGAGATGCGATGTGGGGGGGTTCAGCTCGATCATTGCCCCACGTTCGTAGGAAGTGGTGCATAAGTAGGGCATGTAAGAGAAAGGAGCCTTGTGGTACCTCATAAGTGTCCACTAACTCTTCAAACGTTTGTAGTTGTGAGTCTGCGTACATGTCGCCCCATGTGTCCAGCCCGCTCTCTCTCAAGGAGCTGAACTCCAAGCATCCATGACGGGTGAAGGTGCCAGGGAGTACTTCCAGTGATAGGCCTGGGGCATACAGGTCAAACCCGGCCCTTGGGAAGCACATATCTGGACCAACTACACCTAGCCACCGTCATTAGTATATTGCCACGTTGTTTCTGGGTCAGTGTAGTGGTTCCCAACAACCAGTCCAGTATTGTCGGATAATCCCAGGATACGGCCTTTGTTACCAATTCAGTAAGGTTACTCTTACCCAGCCATCTCATTGGCCATAGTAATTGTGCTGCAGCGCAGTAACTCTCGTAATTCGGAGCACTCAGACAGTCCTCTGATAATGGTAAATATAATTTGTGTAGAGCCACCCTGGCCCTATGGTGTCCCAATATAAGTGAGACCAAAAGAGATTCAAGATCTTTAAAGAATTTCCGGGGCAAGCGATAAGGAGTGTGTAAAAGAAATATAGGAGACGCAGAAGAACCAGCATTTTGGAGATCACCGCCCGTCCCATGGGAGATAAGGGAAGGTTTAACCAGAACGGGAGGGTTGATCGGGCTTTAGTGATGGCACGTCCCAAGTTACCGTCTATGGTGTCCACCACCGAGTGGTAGACCTGTATCCCCAAATATTTAAAAGTATCAAACGCCCATTCCAGTGACGTCTGTGGCGCAGCCTGCCTCTGGGCCAAAGTCATAGGCGCCATCGGGAACACCACCGATATAGACCAATTAACTCGCAGTCCCGAGACCTGTGCGTGTTCATTTAACAGGTCCATTATCTGTTGAAGTACCTCGATTCGGCCACGTAGGTAAATCAAGGCATCGTCCGCATATAGCGACACTACGCGCCATCGACTATCTGCATGTAGGCCCACTCCACTACTCGCTGTCGTAATCTACATGCCAGTGGCTCCATAGCCAGGGCAAAAGCATCGGCGACAGAGGGCAACCTTGTCGCATGCCCCGCGCTATCATAAAAAGTGAGGAAAAAACATGACCCGTCTTTACCCTGGCCTGCGGTCTGTGGTACAACAACCGCATCCATCTTAAGAAATTAGGGCCAATGCCAAATCCAGACAACACTATCAGCAAGTAGTCCCAACTCAACGTATAGAACACCTTTTCGATATCTAGGGACGCTATCCAGGGCAGTTCCACCTCCCCTCTTGCCCATTCCAGCATTGCAAATAATCGTCGCAGGTTCAAACCAGTATTTCTCCCTGGTATAAAACCGTTCTGGTCTTCATGGACCAGCAAGGGGACAGCTGCAATTAACCTATCCGCCAGTAGCTTCCCAAGAATCTTATAATCAATGTTCAACATTGATAAAGGACGATAGGAAGCCATTAAAAGAGGGTCTCGGCCTGGTTTCGGTAAGACCACCAATGTCGCCTCTCTCAGAGTGAGCGGGAGTTCACCTTTCTCAAAGGCTTCGGTGTACATGCTGGCCAACCGTGGCGTTAGCTGTTTAGAATAAGTGGTATAAAACTCTGAAGGCCAACCATCGGTTCCCGGCATCTTACCGGTTGCTAATTGCCCGATTGCCTCCGCTATCTCATCTACCGTGATGGGGTCCTCCAGGGTGTCGTAGTGCGCTGGTGTAATTTGTGGGAGTTGAATTCCAGCGAGGAAGCCTTGTATGGAGGCAGGGTCCTGGAGGCCAGGAGCCGCATACACTGTTGTGTAGTATTCAAAGAAGGACTGATTAATTGCCTCTTGTGTATTCACAAGGGTCCCAGTAGATGTGTATATGGCAGTAATGGGGGTTGAGAGGTATCAGATTTCAATAGCCATGCTAGCAGCTTGCCCGCTTTATCTCCCTCTTTGTGTCTGCGAGCTAGGTATGCTTTGTAGTCCAGTGCGCAGAGGTCATCCATTGCACCTTTGCATGCCAGGTGGGCTTGGGCCAGGGAAGGGCCAACCTGAGGGTTATTAGGGATGAGTTGCTCACATCTCCGTATTTCCGTCTCATGAGTCCGAAGCGCGTCCGTCAGTGATTTACGGGTACCATACGTGGTTTTAATTGCATGTCCTCAAAGGATCGCCTTAAAAGCGTCCCATTCTATACCCACGGACGAAGCAGTACCAGCATTCGTCAAGAAATATGAATCGATGGAGTTTGAAAGAGTAGCCCGATATGAGGAGTCAGCTAGTGCGGCGCATGGCAGTCGCCAGGTCGATATGTCAGGTCTTTTCGCACCCCAGGACAGGCTTAATTTTAACGGGTTATGATCAGATAGTGTTTGTGCCAAGTAGTCAGCCTGTAAGACGTTGCGTAGTGCATTGTCAGAACAATATATAATGTCTATCCTAGTGTACAAATCATGTAGCGCCGAATAGTGCGAATATGTGTGTGCCAAAGGATATTTGCTACGCCATGCATCATGGATTTGCATGTTAGAGGCCCACTCTTTCATGTGTTGTGCCAGCTTGATGGATTGTGCCCCCAAGAGGGGGACGGGAGCGGTTCAGGCCAAGATCGCACACCCCATTAAAATCTTCACCCCAATACACCAGGGGCGTAGGATACACGAGCAGAGACAGCGTGTTTGTAGGAATAAGGATTGCCCTGAATTATGGGCGTATAGAGATACCAGCACCAGTGGCGATCCATTCAATTGGACCTCCATGATAACATAACAGCCTTGTGCATCCACTCGGGAGTGTGTGACCTGGAGTGGGGTACCCGGTGCCACCCATGTAAGCGTACCCCTTGCATACCCTGAGTACGAGTTACCAAGGATCGTACCCCTCCAGCGTTTACGAAGTGACGCAAGTGTTTGTGTGGTGAGGTGTGTTTCCTGTAACAGTGCGAACGTGATCTTATGACTTCACAGGTATTGATGCACTTTGTGTCGCTTAGCGCAGCTCGCCAAACCCCTCACATTCCAGGTCAACAATGTATAGTCCTCCGACATCACTAATCTAATGGTGTGAGAAATGTCTGACACATAGGAAGTCACCACCATCCAGTCCCCCATCCCCCGCCCCCACACCCCACCCCCGCACATGACAACAAAATGCATTAGCAGCCCACGTGCCCTGCACTATATAGACAATGAGAGAGATCGACATATAAAACATCCTGAAAAAGATTCCCCAACATCCCACCCCAGGCCGGCTTGCCAACGGGCAATTGGCCATTCGCACTAAAATGCAGTTTGAATGTGCAGAAAAATGACACATAACAAATACAAACAAAATTGGTGCTATATCAGCTACTTATCTATCGCTGAAGGGGGCGTAGCAGGCAAGGTGTCATTTCCGGTGTGCCGCCTCTCATGGTTCAGCCTGGTGGCACACTAGGTTGCTCGCAGCGGTCAGTCTTTACAATGAAAGCCCTGTTAGGTGCTCTGGAGTGTTCAGCCCAGTGTGTCGGCAGTCTGCGGAGTAAGGGCCAGTTTGTCCCCTGCCAGTACCTCAAGCTGCGAGGCCATGAAAGGCAATGTTTGGTATAGCACCGTGTCCGAGTCCAGTCTGTGGGAGGACGTGGGGCTACCTATATGCTCTGCTGTCTTGATAGCCTGTGCACGCTCTTGAGCTAGCTGGGCTTTCGTTGGACGACGTAGTCTTCCCCTGCCACATCCTCTGTAGGGTTACACCAATTTCCAGGCCTGCTGTGAGTCCATCCGCGATGAGGGTGTCGCGTGTACCAGGCCCTGGTGATCGATCCAAACCCACGCCTCTGCAGGTGTATTGCAGAATCCCATGCCTTCCTTGTTGCGAATGCAAAGACGCGCTGGAAATTGTAGTGAGTACTGGTTTTCGTGGTCCCTCAAGCATTTCTTGACCTCCAGATAAGAGTGAGCGGCGGCGCTGTACTGCTAATGTATAATCCGAATACATGTGGACTGAGGAATTTTTGACTTGCCAGGGGCCTCAAGCACGAGTAGCTTGCAATATGTGGTCTCTGTCACGATAATTAAACAGTCTCGCCACCACTGGTCTGGGGGGAGCCCCCAGGCATGGGGAGCATCCTGGCACCCTATGAGCACATTCTATTGAAAAGAACTTCGAGGCCTTGCCTTGCAAAATGTCTTTGAAGAACCATTCCTCTAAGTAAACTTCCATGTTGGGTTCCTCCACTCGTTCGGGAAGGCTTACAATGCGGACATTGTTCCGGCATGAGCACCCTTCCTGGTCCTCCACCCGTGCTCTTAGGAAGTCAACCTCTTGTTGGAGGGATTGTAGCTGAGTAGTCGCCGCGGTCATCGTAGGGCGTAGAGACGCCAAAGTGGATTCGGACTCCTCCACCCTGCCTTTCAATTTCTTGTGATCTTCTCAGAGATATCCCATATCTATACCCAATGAGTCAATATTTGTGCCTAGGGTGGTTTTAATATCAAATATGGCCGCCTTCAGTTCATCAAATCTGTGTGAATGGTCACTGCGGACCCCATGAGTGGATAGCTCTGGGCTGTCCCCACTTTTTGCATTCTGGGGCACCGATTCCACCTCCAGTGGCTGCACCTGGGGCATCTCCTCTCTAGTTTTAGCCATCTCGACGTTGATAGGGAGCAAAGGGCCAAGTGTAGGAATTTCGAGGTGAGTGGGAGTGTGGCTGTATCGCGTGATCTTATCATTGCAGCTTGTGCCCACGAGACGCAACGCAGACCCACGTGCGGAAACCTCGCTTGCACTTAATCACTCTAGGTTATGGGGTGTAGAATTAAAGTGCTGCAGTGGGCTGCGGTACGAGTATATTCTTGAGCTGTCTAATGCACTTCTCAGAAGACGCCACAAGTATCAACTCGCCCCACTTTATACAGCTTCAGAGGGTCCCCCAGGGGGCTCTCCCTCAATAGGTTCCAAACCTCAGGGTCTCAAAAGCCAGTTGATCAGGAGGTCCAGATCGCTGCAGGCCCCCCCACCAAAAAAAGGGAAAAGAAAATGTGTATAAATGAAGGCAATACGCTGTTGCCGGTTGCAAATTGCCCTTGCACAAACCACTGAGCGCAGTATAGGGAGGGAGAAGGTCCCAGGGATCAGTGTTGGCCTCTATTCTTTGCCCCCGTTACACCAACAGGGGAAGTTCTCAATGTCACTTCAATTCCGCAGCACTCCGGGGTCATACCCGTCTCAGGGCAATTTGTTGTAGCTGCTGCGGGCCGTGCAGGTCCATGCACTCTGGGACGCCACCCTTAGCATCCCGTGTCACGGCAGCAGGAACACGGGCAGTCCTGCCTGAGCCTTCAGTAAATCCTGAGTAGGGGCGGGGGTCGTCACAGTCTCTCAGGCGCTGACAGTGGCCTGTGTGCACGGGCAGGCCGAGTCATCAATAACCGCCGCCAAGCCACTGCGACCCCAGTCTGAAATTCAGGCTCCTCCAATCTTGCAGCACCCCTCTGGAGCGATTCGCCGCCGTGGCCGCAGGCCATGTGGGTCAACGTACCCGGTGATGTGCGGCGCTCTGCTGCGACGTCGCCGTTGGTGCAGCGCAGCACATTAGCGGGTTCTAGGGCAGTTCAGCCTGGTCTCGCCGTATGTCTGGAGCAGGAGCGGAGGCCATCTCAGCTCCTCAGAGACCGTCTGTGGCCTGTGTGCATAGGCAAGCCGAGCGGCCAACAGCTTCTGTCGAGCTGGCGCATCTCCGAATCGAGGCCCACACAGCCTCGCAGATTGATCGTCAGTGCCGGCGGGTACATAGGCTGGTGCAGGGAGACTTCTGCTGCTTATTTTGCTGGGCTCACTCAGCCAGGACAAGGTGTTGGTAGGATTTTTCCGGCGGGCCGAAGTGGAGCTCAGTTCAGCGTGACCGCTCTCGCCGCCATCTTCATGAGCATCTTACTTAACATTAAAAAATTTAGAAATTCACCGAAAAGAACAAAGGTTACAGGGTCGTTATAATTTGGAAATAGGATTAAAAAACCTTAGAAATTCACTGAAAAAACCAAAGGTTGCAGGAATGTTATACTTAAGAAATAGGTTTCAGTCATACAAAAGCAGTGATATTCAGCAGTTATAGTTACCTGAGCTAACTATAATATATACCCCCACAATGCACTGCTTATGAACTCACATATTAGATCACTCATAACATGGCCAGTGATATTACTCATAACACCACTGATGACATATCAAATGACATCACAGATTACATCATCCAGTGATTGTTAGCGCTTTCTAAATGTTTATAAGTTTTAACCATATATACTAAGGTACTACAAAAGTACCACATATGCCCAGATATACAAATTTGGTTTCCTATTATATCTCTTTACACCAAATAAGAAAAAGCGTGATCTTCAGAACAGAATCTACCTTTCTCCCAAATTTTGTGTAAATCTGTCCAGCAGTTCTGGCTGCAGGAGTGTCCAAAGACTCTGGATAATTAACATGGGAAAATAACTTTTTTGAGCTCCACCTTTCTCTATGCCCCCGAAACATTCCATGCACAGCTGGAATCACCACCACAATTTTTTTAAACTTTCTGTGAAGATTCGCCTACCGGCACAAAAGATATAGGCAAGTCAAAAAACATTAAAAATTCCCTTGCCATCCAATAACCCATACCCACCCTAACCCCTAAAAATTACCTTGTCATTCAAAAGCCCATGCCCACTCTAAACCCTAGAAAATTCCATTGCCTCCATAAACCCTAACAAATCCCTTACCACCCAAAGACCCATACCCACCATAAACCCTAAAATTTCCCTTGACACCCAAAAATCCATACACACGCTAACCCTAAAAGTTCCTTTGCCACCCTAACCCCAAACAAATCCCTTACCACACAAAAACCCATACCCACCCTAACCGGAAAAAAATCCCTTGCCACCCAAAAACCCATACTCACCCTAAACCCATAAAAATTCACTTGCTACCCAAAAACCTGTACGCACCCCAAACCCTAAAAAATCCAATACCACCCAAAATCCCTTACTCACCCTAACCAGAAAAAATCCCTTTCCACCCAAAAACCCATACCCACCATACACCCATAAAGATTCCCTTGTAACCCAAAAACCCATAGCCAACCTCAACCAAAAAAACAATAACTTACCACCCAAAAATACACCCCCAACCTAAAGCCTAAAAAGTCCCTTATTACCCAAAACCCCATACCCACCCAAAAGTATACATTTTCTCTTACCCCCAAAACTCCACACCCACCCTTAGCCCTAAAAAAAATCCCTTATCTCCCAAAAGCCTGTACCCACCCTAAACCCTAAAAATTCTCTTGCCACACAAAAACTCACACCCACCCTAAACCCTAAAAAAATCCCTCACCACCCAAATACAATACCCACCAGAAACCATAAGAAATCCCTTACCACCTAAAAACCCATACCCACCCTAAACCCTAAACAAATCTCTTGCCAACCTAGAACCCATACAAACGCTACGCTAAACCCCAAAAATTCCCTACCACCCAAATACCCATACCCACCCTAAAAGTTCCCTTGCCAGAAAAAACCATACACAACTTAAACCCTAAAAAATCTCTTCCCAACCCAAAAAAACATATCCACCCTAAACCCTAAAAATTCTCTTGCCACAGAAAAACCCACACCCACCCTAAACCCTAAAAATCCCTCACCACCCAAATACAATACCCACCATAAACCCTAAGAAATCCTCACCACCTAAAAACCCATACCCTCCCTAATCCCTAAATAATATCTTAACACCCAAAAACCTATATCCATCCTAATCCCTAAAAAATCCTTTGCCACCCAAAATCCCATAAAAATGCTCACCCTAAAAAAATTCAGTGCCACCCAAAAACCCATACTCACCCTAAACCCTTATGGTTCACTTGCCACCCAAACCCCATACGCACCATAAAAACCTAAAAAATCCCTTACCACAAAAAACCCCTAGCCACCCTAAACCCTAAAACTTCCTTTGCCACCAAAAAGCAAACCCCCTCCCTGAACCCTAAAAATTCCCTTGCCACCCAAAAAAAAAACATACCCACCCTAACTCCTAAAAAGCCCTTATCACCGAAAAACCCATACCCACCATAAACCCTAACAAATAACTTACCACCCAAACCCACCATTAACCCTCAAAAATACCTTATCACCCAAAAACCCATACCCACCCTAAACCCTAAAAATTTCCATACTACCCCAAAACGCATACCCACCCTAAACCCTAAGAAATACCTTATCACCCAAAACCCATACCCACCCTAAACCCTAAAAATTCCCATACTACCCCAAAACGCATACTCATCCTAAACCCTGAGAAATACTTGCTACCCAAAAACCTATACACACCCTAAACCATAAAAAATAACTTACCAGCCAAAAATACCCACCTATCCTAAACCCTAAAAATTCCTTGTCCCTCAAAAACCCATACCCACCCTAACCATACATTACCCCTGCCCTCCAAAAACCCTCGCTCACCTTAAACCTTAAAAATTCCCTTGCCACCCAAAAACCCATACCCACAATAACAACTACAAAATAATTTGCCATTGAAAATCCCGCACCCACCCTAAACGCTAAAACTTTCCTTGCCACCCATAAAACCCATACCCACCCTAAATCCTAAAAATCCCTTACAACTCAAGAAACTACACCCACTCTAAACCCTAAAAGTTCACTTGCCACCCAAAAACCTATACCCACCCTAAACCCTAAAAAAACCTTACCACCCAAAAGCCTGTACCCACTCTAAACCCTAAAAATTCCCTAGTCACCCTAGAACCCATACTCATCCTAAACGCTATAAAAACCTTACCACCCAAAAATCAATACCCACCCTAAACCCCTGAAATTTCATTTGCCACCCAAGAACTCAATGCTCACCCTAAAACCAAAAAAATCACTTGCCATTGGAAACCATTCCCAACCAAAACCCTAAAAATCCCTCACCACCCAAATACCCACACCCACCCTAAATCCTAAATATACATTTCTTTGCTACCCAAATACCCATACCCACCCTAAACCCTAAGAAATCTCTTACCACCTAAAAACCCATACTGATCCTGAAACCTAAAAAATCTCTTGCCAGACAAAACCCATACCCAACTTAAACCCTAAAAAATGCCTTACCACCCAAAAACCCATACCCACCCTCAACCCAAAAAAATACCTTACCACCCAAAAACCCATACCCACCCAAAAATCCTTTGCCACCCAAATATCTATACAAATGCTAAAGCCTAAAAAATTCATTTCTACCCAAAAACCCATACCCTCCCTGATCCCTAAAGTTTCCCATGCCACCCAAAATCCATACCTACCCTAAAACCTAAAAAATCCCTTACCACCTAAAACCCATACCCACCCTAAACCCTAAAAAAGACCTTATCACTCAAAAACCCATACCTACCCTAAACCTTAAAAATGCCCTTATCACCCAAAACCCCATACCCACCATAAACCCTAAAAAAATACCTTATCACCCAAAAACCCATACCCACCCTAAACCCTAAAAATTCCCATACTACCCCAAAACGCATACCCACCCTAAACCCTAAGAAATACTTGCTACCCAAAAACCCATACCCACCCTAAACCCTCAGAAATATCTTGCCACCCAAAAACCCATACACACCCTAAACCATAAAAAATAACTTACCAGCCAAAACCACCCACCTACCCTAAACCCTAAAAATTCCTTGTCCCTCAAAAACCCATACCCACCCTATCCATAAATTACCCCTGCCCCCCAAAAACCCTCGCTCACCTTAAACCTTAAAAATTCCCTTGCCACACAAAAACCCATACCCACAATAACAACTACAAAATCATTCGCCATTGAAAATCCCACAACCAACCTTAACGCTAAAACTTTCCTTGCCACCCATAAAACCCATACCCACCCTAAACCCTAAAAATTCCTTACAACTCAAAAACTACACCCACCCTAAACCCTAAAAGTTCACTTGTCACCCAAAAACCTATACCCACCCTAAACCCTAAAACAACTCTTACCACCCAAAAGCCCGTACCCACTTTAAACCCTAAAAATTCCCTTGTCACCCAAGAACCCATATGCATCCTAAACGCTAAAAATACCTTACCACCCAAAAATCAATACCCACCCTAAACCCCTTAAATTTCATTTGCCACCCAAAAACCCAATACTCATCCTAAAACCCCAAAAATCACTTGCCACCCAAAACCATTCCCACCCTAAACCCTAACAAATCCCTCACCACCCAAATAACCACACCCACCCTAAATCCTAAATATACATTCTCTTGCTACCCAAACACCCATACCCACCCTAAACCCTATCTCTTACCACCTAAAGACCCATACTGATCCTGAAACCTAAAAAATCTCTTGCCAGACAAAACCCACACCCAACTTAAACCCTAAAAAATGCCTTACCACCCAAAAACTCATACCCACCCTCAACCCCAAAAAATACCTTACCACCCAAAAACCCATACGCACCCAAAAATCCTTTGCCACCCAAATACCCATACAAATGCTAAAGCCTAAAAAATTCATTTCCACCCAAAAACCCATACCCTCTCTGAACCCTAAAGTTTCCCATGCCACCGAAAATCCATATCTACCCTAAAACCTAAAAATCCCTTACCACCAAAACCCATAGCCACCCTAAACCCTAAAAATTCCCTTGCCACCCAAAAACCCATACCCACCCTAAACTTCTAAAAAGCCCTTATCACTCAAAACCCATACCTACCCTAAACCTTAAAAATGACCTTATCACCCAATAACCCATACCCACCCTAAACCCTAAAAATTCCAATGCTACCCCAAAACCCATACCCACCCTAAACCCTAAGAAATACTTGCTACCCAAAACCCATACACACCCTGAACTCTCTGAAATATCTTGCCACCCAAAAACCCATACACACCCTAAAATATCTAACCAGCCAAAAACACCCACACACCCTAAAACCTAAAAATTGCTTGTTCCTCAAAAATCCATACCCACACTAAAGCATAAAATTACCCCTGCCCCCAAAAACCCTCACTCACCTTAAACCTTAAAAATTCCCTTGCCACCCAAAAAACCATACCCACAATAACAACTACAAAATCCCTAGCCATCGAAAAATCCCACACCCACCCTAAACGCTAAAACGTACCTTGCTACCATTAAAACCCATACCCACCCTAAACCCTAAAAAATCCCTTACCACTCAAAAACCTACACCCACCCTAAACCCTAAAAATTCACTTGCCACCCAAGAACCTATACTTACCCTAAACCATAAAAAATCCCTTGCCACCCAAATACAAAAGCTAAACCCTAAAAATTCCCTTGCCACCCAAAAACCCATACTCACCGTAAATCTTAAAAAACAATTCACCACCCAAAAACCCATACAAACGCTAAACCCTAAAAGATTCATTGCCACTCAAAAACCCATACCCACCCTAAACTCTTGAAGGTTCTCTTGCCACCCAAAACCCATGCCCACCCTAAACCCTAAAAAATCCCTTAGCACCCAAATACCCATGCCCACGCGTAAACCCTAAAAATCCCCAGGCCAACCAAAAACCAATTCCCACACTAAACCCTGAAAAATCCCTTACCACCCAAAAATCCATACGCACCCTAACCCTAAAAATTCATTTGCCACCCAAAAACCCATACCCACCCAAAACCCCAAAAATCCCTTACCATTCAAAAACCCACGCCCATCCAAAACCCTAAAAATTCCTTTGCCACCCAAAAACCCATACCCACTCTAAACTCTAAAAAATATCTTACCACCCAAAAAACCATACCCACCTGAAACCTTAAAAATTCCCTTGCCACCCAAAAACCCATACCCACCCTAAACCCTAAAAAATGTATTGCCACCCAAAAACCCGTCCCAACCATAAACCCTAAAGGTTCCCTTGCCACCCAAAGCCCACACCTACCCGAAAACCTTAAAATTCCCCTAGCATCCAAAAACTCATACCCACCCTAAACCCTAACAATTCCCTTGCCACCCAAATACCCATACCCACCCTGAACCCTAAAAAATTCATTACCACTCAATAACCCATGCCCACCGTAAACCCTAAAAAATGCCTTGCCACCCAAAAACCCATTCTCACCCTAAACCCTAATATCAATATCTTCTTATATACATATTACCTACTGGCAGTCACCAGTAGGTAGTTATAGCTAGGACCAAAGTTTCCATAGGAGAATAACTTTTTTTTTTTGCAAATAACTTTGGCACCGCTTGACGAATCTTCAGGAAACTTTCAAAAACGTCCCCCTTTTTGGTTCATCTGCTGTGTTGAAAGTCAAGGGGGATCCGTCAAGTGGGGCTCGAGAAAAATGGAGTCTCAAAAAGTGTTTTACCCATGTTAAGTCTATGGGGAATATACATTTTTTGAAGACGACTACAACCTGAACCGATGAACAGAATTACACCAAATTTGGCAAAAATCTAGAAGTTGGTCCAAAAGGCGTTTTTTGTGATTTGGTGTAAATCCGTTCAGTAGTTGCAGAGATATTTAAAACCTACTGAAATGCTACTTCAACAAGGAAGTGTTGGCAGCCATCGTGGGACTCAGTCAAACTGAAACCCACAAAAAATGTAAAATATACACAATGCAGGGGTGCGGCGATGACTCAACTGCAGCCTTGGTGACTGCCCCCTCTGCGGGGCTTTAACCAAAAGCAATGTGGGGGGCAACGCATCCCTCTCACAGCCCTGGGGACCACCACCTTCCTGAGGCTAAATCACACAATAAAAGTGGCGTGGCTTCCGAAGACCTCTAACAATTGCGCTGTCTGGCAATAACTGAAGGGAACAGGAGGAGTTGTTGGCACCTAAGGATGTCCTTGTGGACAAACTACTCCTCCTGTTACCTTCAGTGAGTCCCACACTGCAGAATTGCTGAGAGGTCTTGTGTCCCGACTCCTTTCTCTACCACTCTACAAACACGCCTCCTGGTAGACTACTAGTTAGGGCAAAAAGTCCCCTCGGTTGCTGCGGGTCCTTGGGGGCGAATAACCCCTCAACTTACCTCCAATAAGTTCCACACAGCAGGATTACTAAGAGGTCTTCGGAGGCCATGCCCCCTTTCTCCACCACACTGCAAACGCGTTTCCTGGCATACTACTGGTTGAAGAATGAACCCCTCTTGTATGCTGAAGGACGTTGGGGGTCAAGAAGTCCTCCTGGTACTTTCTGTAAGTCCTACACCGCAGGATTCTTGAGAGCTGGTCAGCGGCCCGCCCCCTTTCTCCACCACTCTGCAAACGCCATTACTACTTTAAAAAAACATAGAAATTAAATGTAAAAACCAAAGGTTACAGGGACGTTATGGTTAGGAATAAGCATTTAAAAAACCTTCGTTATAGTTAGGAAATAGAATTAAAAAAACATACAAATTTTTAAAACTAATGGGGCAATCACGTCAGCTGCTGTCTTGAAAATTTCAGAGTGATCCGTCAAGCGGGGGCCCGAGAAAAAGGGGGGGTCCCAAAACTTTTTTTCTCCATGATAATTTCCATACCTCCATTTCCAAATTGTGATGTGGCTACAGCCTGAACTGCTGAATGGAATTACACCAAATTTGGCAAAAGGTAGCTCTTGGTCCAGAAAGCACTCTTTTGTTAAATGGTGTAAATCTATTTAGTAGTTTCTGAGAAATTTAAAGATTTCTTAGAAATACAACTGTGGCCGTGGTAGATCCGTGAACCCTCCCAATCTCGTGCCTGAGATCTGATTGGCTGCCAACACTGGCACTGGCACTTAGCTGAACCAAATCACAAGGAAAAACATTTAAAAAAGAAAAGGGGGCAGGGTAGAAACACCCTGACACCCTAGGCCTGTTCAGGGGGTCTCACAGGGACCCCCGGAGCCACAAAAAAAGCATTTTTTTGTACATTTTGGCGGGATTTATGGTGGATCCGAGAATCCACGCTTCGTTTACCTAAGGCCCCTGGCTGGGCCAGGTCAGGGGGGTAATAACAAATAGAGATGCGGGGACCGCCACCTCCCTGGGGCTAATACTTTGAAGTGCAGTTTTTAATAAGAATGCGTAAGGGGCTCCAGCTCCCCCATGCAGGCCTGGGGACTGCCACCTCCCAGGGGCTATATTTACAATAATGCATGGGGGCTCCAGCCCCCCTCCCAGCCCCAGGGACTTCCACCTCCCTGGGGCTAGTATAGTAAAAAGTGGGGGCCTCGTACCCCCCCACTACCCCGGGGACCACCACCTCCCCGGGCTATTTTAAAAATGGGACTTGTAAATGGCCTTGGGGACCGCCACCCCCCAGGGCCGGCTCCAGCTATGTCCCAGGGTGCCCACCCATGGGACATTGCAGTTTGCTCTGGGATGGCGTGAGCACTGCTACTGCCATCCCATAGCAAACAAGTGATCCGCTTTGAAAAAGCGAGAGCATTTTGCTCTCACTTGTTCAAAGTGGAGCACTTAGCTTTTTACCCCAAGGAGCTGCATCTTAACTGCTCACTGGGGGTAAAAAGCAATGCAGGCTCCCGCAGGAGGCGGGAGAAGCCAGGACCACGGGGGCCTTCAGGCTCCCCCCACAGTCCTGAGGAGATGGCAATGCCCCGGGGATGGGGTCCCCGGGCCGAAAATGGCCTGCTCGGCCCCATCCCTTAAAATAAAACTTAAAAATAAGAAATGGCTTGGCCCCAGGGGAAGGGGTCCCCGGGGGCAAAAATGGCCCCAGGGGGGCCCCATGGCCCCCTCCCTTTATAAATAAAAATATAAGCAAAGACCTAGTCCCGGTGGATTGGGTTCCCGGGGCTGAATTCAGCCTCAGGAGGGAGGCCGCGCAGCCCCTGCCCTTTTATTTTAATTTTAACAAATAGGTTAGGCCCCGGGTAATGGGGTGCCGGTGCCCAAAAGGGTCAAGGGAAGGGGGGCCACACAGCCCCCCTTCGTAAAATAAAAAAGAAACAAAGCCGGCAACTCGTCCCCTGGTGCGCTCTTGGTTGGGGGTGAAGCCCCTTCGCTGCTGAGGGTCCTTCGGGGCCAACTAGCCCACCTGTTACCTCCAGTAAGCCCCACACAGTGGGATTGCTGAGAGGTGGTCTGAGGCCATGTCCCTTTTTTCCACCAATCTGCAAACACGCCTCGACCATATGCTGCACACAAATGATGAGAGTGAGAGATGGGCCTGGAAATATTGGACAAGATGTGCTCCCTTTGCCGTCTTGTATCCACTAGCAGTAGGCTCTAAGACTATGAGAAACATCTAATTGTGCTCATTGTTGATGCACCTGGCATGGACCTGTGGTGCAATTCAGATGTACTGGAGCGAGGTGCTCTCCTCACTAACTACAATGATCGGTCATGTAGTGCCTGGGGACCGGAGGGTTGCGGTACTGGGATGGGTATGGGATAACTCGTTGCCCACCGGAGATACACAGCTCTAGCACTGCTGATGATGAAAAGGCAGGTGGCATGTTGCTGGGGGCATGGTGATCACCTAAATACGAGCCATTGCTGGACTCCCTAATACATTGTAATGAACAACTGTATGTTTATACCACACTACTGCCCCAACATCTAAACCCAGAGGTATATGGGTACCACTCAAGACCTTCCTCTTAGATGTACGCCCCGGGGACAGTACTCCGGGCACACCTCAGGGGATACAAAGCCGCGGTCTTACTCATACAGCGTCACATCAACTGTGTACGGTTTATTATTTTTAAATGTAAACTTAAATTATTATAATGAATTATTTTACTATTAAATGGTATTTTTCTAAAATGTAACTACACAGATATGTTTAAAACATATGATCAGTTAACACACATTCAAGATACAATGATTAAAATAAACTAAGTTGAAAAATATGTAATATCATTTTTAATGAAATGAATGTTTGTCTTGAAAAAAATATATTAGCTCAAAACTAAACTAAACATCAAAATATGTTCTTTAATTGAAAATTGTAGCAATGGCAATATTGATGTAAAAACAAAATAATGGCCATTAATTTCTCAAACATGTATTTAAATGAATTTTAATAATAATAATAAAGAACTCACTCAACCCTCCCTAAATAGGAAACCAATTTTTTTATTTTTTCAAATTAGAAAAATATAAAGAAATTGAGCCCAATATATTTTGACAATTGTCTAAATTATTTTAAATTACTAAATACGATAGTGACAATGTAAATTAATTAAATGATTTCAAAATTACTACTTTCCTAATAATTAATATATCAATATACTAGAACACTACCTAGGTAATTCTCCAATAAACCCCACAACCCCTAATATATATATAAATATATATATATATGTATATATATATATATATATATATATGCCACGAACCTCGCTTTTGCTGTTTTCTTCCAAACAAACGAGCGTAGACCCAGTTTGGTGCAATTATTATTTATTCTGACACACCACCAGTCACCATAGATACATACATATATATATATGCAACACCCCAAGGTTCGGCCACGCCAGGACAACACACTGGCACAGACTCCAGTTCAGATGAAACAGAAAATTCTTTATTGCAACATCAAGTCCAAATGACACGTTTCGGCCGCCGGACTGCGGCCTTGATCACATGGCGCGCTGCAGGTCAATAACAGTTATATATAGGCCTGGTAGTGTTTTTACTATGTTTACACAGTTTACACGTTGGGTACATATTTTACGCCCTCTTTCCGACGTGAGCGTCGTAAGTTGGAAACAGCTCGCGGTGAGTCATATGCAAATGACTGTGGTGCTGACACGTTACAGGTTTCAAATGACATAATCAACAGACTACGCGACTTCACATGCAATAAATACATAAGTGTATCACTATGCAATAGTAAAAGGAACATCGGAACATGTGTGTTAAAATTACAAATGTTACATGAGTAGTGCCTCTATTTATGCAAATTTCTGAAGAATGTCTGGGCAACACGATGAACACAAGAGTAAAAAGACTAAAAGTGTTACACAGAGACGTATGTCCCACGCTCCTAATGTCAATGAGGCCCCAGAGATGAGGGCATATCACCAGGGTCAGAGGAATGGACTCCTTATGGTGCACAGAGGAATGTGAGGCATGTAGAATGGAAATTTGTCGCAAAGTAAGTATGAATATCAAGATGCACAAATGCGTGATGTGTGTGTCAGCACGGGAGCAAGAATGAAACCTAAGTAGAAAAGAAAGAATAGCAGTAGATATGTAAGACACATCGGTAACAACACGCAAACGATACAGGTCAAAGAAAAAGGGAACAGGAAGGTGCTGGAGTGTTAAAATGATGCATGTAGAGTGAAAAAAGTGGAGTGAAACTCCTATTCAGTGTTGTGGTGTGCAAGTATGCAATGGTGGTTTAAAAACAACTGAATCTACCAAACGGCCTTGGCGAAGTAACCAAAGCAAACTAATATTATACAAGGAAATACCTGTATCACAGTACCAGCCGGAACGCATGACACACAGATATATGTTGGTAGTATGGCTAGAGTCACCCATTACCACATTGGCATAGTAAATGGAACAAAGTCAATAATCATGTGTGGCACAACAGAAGGTCTCCCAACATATGTTGGGGGTGTGCAGAGCACGGTGGCACAGTGGCAAACAATGGCAAGAGCAAAACCCAATGAACAAAACACAAGGAAAACATAATGGAAACACAGTAAAATAGGCACAATGAAAAGAGCAAAATACAGGTTGCCGCTTAAGATTAAGGGACAGACATACTCTAGATTGTGTGTAGTGATGTGGCTAAGAAATAGACAATAACACACTTCTGGGAGTTCTATAAAAATTGTATAGGTCCTCACTGATGTTGAGGCCCGCCAGTGCCTTGGTGTTGAGTTCAAGAATTTACTGTGTTTCTAGCCGTCTCAGTTGTTTCTCCCGGTTACCACCCCGTCTGAGTGGGGGTACACAGTCCACAACAAAATATTTGAAATGGTCTAAATTGTTGTTGTGCACATCCTTAAAATGCCTAGCTACAGGGTACGTGGGATCACTATTGACGATCGCCCTTAGGTGTTGGAGGATGCGGAGATGGACCTGCAGTTTGGTACTCCCAATGTACATTAAGCCACATTTACACTCTAGTACATATACTGCGTACTCTGTTCTACAGGTGAGTCTGCTTTTGATAGTCAGTGCTTCTTTGCGAAAAGTGGCATTGATTTGGGTGGTGTTAATCCCAAATTTGCAAGCGCTGCAGCTACTGCATTTGAAAAAACCCTTAACCCCTTAACCGCGGTGCAAATTCTCCCGCAGTGCGGGAGAATTAAGGAGTGGGCAGGGTTTGGACATCCAACGGACGTGCGCCGCACCAGGGAGGTAGTGCTTGCGTCGGCCATTGGCCGACGCAAGCACCGAAGGGGTTCATGTCAGACAGCCAGTTGGATTTTGTGATGACTTCGGGGCTGCTCCTGACCAAAGCATTGTGCATAGAGAATGCACGTCTGTAGGTAATGTTGGGGCATTAGGCTACAAGTGGCCCCAGGGTTGGGTCAGATTTGATGATCCTCCAGTGTTTGTTAATGATAGATCTGATGGCACGCTCCTCTGTGTTATACGTGACGATGAGACGAGTATTAACTGTGCCTGGGCTAGCTACCACAGCAAGAGTGTCAGTGTTGTTGGGACTGATATCAGGTCTCCCAATAAGGAGCTCCTCTCTAGGTATAGAGTTGGCCCTGTTGGTAGCTGCGATTATGTTTTTTTCAGAATATCCATGTGCCCTGAATCTCTGGTATGCCTCACTCTGGCATAATGCGAGGTCACTGGTTGAGCTGCAAATCCTGCGCAAACAGAGCATTTCACTGTAAGGGATGCTAGCAATCAAGTGTCTGGGGTGAAAGCTTGATGTATGCAGAGTGGAGTTGCCTGCAGTAGGTTTTCTGTGTAGTTTGGAGTGTAGTGTGCCATTGGAAACATAAAGCATAACATCAAGAAACTCAACAGAGAAAGTACTCATATTAGCATTGAATTCAAGGTTAAGTTCATTAGCATTAATCGCAGATGTGAATGCTCTGGCACTTTCAATGTTGCCTCTCCAGATTACAAAAACATCGTCGGTGTAGCGTAGCCATGTCACAATCTGGTTGTTCCATGCATCAGAGTGTCTTGTCATGAGAACCTGCTCCTCCCAACAACCCACATGAAGACATGCATAGCTGGGGGAAAAACAGGCTCCCATGGCAACACCCCTGAGCTGTTGGTAAACTGATTTGTCGAACATGAAGAAATTGTTACGCAAACACCATTCAATCAAGAACAACATCAAATCGTTATGCTTATAACAGTGGATGGGTCTTTTCTTATGGAAATATTGACAGGCAGATAGACCATCACAGTGACGAATACTGGTATATAAAGAGGTGATATCTAGGGACATAAGGATGTACTCATCGGACCATGGAATGTCTTTGACTTTCAGCAAGAAATCACTAGTGGGACGACCTGGGACTGGTGAGAGACCTTTGTGTACCTTCGGGAGGAAATATAACACTGGGAGCACAGGAGAATCAATGTTCAGAAATAGAAATTCATCTTTACTAAGAATGCCATCCGATCTGTAGGTGTTCAGTCTTTTTCTGAGCTCCTTGCCACTTGCGGCCACCTCCTTATGACTGGATGTTTTGTAGCAAGTGGTGTCATTGAGATGCCTGCGAGCTTCCTCAAGGTACATACTCCTGGGCCAAAGTACGATGTTGCCATCTTTGTCTGATTTGTTAATTATAATTTCGTTGTTTTTTTTAGGTTTATTCATCAGGTCTAAATATTGTTTGTGGCGGTAGTTGCTACTGTGGTGTTTACCTGTTTTTCTCAAGTGTAAAGCTTTGAGTTCATCAACAATGACGTCATTAAAAGTGTCAATGGCGTCTCTCGGCATCATGGGAGTGAATGTGGATTGCGGCTTGAATGGGCTGGCAACGGTAGTCATGTCAATCCCCTCATTGCGTAGGATTTGCTGTGTGGAGGCAGTCTCGGACATCGATACAAGCTCGACCATTGTGTGGATGGCGGGGATATCTGAGACCAGCAGATTGCTGCCGGCTGGCACCGTAGTAGTCGAGGCTGGTTGATTGACGTTGTTCGTGTGTTTTAGCTTGAAAAATTTGATGAGTTTCAGTTTCCTGATAGACTTAAACACGTCGATGCGTGTACTGCTGTAGTTAAAACTACTTTCGGGGCAAAAGGTCAGACCAAGGGAGAGGAGTTGGTTTTCAGCTTCCGTGAGGTTGAGGTCAGTGAGATTGATTATGGTTTTTGTGTCCACGTTCATTTGCATCTCCAATTGCCTCTCTTTCTGGTGTTTGCTTTTGGATTTGTTCCATTTCCTTCTCTCACGTCTCCTGCGGTTCTGTCGGTGCCTGGTTTCTTTGGCAACCGAGGACACAGGGTTTGTCTCCGGTCCAATCTTAAAAATCCAGTTCCTCTGCTAAGCTGAAATTGCCAGTGGTGGTGTCACTCCTTTCTCTTAGTCCTCTACCATCCTCTGAGTCTGTCCCGGTATCGATTGCTGAGCTGAGATCAGACATTGATGCCGAGTCTGCTCCATCAAAGACTGCTGCAGCTCCTTGTGTTGGGATTGAAGGTTTGTTCATTCTCTGCTCTTTTACCGAATCGTACCTCCTGGCAAAGGTGAAAATCTGACCACACTCGTAGTCAACTTTGTCACAGGCGAATTTGAACGCTTGAAAACCAGAGGGAGATCACAATTCTAGAAAAATATATTATATACAATAATATTTGAACATATTATGTGTTCTACATTGCTACTATTTACAAACATACAAACGTATACTCACCCATGATTTCTATGCAATGATATTTTAGTGTCGATAATACTTTGACCACGATACTATGCAATGATATTTGACAGTTTATATTTAGGTAACATACCTTTATTTTATAAAAAGATATTTGAGTACCCAACTTCATGATAAATTCTATTTCACACCAGGTATGTACCACAAGGAACTTAAGAGTAGATATACTATCTTTCACATTTTGGGCTGTTGTCAATCTTCATAAATCTGTGGACGTTTATGGTTCATTGATATTTTTGTTAGAGAAGGGATAATCTCCCTACATGCCACAATGAATTTCCTTTAGAAAGTATCCAAATGCCTACCCTTCCTAAACATTTAATGGAGGTAGTGTTCCATAGTTTGAGCAAGGCCTTAATCCCTTTTTTCTTTGGGGTGTTGTAGGGATTCTGCACATACACAGAGGTATGCACAGGATAATAGGACCTCGGAATATAGTGGTGAGCCAACCATAAACCTTAGCACCTAAAACCCCAACCCGACTAGCTGTAGCGTCTCATTAGCAACAATGCTACCAATGATTAGACAACCCAGAACACGGTATCTCTCTCTCTCTCTCTCAGGACTCGCAGGAGCAAGAACACCCTTTCATCACTCACTCATACCTGTCCACAACATGCGTAAGAAGAGACACTGTATAGTTTAAAATGTTTATTTCAACTAACGTGCTCTAAGATACAGTACACGTGCCAGTACTATCAGCATAATGCATAAGGATAATATAATCAGCATAGTTACAACTCCATAGAATACAAACGGGGAAAGCAGTGGATTTAGGGCTAAATGACCTTACCACCCTCCCAGTGCTAGTAGCTAGTTTATTATAAAAACAGAAGACCTCTGGGCTTGTTCTAGCGAACCCCCATACCTCAATATCTAGATGCAAGATTTACATCATCAGACAAGCACAGCTCTTCTCTCTGGTAAGGTTTTTCTCCAAGTGTCTCTAACAGTGAAATCACAATATTAAAAGCACACACATTTCTCCAGGGCAGCTGTACCTAGTGTTATGTCTAAGTGCGAGGGACTGGCCAGATCAGCAAGAACAAGGGACGTTGTTTTTCGACCTTGTACTTGTTGTGCAGACGTAGCCCAAAGGGAACAGGAGAAAAGGTGAAAGACAGAAATGCAGACAGTTCTAAAATAGCCGGGCAGAAGCAGAGGCTGAAAAAACAATGGCACAAAGTAACGTGCGCAAAAAGGCATCATGGCAGCCAGGCCTAAGTCAACGTAGCAAGGCAGTCCAGGAGGCCACAAACCACAAGACACCCTCCCCTGGGCAGTCCATCGGCCAAGACATAGGACGAAGACAGAGTTCAAATAGACGGAGCAGAACAGAAACGTCTGTAGTGGAGCAGTCCCCATGAAGGACAACGAATGGGAGACGAAAAACAATTGTAGAGGATAATAATAAAAAAATCCAGTGCGGCAGGTCTCAGAAAGCGAAGGCCCTGTCAATCCAACAGAGTCTAAGTGCAGAAAAACGCCACACCTTCCAAGAGGACATCATTGGAATCGTCAAAAAAAAGTGATGCCATCCAGTCCAATAAATCAAAGCTGCAGACATGTTCCTCACAGGAGGGAGCAGCGAATAGCATTGCGGGACAACTTGCGTGGAGCTCAATATAACTTTGTTGTAGGAGACTCTGAGCAGCCGCCCAGATATCCCATTGTGCCAAAATCCCCAGTGCAGCCGCACGCCCCATGTAGCCTGCACCGGAACAGTCCCGTTCATGGGCCTCTAAGGGACCCACCAGCAGGACAAAATCCGGTCGAGACAGAGACGTATTGGAGAGGCAATAATCCAAGGACCACGAGAAAGGACATCTGATGCAAGACATCACAGGTTGCACGCAAGTGAAATACGCAAAGCGAAAAGAAAGTCTATAGGACACACTGAGCGTCGCCAACGGCAGGATGCCGAAGCCAGCGAGGATGCGTTCACGGAGCATCTGGAGACGACCTGGGTCGAGAAGGGCCCAAGGAGGTGCAGCCATTGCGCAGTAAACAGACCAACAGCAGAACACCAGCCGCTAAGGCGAGGATCAATGGAAAGCCACCAAAGACGCTGGAAAAAATGGAATGATTAAAAGCCGGTATTACACCAAAAATAGTCTGAAAAGAGGTCACAAGGCCAGAGCCCACAACTTTAAAAAAGTGCACCAGACCTTCAGTGCGTGATGCATTAAAAACACGGTGAATCAGTTCACCGAAATGCTGTGGGAGGTTAGTGTTCAAAAGGGCCTGTATTTCACTGTGGGTACTCGCCACCTGGAGAATGAATGTCTCCCGGGCGGATGTGAGCATAACCTCCTGGTTCAATAATAGCGCCTTTATTCTGCTCAATTTATTGAAATCCGCCTTCAGAGTAGGAATGGAAGGCCAAACGGAACTATCTATGATGTCATGCGGGGGAGGAAAAAGCACATTTTTGCAGCAGACAACCCTGTGTGAAACTGTAACAATATAGGGTATGCCGGCCAGCATGCCACAGCAGTCTTGGTTATTCAAAAGCAGATAGCTACCATTTGCAAGCACAGTGAAAGTAGGAGAAATAGCAGGAGCAGGAATGCCCTTTAATACACAAGCAAGATTCGGAGCCAAAACGTTACAAGCTCCGTGCAATTTAATGTGTTTGCAAATAAGGGAATGACCCACAGTTGAATCGCATGACTCCCCCGTGAGAAAAACCTCCTTTCCGTCTCTAAAGCATTTAAACATGAAAGGCAGGGACCAAAGTTCATGCAGGAAGGCACTGCCCAAGGGCTGGAAACGGCCCACAGGATAATGCTTCATGCACGAACTAAATTCAAACAAAGAAAAAGACAAGGCGATAACCCCATGAACTAGCCACACTGCGGAATCCAATTCCGCCACAGAGAAAGGTAAGGGCTCTATTTTCTCGATATGTAACAGATTGTATGCTGCATCCTTCATGGACATGAACTGCTGTTTGTCAGTTAAATTAAAAGGCAAGAATAAGGCAGAGGTGTTCAAAAAATGCCAAGGAACTTTACCTAACTTAAGTGTCTGCAAAGTCCATGCAAACTGCATAACTGAACGCAATTGATTCTGCCCATGATATAACACTGAAACATCATCTTGTACAATATCAACAACAGAGGCCACAATATTCTCTAACGTGTAAATGCGGGAAGACAGGGTATTAATACTATTGTCAACAACAGCAAGTACCTTTTCCAAATTTGCTTGATCTATTTCCCGTAGACGGGAAGCAGCTTCAATTTGCGAAAGCTATCAGAGTTCATTGTAAGTTTCATAAATGAATCTCTTAGGTCGTGGACCACGAGGCCCCAGAATAAAGTCAGACAGATCAATGTTGCCTGATAGGAGGGACAAATGTTGTTTAACAGAATCTAAAGAAGAGTGCTGCAACCACTGTTTACACAATTTACCAACAGAATATGTTGTTACAGTACGAGAGTCAGAAAACCTTGGATCTGGCCTATCCTGTTTGTAACCAGGAGGTGAGTCATGAAAACGCAGTTGGCAGCCATTAGACGTGATGGGCCAAGCCAACCAGGGTGACTGAACAAGCGTAGAAACATTAAACGAATTGTTTTGAAAGAGGGCTTGCAAATTTTGAAGGGACATATTGAAATGCAAGCTCCTGTTGGGAGGGGAAGCCAATGCAGGAATGGAAGGTGCATTCAACTGTTTGGAAGTAGCCAAACCCCAGCACGTAGTTTGATAAATGGTATTATTCAGAAATAAAATCTGGGCCGGGATAAGGCAAGCACGGTGCAAGGCTTCTGTGCCTTCCACCTACCATGGTCTGGAACCCCAAATTGATTTCAAGTCTACAGTGTCCTTCCAGTACTCATAACCACCCACAGCTAAGGCGCTCAAAAAGGAACCCGAATATAGCAATTTGGTGTGGGTCAACATGAGTTTCTGAGTGGATGGAGTGTTTAATTTAAAATAATAGGACCCAGGGTTCGATCTATCAAAGTCTGTGAAGTAAGTACATTTATTTCTAAGAGATTGGGAGCTACCTGGCAAAGGGGTTGGACAATGCTCCCATTTGGTGTAGTTAAAAGGACCACGCAGTGCACTTGGTTTATGGACAAAATGGTTGCCCCAATGCTGGTAACAATACAAATCGGCATAACTTGCAGAATTCATGTACAAATCTTCAGCATTAAAAGCAGCATAATATTTCAAATCAGTAAATAATGATTCAACTGCATGCACTTCCCAATCATCAGAATGAATATTACTTTTCACGACATCACCTATTGAAACACGAAGGACATTTGGTACATTAATAATTTCAGTTGGTCCATGAATTTGGAAATTTACCGCATCCCATACGATGCCATCAGCGACTGGAAAAGCTGAAATGTTCACTAATGCGTGATCTCGCTTCATGATGTGAGATGAAGAATGTGGAGCCAAAGTTCCAGCGACACAGTTCACTGCAGAGCGTTCTGGTAAATAGTGTCCATTGATGAGTAGAAAAAACACTGTGACAAAGCCAATGGACATGAACAAAAAAATCAGGAATAGCACCAACCAGATGTATGTCCAGGGGGGAATCAAAAAATTGTCTCTGAACCAGGATACCAGAATACTGAATTTGGACGGGACAAGTGATGAGGTGGAATCTGAGTCAAAAGAATAACTGTGGGGCTCAGTGGCGTTGTTGGTAGGTGTGCCACCGACTCGTTGGCGGGGTAGGTATACTCAGTCTCGTCATTGCAGGGGGAGTCCGGGTAGTCGAGTAAGCAATCAGGCAAATCTACCATCTCGATAGCAACATCAGTGACCGTTCGGGCCGGATGGCCACAAACATTTGTCCGGGAAATAACAGGACAAGAGACCGCTGGTGTAACACTATTCAGGATCGGCCAGATGTTGTAGCTTGACATTTTCCACTGAGATGTATCTGTTCTCCTTGCGACCAGGAAGCGGTGGTAAGATGACTGTACGAGTTCCCTTCAAGCCAAGGACTGGAACTGGTGCACGATAAGAGGGGTCGAATTCTTTTTTGTTCTCCACCTTCTCTCGAACCAGATCTCCAATCTTCGGAAGCCAGCCGGCAACCGGAATCTGCAGCGCAGTGTCTGTGGCTGAAGGTAAATGGGCAATTGCAAGTTTGTCTCGGGCTTCTTGTAAGTCCTGTAACATAGTAGAATGTTATCTACATCAAAGATGGCGGATTGTGCCGCCATGTCTAGACCATCAAGGCCGGGCACAAACATTCGTATGCCAAAGAGCATTTCGTATGGGGTCCGCCCACCCAGAGGTCTTCTAGGGAGATTATTAAGTGCACGTTGGACGGTATACAAGTGGGCCAGCCAGTTCCTGCCAGTACCTAAGACTCTAGCTGTCAAGGATTGCTTTAAGTCACGGTTCATTCGTTCAACAATCGAGTTGCCCTCAGGCTGATATGGAGACGAAAATTTCACCCGCACCCCCAGTGAACCCATTGCATCCTTGTAAACCTTAGAGGCGAACGCTGGACCTTGGTCAGAATGGAAGGTGCCACAGGTGAAAATTCCCACAAAGACACGCAAATCCCTTATGACATTTCGAGCGTCAGCACTTCGTTGTGGCCAACCCAGATGAAACGTGTGTACGAATCCACTGCCACTAAGATATATTTATAGGCAGTGTCTGAAGAAAATGGACCGCAGTGATCCAGGTAAACACACCCAAAAGGTCTGTTCGATATGCAGAGCGGGGTCTGTGGTGGTCGTGTAACCGTGGAAGGCTTAATCTGTTGACAAACGTCACAAGAAAGCACATAAGTGCAGATTTGTTTGTATAAACCACGCCACCATTAACGCTGCTGCAAGATGGAAACTGTCGCAGACACGCCAGCATGTGCCGAAGCCATGCCTTCGTGTGCAGCCGTTATCAAGGAAAGTCTGCGGTCCGGGTTGGGGATCAGCCGATCACCAACGTCTGGAATCTTTACGTAAGGAGCCTGTTCGGGACCTATCTGATAAGAATATTTGGAAGGGAAACCCCTAGGGTAATTATTACCTTCCTTTGTTGCGGCAATAGCGGCTAAAATATCAGTATCTATTTTAGACATGGATCTTGTAACTGCTGCGACTGAGCACCTGACTACTGCTGATTTGGCAGCTTCGTCTTCCAAACCGTTACCGACAGCGTGTGCACCCACACGCTGGTGGCCAAGAGTGTGAACCACCTGTGTGAGAGGCAGACGTTGTTTCAAATCTGCCACTCGAACCCAAAGCATCTTATGCTTAATTGTGCTACCTTTGGCGTCTCTGTAGTCGTTTTGCGACCAAAAGAACAGATTGTCATTGTAAGACTGAACACAGTAATAAGAATCGCATACAATTAGAGTGGTCACATCAGGAGTAGCGAACTCAAGTGCTAGCACCAATGCGCGCAGCTCGGCCAATTGTGCAGTACTATCTCCGAGTGCCTGAGTATGCACTACAGTTGATTTGAACTTACCGTTCACAAAGGTACCTGCAACAATATCACACGCTGCTGAATAAGCATGCTTGGAACCCGTGGCCGGTTGTGCCGAACCATCGGTATAGATAAACCATTCGTATTCCTCAAGCGGTAGCAAGGACAGAGGAGGAGGATGAACAAATTCATACTGTAAAAACTCCTGAGTCTGAAGAGAAGAATCAAAGATAAAAGTGACATCCGGAGACGTCAAAGATGTTGCCCATTGAATACAACGGGGGTGCAAAGCTTTAGAGTTCGGAACACTTGCTTTTGTCACTGCCTCCAGGGCAGGATATGGTGTTACCACCAGAATGCGTTTTCCCTGCGCCAGTGTGCGTTCTTTTAGAATCGCCATCTGCACTGCAGTCAAAACTTTCTCCACAGATGAAAAACGCATTTCAGCGGAAGTGTAAAGATGTGACTTGTATGCGATTGGTACGGTGTCACCTTCATTAAAGGTCAAGTACGTGAAACCCACTGCCCCTGGAATGATTCTAATCACCAGGTTTGTGTGGTTGTCACAAGTCAACAAGAATTTAGACTCAAGCAGGTCTGTCTGCAAAGACTGCAGAATGGAGGAATGCTCTGGAAGCCAGCATGACTTCGAAAAGTTTGGTTGTATCAAGGCATACAGTGGCTTGATACGCTGGGCATATTCGGGAAAGTAAGTACGCCCGACATTTAGAAAACCCAGGAGAGACTGAAGTTTCTTCAGAGTGGTAGGAGGGCACAAAAGTGCACATTTCTCCAGGAAATGGGGGGCCAAGCCCTTACCTTCATTGTTGAGCTCATAGCCCAAAAACAAAACGGTAGATTCAGCAATGTGAGATTTGGCAAATTTAAACTTATAACCTAAAACCGCAAATTCTAGAATAATGCGGTCCACTCTGGAAAGATGCGGGTACAATTCGTCGTCTGTCAGATAAATATCATCGACGTACGAACATGCATCTGGGTCTATGCCGTCTAACAAAGAGACAACACGGGCAGCGAATACGCCAGGACTGTTCTTGTAGCCCATAGGTAAACGCCGTAATTTGAATAATTTACCACCGGAGGTAAAAGCGCTCCATTGGCTACTCTCCAGGGCTAAGTTGTGCGTGTAGAATCCATTGGATAGGTCAAGTGTAGTTTTATATTTCTTATGAACAAGACTGTCTACAAGCGCAGAACTGTGGGTGTTTTGCACCGCAAAGGTCCGACAATGAGAGTTCAAATGTTGGTAATCCAAAACTAAGCGGTACGATCCATCGGGTTTAGAAACCGCGAAAAGGGGATTATTCATTGGTGATACGCATGTTTCAATTACTCCCTGATATTCTAACTGAGTCAGAATTTCGGAAACGGGACCTTTTGCTTCCCGTTTGATGGGATATTGGGGTTGTGGCTGTGGCAGCGACCGCAATGGAATATCATGGGGGGGAGAATCTTCATCCCATCCCACGTGGTTGCGGTATAACGCTGGAGCCAGGGACACGGCCCACTCAGCTGCTAGAGCCTCTGCTTTGTCCTTTGGGACATGACGAGAAAAGCTCGGAAGGATTACCTCCTCCCATTTACGTGCAGCAAGTACGAATGAGGCTGCCAATCCGCCTCCGCTAACAAAATGTCGTACGAAGAGGTCAGATTTTCCCAAAAAATCCCTTTAATAACACGCTGTATGTCACCTTCAATTTGAATGACAATATTATATAGTCGGTAAGGGGGTGCCACTCTGGTGTCTGCTGTCTCGACAGTAATGAATGTTTCAGTTGCTGTCGCCTCCACATGAGGACGTAGTGCCTCCCGCACTATGGTAACTTCCATGGCGCTGTCTAGGAGTGTCACTGCCCACGTCCAATTCAGGAGTCTCGTTCTCACCGTCTGTGGCATATCTCGCTGTTACAGCGGCAACTTTCTTCTTCTGAAACTGTGGGCGAGAGCGTTGAAATTCTTCTGCTTTCCTCTGACCTGTTGTCGAGGTTGGTCTCGTCCCTGTGGAGCCTCTCGACCCCTTCCTCTATCCTGGCGATCTCCTCCACCAGCCTGCGAAGTTGTTGGTGCCTGTGAAGAACGAGGAGAACGCGAATCAGGGACTTGAAATCTCTCTGGAGATTTAATTCTTGCCCTATCACGTAAATCATAAGTGCGTTCAGAAGAGACTGAAACCGGGGATGCGCCTCGCGACCCCGGCTTCTTCTGTTGCTTGCCCTGTTTTTTTAACCTCCAGCTCTTTTTTAGTAAAAACTGGTTTCTCATCTTTCTCAGATTGAGTTTTTGTTGTAGTTGCGATTGTGTTTGCGATTTAACAAAAGGCTTAACTCCCAGGCTATTGCGGCCAATTGTTTTGTAAGCCTGTGCAATAATTTTCGGTAATTCGCGTGGCTTCTCCGGATCTGGGACCAAAGCCAAAGCATTACCTACTTGAAAGTTAACTGCATCGCCCTTGACATTCGCAAGGATCAAATCAGCTACTACGTCGAACACTCCCACCAGTCTCATCCCTAATTCCACAGCCGCTTCAGGGCCATGTTCATCCTGCACTCGTTTAGTTACAGAGGGGAGAACCGTCATGGAAGGAGTGCCGAAACACTTCGCATATACTGCTGCGAATACCCTACCCCAGTTGTTGCATTCTGCCAACTCGGGGATTAAGTCTTTGGCAAACTAATCGTCAAAATCCTGTGTTTTTCCACGGGAGAGGTATTTGGAAAAACTGCCTCCAGCTGGTCAAATTTTTCTGCAAGCCAATAAGGAAAATCATCCTTATTTTGTGGGCGCTTGCCCATCACCGAATTAACCATGACAGGACTTATGGTTACACCGCCTGTTCCAGCTGGATGGGCTGCAACTCCAGGCGGGGCTCCCTGGATGTTGCCTGTAACATACTGTACTAAAGCTCTATGCACTTGTATCAAAGACGAATGCAAATTACGCAGTTCACCGACTGCCACCGTCATATAACGCGGATGT
The DNA here is from genome assembly GCA_963921515.1 of Calotriton arnoldi. NCBI lineage: Eukaryota > Metazoa > Chordata > Amphibia > Caudata > Salamandridae > Calotriton > Calotriton arnoldi. The sequence continues at coordinate 411,282 of CAWUFW010008576.1, read as the reverse complement.
GGGGTATACCCGGCCAAGACAGGCCAAGTGGCCCCATCAATCGATAAGGGGCCTAAACGAACCGCGGTAACCGGTTGGGGGAGGGTGCCATCAAACCAAACATGGTGTTGCCAAGCCGTGAGCGGTACTTCAAGGTTCCTATATGGTCTATAGTGATTAGGAACTACGGTGGCTGTATATTCATGGAACATATTATCAGTCCCATCCACCGCCGGAAAAGTGACCCAAGAGTAAAACACCTCAAAGTGGTAAGCTGGATCTGCTTGTACCACAAAGATCAGATCGACACCCGCGTCAGGCACTCCATACACTGTTAAGTGAGCCCGGAGCGCTGCGCGGCTATGTGCCGCAATTTGAACAGCCATTTCAGGCTAAAATGTTTCGACAACCTAATATGAGGCAGCACAACTTCAAGCTTGAAAGAACCTATAAAAACGTCAATATAGGAGGTGTATCCGTCACAGACGCTCCCGGAAGCGTCTGCGAAGGGGGTTGTGGACAAGCTCAAGCACTACTCAAGCGTCTCGCAGATAAGCAGCCCACTCGTTGGTTGCGCCATGTTGTAGGGATTCTGCACATACACAGAGCTATGCACAGGATAATAGGACCTCGGAATATAGTGGTGAGCCAACCATAAACCTTAGCACCTAAAACCCCAACCCGACTAGCTGTAGCGTCTCATTAGCAACAATGCTACCAATGATTAGACAACCCAGAACACGGTATCTCTCTCTCTCTCTCTCAGGTCTCGCAGGAGCAAGAACACCCTTTCATCACTCACTCATACCTGTCCACAACGTGCGTAAGAAGAGACACTGTATAGTTTAAAATGTTTATTTCAACTAACGTGCTCTAAGATACAGTACACGTGCCAGTACTATCAGCATAATGCATAAGGATAATATAATCAGTTACAACTCCATAGAATACAAACGGGGAAAGCATTTTATAAAGCAGTGGATATAGGGCTAAATGACCTTACCACCCTCCCCGTGCTAGTAGCTAGTTTATTATAAAAACAGAAGACCTCTGGGCTTGTTCTAGCGAACCCCCATACCTCAATATCTAGATACAAGATTTACATCATCAGACAAGCACAGCTCTTCTCTCTGGAAAGGTTTTTCTCCAAGTGTCTCTAACAGTGAAATCACAATATTAAAAGCACACGAATTTCTCCAGGGCAGCTGTACCTAGTGTTATGTCTAAGGGCGAGGGACTGGCCAGATCATCAAAAACAAGGGACGTTGTTTTTCGACCTTGTACATGTAGTGCAGACGTAGCCCAAAGGAAACAGGAGAAAAGGTGAAAGACAGAAATGCAGACAGTTCTAAAACAGCCGGGCAGAAGCAGAGGCTGAAAAAACAACGGCACAAAGTAACGTGCGCAAAAAGGCATCATGGCAGCCAGGCCTAAGTCAACGTAGCAAGGCAGTCCAGGAGGCCACAAACCACAAGACAGGGGCTTCAAACCTTCAGTAGTAATCTAGTGCCCCCAGAACTCTTTTTTCATTTTAGGCCACTGTACTTTTTGAAATGATATTTCAGCATCTCCTACTATCAACTAAAACAGTATCTTTCTGAGTTCTTTAACACGGCACCCATCTTATTTTGGCTTAGGGCCTGATTATGATGTCGCACCGTTGCGGTCTCTGGACCGACCAACCTCTAGTCGGCAGTCCCGTCACTGCTATTACAATACGACCCCACATGGTGTGGTCGCAGATACCCATTTCTCTATGGGAGCTTGTGCTGTGGCTGTAAACCAGCCTTAGCACAAGCTCCCATAGAGAAATGGGGGATTCTGTTAATCCCTGCACTGAGTGGCAGGCACCTCAAGGTGCCTGCCACACATGCAGGGATTAACAGGGGGCACCATAGGTGCCCCCTTGGCCCCCAACCAGGCACCCAAAGTCACTTTCCAACAGGCTTTCCATGTTGGAAAGCCCGGCACGGAAAGCCTGTCGTAAATTGACATCATAATCCCGATGGCGGAAACGCTGTCACATATGGATTACATGCCGGAGAAGAGCACTGAAAATTTTCAGACACTCACCCAGTTCATGGAGTGTCTGAAAAGTGTCCGAAACTTTACTGCGCTCTGACCATCATCTCCTTGTGTTTGCTTTGTTCGCCATAAGTTGGCAGGGTATACCCAGGTGTGGGTCCCTCACTCACTTTGCCACTGGATTCAAGCCAGCCTGGCTGATGAGGGGTGTTACCCCGAAACCGGTCCCAGGATGCTTGTTTCCAGTCCAGGGAAGACCTGGCTTGGCAGTTCTGGTTGGACTGTTCCCATGAGGAACAGGGTCAAGACTGAGGGGCCGATTCCGATCTCGGTCGGAGGCGCACCCAATACTATTCGGTCGGGAAAAAAGCCATGCGAAAGCCAGTTTCCCGACCGATCCGTACAGCACACCGAACGAGCAAGTACGATGCGCACAACAGCAAAAATTCCGGCCGAGCCGTACTCACCCAAACCAGGTCCTGTTCTCCGACCGAGGCGAATCCGGAAACGCCGAATCGAGTCGCACGGAAGGGAAAATGCAGCCCCGTCCGGCCGGACAAGTACGATGCGCTTTCCGTACGCGCCGAACCCGTCGCTACGCACGGCACGTCAAAGCATCCGGGAGAGGCGCACATAAGCTCCGAATCGCGCCACAACACGATCCACGGCTACGAGACGAACACAGCACAGACGAGGACGACGCGAAGCGACGAGGACGAAGCGAAGCGACGAGGACGAAGCCAAGCGACGAGGACGACGCGAAGCAACGAGAAGGACGAACGACACGAACCAACCATGAATCCCTTCGTCCCGATCATACCAATATTCTACATCTACTACCGGAACAGGCACGGACGCGTACGGCGCAGAAGGTAAGTCAGACACCAACCACAAAACACATACAACACGTACACGACACATCACACACATACACGGGGAATCTGAATATACTTGCAACAGCAGCACCATAGGGGCGGGATGCCCATCACCAATGCCACATATGCACACAGGGGCCTGAATGCGCGCCACCACCCCAACCCAGGGGGCTGGATGCCAACCACCACAACCACCCTTAGCCAGGGGGTGCCAAATGCCCACCACCACTACCACCCTTAGCCAGGGGGCAGGATGCCCACCACTACTACCACCCTCACCCAGGGGGGCAGGATGCCCACCACTACTACCACCCTTAGCCAGGGGGCAGGATGCCTACCACTACTACCACCCTCACCCAGGGGGGCAGGATGCCCACCACTACTACCACCCTTAGCCAGGGGGCAGGAAGCCTACCACTACTACCACCCTTAGCCAGGGGGCTGGATGCCTACCACTACTACCACCCTTAGCCAGGGGGCAGGATGCCTACCACTACTACCACCCCCACTCATAGGATGGACAATGCATGACACAACAAGCACACCACAACCTAGGGAATGCAAGATTAAGACATCCCCCCACCACCATGACAAGCGTGTGAGCAGGCTGTGTCAAATGCCTACAACACCGAACATGACATTGAACATACAATGTGACCCCCTAGCACATGTGCCACACATATATGTGTGTGGCACCCACAATGCAAGCAGCCCATGACCATTGTGGCAATGGGGCCTAAACCCCCATCATCACAGTGACCAAAAGGCAAGTGTGGGGTCCATAGCTGAAGCACATTTTGACCATTGTGGCAATGGGGTCTAAACCCCCATCATCACAGTGACCAAAAGGTAAGTGTGGGGTCCATAGCTGAAGCACATTTTGACCATTGTGGCAATGGGGTCTACACCCTCATCATCACAGTGACCAAAAGGTAATTGTTAACAAAGAAAGAGCTGCAACTGCCAAACTGCATGGATCATTCCTGGTCACAGAACCAAAAACTCATCTGTGGCAAAGTAGTGTATGTGTCCCATTGCAACATAAATTGGGGGAGCCAAATACTGCAGTGCAAATGAAACATTCCTTTGGCCATGTGCAGACAAACAACACCCATGGGGGCTGAGACCGTCAACAGTCATCAATGACACAATGACAGAAGTGACCATCAGAATGCAGAACCACATATTTGCACCAATGGGCACACAAATGCAGATACCCTGTGGAGACAGCAGATGTGAGGTGAACAGATACCATACCATGGCAGCAATGGGACACACAAACCATGATCACTGTGCTGACCGATGACCTAGGAGTCCCAGGGACAGCAGGGGAAACACACCAAACAACATACAGCCAATGGCACACCCAAGATATGCCAATGCAGTGGTGCAGATGCACAAACACAAACAGGCAGACCAACACTGTCATCATACACAGCAGGTGAGGGGTGGGGGTGCCAGTGTCCCCAGGCAACAACACAACACATGAGGAGAGCTGAATACCAATCATACAGATGTGCATACACTGCCACACTAAGCTAACTCATGGATCCAAATCCCCTATGTGGGCAAGCAGGCATTGACAGGTGAGAGGGAGCACAAAACACACATGTCACACAGGCACGTAGGAACAACAACTGACACAGCAAGTCACAGACACACCACAGCACCACCCCCAGGGCCCCCACAATGTGGTGACCCTGGGCTGAAGAAAAATACCACTGTGATGACAAAGCTAAATGTCGTTCACACTGTGAACCACAGTCAGGTGTCCTGAGCAACTAACTACCATCACACCTACACAAGCACAAATCAATCAGCATGGCCAGTAAGCCAAGGCCAACATGGAGGCAGGGGACTAGCCGGGCAACAACTCTCATCTGCACACACTCAACACCACACCCCTCGACCTCCAACAATGTGCAGCAGTGAAGTACACATGCACTGGTGACATTGCACATGCACCCATGACTATTCCAGGGTGGTGGGTGGGAACCAAGGTGTAGAAACACATCACACATGGACACTCAACAAGACTCCTGAATGTCTGACACACTGCACACTACTCTGTACATGGACATGACGGCAATACCACACCGACCAATGGGATCCCAGCCACAGTCACACACCAATGAAGAAGCCAAGGTCACCCACAAAGAACACACATAGACAACAACCAACATTGCAGCCCGGACCCTAAGGAGTGCCAGCAGTCACACACACAACGTGTCACAATCACTGAAAGATAACACAAACTGGAAATCACATGACAGGGGCAAACAACAAGTGCCAAAGGGAAACCTGACTGTGACCCATCTGCGTCAGCACACAAACTCTGCCCTGACAGCAAACACACCTATGGGTGACACCCTGATGACCAGTAATGTGCCATGCACCCACATCACAGAGAACACAGGGAGAAGACTTTGGGGGAACATAGCTCAAGTCAGCAAGCATCACAAACAGGTACAACACTAGGGATCACAGCATGCGCAGATGAATGGAAGTGAACACACAGACATGCACATACAACACACACCTTGGGCGCAGGCAATGTCACACGTGTACACACTGCCATGAGGGGACTCCACTCCTGTGTGAGGAAAGCTGTGCCATATGTTGCCTCAGTAGGGCCCCATCATGTCAGCTGAGCACTTGGTCACACAATCAACAATTAGCACCAAATGAGGGCTCCCATCACATCAGCCTGGTCATGGATGTGCCAACGGAATCATCAGCACAGATCCAACACACTTGTATAGCAATGTTGCACTGACTACACGGATGAGTCCCTCCCCATTGATGCCCAAACCTGCATGTCCACTGGAGATGGCAACACGGTCAGGGAAGTAGACAAATGCAACGATGGCAGGCACAACAGATGTGCAGGGGTGGAAGCCACAGATATGAAATTGCCAATGTAAGTAGGAAACCCATTGCCAAATACTGAACACATGACACCCTCAGATGCTGCTATTGATGACATGGATACACCACATGATAGGACACATTCCCCCTGGACCACATGGGTTCCTGCACAGTAACACTTCATAATCATGAGACCAGATATCACCATCACTGCAGCAAGGGCATGGTTAGCTGCACCAACAACATGTACATCTGAAGCATGAGCACTAGAGAAAAGAAAGTTGCTTTATTCAGCATATGTGTTGAGGCCAAACGAAGTCCTGAAAAAGAGCAAAGGCCAATGGCCAGTCCATTGTCAAAGTTCAAACAGGGTGACACTGGCAGATGTCACCCTACGCATGCCTGCACAATACCAGGGACAATCCACTAGGAGGGGCAACCGGGGGGCAGGCCAGGCACCGCAGGGACAGGATCAGGGCTCACCAGGGGGAGTCAGGGAAGGGGTGGTGGGTGCAGGAGAGCCACTGACAACTGCAGTGGAGGTGTCTGACATGGTGTGTGCCGGCACAACTGGGGGCATGACACAGATGTCGTGGGTGCCGGCACAACTGCAGTGGACCCTGCAGATGGGGTGGACAGGTCCGCCACTGCAGTGCCCAAGTCAGACAGGGCGGTAGTGGACTCCACTGCAGTGCCTACCTCCAGGGGAGGAGAATGGGGAACAGGCAAGGTGGGTTGGACAGAGGGGGGGACACCCTCACCACATCAGTGGCACAGACAAGCGCAGCGGGGGGTGTGGTGCTGGGAGAGCAAGTGGCAGGGGGAGAAGGCCGGAGCATCTTGGGGATGGTATATCTGTGGGTGGGGGAACCTGGGGCAGGGTGTGGTGGGGGCACCTGTGCAGTGGGGGCCTGAGGGATGGAGGACGGAGACCTTGTGCCTGAGCTGCAGGGTGGTGGCGGGGTCTTGCTCTTAGCACTCCGGGGGACTTGCGGGTGGGGGCCTCAGTCCGTCTGCGCCTGGGGGAGGGTGTCCGGGGCGAGGGGCACTCTGCTCCGTGTGGGTGGGCTTCCTCTTCCCCCGGGATGCTGGAGCAGCTTCATCGGTGGGGAAGAGGCCGAGGTCACAGAGGAAGAGCTGCTGTGACTTTGGGGTTGCAGGTGAGGCAAGGGAGGGTGCTTTGGAGGGAGAGGGAACTGAGGACTGCGCAGTGCATGTGGATGCGTGTGTGTGTTCCAGGGCCCCATCCCCTGTGAGTCTGGCTTCAGTCCCCTGAATGTGCGTGCGTGTGCGTTTTGTCATTGGCGTGTGTGTCAGTGTGCTGGATGTGTGTGTGCTGGTGTGTGCCTGTGCCAGTGTGTGTGTGCCTGGGATGGGTAAGGTGCTGGGGAGTGTGGATGGAGCAGAGGCAGGAGGGGTGAGGGACCGTTTGAGGAGGGACACTGCTGCCGTCAGGGAGGAGTCCATGGACCTATTGCCCCTCTGTAGGTCAGACATGCCCGATGAGATGCCCTCCATGAACGACACCAGCTGAGTCAACAGCGCGGTGTGCGCATGGAGGACACTCAGCATGGCTGTCTGCCCTACATGGAGCTGGCGAAGGAGGTACACAGACTCCTCACTCAGGGCAGCAGGGGACACAGGGGCAGGGGGTGCGGTGCCTGGCCCAAAGGAGACACGCTCCCGGACATGGGAGCCTCCACGGACCTGGGGAATGGGAGCCGATGGGAGGGCGGTGGTGGTGCTGGTGGTGGCGGGGACAGCAACACTAGCTGGGGTGTGGTGGCTGCTGACACCCGCCTCCACAAGGGAGTCATCCTCCGAGTTGCTCTGGTCCTCAGCTGAGGTGGATGCTGCTGAGGACTCCTCGGTGTGGCTCCCCTCGCCCTCCGTGCCACTGGGTCCCTCCGACCACTCCTCGGCTGCTGACCCAGTCTGGCTCTCCGGCTCCTCCTGGTCCGTGGAGCTGTCCCCTTCCGTGGCCGTGGATGTATCTGCAAACAATGGGGAAACAGACAGACATCAGTCACCTGCACCAAACGCACACACCACTGTGAGCACAGCACATTACAGAGCAAGCCCTGGCATCATTAGTTGTACATTGCTAAAAGTGCCCTAATTGAACAGGAGAAGTCAATTGTCAGTCTGATGCCAAGCATGGCACTCACATCCCACATGGCCTTGCACCCATCTGTCTGGTGTCTGTTGGATTGCAACACCCCAGTGTTGACACATGCACCAAGTACACAGTAGTTGGACAGTGCAGAGGACACGGTGTGGACACATCACAGCTCTTGCCACTGAGTCAGTACAGGTTTACGGATGTAAGGGATGCCCAGAGTCAAATAGGAAATGCATGTGATGCATACCAGCGACAGACACCATGATGCACCCATGTCCTGATAGCCAGCGCCACTATGGTGTGCATGTAGCACATGTCACTCCCCTGCAGGATCACCAATCAGTAGACACATGCCATGGCGGAGGCATGACTGCAAAGTCATACATCACTGTCTCAGTGATGTATGACTTTGCAGCCAGACAACAACACTCTGCACTGTGTCACAATAGTAGGTCATGGGGAATGCAAGTCCTGGAGCTGCACAAGTGCACATGTACATCCCCCCCACAACACATCCTCTTAACCCTCATCTGTCCAGGTCATACCTATTGGACATATGGGAGACCTGTGACACTACCCTCTGAACCTGAGCCCCTCACACTCTGCTGTGCATGGGGAACAGCTGCCTGAACTTCACATTTACATGCCCCAGTCTGCATGGGCAGCTGATCAGACACCTATGTGTCACACAAGTATCGTCTCCTATGGTCACATCTCCAGTGGCATGCTGAGCCCCTACCAAGAAACTCCACAGCAGTCCTGGCGACTAATCCACAGCACACTGACACAGAGGCAGACACCTGAGGGGTCAAATCACTGTGCACAATGTGTCCTCTGATACACGGGAGTGGGAGTACAGAGTGTATTGTATGGCCTGGAGTAGGCATGACTGTCCAGCCCCACATGAATGAGGGATGAGCCCTGGACTGTAGGCAGCTGGCTAAGTATGTGTGACACACGTCATATACATACTCCTGGGGCCCAAACATTGTTCCCACCCGCAGCATGGGTGTGTGCCAGGTACCCCAGCCACATGTGGTGGATCAGCTCAGCAATTGGACCACAGATCAAAGTAACACGCTGAATACATGTCAGAATACAGGCATTGTGTAAGCAATGGACCCACCCATGATGCCCACCACAGAGTCAGGGAAACAGATGCTGTCTCCCACCTTGAGTCAAGCAAACTGCAAGGACACAGTCCTAAGTGACAGAATTCCCTGCATGTAAGGGCCACACCTGGGTATCAGATGAGGAGTGGGCAGTGCACAATAGAGGGACATGGCTCCTGGACAACATGACTGCTGTACTGTGGCAGTTCAACCTGGCCCGAGGAGGGCACATAACATGTTAGACAGAGTACACAGTGCAGTCTTTGACTCACCCCCTCCTTGCTGCTCTCTGGCCTTCAGCTGCCCATCCAGGTCTGGAAAGACCACCGCCAGGATCCTGAGCATGTGGGGGGTCAGGGTCCGTGTTCCGCCCCTCCTGCGAGGAGGCGACAGCTTCAGCTGGACCCGTGCAATCCTCCGGGTCCAGCCCCGAAGGTCCTGCCACCTCTTTTGGCAGTTGCGGATCCGGCGCTTGTAGACCCCCACGGACCGGACAGCCCGGACGATGTCCTTCCAGATCTCATGCTTCCGATGGGCAGAAGCCTGTCAGGATGACAAAGTGATAAGGCCATTACTACACATGCAACATATCCGTGCATGACACAGTTGCATATACATGTCGCAATCACAGGGGCACATGGTGTACCCAGGCAGTGCACGGCTGCCCATGGACAGTTTTCCAGAAGTCACTACATGGTATCATAGCATGGGGAGTAAAACCCTGTTCAGAAGCACTGTCACTGCACCATACCTGTCCAGTGCAAGTCACTACACACTATGGGGGGTGACAACTACTCAGTGAGCCTGCTAGCCAGTGGTGTGCTGACTCTCAGCCTTGCTAGTCAGACAAAATGCACATTCAGAAAGGCAGTGCACAGAACACTCACCTGCTCCCCTGGTGTCCCATACAGCTTGCTGTACTGTGGAAGTAGGCTGTCCAGCAGGGCCTGGTTCTCTTCAAGGCTGAAGGCTGGGGCTCTCTCCACAGTACGTGCCATTGCAGGGTCCAGAGGGGCAGAGACAGCAGCAGTGCAGTGGCAGATGTCGTCCTGGAGCATGTAGTGCAGGCAAGTGGGCTCTCAGGGGAACATGCAGCAATATATATGTGCTGGAGAGGCAGATACTGTCCCTTGTGTCCAAAGTGATAGGTCCAAGTCGTTTGCATCTTCTGAATCTGGCCAATCCATGGAATAGCAGCACCAAAACACGCCCACAGCATCCTTCAAAATTTCAACTTCATGACATACATGATTTTGCAACATTGTTGTGGGTGACCAACTGATTTTCCAGCAACCGACTCGTTCGAATATTCGAAAACGCGTCCGTTGCCAGGCAAGCCCATTGTCAATGGGTGCGCACCGATCGGTCCATTGAGGTACAACGCGCACAGGGGTACAACGCGTACCCGCACACATTGAATGCAATGGGCCGGCCGGAGGCACCGATCGGTCCATTGCAGTACAACGCGCACAGGGGTACAACGCGTACCCGCACACATTGAATGCAATGGGCCGGCCGGAGGCACCGATCGGTCCATTGCAGTACAACGCGCACAGGGGTACAACGCGTACCCGCACACATTGAATGCAATGGGCCGGCCGGAGGCACCGATCGGTCCATTGCTGTTCAACGCGCACAGGGGTACAACGCGTACCCGCACACATTGAATGCAATGGGCCGGCCGGAGGCACCGATCGGTCCATTGCAGTACAACGCGCACAGGGGTACAACGCGTACCCGCACACATTGAATGCAATGGGCCGGCCGGAGGCACCGATCGGTCCATTGCAGTACAACGCGCACAGGGGTACAACGCGTACCCGCACACATTGAAAGCAATGGGCCGGCCGGAGGCACCGATCGGTCCATTGCTGTTCAACGCGCACAGGGGTACAACGCGTGCACCGCACACATTGAATGCAATGGGCCGGCCGGAGGCACCGATCGGTCCATTGCAGTACAACGCGCACAGGGGTACAACGCGTACCCGCACACATTGAATGCAATGGGCCGGCCGGAGGCACCGATCGGTCCATTGCTGTTCAACGCGCACAGGGGTACAACGCGTACCCGCACACATTGAATGCAATGGGCCGGCCGGAGGCACCGATCGGTCCATTGCAGTACAACGCGCACAGGGGTACAACGCGTACCCGCACACATTGAATGCAATGGGCCGGCCGGAGGCACCGATCGGTCCATTGCAGTACAACGCGCACAGGGGTACAACGCGTACCCGCACACATTGAAAGCAATGGGCCGGCCGGAGGCACCGATCGGTCCATTGCTGTTCAACGCGCACAGGGGTACAACGCGTACCCGCACACATTGAATGCAATGGGCCGGCCGGAGGCACCGATCGGTCCATTGCAGTACAACGCGCACAGGGGTACAACGCGTACCCGCACACATTGAATGCAATGGGCCGGCCGGAGGCACCGATCGGTCCATTGCAGTACAACGCGCACAGGGGTACAACGCGTACCCGCACACATTGAATGCAATGGGCCGGCCGGAGGCACCGATCGGTCCATTGCAGTACAACGCGCACAGGGGTACAACGCGTACCCGCACACATTGAAAGCAATGGGCCGGCCGGAGGCACCGATCGGTCCATTGCTGTTCAACGCATCACTGTACATGTGACTGGCATATGTCAGCATGCCTGTCTCAGATGGACATATGCCAGCCACAGATAGCTCCCAGGGAGTGAGGGGCACACCTACATCACGACAGCCTGTCCAAACCTTATCATAAGGCATGTAAGGCTGCATTTCCTATTGTGTGTATGTTGGTGTACATTTTGTCCTGTGGGTGTCACCTGTGGGCAGCCACCCCCAGGCTGTGCACGTGTTAATGGGGACAGGATCCTGGGTGTTACGTGTACGTGACCACTGTGATGTGCAACTGTTCATATCTGTGCATGTGCCATGGTCACATTTCACAGTGGTGTTTGTGTATGTCATGTCACATACCCCGTGAGTCCCATGTGGGACGGTATGTTTGAGCCAGGGTGTCCCAGTGGCACAATAGTGATGGCCCTCCACAGTCTTTGTGCATGTAGTGTTTACAATGTCTCTGATTTCATGTGCACAATGGGAGACAGTCTCCACATCCACGTTGTGTGTGCATGGACTCTGATGTTGTGCGTGTGTGTCACAGACGTCCATGGCTCTCCTGCCATGGCAAGTGTGGCCACTACCTGTGGGGGTCATGTTTGTTTTGTTGTGGTGTACACATGATACTCCAGGTGATGCCAGTGTCCATGTGGCATTACAGGGTCCCTGGGAATGTGCCTGTCGTTGAGCTGTGGTGCCTGGGGCACATCTGTCCTCACATGTCACTGGGGGGGTGACTGTGACACAGCATCATGATATCCAATGGGCCAACCTGGGACAAATTGATGCCACCTGTAGGACCGTGTTGACAGATGTTGGCCATGTATGTACCATACATGTCGTTCCGGTACTGCACACTTCATGTAGTTGTGCCTCATGATGATGTATGTTGGGATCTTGAGTGTGTTCAATGCCGCATATGTGGGGTGACTGACGATCTTGCTTACTTCTCCTCTGCACTGCAGGGCTCCTGCTGTCCATCGGCCATTCCCAGACCTGGCAACGATGGTGGAACGGGACAGCATCCGACGGTACCGCTTCACCAGGCAGCTGATTGAGGATTTGGCAGTGCAGTTGTCCCCACATTTGCAGCCTGGCCGGCCGTATCCTACAGCGCTGACCCCCAAGGTGAAGGTGATGGCAGCCCTACACTTCTTTGCCACCGGTACCTTCCAACATACTGTGGCGTCTGCTGGTGGGATGTCACAGACCATGTTCAGCCGTGTGCTCCGCGATTTCTTGGCGGCAATGTTGCTCTTCCTGAACCGGTACATCTATTTCCCTAGACTGCGACGACTCACTGACGTGAAGAGTGACTTTTATGCCCTGGGGAGGATGCCGCATGTCATTGGCTCCATTGATGGGACACATGTGGCTTTGGTACCACCACAGGCCCAGGAGCAGGCCTACAGGAACCGCAAGCACTACCACTCGGTCAATGCACTGGTGGTGTGTCTTGCAGACATGACCATCACACACGTGTGTGCCCGTTTCCCTGGTTCAGCACACGATGCCTTTGTGATGAGGAGTAGTCGCATCCCCAGGTTGATGGCACAGATGCAGAACCAGCGTGCCTGGCTTGTCGGTGTGTACTGACTTTGTGCCATTGTGTGTGATCTGATCTGTAGTATTCCGCCCACTTTTCCAAGTCAGCTGATGTGCACTTGTCTGTCCGTAGGTGACTCGGGATACCCCAACATGCCGTGGTTGCTGACACCCCTCAGGAACCCTGTGACACCTGCCCAGATGCGCTACAATGAGGCACATGGTCGGACCAGGAGAGTGATTGAGCGGACCTTTGGTCTCCTGAAGAGCCGCTTCCGCTGCCTGGACAAGACCGGAGGGTCCCTCCCATATGCCCCTGCGAAAGTGTGCAAGATTATCATCGTCTGCTGCATGCTCCACAACCTGGCAGTGCGGAAGGAGTTGCCTCTCATCCAGGATGACGATGACCAACATCCGCCACCTGTGGAGGATCCTGGCCTGGAACACGATGCCAGTGACGATGATGATGATGATGGTGATGGTGATGTCCGCACACAGCTCATCACCAACTTCTTTAGCTGAATGTGAGTATCCTGAGGTGTCATGTCAATGATGTGAGTTGGCATGATGTGTGGGTGGTGCTCTGGTGCTGTTGGAGTGTGTCCATGGGCTACTTGACTGGATGTGTGTTGCGATGTGTGCTTACAGGTGGGCTGTACTCCCCAACAGTGTTCACATGCTAACTTGGTTCTGGGTGGGTATCTTGTAACATGTATTGTGCATGAGTTTTGCTGTTCTGTCCTGTACTCCATTGCTTTTGACTGTGTGTCATTTCTGTCCTTCACAGGGTACTTTCAGATTCGTTTGGTCAACTGTGTCCACCGACAACGTGATTGCACATCCAGGCTGGTAGCTGTTGTGTCCCTACAGGTGATGTGCGCCACACCCATGGACTTCCTTCTGTCTACAGTTGTTGACTGTGTGCCCGCTACCAGGTGGGGTTACCTTGCATCTGTAGTGGTTACGGCATGTTGCTACTGTGTAATAAACCTGTGCTTCACTTAGTGATGTGCGTTGTCTGTGGTCACACATTTGACTGCCATTTGCTTACTGCACCTGTGGGCTACTTGACTACAACTGGGAATGGGTGTGGTGTCTGTGCATTGCACCGTCTTCCCTGGCAACATCAGTGTAGGCAATGAGTCAGATGGCCTAGGTGTGTATGTGTTGTGTAGCCCTGGTGGTGTGTCTCCCTCATATGTGTCACGTTGCCTGTACTCACATGCCTGTGTTGTCCTTGCTGTTGCAGTTCGCATACACAGTGTAATTTTGTTGTTCATCATCCCCATAACAGCACCCACGTTGGAATCACGACAGAGGCAAGTATGGTGTATTATTGTGTTTATTGTGATACATCTGTGATAATAGTGCATAGGATGGATTGTGCTGTACATGAATCTTGCAATCCCAAGTTCCTAGATGAATAGAAAGTCCAGGTAGACAGGATCCCCAGTATCGGGGCCACAGTTGTCTGACACATTGTTCCAACTTGTACTCCCCATGCAATGTGTGGGAGTAGTGTTGCCATCAACAGGGTGAACAGTCTGTGCACAAAGGCGAAAATCCAGAACAGGTTCAGGCTTCCTGGGAGTTGCGCTTGGCCATCAGCCTCTCACTTTCCCCTCCTCGGACGACCCCTCTTCTTGGGGGGGGCCCTCAAGTGCAGGCTGCTGCGGTGCAGGGGACTCTCCGCCAGAGTCCTCCTCCCTCCCTGTGGCAGTTGCAGTTTGTTCGGTACCAGATGTTGTTGGCACACAGGGAGGTGTGGACTGGTTGCTGTTCATCTGGCGGAGGCATTGTAAAATGTCCCTGTGCACCGCCGTCATCTCATGTAGTACATCCCACTTGGACTCCACGCGGGTCATGTGGGAGTCCACACGTGACATGTGGGAGTCCACACGTGACATGTGTGACTCCACATGGGACATGTGGGAGTCCAAGCGGGCATGATGGGCAGCCTGCTGCTGTTTGATGTCTCTGAGGAGCCCCACTACCTGGCTGAGCTCTCCGGTGCTGGACTGGTACGCATCAGCTATGCGTACCAGTTGTGGGTCTTCATGCACACCAGCAACGTCTGCAAGCAGCGACCTCTGTCTCCCACCCCTCCCACCACCCCTGCTGACATGTGCAGTGTGTGCAGTTGCACGCACAGATAACCCTGGTCCACCTCGGGGTTGGTGGTGGTGGTGGTGTCCATGGCCCCAGGTTGGTCCAGGGTCACTGCGCTGGTGTTGTTCCTTATTCTGTCCATGTCGGCAGGGATGGTATTCGTGGTGACAGTCGTTGGAGGGGTGGGTGCAGGGGGTGCAGCTGGTGGACCTGCTGGTGCTGCAGCTGGTGGTCCTGCTGGTGCAGCATGTTGACTTGCACCGGATGTGCCAGGTTGTTCTTCATCGTCCGAGGAGGACAGAGGCTGTACGACGCCAGTGAGCTCGGCATCCTCTTGAGCCTGGGACTGGGACTCCTCAGCGTCTGCTGCTGTGTCCCTATCATCACCTGTTTTTGGGAGACACAAACAATGTATGTCATGTTTCTGCAGGCATCAGTGGTTGACACACCTGACAGTTGTGACTGTGCCTCGGGGTGCGGGCCTGTACATTGTATTGTCCTAAGTCGTCACAGTCAGGGGTTGATATTGGTGTGGCACATTGTCCTGCATTATTTGGGCATTTCTATGTATTCTCTGGGGTGTGAACATGGTCTGCATTGATTGTGTTTGGTTGACAGCCAGACCTCCTTCCCACCCACCCACCCACCCAGTCAGTTATCCCACCATGGAACGTGCTTGCATTGCAGGGAGTGTAAGTTGTCTCTCAGGATGTCAGTCAGAGGTGTCCTGCTGTTTGTTGGTGCACAGTTGGCAGCAGGGCCTTGTGCTCCCCACAGCAGTAGCCAGTGTCAGCCATCTTGTGAGTCCTTCTCCACTCCCTGTGATGTGAGCATGGTTCAGGGTGGTGTTGATGGGACAGTTGTGAGGCTGAGCAATGTCTGTGACTACCACTCCCATCATGCTATTGCCTCCACCCCCTTCCCAGCATGCCCATGCTTCCTTCCTTTTGACTCTGCTTCCCTGTGGGGTGGGCTGGCTGTGCTGACAGGATGGCTGGGAGTGTTGTCCTGGCAGTTGTTTGGCTAAGAGTCCCAAGAGTGTCCCTGTGCTTCACACAACATAACCCAGGGTGGTGGTGCTTTGTGGGATCTTGTGTTAGGATGGAGGGCATTGCATTCTACCAGGTGGGTACTGTGGAGTTTGTGTTGGGGGGGGTGTGAGGGGAGGTGCTGGTGACTATGGTCAGTGCTGCAAGTCCCCCTTCCCACCCAGCCAGCCGGATATCCCACCATGGAACGTGCTTGCATTGCAGGGAGTGTAAGTTGTCTCTCAGGATGTCAGTCAGTGGTGTCCTGCTGTTTGTTGGTGCACAGTTGGCAGCAGGGCCTTGTGCTCCCCACAGCAGTAGCCAGTGTCAGCCATCTTGTGAGTCCTTCTCCACTCCCTGTGATGTGAGCATGGTTCAGGGTGGTGTTGATGGGCCAGTTGTGAGGCTGAGCAATGTCTGTGACTACGACTCCCATCATGCTATTGCCTCCACCCCCTTCCCAGCATGCCCATGCTTCCTTCCTTTTGACTCTGCTTCCCTGTGGGGTGGGCTGGCTGTGCTGACAGGATGGCTGGGAGTGTTGTCCTGGCAGTTGTTTGGCTAAGAGTCCCAAGAGTGTCCCTGTGCTTCACACAACATAACCCAGGGTGGTGGTGCTTTGTGGGATCTTGTGTTAGGATGGAGGGCATTGCATTCTACCAGGTGGGTACTGTGGAGTTTGTGTTGGGGGGGTGTGAGGGGAGGTGCTGGTGACTATGGTCAGTGCTGCAAGTCTCCCTTCCCACCCAGCCAGCCAGCCAGATATCCCACCATGGAACGTGCTTGCATTGCAGGGAGTGTAAGTTGTCTCTCAGGATGTCAGTCAGTGGTGTCCTGCTGTTTGTTGGTGCACAGTTGGCAGCAGGGCCTTGTGCTCCCCACAGCAGAAGCCAGTGTCAGCCATCTTGTGAGTCCTTCTCCACTCCCTGTGATGTGAGCATGGTTCAGGGTGGTGTTGATGGGACAGTTGTGGGGGTGAGCTATGTCTGTGACTGTGACTCCCATCATACTATTGCCTCCACCCCACTTCCCGGCATTCCCATACTTACTTGCTTTTGTGGGGAGTTCAGTGTGTGTGGGTGTGAGGGCAATGGCAAGATGGCTGACAGTGGTGTCCTGCTGTTGGTTGGTGTGCAGTTCCCAGCATGCCCTTGTGCTCCCCACAGCAGTAGCCAGTGTCAGCCATCTTGTGAGTCCTTCTCCACTCCCTGTGATGTGCGCATGGTTCATGGTGGTGTTGATGGGACAGTTGGGGGGGGGCAATATGTGTGACTGCGACTCCCATGATGCTATTGGCTACACTGACTTGGCCAGCATACACAGAATTCCTTCCTTTGAGTGGTCTTCACTGTGTGTTGGTGTTGTTGTGGTGGCTACATGTGTGGATGTGTGTGTTAGTTCTATTTGTGCCACTGCCTAGCTGTAGTTGTGGTTGTGTTTGTACATGTGTTGGCACAGTTGGATGTGACTTTTTTGATGGCATGTGTTGTGTTTATCTGACTGACATACACATTTTGGGATGATTCTGTTCTAGTTGCTGTGTAATTGCTATGAGTGCATGGTTTGACTCTCCCCTTGACAGTGATGTGTGTGTTTTGTGGCAGTTTATTGTGTACATTTGTTGTGTACTCACCAGGCTCTGGGATGTCCTCTAGTCCATATACGCTCACTGGCGGAAGGATGGCCCGCACCTTCTCCTCCCAGGGCCTGAGGTATACTGGCTTGGCAGGAGGGCCACTGCCGGTGTATTGGCTCAGGTGGTAGTCTTTCTTGAGCAGCTCCCGGACCCTCCTGCGCACGTCATACCACCTGTTCTGGATGTCCGTCTTTGTGCGCCGACATGGTGATTGGGCGTTCACCCTGTTGATGATCCTCTCCCACATCTTGGTTTTCTGCGACATGGGGGTCTGTTGGACCAATGTGCCAAACAGCTGTGGCTCCACCCTGAGGATCTCGTCTACCAGGACTTCCAATTCACAATCTAGAAACTTGGGATTCTTCTTGGGGGGCATGGTGATGGTTGGTGATGGTGGGTGATGTGTGTGTTGGTGTGCAGGTGAGGGTGTGTGGGTGTGTGTTGTGCTGGGTGTATGTGAGGTAGGTATTTGTTGGTGTGCTGCTGGTGTGTGGCTTGTGTGAGGGATGAGCTGTGGGTGTGTGGTTGCTTTCTCTTGGGTGCTGGCAGTGGAATGGCATTTGCAAAGGCTCATGGTAGTGATTTGTGTCCTTTATATAGGTGGAGTTGTTGGTGTGTCTTTGTTCTCTGTCCCCACCCCCCCAGTATTTATTGGCTTGGTAATTGCTTGTTTGGCCTTTTTTTGGTTGATTTTTCCTTTGTGCTGTTTGTGTATGTTGGAAACGTTCTTGTGACCGAGTCGGACCCTGCATTGGTCTCGTACGGTGTTTTCCGTTTCGTTCACGCTGTGTTTGTGCAGTTTTGTATGCTGCGTACGCGTCGGTCGCGGTGTATTGTGTTGCTTCGGCTCGGTTTTGTATGCGTGTCGGTCGTACGGCTTGTCCTCCGTCCGACTCGGTCGTGTTTTTCGCGCCTTGCATCGTACTTTGCAGGTTGGAGTTGGCGGGTACGATTCGGTCGGATTTGTTCCGGGTGCGTGTCGGTCGGTTGGATTCGCGTGTTTTTCCGGCCGGATTGCTATTTTCCGAGCGGCTCGGTCGGTCGGCTTGGTTTCCTGACGTGTCGGTCGGATTTATCGCGGCTTGCATCGTACTTGGCGTGTCGGGCGCCACTGGTACGTGTCGGTCGGTATTTTTTCCGGATCCGAGTCGGTCGGTGCTTTTTCCGGCCCGAATCAGAATCGACCCCTGATTTGGATATGGCTGGATCTGACCTGGGGTGGAGAAGTGAGCTAACGAACGATTATGGATTCAACCCAGATCTGTGACTGGGTGTGAGTGTCTGAAAAGTTTTACCACACCGTCCATCATCTCCTTCTGTTTGAGTGGAAATTTATACTCATAGGTTTATGAATATCATTTTGTAGTCCTTTAGTAGTATTCTGAGAGTACTACTAAACATACTTTGAAATGCAGTTTTTGAATTGGCTCCTAAGAGTGCAAGTGTACAACCTGACAAATCCAAGATGCTGTTTGTAGGGAGGATGTAAAGACTGGGTGGTCAGCTCCAGTAAACTCTGTGGCAGACGTGCAGCCTCCTTCTTCATGTTGACTGCCATAGAGACCAGGGGGCCATGGGGGCAAGGCCTATGATGTGCAGGAACATGGTTGAAAAAAGTGGAAAAATAAAACATAACCGGAAGCCCAGTTTTTCTGATTGTTCTTTACAAACTGAAATATATGAGCAGCCTTAGGTAAATTGCAATTGTGCCGAAGATCTTAAAGCCCCCCACCCTTTCTAAAGTTTGAACAATAGATGAAAGGAGTCATTAGGAAGTATAAGCTCCTTTATTTTATTTTTTAATTCAGCACATGGCTCCTAGTTCCCATTTGGTTTTAGGTTGCTTTTCATAGGATTGCAAAAAATGCTATCCACTGGCCTTCATACCCTTCAAGATATCTGAGATTTCTCAGACACCAATTGTAATATATTTTACCACACATAAAGCAGTTCCATATTCGGACTAGTGGGAATGTATATGAGAATATATAGTTCATGCAAATGGGTCATTCCACATCAAACAATTCTTTGAAAATTATGTCTTTTAAATCCAAAAACGTCTGCCGGGTAATTCCTTTGAACCTTTAGTTACAAAGGTGCTATCTTTACAATTCCTTCATTTTCCAACCCCAACAAATATTTCATGGACAGTAGGCTTAATGTGAGTTCTGATGAAGTCGACAAATCCCTATAGTGAAACTGACTTTTAAAGGCTTCTTCAAGGGAACCTGAGAGGAGAAAGAGTGTATTTTTCAACCAGAAAAAAGTCAAGCAATTCTGGTTGACATGCAACCTGTTGGCAATTGTAAGATTACAAAGAGTAAACTGAAACTATTTCATCATGAACTGGTATAGTTCATCAGGTGTAATATCTTTTAAGGTTAAAAAAATAATAGTGTCCATTTGAAAACAGATTTTTTTAAAAGGTCATTAATTATTAAAATGTTCAATGAACTATTAAAATGTCAGCTACTGAATATCTTTGAAATACCATTAAAAATGTTTCTTTTTTGCATATTATTTTGTGAGATTCAACGTGTAGAACAACACATAAAACTATCTTATACAGCAATAGAAACACAAAAAGTTCAATGAAGTAGTACATCTTTACATTTATATGAAACTTGCAGACAGTCAAGAGCATAGAGTGGCACACAGTTACTTATCACTTAAAACTAAGCTGTAATCTATTTTCTACAACAATAGAAAAAAAGTTAACAGAAGTAGCACATCTTTACATATATAAAAAAATTGCACACAACCAAAAGCCTAGAGTATCACAAAGTTACTTATCACTTAAAGCTAAGCTGAAATCTTCCTGGACGCGTTTGTCCTGATGCTGAGTAGGGCTTGTATGAGACAGTGGACAATATTGATCTCACTCCCCATTCAATGATACAGAGTGGATTAGTATGTGTCTTATTGTAGCTATTCATTAACAAGTATATTACTAGCTAGATGGAAAACAAATTGGGAAGGCTTTTGGGTTAGGGACCTATTCATAAAAGTAATTTTGGAATATGTTAATTAGTACTACTTTAAATACTCCAAAATACAATTCACAAACTTCCGGCTGGAGATCTTCACCTGTGCCACTTCTATCTTTTCGGTACTCAGATACTGACCAAGGTGCAGAGATCTCTGCATTGGTGAGTATATGATTTAGTAGAAAATGTTGAAGGAGAACTTTCACATATTTGCTATTCTGTTTATTTTTGTGTCAGTTCTTAGTCCTTTCTACTGAAAGATCAGTTCTAGTTTGTTCTGTATTAATAAGAAAGCACAGTGAATAAAAAAAATAAAAAGAGGGTGAGATGGTTTCTTCATATTGTACACACTCAGGGCATTTCAAGAGCTCATTAGATTCCAGGGTATCAATGCAGAGGACAAAAGGATACTCTAACCTCCATCCTAAAATAACAATATAGTCAAAGCAAGCTTCTGGTGGTCGTTATACTGCTATTCAATATAAGGACCAATAACAAGGCTTTTGCATTCTGCAGCATTTGGGTGATTCATTCCACCTGCATATAAAGTAAGGCCATCCTCCTTGGGGTCAGAGATCTCACTTATGGTAGAACATCTCCTTTGATCTTCCCTCTTGTACAACCTGTTTGTTTCCTCATGTGGCCTGTTTATTCTCCCATCATTTTTTTAGGCAATCCTTTTATTGTGTATTGGCTGAGGTATTTCCCTATATTCTCCATCATATTCTGTACATCTCACAATTGTAATCATAGTACCCTATTCAAAAAGTGATTTTGGAGTAAGTAAGAATTTCAATTTTGAGAACTCAATATGAACTTCACAAATCTCTGGTGTGAGCATTCCGCCATTGGGCACAGATCTCTGCATACATAAGTAATAGTAAATGTGAGAGATACAAGGGTGAGTGGTTGTAAAATGGGTAGGTTAGGGATATTGAAGGAGGGGTTTAAGGAGGGACATATCAATACCAAGCACACAACAATATAAGAGTAGGAACATTGCCATTCACATCATACACTTCTAAATATATTATAGGTCTATTACTGGCAAATGTGGACTAAATGTACACCAGCTTGCCTAGGAAGAAGTTGAGCACCAAATATGGCCAACCACTGGTACTGCAACACACTCCCATAGAAATCAATTGAGGCAGGCTATAACATTTAACACTTGACACTAACACCACAAAGCAAAAATATATAATTAAATAGAAATCATTAAAATTTTGCTTTTATATGTTATATCATGTAAAATAATTTGCATTAAGAAGTGAAATATTAATAATGTATACTTTAATGCATTTAACTGTATTTTATAAATAGCTCAATGCTACATTTAAATGTAAAATGTATTAACTAAGCTGAATAACCTAATTTAAATATACAGCAATTATAAATTATTAATTAAAAACATGACTGACAATGAAGTTTTTATTAAATTAAATTAAATCTAAAATAAATGTTTGGGATAGAGGGCGAATTTCATTTGTAAATAAAAGTAATGCATTTATATTTTAAAACTATAATTAATATAATTAAATTAATTTTGAATTAATTTTAGGAGGTAGTACTTTTTATTATAGTAGTCCTAGCTGAATAGAATATAGTGATATTTCATATTTATTATTTTTAATATACATTAAAATAGTTCTAATTCGTATTATTTTTAAAAATATGAAATTACATTAAAATTCCTTATTATTTCCTATATAGAATTTGCTGTTCCAGTGCCAGAAAGTTCCACAAACAGCTGGAAAGCTACTAATAGTAACTTTCCAGTCATAAAATAGGTTGTAGTTGGCAGCACCCCCTCATTTGAGGACTGTGGAGACTCATAACTCAAAACCTAGGTATAGATCTCCACTAGTGGAGATTTATCCTTCCGTGTAAAAGTAGACCTAAATAAGAATAAATCTATCTACATGTGAAAATGTACCATCGTGAATAGAGCCAACTGTGCCTTTCATTAAGGGTTATGCAACATTTGTGTAATTTGCTTTCAAATATCTATTCAAAATTGTAGAAGATTTATAGGAAATTACTTAAAATGCAGACCCGTCTATTAGTGTTCTATTTTAGTGTAAAATGGATCCTTGTGTCAATCTTTGTTCGGAGGATACATTTCACCCTAACAATAGTGCAAAAACACTAAAGCAAAGCAAAGAACAGCCTCTCACATTCTGTTATTGGCGTGCATTTGCTGTAAATTTTTTACAGTGAATGTTACAATCATGGTAAAATGTTACCCCGAAAGCTGTGCATTAGGCGATGTGGCATAATATCGCAATTCCAAGAATTGTGCTTATCAAGCATAATGCAAAATTCTCAAAACTATTCGAATTACTCTGGCATAATTAAAATTTTGCCTAAGCCTACTCTCCTTTTGTTGTTTATATGAGAACATTTTCTCATCAGTTATACCCTGTGTGGCTCCTTGTCATATGTTTGTTGCATAATGCTGGTGAAATGTTTTGTTTTCTGTCCTCTTTCTATAAAGAAGCACTCTACATTATTGTTTACTGAGGTTTACAACTTCTGTGGTACATCTATCCGATCCCTAAAATTCATCCTGTCTTGCACCATTTCTTTAGCAGTCAACTATTTTTTTTTTAAATATATCGTTCTCCATTATTTTAGCCTGTTCAGTATCACTTTCAGACCAGGAGATGTCCTTATGATGGGATGAGTTAGATTTCAGTACATATGTTATGGAGAAAGCTACTGAAATTCAATAGCATTTATCACTAAACATTCTTTCAATTTAGGCAACCTCAAGCAGTATTTCCTCTTGTCTAGATTTAAGGAACTAATGGTTGCATGTGTTTTTCTAATTAGGTAGCCAAATAATGTAAATGTCCCTTAGCTTTAATAAGTTTTATCTTGAATTAGATACATTTTTTAAAACTGATATGTATAAGGAAATGTGCCTTTCAGTATGATCTCTATAGATTTCTTTAGATTCATGTCACTGAATAGCCTGGCACATTCGGTTATAGTTGCTGGAAGGCAGCTAAACACCTCCCAGTACATGGCCGTGCCCCTTTAACATAGTAATAAATAGCTAATTTCAACTAGCGTATCAGACACCTACATAAGGCAACACCATTAAGGCACAGAAGGAGAGTAGTTGTCATTAAAGTCAGATGTCACAAGAGGACGGCAGTGTCCCTTTGTACCCCCCCAATGAGTGACTGTAACACAATGGCATCAACCCTGCCCATACAATTCTGAATTGCTATAAAAAGACACTGCAAACACCACATGCCATATTTCGAAGCATACTTTTAAGATAAGCTTAGTCAACTATATGTAGTGTCTTGTAGCACACAAAGCCTTGGTGCATACATTTTAGTGGTGTGTGAAACTTGCACAATTTGCTGTATTGTAATTACGTGAAAAGGCAGCAAACGTAAGTGTAATTATGCATAATTACATGAAATGCATTTTGCACACAAAAAATTACCAGAACAGTCTGTTTGGGTAAAACTTCAATGCGAAAAATTGTATTTTGAGTTGATTTCCAACCACTCATGCTCAAAAAATTTCTGCTTGTTTTCGAATTTGTAGCTTTGCCCTTAAAAACTACCCCAATGGATCTCTTGGCAAAAGAAATATACCTGAAATGTTTGTTGACCACTCATGTTAAACCCTTAACCGCTTAGGCTATTCCACCCCAGTGCAGAGCCTTTTTTCGGCAATTTGAGGTACTTTGGGGCATATTATCAAGGCGGCGTTAAAGAATTATCGCCGCTTTAGCGTCCGTTTTCGGATGAAAAGCGGCGATAATTTTATCGCCTAATTAACAAGGACACGCTAGCGCGTGATTCCTTGAATTAGCGTCCGTTTTCTGCACACCTCCCATCGCATCGCTAATGAGATGCAAAGGAGGCGTGCCTGTGAAAACAACATGGGGAAATATCGCTAACCCAGGTATCGCCATATTAACAACGTGGGAATTTAACGTCTGCTAAATTCCTGACTAAGGCATACCTAACATGGGGGGTGGATTGTGTGGCTAAGACCACAGGCCCTATTCACAAGATTATCGCCGTTTCACCATGGAACATCGCTGAAAAACCAGCGATGTTCCATGGAAAACACCGCTATCACTGGAAAATTATCGCCTTTGCGCTAAGCGTTGTTAATACAGCGCTAGCATGGCGATAATTTTCAGCGATAGCCGGCGATACTATTCCCCACGCTAAGAGCGGTCAGCGATAATTATCGCTGCCGCTTGATAATATGCCCCAAAGTGCTTAACCCTCCATAAAGGTATTTCCACGTAAGGTATCCAAACCAAATTTGCATTGTTTTTTCCCAACATTATGGGGATTCTAAAGGAACCCCAGGTGTGTGAATTCCCCTGGAGAGGGACCAGAAAACAGCAAAAATATAATTATATTTTTTTGGGGGAAAATGTGCCCCTCAGAAAAATGTCTATTTTCTTTTTCTAAAAATGGGTTTAATTACAAGTTTGCTGTGGTAAAGTCACCATCTTCCCATCTTTCAGGAGCATGCAGACCTATATAATTTTTTTTTACCATAATTTTGGCATTTTTAAAAGACGTAGGCCATTTTTCCTAATTTTTGTTCTTTCAACCTACATTTGTGGTGGGAAAAGGAGTAAAACCCATGGGTGATGAGGAAAAGCTATACAGTTAATAAAATAAGATATAATGAGATCATTTGTGTAGATCTCTCAACGTTTTTCAAAAGAAATTAACTAAATAAAACAAATATGATAAATAAGTAGGAAAATGCAGCCATTTTGACAATGTTTTCATCTGTAACCTCTTGTCATGGTGGCCTATTTACAGAAGCAATTCACCAGTGCATCTGCTAGACCCTTCTGATCAGTTGGATATGTAGGGTTTGTAGGCTCTCCAAGAAACCGAGGTACACAGAGAAAACAACTGAGCTGCACCTTACAGTGGTTTTTCTTCGTGTACCAGGTATAGAGAAATTCATATGGCAAAATATAAAAAGTGGAAAATGGGTATGAAGGAACCCTTTGTATTCCTGAAATGTACACCAGATGCTGAGTTTAGGAGCAGTGGTTATTTCTACATCTCTGAATTTGTGAGTACCTAAGAATACTATGTGATTCAAAGGGCATTTTACAAAATGTCTTCTTTCTTGCACAGTGGCACATATGTAGAGAAATTCAATCGGTAATAACATTTGTTCTACTATCCTATCTTTCCACATGTCTCCCAATAAAATTGGTACCCCACTTGTGTGGCTGGATCGAGCAGCTGCAACAGAATGCAACACAATACAACACAAAATGGTACCCAAAGGCATCAAATATTACCCAGTAGAATCCATGCTTTTTTTACAATGCGGGTAGCTGCGGGTTTTTGGCCCTAGCTCAGCCACCACACAGGAAAACCTACTATACCCAAGAATTTCTCAAATCTATACACACAGGGCTGTCCAGGGTGGAAGTGTTTTTACCCAGAAGCTCTTGCAAACCTCAAACTGTGCATAAAAACACACATTTCTCTCAAATTTCTGATGGAAAGTTCTGGAATCTGTGGGAATCCACAACCTCCCTACCACCCAGTATTCCCCCACATCTCCCAATTAAAATGGTACCTAACTTGTGTAAGTGGGCCGGGCACCTGTGACAAGAAGGAGTCCATAACACATCCTGGACGGATCAAATTTTCCCACCCAAGAACCAACCCTTTTCTGCAATGTTTTTGGCTCAGAAATTTGGGCCCAAGCTCAAACAGCACCCAGGAAAACCTACCAAAACTGCACAAATCTGAAAAATAGACACCTGGAGATTCCAGGGTGGTGTGACTTGTGTGGCTCTAACCATGTTTTTTCCCAGCGGCCCTGGCAAACCTCAAACTTTAGCTAAAAACACACATTTTCCTCATATTTCTATGATGGAAAGTTCTGGAATTGGTGGGCAGCCACAAACTTCCTACAAACTAGATTTCCCCACCTCTCTCAATAAAAATGGTACTTTACTTGTGTAGGAGGGACTAATGCCCGCAACAATAAAGGGCCCAAAATGAGACATGGACACATCAACTTTTTCCACTGAAAACCATCCTTTTTTTGCAATTTTGATAGCTGTGTCGAGAGTGGTGTGTCTCATATTGATCCCACAATGTTTTCTTTCCCACAATGCCTTGAAACCTCAAACTATGCCTTAAAACACACATTTCCTCACATTTCTATGAGGGAATGTACTGGAATCTGCAGTGAGCCACAGATTTCTTACCACTCTGTATTCCCACTCATCCCTTGATAAAAATGGCACCACACTTGTGTAGGTGGACCTAGAGCCGGCAACAGGAAAGGGCAAAAAAACTTGTTGTAAAGACATCAACATTTCCTAAATTTGTAATTGGGGTAGCTGTGATGTTTGGGTCTGGGCCCAGTGGCCACAACGTGACACATACCAACCCCAGACAGTTCGAAAAAACTAGATAGCTGGGGGAGTGCATTCTTACTCATAATTCCCTGCAAGCCTTAAACTTTGCCTAAAATCCCACTTTTATCTTGAATTTCTGTGAGGTAAATTTCGGAAATCTGCAAGGATCGACAAAATTCCTACCGCCTAGCATTCCCTCACCTGTCCCAATGCAAATGCTACCTCACTTGTGTAGCTTGGACTAGTGCCCACAACAGTAACAGATCAAACCAGGGTTAATGGGAATCCAGCCGTGAGGACTGCCAATGCCCCTGGGTTGATCCGTCCCTGTTGCAATTTATTGTTGATATTAGTCTTTCCATTTTGTTATGATTTATTACTACATTTCATTAATAATTTTTTTTCCTTATTATTGAAGTAGGGACCATTGGTCTTTAAAAAAATAGTAAGCACCAATGATAGTAAAAAGTTGTGGTAGACCAGGACCTTGGTGAGATTGACAATGATGGAGCGCAGATCAGATATACCAACCAAGTTTGCCCCAAAGACTTTGCTTTGGGGCTTGGGGCCACATGTACAAAACTTCAGAATTGCGATTTCCTAATTATGATTCTTAGAGAATTGCAATTAGGAAATCAATATTAATGAGATAGGTCACAATTTGCAACCCGTTAGGAATTGCATCCATCACAGGGATGGTGGCATGTTGGGGTCAGCAGGCCCCATGTCTGTGATTGCTTTTAAACTAAACAATCTGTGTATTTTTAAATGCAGACCGTTTTCCTTAAAGGAAAACGTAATTAATTATAAAAAAAATAAATGAAAGGTGTTATTTTAATTTTTTGAGAGTAGGTAGTGGCTGTTTTCCCAACCATTCTTGAAGGGGAAGGGGTTTCAAGGGGATGCCTTCCCATTTGTGAATGGGTTACTACCATTTGCTGGTAATTTGAGAATGTTTTGTGACCGCATTTTGGTCACACCCTAAACATGCCCCTTCCTATACCGAATTGCAATACCCAAATTGTGATTCGGTTACAAGTTACCAAATTGCTATTGGGCCTTTGTTCATGCCAAAATGCATTTTTGCAGTTGTAAACCACCCGATTCTGCCAATTGGGCCGTTAGCGACCACAAAACTGGTTTGTAAGGGGCCCTTACGACTCTGAAGTGGAAGTCAGAAGAAACTAAGTCCTAAGTATAACTACCTATATATATATATATATATATATATATATATATATATATATATATATATATATATATATATATATATATATATTTATATTATACCATTCCTTACTCAAAGAAAGGACCTGCACTCAAATCTCTGGTATACATCCATTTATTTAAAAGGCAGCGCTCGTAAAACTTGGAACGCGTTTCGGCTGGTAAGTCAGCCTGTGTCAACCATAAAATGCTCAAAATGTTTAGGCCATTAAAATCCTTCTCACAGGTGTTGCTCATTAAATAAACATAAAGGAGTTACTTAATGCTCCCATTTCCTTCTTGTTTTTCCAGGCTCTCAATAAAGTTTTGTTTGGACAAACCCATGCAGTCATTATTATTGAAACGTATGTCTTTTGATTCCAGCAGCAGAATGAAATCACTATTTTGACCTTTAAAAATCATCGTATTGGCTGCAAGTTCTCCATGGAATACGTAAAAGCATCATGTAATTAATTTGCTTTTTCCATTTTCCCAAACAAGCTGGCAGTCTATCACCAAGTTCATTTTTCGGTAAATATTTTGTAAGTCCATTCACATTTCAGGTCTGCTGCTTTCTTTTGGATTTACAAATAGAGGCTCCCAAATCCACGGAGTGTTTGCATGCATGCTCACCTTTGATTCTCTGCTGTTGCTGCTGGAATGGGCATTTTCAAAACTCGCGCTGCAAAATAAAGAAAGGGCCCCAGAAAATCACTGTTAGGCAATTGACCGTTGTCAGTGCCTGGCTCCGAACTTTTCCATTCATGAATTATGAAGGGCTGCCTGCAACTCCCGAGTCCCCGCCAAGGGTAACAGTTAAGTTCCCAGCACCGAACAAGTACATTTACCAACAGCCCGTCCATTCTTCACTGTTCCCATGCAAAGCCGGGGGCACTCCAGTTCATAACACTGCAAACTGGGTTGTGTGGATCCTGGAGTGCAGCCAAATCGCTAGTGGTGCCTGTTTGAGGCGATGCCACATCATGCCTCTTTGTATAAACAATACCATTCTTTACTCAAAGATATATATTCACTGAAAAAACCATAGGTTTCAGGGACGTCATAGTTAGAAATTAGCATTTAAAAAAACTTAGTTAGCTGGACATTTCACTCGTACAAAACCAAAGAAATTCGTCCGTTATAGTTAGTTGAGCTAACTATAACTCGCACCCCTGCAATGCAGTGCTGATGACATCACATATTACATAATTCATGACATGGTCAGTGACATCACTGATGACATCACTGATGACATCTCAAATGACATCACTGATGACATCATCCAGTGACTATGTGTTTCTGTAAACTTTAAATATGTTTTATATATATATATATATGCCAAGGTGTATTGAAGAATGAGTGGGTGTATAAGTGTCTGAATGGATGATTTATTAGGTGCGTGACTGAGTGTATAAGTGAGTGATTAAACGTGTCTTACTGAATGCATGGGTTAGTGACTAAACTGTGTGAATGTCTGTATCAGTCTGTCAGTTGGTGTGTAAGCGGCTGCATGGGTTGGTGAGTAGCTACATGAGTGTCTATATAGGTTATTGATTGGTTGTCTGAGTATCTGTATGGGTGCCTGAGTGTCTGTGTGGGTCGGTGGGGGGTGTTTGACTCTCTGCATAGATGTGTGAGTGGGTGATTCACTGGGTGTATGGGTTCAAGAGTGCATCTACGAAGGGCTGTATGGGTGGGTGAGTGTGTGTATGGGTGTGTTGGTGAGTGAATGGATGTCTCAGTGGTACATGTGTGAGTAACTACATATGTGAAAGGCAGTATATGTGAGTGTTGGAGTATATACATGACTATATGTGAGAGTGAGTGATTGTGAGAGTGGCTGTATGGATGAGTGTGTGCTTGTATCAGTGGTTGTATAAGAGAGTAAGTATGTGTTAGTATCTGTATGAATAAGTGAGGTGGTGTGTGTATAAATGTATAGGTGAGTAAATGGGAGTGTAATTGATTATTTGCATGACTGGCTAGGTGTGTGAGTAACTCTATGGATTATTGGCGGTGTGTGAGTGTCTGTATAGGTGTATGAGTGCAAATGATAGTGCTGTATTGATGAGTGACTGCATGTATGAGTGACTGTATGGGTGAATGAGTGGATGTGTGTGTAGACCTAGGAGTCAGTGAGTGGGTATGTAGTAACTGGTATTGGTGTGTCTATGGTTTCAAAAATGGTAGTCTGTATTTTAGAGTGGGTGTATCAAAGGTTATATTAGGGTGTGATGAGGTGCATCAGATTGTCACATGGATGATGTCATCAGTGATGTCATCAGTGATGTCATTTGAGATGTCCTCAGTGATGTCATTGACCATGTCATGAATGATGTAATATGTGACAACTTCAGCAGTGCATTGCGGGGGCGCGAGTTATAGTTAGCTCAACTATAACAGCCACATTTCTCTGGTTTTGTATGAGTGAAATGTCCAACTAACTATAACGTCCCTCAAACCTGTGTTTTTTTCAGTGAATTTCTAAGGTATTTTAAGTGCTAATTTCTAACTATAATGTCCCTGAAACCTATGGTTTTTTCAGTAAATTTCAAAGGTTTTTTAAATGTTAATTTCTAACAATAACGTCCCTGAAACCCATGGTTTTTTCAGTGAATTTCAAAGGTTTTTGAAAAGCTAATTTCTAACAATAACATCCCTGAAACCTATGGTTTTTTCAGTGAATTTCTAAGGTTTTTTAAATGGTAATTTATAACTATGCCTACAGAGGTAGTACATATGCAGAATGAGGAAGAAAGGTACAGAAAGAAGCAAGAGATATGCAGAAAGAACCAACAGAGGTGCAGAAAGAGGCCCTGTTACAAAATCATCCTGTGCCCTGGGCACCCCCCAACTATTTGCTGACTGGTATTGGTGGTAACTGACTCTGACTAACCCTGGGCGCTGCCTAACCAGGCCCGGAGCCACTGTTATGCTGAAAGACACTTAGAATACAGTGAAAACACATATATACACTAGGGTACACTACGGGTTGGGGTACCACTGTGATTGGCATGACCTCCCCTATAAGGCCCTAGTACATAATAGGACAGGGGATTTAAAACAACCTCTAAGTACCTAGCATATAAGAGGGCATGGCAGTTTAGAGGCCAGCAGCCCTTTTCTGCACTTGCATGTGTGTACTGCTGAGCCTGAGCTCAGTTTAAAAGTAGCCCTGTGTGTGCAGAAAGAGGCAAGAGAGGCGCAGAAAGAAGCAAGTGAGGTGCAGAAAGAAGCAAGAGAAGTACAGAAAGAAGCAACAGAGGTGCAGAAAGAGGGAAGAGGGGTGCAGAAAGAGGCAAGAGAAGTGCAGAAAGAAGCAACAGAGGTGCAGAAAGAGGCAAGAGAAGTTCAGAAAGAGGCAGCAGAGGTGCAGAAAGAGACAAGAAAAGTGTAGAAAGAGGCAAGAGAGTTGCAGAAACAGGCAAAAGAGGTGCACAAAGAGGGAACAAGGGTGCACACAGAGGCAAGAGAAGTACAGAAAAAACCAACAAAGGTGCAGAAAGAGGCACGCGGGGTGCAGAAAGACGCAAGAGAAGTGCAGAAAAAAGCAAAAGAGGTGCAGAAAGAGGCAAGAGGGGTGCAGAAAGAGGCAAGAGAGGAGCAGAAAGAGGCAAGAGAGGTGCACACAGGGCACGAGGGGTGCAGAAATTTGCAAGAGAGGTGCAGAAAGAGGCAGGAGGGGTGCAGAAAGAAGCAAGAGAAGTGCAGAAAGAAGGAACAAAGGTGCAGAAAGAGACAAGAGGGGTGCACACAGAGGCAAGAGAGGTGCAGAAAGAGGGAAGAGAGGTGCAGAAAGAGGGAAGAGTGGTGCAGAAAAAGGCAAGAGGGGTGCAGAAATTTGCAAGACAGGTGCAGAAAGAAACAAGAGCAGCACAGAAACTACCAAGAGAGGTGCAGAAACAGGTAAGAGGGTTGATGAAAGAGGCAAGAGGGGTGCAGAAAGAAGCAAGAACAGTGCAAAAGAACCAACACAGGTGCAAAAAGAGGCAAGTGAGGTGCTGAAGGAGGCAAGAGAACTGCAGAAAGAGGAAAAAGAGTTACAGAAACAGGCAAAAGGAGGGGTGCAGAAAGAGGGAACAGGTGGGCAGACTGAGGCAAGAGAGGTGCAGAAAGAGGGAAGAGGGGTGCAGAAAAATACAAGAAGGATGCAGAACTTTGGAACAGAGGTGCAGAAAGAAGCAAGAGCAGTGCAGAAAGAACCAACAGAGGTGCAGAAAGAGGCAAGAGTGGTACAGAAAGAGGCAAGTGAAGTGCAGAATGAAGCAAAAGAGGTGTAGAAAGAACCAACAGAGGTGCAAAAAGAGGCAAGAGGTGTGCAGACAAGAGTTAGGAGAGGAGAACTGCAGAAAGAAGCAACAGAGGTGCTGAAAGAGGCACGAAGGGCGCAGAAAGAGACAAGAGAGGTGCAGAAAGAAGCAACAGAGGTACAGAAAGAGGCAAAAGAGGGGTGCAGAAAGAGGGAAGAGAGGTGTAGAAAGAGGGTAGAGGGTTTCAGAAAAAGGCAAGAGGGGTGTAGAAAGAAGCAACAGAGGTGCAGAAAGAAGCAAGAGAAGTGCAGATAGAGACAAGTGAGGTGCAGAAAGAGGCCAGAGAGGTGCAGAAAGAGGCAACAGAGGTGCAGAAAGATGCAAAAGAGGTGCAGAAACAAGCAAGAGAAGTGCAGAAAGAAGCAAAAGAAGTGCAGAAAGAAGCAAGAGAGGTGCAGAAAGAAGCAAGAGAGGTGCAGAAAGAGGAAGAAAGGTGCAGAAAGAGGCAAGAGAAGTCCAGAAACAAGCAACAGAAATGCAGAAAGTGGCAAGAGAAGTGCAAAAAGAGGGAAGAGGGTTGCAGAAAGAGGCAAGAGGGGTGCAGAAAGAAGCAACAGAGGTGCAGAAAGAAACAAAAGAAGTGCAGAAAGAAGGAACAGAGGTGCACAAAGAGGGAAGAGGAGTGCAGCAAGAGGCACAATGGGTACAGAAAGAAGCAAGAGATGTGCAGAAAGAAACAATAGAAGTGCAGAAAAAAGGAACAGAGGTGCAGAAAGAGGCAACAGGGGTGCAGAAAGATGCAAAAGGGGTGCAGAAAGAGGGAAGCGGGGTGGAGAAAGAGGCAAGGGGGTGTAGAAAGAAGCAAGAGAGCTGTAGAAAGAAACAAAAGAAGTGCAGAAAGAAGGAACAGAGGTGCAGAGAGAGGCAAGAAAGGTACAGAAAGAGGGAAAAGGGATGCAGAAAGAGGCACGAGGGGTGCAGATAGAAGCAAGAGAAGTGCAGAAAGAAGCAACAGAGGTGCAGAAAGAGGGAAATGGGGTGCAGAAAGGGGCAAGAGAGGTACAGAAAGAAGCAACAGAGGTGCAGAAAGAGGGAAGAGTGGTGGAAAAAGAGGCAAGAGGGGTGCAGAAAGAAGCAAGAAAGTTGCAGAAAGAAACAAAAGAAGTGCAGAAAGAAGGAACAGAGGTGCAGAAAGAGGCAATAGGGCAGCAGGAAGAGGGAAGAGGGGTGCCGAAGGAGGCAAGAGGGGTGCAGAAAGACAGAAGAGGGGTGTGTGCAGAAAGAAGCACGAGTGGTGCAGAAAGAAGCAAGAGAGGTATAGAAAGAAACAAGAGCAGTGCAGAATGATGCAACAGAGGTGCAGAAAGAGGCAAGAGGGGTGGAAAAAGAGGGAAGAGGGGTGCAGAAAGAGGCATGAGGGGTACACAAAGAAGCAAGAGAGGTGTAGAAAGAAGCAACAGAGGTGCAGAAAGAGGGAAGAGGGGTGGAGAAAGAGACAAGAGAGTGCAGAAAGAAGCAACAGAGGTGCAGAAAGAGGCAAGAGGAGTGCAGAAAGAGAAGAGGGGTGCATAAAGAGGCACACGGGGTGCAGAAAGAAGCAACAGAGATGCAAAAAGGGAGAACAGGGGTGGAGAAAGTGGTGAGAGGGGTGCAGAAAGAAGCAAGAGAGGTGCAGAAAGAAACAACAGAAGAGCAGAAAGAAGAAACAGGGGTGCAGAAGGAGGCAAGAGGGGTGCAGAAAGACCGAAGAGGGGTGTGTGCAGAAAGAAGCACAAGTGGTGCAGAAAGAAGCAAGAGAGGTACAGAAAGAAACAAGAGCAGTGCAGAATGATGCAACAGGTGCAGAAAGAGGCAAGAGGGGTGCAAAAAGAGGGAAGAGGGGTGCAGAAAGAGGCATGAGGGGTGCACAAAGAAGCAAGAGAGGTGCAGAAAGAAGCAACAGAGGTGCAGAAAGAGGGAAGAGTGGTGGAGAAAGAGACAAGAGAGGTGCAGAAAGAAGCAAGAGAGGTACAGAAAGACGCAAGATAAGTGCAGAAAGAAGCAACAGAGATGCAGAAAGAGGGAAGAGGGGTGGAGAAAGAGGCAAGAGAAGTACAGAAAGAAGCAACAGACATGCAGAAAGGGGTAAGAGCGGTGGAGAAAGAGGCATGAGGGGTGCAGAAAGAAGCAAGAGAGGTGCATAAAAAAGCAAAAGAAGTGCAGAAAGAAGGAACAGAGGTGCAGAAGGAGGCAGGAGGGGTGCAGAAAGAGCAAAGAGGGGTGCAGAAAGAGGCAAGAAAGGTGCAGAAAGAGGCAAGAGGGGTGCACAAAGAAGCAAGTGAGATGCAGAAAGAGACAACAGAGGTGCAGAAAGAGGCAAAAGAGGTGCAGAAAATAGAAGAGATGTGCAGAAAGTAGAAGAGATGTGCAGAAAGAGGCAAGAGAAGTGCAGAAAAAGAAAGAAAGGTGCACAAAGAAGCAACAGAAATGCAGAAAGAGGCAAGAGAGGTACAGAAAGAAACAAGAGCAGTTCAGAAAGATGCAACAAAGATGAAGAAAGAGGCAAGAGGTGTGCAAAAAGTGGGAAGAGGGGTGCAGAAAGAGGCACGAGGGGTGCACAAAGAAGCAAGAGAGGTACAGAAAGAAGCAACAGAGGTGCAGAAAGAGGGAAGAGGGGTGGAGAAAGAGACAATAGAGGTGCAGAAAAGAAGCAACAGAGGTGCAGAAAGAGGGAAGAGGGATGGAGAAAGAGGCAAGAGAGGTGCAGAAAGAAGCAAGAGAGGTGCAGAAAGTAACAAAAGAGGTGCAGAAAGAAGGATCAGAGGTGCAGAAAGAGGTAAGAGTGGTGCAGAAAGAGAAGAGGGGTGCAGAAAGAGGCACAATGGGTACAGAAAGAAGCAAGAGATGTACAGAAAGACATAAGAGAAGTGCAGAAAGAAGCCACAGACATGCAGAAAGGGGTAAGAGGGGTGGAGAAAGAGGCATGAGGGGTGCAGAAAGAAGCAAGAGAGGTGCAGAAAGAAACAAAAGAAGTGCAGAAAGAAGTAACAGAGGTGCAGAAAGAGGTAGGAGGGGTGCAGAAAGGGTGAAGAGGGGTGCAGAAAGAGGCAAGAAAGGTGTAGAAAGAGGCAAGAGGGGTGCACAAAGAAGCAAGTGAGATGTAGAAAGAGGCAACAGAGGTGCAGAAAGTAGAAGAGATGTGCAGAAAGTAGAAGAGATGTGCAGAAAGAGGCAATAGAAGTACAAAAAAAGAAAGAAAGATGCAAAACGAAGCAACAGAAATGCAGAAAGAGGCAAGAGAGGTGCAGAAAGAAGCAATTTAACACCCACATTTAGCAATAAGTAACAGGTGACCATTCTAGGTTTACAAAGGACACTTGTTGCTGCATTTTTGGTAACGTTTGAGCCGTTTGAGCTAGAAACAAGGCTTTTTTTGTTCAAATCTGCAGATTATGCATCAGATGATGGATTATGTGGCTAATGCAGAAAATGTATAATTGCGCGAAAGTTGGTGCAGCCAAACAGTCGCATAATTCCAGTGGCCCTCCTCATACCTCTGAATAGGTCCAGAAGTGCTCCTCAGTGATTCCTTCTTTTTTTTGTCTCATTGAGTTCATAGCTTAGCTTCTATGGAAAGGAGGAAGACTAAACCTGAGGTTACCACTCCACAACACAGACTACTATACCACATAATTGCTGTCCATAACACATAATCCCACTCTACATAATTCCTATACAATAAATACCACATACTTTCTATCCACATAATTTCACTGCACAACATACCACATAATTCCACTGCACACAACGTACATCCACTCCACTCCAAAAAACATTAGTAAAAAACTTTTACATTTACAACGCCAATAGCTCTAACTCTTGCAAATGGGAGACCTATTAAATTACAAATGCTTCTTTAACTGGTAGTCATGTTTGCAGAGTGGTGGAGAAAGGGGGATGGGCCTCCAACCAGCGCTCAGGAATTTTGCTGCATCGGACTTACAGGCGGTACCAGGAGAGCTTCTTGTCCCCCAAAGTCCCTCAGGAGTAAAGTGGACTTCATCCCCCAACCAGTACTGTGCCAGGAGGTGCATTTGCAGAGTGGTGGAGAAATGGGGGGGTGGTCTCTGAAGACCTCTTAGCAATCCCACTCTGTTGGACTTAGTGGAGGTAACAGGAGGGGTAGTTGACCCCCAAGGACAACTTTGGGGGCCAACTACCCCTCCTATTACCTCCAGTAGGTCCCACACAGCAGCATTGCTAAGTTCTCATAGCCGGCCACACCCCCTTTCCCCACCACTCTGCAAACGCGCTTCCTGGTGCGCTCTTGGATGGGGATTAAAGTCCACTTCGCTGCTGGGGGTCCTTGGGGGCCAATTGCCTACCTGATACCTCCAGTATGCCCCAGATAGTGGGATTGCTGATAGGTGGACACAGGCCACGCCCCCTTTGTCCACCACTCTGCAAACGCGCCTCCTGGCACGCTCTTGGTTGGGGGATGAAGTCCCCTTGCCTCGTGAGGGTCCCTGGGGGCCAACTAGCCCACCAGGTACCTCCAGTAAGCCCCACACAGCTAGATTGCTGAGAGTGGCCGAGGCCATGCCCCCTCTTTACACCACTCTGCAAACACGCCTCCTGGCGCACTGCTGCTCGAGGGATGAAGTCTAGGCCTGGGCGGTAAATTCTGTTCCGCTCGCGGAATTTGCGGAATTTGGGTAATTTCGCGTTCCGTGGAGAACGCGAAATTGCCAAAACTTCCGCGATCCGCGGCTTCGCGGAGTTTTTTGCTTGTTTGCGCTTTCAAAATGCGTGTTCGCGAGATATTTCTCCCCGAGCACGCAAACAGCGTTCGCGAACAGGAAAAAAGCATCGCGAACGGGCGGAACAAGCAATTCCGCGTGTTCGCGGAACTTTTGCGTGCTCGCGGAGATTTGTTACCGTTTCGCGGAGCTTTGCGTAGCGCGACTACGCAGATTCCGCCCACCCCTAAAGTCCTCTTGTGTCCTGAGGTCCTCAGGACACAAGAGGACCTCATCGCCCCACCAGCAGTGCGCCACAAGGTGAGTTTGCAGAGTTGTGTAAAAAGGGGCGTGGCCTCGGACCACCTCTCAGCAATCCCACTGTGTGGGGATTACTGGAGGTACCTGGTGGTCTAGTTGGCCCCTAAGGACCCTTAGGATTGAAGGGGACTTAATCCCCCAATTCAGAACGTGCCAGGAGGCGTGTTTGCACAGTGGTGGAGGGAGGGGGCGGGGCCTCCGGCGAGATGCCGGCTTTTCCTTTTTTTGATATTTTTGGAAGGGGGGCTGTGTGCCCCCCTTCTTTTAGCATTTTTTGGGCCCTGGGGACCCCATCCCTCAGGGCCTGAGCATGTTTTATTCAAAAGAAAAAAACAGGTAGGGGGCCACATGACCCCCCTTCCCTGGGCCACTATTGGCCCCGGGGACCCCATCCCGCGGGCCTGGCCTCATTTTTATTTTTATTTTATTTATTTTTCCGGGTGGGGGGCCTCGTGGCCCCCTTCCCCTGGACCACTTCTGGCCCCTGGACCCCATCCCCTGGGGCCTGGCCAGCCTGTTTTTTGGGGGGGAGGGGGGCCATGTGGCCTCCCTCCTGAGGCCAATTATGGCCCCGGGGACCCCATCCCCAGGGGCCCAGCCTTATTTTAAAAAAAATTTAAAAAACATCAAAAGGGGAGCGGGCCGAGTGTCCCCCCTCCCAGGCCACTTCTGGCCCCAGGGCCGGCCCTCAAGTTGGGGACCACAGGGGGAGCCCTAATGCCCCCATGGTCCCTGCCAGCTCCCTGCCTCCTGCGGGAGCCGGCATTGCTTTTGGGCAAGGGGAGCTGCTAACATGCAGCTCCCCTTGCCCAAAAGCAATTCTGCTTTGCTTCTTGGAAGCAAGAGCAGGTTTCCTGCTCTCACTTTCAAGAAGCAAAGCAGTGTTTGCAATGGCAGGGCGGGAGCCATGCTCCCGCCCTGCCATAGCAAACGCAACGTCCCGGGGGTGGGCACCACAGGCCATTGCAGGAGATGGCCCTGGGGGGTGGTGGTCCCCAGGGCCAAGGAGGGCTCCAGGAGGGGGGCCGCGTGGCCCCCCTCCCAGCAACTTTGAAGCCCTGGGAGGTGGTGGTCCCCAGGGCTGGGGGCCCGCTACGGACCCCTGTATTTACATATTCAACGCCCCGGGGAAGTGACGGTCCCCGGGTCTGTGGGGGGGGCTGCATGGCACCCCGCATTTAAATCATGTAGCCCCAGGGAGGTGGTGGTCCCCGGGGCTTGGGGGGCCTGCGAGGCCCCCCTGCCCAAAATAATTTAAAGCCCCGGGGAGGTGGCGGTCACCGGGCTTGGGGGGGCCCGCGATGCCTCCCCAACTTAAAATGTAAATGCCCCAGGGAGGTGGCGGTCCCCAGGGCAGCATGGGGGGCAGGAGCCCACCCCACGCATTTTTTAAAAAAGCCCCGGAGAGGTGGCCGTCCGAGGGGCTGCGGGGTCCCCCGCGGGCCCCAGCTTCATAATTGGATTTTGCCCCTGGGACCTGGCCCACCCAGGGGCTTATAGAAAACAAAGCGCGGGAGCCCACACTTCATTTTGTTTTATTTTTTCGACCGGATTCGCGCACCATAGCACAAATTCGGCCGATTTAAAAAAATATATATATGCTTTTTTTGGCCCTGGGGGTCCTTGTGGGACACCCTGAGCAGGCCTAGGGGGTCAGGGTGTTTCTACCCTGCCCCCTTTTCTTGTTTTTTATCCTTTTTTTAACTGATTTCTTGTGACTCGGTTTTACCGAGTCACAAGATGGCTGCCAATCAGAATTAAGCTCGTGTTCTGGAGGGTTCGCGAATCATCCACGGTGCTCAGATATATAAATTTTAATTTTTTTAATTTCTCAGCAAATACTGAACAGATTTACACCATTTAAAAATAGCACGCTTTCTGGACCAAGACCTACCCTTTTGCCAATTTGGTGTAATTTCGTTCAGCAGTTCGGGCTGTAGCTTTGTCTAAATTTCCTATGGAAATTAACATGGGGAAAACGCGTTTTGGGACCTCCCTTTTTTCTCGGCCCCCACTTGACGAATCACCCCGAAATTTTCAAGACAGGAGCTGACCCGAGCAAACCATTAGTTTTGAAAATTTCGCAAGATTTGTCAAACGGCGCCAAAGACATTGGCAAAAGAAAAAACGCTTTTTGAATAGAAACAAGGTCCTAACTATAACTACCTACTGGCGACTGAATATATGACATGATTTTTTAATATTGTAAATATTTATTTCATGCGCACATAGTCACTTTAAAGAACAATTAGTTCTCAGGGTAGCACCACTGCACTTTATTCACTCAGCACTTTAGTAGACAGCAGGATAATCATACCTATACATATGCCCACTTGGGCTTAAGTATGTGCAGTTCAAAATATTGAACCCTATCATATCAGCACCAATATAGGGCTTGTAACATATATTTATGTTACAATGAATTAATTAGATAGAGGCAGTTAATAAATGCATCTCGCTAAGAATAAGATGCAGAAATGTGGAACATGCATTATGAAACATGGTATTTTAACAATGCAGCATATTTTATCATTGTATGCAGTGTAGTCAGTGTCTTTTATATAATTTTACATATTTATTCAGATATATGTGATTTTATATTTTATTATACTGTTTTACCATGTTTTCTATCTATTTATTGCTGATTTTGCACAAACAGATTCGTATCGTATGTAAAGTATTTCCTTTGTGTCTATTGAGTCACGTGTGTTAGCACTGAACACTTTAAATATGCAAAATAACTTCGCCAGCGTGTCATGTAATCAAGGCCTTTCGAGGCCGAAACGCGTCGTGGCAGTCATGGTGGTTTGAAGGCAACAAAATTAAATAAAAAACTTCCATGCACCAAACTTGGGTCCGCATCCGTTTCTTTCCCGCGGAAGGGAAATCGACAAGGCATGGTGATTGTTGATATATATATATTAGGGGTGATTATACCACATTGGTTAATCTCTCTTTTCTCTCTTTTTATATACATGCTTTGTATATCCTCCTCCTTCTATGCATTAGAACAGTAGTTCATGATATTAGTTTAATTCATGTAACTCATATATTCCTTTCCATTTGGTGTAGGTATTCAGTGTTCGCACTTTTTAATCTTTTTTCTGTTCTTTTGTTTCTTTTTTTAGGAGGAAAGGAAGGGGCCCACTCACCTGTATTC
Source organism: Calotriton arnoldi (assembly GCA_963921515.1). NCBI lineage: Eukaryota > Metazoa > Chordata > Amphibia > Caudata > Salamandridae > Calotriton > Calotriton arnoldi. Next base: position 370,332 of record CAWUFW010008576.1, on the reverse strand, counting down.
ACCTGCACGGGCCGCCTACCCTTTTCCCCATTAGCACATCGGCACGTATCATTGGCTTTGACCTGTATACAAGTAAGTGGATCCTAGAGAGACAGGGCTCTGTCTCCTAATGTACTCACCATGGGACCTCCGTGTGGTATGGCCTTTTTTTATTGGTTGGCTTAGTGACACTTGCTCGTCATTTGACTTGGATTCTGTTCTTTTGTGGGGCACTCAAACTTTCATTATTATGTGGCTTGTACCTGCACTTGTAGGGCTTTGGGCACTTGCCCATGGTACTGTTTTCCAATGTTAGGGTACAGGATGATGCTGTGGGACAGTATAATTATCTACATCACGAGGGTAGTTCACTTCAGAGGAGGACACTTATTAAGCATTTTAACATGCTACACCTGCCATCTTATACCTCTGACTCCTGATAATGTAGTGAGACATTCTGTCCTCATGATGTCTATCTGTAGTGTCTCTTTTAGTTTTATGAGACAGCACACTCGTAGGCACTTGCCGAGTATCAGTGTTCTTTCTAGGATGCTTATGTACACACTGTACTATACGAGACCTTGTATTGCCCCTAACAGGACATAGCGAGAGTTAATTTGCTCTTCGCATGACCGCACTTTGACCGTGCACAATATACCTTCTGTGTTCTTGTCGGACTTCTGCCAACAGTGTGAGTCTCAGGATTTTGATAAAGTTTTACTGCCAATTGAGCATGTGCGAGGACACTGCCGGCCACAAGACTTACGTATGCTTTTGTATTGCAAATGTGTATTTTGCATTTAATTCTTGTCATACATGATCTGTACCTATGTTGTGGTGTTCCTATGCAATCGTGTCGCAATGTATAACATTTTGTTTTTGTTTTTATTTAAGCCACCACTCCAATATGTCCGCCATTATCAATATTGTGGTCCCTTTTCTGTTTTGTTTTCCACGTTTACTTTCAGGCTATTTAAGTCTTTTGTTTATGTTGCACGTTTCACGTGATCAAGATTTCGTTTGAAATCGAAACGCGTTGTGGAATAAACACAGTGCAACCTTACAGTTTCGGAGTTCTGCTTTCCTGAGAGCGCGCTGAACTGTTGCAGTTGTATTGGTATTGAATGACCGGTGTGCTCCGCCGGCGTGCGCGCCACTCTCCTGGGGTCCCCGACAGTCCGGAAGGAGCTCTTCTTGTGCATATATAATATATATATATATATATATATATATATATATATATATATATATCCAAGCCAAACTGCCTTTACTCCACCGGTTCCTCATCGGTATAAGCAGACACGGACCACGAGATAAGTGCAAATTGTTTATTTCATTTAGTGTCGGCCATTACGCGTTTCGGTCCAGCCGGACCTTGATCACATGACAACGCTAGTATTAGCTCCCCACCCATTTAAAGTGACTAGTGCATTACGTCATTGGTGCAATGGAGGTAGGCATAGAAAACATACTTTTAGATTTCTTCCTTCTTTTTGGAATTCACATGCCTAAATGCATTCAGTAAAAACCATGGACCATACTGCTTAAAAACGGATGGTTGACCTTATCTTTCCCATACAATGATAAACATTTATAGATTCTTACTCACAATCTGTAATTTATGAATCTTCATGAAATATAAAAGAACAGTATTAAAAATATTAAAATACCATTTACAATAAATACAATACATTTCATGATAATGATTACGAATAAATATATAAATATATAAATAAATATTCCTTTAAAATGTAAGAAAGGGAATTAGGCCTAATTTTTACAGAAATCGGATTTGAATTCAAAATGTTCCCAAAATCATTTTATATTTGCATAAATGCTGCAATATAACCATATTTCATGATGGTCTGGGTCCGTATGTGTGCCCTGTCCTGGGCTCCCCCAGTCCTTACCTACCAAAGCCTCCAATTGGTTTCATTAAAATACTAGTGATACCTACAAAAATATTTTTTTTAAAACCGTCACCTGTTTGACCACTATTTTTTAAAACCATGTTTATCATTTTCTCATTTTTCTAATAACAGTGCTTAAAGTGGTGATCCTAAAAAAAAAACCATTGTATCCATGGTTTGGGTTGGTTAGGCGGCCAGTGTTTTGCTATAAAAATGTTCAATTTTTTTGTTTCCTGTTTCATATGTGTTTAACATCCTAGATCTATGGACCTATTGACCCCAAAAGAGGCTAAAATAATTCAGTAAATTCTGGTATTGTTTTAAAAAAAAAAAAAGGGGGGGGCATTGACGCAGGACTGATTTTATTACCATTAAACTTCATTAAATTCCTCACATCAATTCAGGATATTTTATAGACAAGTATAAAGGTCCTCCGTTGTATTAAGACCTCCCGGGGCTTTGCTGTTGAGATTCAATATGTATCTAGTTTCCATTTTTCTAAGGTGTCCTTCCCTGTCTCCACCTCTTCTATTGATTGGAATAGAGTCAATCAGATAATATGAGAGGTTCTTTAAATTGCTTTGATGCACCTCCCTAAAATGTCTCGCAACTGGATAAGACTAGTCGTAGTTATTTATTGCTCTTATGTGTTGTAATATTCTCTTATGAGCGGGCAGCTTCGTGCTGCCCACATATTTGAGGTTGCAAGAGCATTCCAACACGTAAATGGCATATTCAGTTTTGCAGTTCAGTGGTTTATCAATTTCGAATTCTCTATCACTGAATGCTGACTTGTATGTTTTCTTATTTACGCCATATTGGCAGGCTTTGCAGTTTTTACATTTGACAAATCCATTTTGAAGCCACCATTTTCTTTGTTCTTTGACTTCAGGACTACTGCTGACCAGACTCTTATGCATGGATGGTGCTCTTTTGTATGTTACCCTTAAATATGGTGATAAAGTATCCCCTATTACCGGGTCACTTCTGACTATTTGCCAGTTTCGTTGCATTATTTTTTTAATCTCTTTTTGCTGGGCATTGTACGTTAAAATTAATCTGACTTCCGGTTTTTGAGGTTCCATAGCCATTTCATCCCTCTTACCCGTTTGCAATAACTGGGCTCTATCCTTCTTATTAACCTTGGTTATGGCTGCCTCTACGGTTTTCCTACTGTATCCCCGAGCCAGAAATCGTTTTTTGCTTTCTAGTTGTGCCATCAGTAAATCAGCGGGATTGCCCATAGGGGATACTTTCAATTAGGTGTCTAGGGTGGAAGCTCGTAGAGTGCAACACTGAATTTCCTGCTGTTTCTTTTCTGAAAATTCTAGTTTCCAGGTTGTTGTCTTTTATATACAGTTCAACATCTAAAAAGTGAAGGTTGGTCTCATTAATTAAGGAAGTAAATTTTAAGTTAATGTTATTGGTATTTATAGCTGTAACAAATTCATTTGCTTCCTCTACTGTTCCTTCCCATACAAAGAACAGATCATCTATGTAGCGAAAAAATACCTTCACATTTTTATCCATGTAACTTTTGTGTAGTGTCTCGAGGACCAGCTTCTCCCACCAGCCCATGAACAAGCATGCATAGCTGGGAGAAAAGCTGGCCCCCATGGCTACCCCACACATTTGTTGGTAATATGTTTTGTCGAATAAGAATACATTGTTATAAAGACAAAAACTAATCATGTTCATCAACATCATACTGTGGGCTGACAATGTACCATCCTTGGCTCTAAAATAAAATTCCAGAGCACGTAACCCATCCTTGTGTTTGATACAAGTATACAATGACACCACGTCAAGACTCATTAATAAATAATTTTCTTTCCACTTGAAATCTGTCAATTTTAAAATAAAATCGCTTGTATCTCTGATATAAGATGGTAGTCCTTTGACCAGATCTTGCAGGAAATAGTCCACATAGACTGATGCATTCTCTAGGAGGCTGTTCTGTGCCGATATGATCGGTCTCCCTGGGGGCTTTGTGGTACTTTTGTGGATTTTCGGGATAAAGTATATATTGGGTACACGGGGATGGTCATTTCTGATGAATTTATATTCATCCGTGGTCAGGAGTCCAGCACCCTTCCAAGCAACCAATTTGTTATAAAAATCCTTGTAGATTTCCCTTACTGCTGGGAAGTTGCTGATGTGATAACATTCCCTATTACTCAATTGGGACATGGCCTCCTCTACATAGTCTTTCTTAGTCCACAAAACCACATTCCCTCCTTTATCAGAACCCCGCACAATGATATTGTCGTTTTTCTGAAGTTTAGAAATCAATTGGTGGTATTGTATATTTTTTACATTCTTTTTGTTCCTTTGATTTTGCTTTTGCAATTTAAAATTCAATTTCTTTATTTCCTGTACCACATTCTCATTGAATATGTCTATGCCATCTCTCATCATGACGGGAGTATAGGTTGATTTTTTCTTGAAAGGAGTTGACTTTGTTTTCTCTACTGGTGTCAGGGGTTGATTTATTCTTTGGCTGTTAATTTCCTATTTTCTCCTTGCAGTGCCACCAAGGTATCCAACAGATTTTGCTCTGAAATGTTAACTTGTTCACGCTCATTGGGAGCATTCCCTTCATCTGTATTTACTTTGGATTGCTGTAACAATGCGTACTGCTTTTTTAATTTCAGTTTACGAATGAATTTGTATATGTCCATTCGAGTATTAGCATAGTCAAAGTTAGATTCCGGGCAGAACGACAAGCCCAATGCTAAAATTTGTTTTTCTGCTTTATTTAAATTAATTTCTGTCAAATTTATTACTGTTCTTTCAATTTCCGCATCCGACATTATTTTTTGTTGTTCCACCAGCCCCTGCCCCGTCCCCGTTTCTTGTTGGGGGCCGGTCTTTCGTTTTGCCTTTCTCCTCTGACTTCGCCGGTAGTTTCGCCTTTTCCTGCTTGATTTCTCTGGGTCCTTGGGCGGAGTGTTAATCTCCGCTCCTCCGCTAAAAAATTCAGCTCTTCTGCGGCTGAAAGTTTCGGGACTATTCCTCTTGTGGATGCAAGTATCGGGTCATTCTCTGCCTCACTCTCCAAAGCAGAGCTTAAATCTGATGTGGAAGTTTGAGGTTGTCTACTCTGGTAAGTCGATATACTGGTTCCTTGTTCATTTTGGGATTTGTTTTTATTTATTTTCATTGCCTCATATTTCTTGGAGAAAGTGAAAATTCTTCCTGTCTCATAATCCACTCGATCCCGGTGGAACTTGAACGCTTATATATATTCACTGAAAAAACCATAGGTTTCAGGCACATTTGAGATGTCATCAGTGATGTCATCAGTGATGTCACTGACCATGTCATGAGTGATGTAATATGTGACGTCATCAGCAGTGCATTGCGGGGGCGCGAGTTATAGTTAGCTGAACTAACTATAACGGGGAATTTCACGGGTTTTGTACGAGTGCAATGTCCAACTAACTATAACTGTCCCTAAAACCTATGGTTTTTTCAGTGAATTTGTAAGGTTTTTTAAATGCTAATTTCTAACTATAACGTGCCTGAAACCTATGGTTTTTTCAGTGAATTTCAAAGGTTTTTTAAATGCTAATTCCTAACTATAACATGTCTGAAACCTATGGTTTTTTTCAGTGAATTTCAAAGGTTTTGTAAATGACAATTTTTAAATGTATTAATTGTTATATTTATTTTTTTGATACTGATTTACTACATTTTTTTAAACTATTTATTTTTAGATATTTTATTTTTTAAATTCATTGTAATTACATTATACATTACATTACAAAATATACTTTCTCAGAATGAATTACTTTAGTTTAAATACTTTGCAAATAGGCAAAAAACTTTTAAGTACAGTAGTTACAGTTGTTGCAATGGGCAACACAATTTCAAACACAATGCAACATTGAGCTCAATGTAAATTTCTAGTTAAATGCAATTAGTTACTTTATGGATTACTTTTCTAACCACAGGACTGGATCCTAGATTCAGTCCTGCGACATCTCCTGTAAACAGTTGAGTAAAAGCGTTTTGGTTACAGTAGTGATTTTTAAGGAATATTATTGTATTTTAAAAGTTGACACTTAGAAACTTTTCACATAGAATCACCAATGTTATCCTATGGGAGGAAATTCACTTAGCAGGTAAGTAGTGTCATCGTTACTTTTTCTTACTCAGTGGTGGATCCTGGATCCAGCACTGGTGCATCTCCTATAAACAGTTGAAAGAATGCGTTTAAGTCATATAGGTGATTTTTAAGGAATATTTGTAGTTTGTGAAAATCGACACTTTGAAACTTTTCTGCTGAAAACCAGACAATGGATTCCTATGGAAGGAAATACAAGTTACTGGTAAGTACGGTTAAAATTACTTTTCAGGATCAGTACTGGGCTCAAAGATGCAGCACTGAGGTCTTTCCTGATAACAGGTGAGTAAATCGGAATTCGTAGTTCTGCTGATTATAGAGGAATATTTGTATGTTTCAAAAATCGACACTTAGAAACTTTTTCAGCAAAAAGCAGGCAATGATATCCTATGGAAGGAAATACAAGTTACTGGTAAGTACGGTTAGAATTACTTTTCAGGGTCAGTGCTAGGCTAAAAGATGCAGCACTGGGTTCTCTCCTGATAACAGGTGAGTAAATCGGAATTCGTAGTTCGGCTGATTTTAGAGGAATATTATAAAGTTCCAAAACTCCACACACACAAGAATTTCCAAGTGAAACCAATCAATGTTAGCCTATGGAAGGAAATTGTAGTTACTGGTAAGTACGGGTAGAATTACTTTTCAGGATCTGTACTGGGCTCAAAGATGCAGCACTGAGGTCTCTCCTGATAACAGGTGAGTAAATTGGAATTCGTAGTTCAGCTGATTTTAGAGGAATATTATAAAGTTCCAAAACTCCACACACAGAAGAATTTCCAAGTGAAACCAGTCAATGTTAGCCTATGGAAGGAAATTCAAGTTACTGGTAAGTACGGTTAAAATTACTTTTCAGGATCAGTACTGGGCTCAAAGATGCAGCACTGAGGTCTCTCCTGATAACAGGTGAGTAAATCGGAATTCGTAGTTCGGCTGATTTTAGAGGAATATTTGCACAATGGTGAAGGAAGGGGGTGGGGCCTAAGGTGACATGTCTGCAAACACGCCCTGTGGCGCGTTTTAAGTTGGAGAATTAATTCCTCCTCAATCGCGAGGGTCCCTAGGGGCCAACTAGCCCACCATATACCTCCAGTATGCGCCAGAGAGCTGCGTTGCAGAGAGGTGTTCAGAGGCCACGCCACTTTTTGCACCTCTCTGCAACGCAGCTCTGTGGCACTTTCTGGACGTACCTGGTGGGCTAGTTGGCCCCCAGGCACCCTCAGGATTGAAGGGGATTTAATTCCCCATCTTAAAACGCGCAACGGGGCCTGTTTGCACACATGTCACCTGAAGCCCCGCCCCCTCCCTTCACCACTGTGCAAACGCGCCCCGTGGTGCGTTTTAAGTTGGGGTATTAAGTACCCTTGAATCATGAGGGTCCCTGGGGTCCAACTAGGCCACCCTGTACCTCCAGTATGTGCCAGGGAGCTGCGTTGCAGAGAGGTGTTCAGAGGCCATGCCCCTTTTTACACCTCTCTGCAACGCAGCTCTGTGGCGCTTTCTGGACGTACCTGGTAGGCTAGTTGGCCCCCAGGGACCCTCAGGATTGAAGGGGATTTAATTCCCCATCTTAAAACGCGCTACGGGGCCTGTTTCAACACATGTCACCTTTAGCCCCGCTCCCTCCCTTCACCACTGTGCAAACGCGCCCCGTGGCGTGTTTTAAGTTGGGGGATTAAGTCCCCTTGAATCCTGAGGGTCCATTGGGGTCCAACTATCCCACCAGGTACCTCCAGTAAGCGCCAAAAAGGGGCGTGGCCTCTGTACACCTCTCTGCAACGCAGCTCCCTGGCGCATACTGGAGGTTCCTGGTGGGCTAGTTGGCCTCCAGGGACCCCCATTATTCAAGGGGAATTACTTCCCCTTCTTAAAACGCGCCAGGGGGTGCATTTGCAGAGTGGTTAAGGGAGGGGGCGGGGCCTCCGGCACGATGCCGGTCTTTTTTTTTTGTATGGGAAGGGGGCTGCGTGGCCCCCCTTCCCTGGGCCTCTATTGGCCCCGGGGACCCCATCCCCCGGGGCATGCCCTTTTTTTTAAATTAAATATTTGGAGGGGGGCTGCGTAGCCCCCCTCCTCAGGCCATTTAAGGCCCCGGGGACCCCATCCCCCGGGGCCGGCCTTTGCGTCTTTTTTTTTTTTTTAAATAATCCTTTTTTTTGGGAGGGGGCTGCGTGGCCCCCCTACTGGGCCACTAATGGCCCCGGGGACCCCATCCCCCGGGGCCTGGCCACTCGTTGGGGACCATGGGGGGGTCCCCAATCCCCGCACGGTCCCGCCGGCTCCCCGCGTCCTGCGGGAGCCGGCATTGCATTTCCATAAGGGGAGCTGCTGACATGCAGCTCCCCTTATGGAAAAGCAATTCTGCTTTGCTTCATTGAAGCGAGAGCAGGTTTCCCAGCTCTCGCTTCAATGAAGCAAAGCAAGTTTGCAATGGCAGGACGGGAGCCGCGAGGCTCCCGTCCTGCCATTGCAAACAGCAGTGTCCCGGGGGTAGGCACCCCAGGACACTGCAGGAGCCGGCCCTGGGGGGTGGCGGTCCCCAGGGCCACCACAGGCTCCAGGAGGGGGGCCGCGCGGCCCCCCTCCCCACTTCTACATAGCCCCGGGGAGGTGGTGGTCCCCGGGGCTTCAGGGGTCCGAAACGGACCCCCACATGTATTTTCTTAGTGCCCCGGGGTGGTGGCAGTCCCTAGGGCATGTGGGGCGGCAGGAACCCTCCCACACAGGTCATTGTTTATTTAAAAAAGAAGCCCCGGGGGTGGCGGTCTCCGGGGCTGCGGGAGGGCGGAGAGCCCTCCCGCACCATTTTTTTTTAAAGCCCCGGGGGGTGGTGGTCCCCGGGGCTTGGGGGGCCTTAGAATAAAAACCAACCCCCGCATGCCCCCGGGACTTGGCCCACCCGGGGGCAAAATATCATCGAAGCGCTTCGATTTTTTTTTTTATCGGCAGGATCCGCGCACCCAGCGCGTTTTTTGCCAATTTTTTTTTTTTTTTTAAACATTTTTATTTGGGCCCTGGGGGTCCTTGTAGGACCCCCTGAGCAGGCCAAGGGGGTCAGGGTGTTTCTAGCCTGCCCCCTTTTTGCGTTTTGCGCAATTGTTTTTACTGTTTCTTGTGACTCGGTTCTACCGAGTCACAAGATGGCTGCCAACACTTCCTGGTTTGTAGTGTTGACAGCCAATTAGCATACAGCTGGTCATCGGGAGGGTGCGCGGACCCTCCGCGGCCATAGATATATATGTGTTTTTACTTTTGATTTTCTCAGCAACTACTGAACGGATTTACACCATTTAACAAAAAGGGTTCTTTCTGAACCAAGAACTACCTCTTTGCCAAATTTGGTGTAATTCCGTTCAGCAGTTCGGGCTGTAGCCGTGGCTAAAGTTTCCTATGGAAAAATGAATGGGGAAAACACGTTTTGGGACCCCCTTTTTTCTCGGCCCCTGCTTGACGAATCACCCCTAGACTTTCAGGATAGGAGCGGACCGGAGCGGGCCACAAAGTTTGAAAATTTTGCGACGATTCGTCAACCGGCGCCAACGTTATTTCAAATAGAATGTTGTGGATTTCCTATGGAAAATAGGTCCTAACTATAACTATCTACTGGCGACCGCCAGTAGATAATATATATATATATATATATGTATTAGTTAGTTATAGTTAGGACCAAATTTACCACAGGAAAAGCATTTTTGTTTTGCCAATAACTTTGACGCCACTTGATGAATCTTTACTGAATTTTAACCAAACTTCCCCTTCATGATTTAGCTGCTGTGTTGACAGTCTCGTGGTGATCCTTCAAGTGGGGGTGAATAAAAAAGTGGGGGGTCCCAAAACGAATTATCCCCATGTTATTTCCATGGGGATTTTCCATTTTTTTAACATGACTACAGCCCAAACCGCTGAATGAAAAACCCCCGAAAAAATATAAAAATATAACAAAAGACTGGCAAGTTGCCAGATGCCCTGCCCCCCTGCTTCAACACTCTGCAAACCTGTCTCCTAGTGCACTGCTGCTTGGGGGATGCAGTCCCCTTAGATCAAGAGGGTCATTTGGGGCCAATAAGCCATTCTGTTACCTTCAGTAAATCCAACACAGTGGGATTGCTGAGAGGTCTTCAGAGGCCACGCCTCTTTGTCCGCCACTCTGTAAATGTGCCTCCTGGTGCACTGCTGGTTGGTGGATGAAGTCCCCTTGGATGCTGAGGGTCTGTGGGGGCCGTTAAGCCCTCCTGTGACCTCCAGTAATTAGTACACATCCTGATTGCTGAAAAGACTTCAGAGGCCATGCCCCCTTTTTCCACCACTCTGCAAACGCACCTCCTGGTGCAATACTGGTTGGGGAATGAAGTCCTGTTTGATGCTGAGGGACCTTGGGGGCCAAGAAGCCTTCCCGTTACCTCCAGTAAGTCCCTTACAGCAGGATTCCTCTGAGCTGGTCAGAGGCCCTGCCCATGTTCTCCACCACTCTGCAAACATGACTACCAGTGAAAAAAACCATAGAAATTCACTTAAAAAAACCAAAGGTTACAGGGGCGTTATAGTTAGGAAATAGATGTTGAAAAACCTTAGAAATTCACTGTAAAAAAACAAAGGTTTCAGAAACGTTATAGTTAGGAAATAGAATTACCATGTCATAAGTGATGTAATATGTGAGGTCATAAGCAGTGCATTGCGGTGGCGTAAGTTATAGTTAGCTCAGGTAACTATACCTGCTGAATGTCACTGGTTTTGTATGAGGAAAATCCGAACCTAACTATAACTTCCCTGTAACCTTTGTTTTTTTCAGTGAATATATATATATATATATATATATATTATCTACTCGCGGTCGCCAGTAGATAGTTATAGTTAGGACCTATTTTCCATAGGAAATCCGCGACATTCTATTTGAAATAACTCTTGCGTTGGTTGACGAATCTTCGCGAAGTTTTCAAACTTTATGGCCCGCTCCGGTCCGCTCCTACCCTGAAAGTCTCAGGGTGATTCGTCAAGCGGGGGCCGAGAAAAAAGGGGGGTCCCAAAACGTGTTTTCCCCATTCATTTTCCCATAGGAAACTTTAGACACGGCTACAGCCCGAACTGCTGAACGGAATTACACCAAATTTGGCAAAGAAGTAGTTCTTGGTTCAGAAAGAACCCTTTTTGTTAAATGGTGTAAATCCGTTCAGTAGTTCCTGTGAAAATCAAAATGAAAATCACATATATATCTATGGCCGCGTCGGATTCGCGCACCCTGAGCGCACCCTGCGCGCACCGTCCCGATCACGAGCTGCATGTTAATTGGCTTTCAAGTGGCTGTCAACACTCCAAATCAGGAAGTGTTGGCAGCCATTTGGTCCCTCGGTAGAACCAAGGGACAGAAACAAGTGCGCAAAGCGCAAAAGGGGCAGGGTAGAAACACCCTGACCCCCTAGGTCTGCTCAGGGGGTCCCACAAAGACCCCCTGGGCAGAAAAAAGCATTTTCTTTTTTAAAAAATTTGCGGGATGCGCTCAGGGTGCACGGATCCCGCCGAGAAAAAAAAACGAAGCGCGGTCTCCCGCGCTCGTTGTTAATTGGCCCCGGGTGGGCCAAGTCCCGGGGGCATGCAGGGGTTTCTTTTTAATATGTGGGGGCCTCTAAGGCCCCAAAGCCCCGGGGACCGTCACCCCCAGGGCTTAAAAAAATAATGGTGCGGGAGGGCTCTTTGCCCTCCCGCTGCCCCGGGACCGCCACCTCCCGGGGCTTCTTTTAAAATGTTTTAACCTGTGTGGGGGCTCCAGCCCCCACACACCCCGGGACCGCCACCTCCCGGGGCACTAAGAAATTTAAAATGGGGGTCCGTTTGGACCCCGAAGCCCAGGGACCACCACCTCCCCGGGGCTTTCTAGATGTGGGGAGGGGGGCCGCGCGGCCCCCTCTTAGAGCCTGTGGTGGCCCTGGGGACCGCCACCCCCAGGGCCAGCTCCTGCAGTGTCCCGGGGTGCCTACCCCCGGGACACTGCTGTTTGCAATGACAGGACGGGAGCCTCGCGGGTCCTGTCATTGCAAACTTGCTTTGGATATTGGAGCGAGAGCAGGAAACCTGCTCTCGCTTCCAATATCCAAGCAAATTGCTTCCACATGGGGAGCAGCATCTTAGCTGCTCCCCATGTGGAAAGCAATGCCGCTCCCGTAGGACACGGGGAGCCGGCGGGACTGTGGGGGGTTTGGGGACCCCCCACAGTCCCCAACGGAGGCCAGGCCCCGGGGGATGGGGTCCCCGGGGCCATAAGTGGAAGGGAGGGGGCCACGCAGCCCCCCACCCCTAAAAAAATGTAAAAAAATATTTAAAGGCCGGCCCCGGGGGATGGGGTCCCCGGGGCCTTAAATGGCCTGAGGAGGGGGGCCACGCAGCCCCCCTCCAAATTTTTAATTAAAAAAAAGAGGGCTTGCCCCGGGGGATGGGGTCCCCGGGGCCAATACAGGCCCAGGGAAGGGGGGCCATGCGGCCCCCTTCCCGTTTTTTTAAATTTTATTAAAAAAAAAAAAAACTCCTCAGGCCCCGGGGGATGGGGTCCCCAGGGCAAAAAGTGGCTGAGGGAAGGGTGCCACGCAGCCCCCCTCCCAATCAAAAAAAAAAAGACCGGCATCGTGCCGGAGGCCCCGCCCCCTTCCCTGCAGCAGTCTGCAAACGCGCCCCCTGGCGTGTTTTGAGAAGGGAAGTAATTCCCTTGAATACTGGGGGTCCCTGGGGGCAAACTAGCCCACCAGGAACCTCCAGTATGCGCCAGAGGCTGCGTTGCAGAGAGGTGTACAGAGGCCACGCCCCTTTTTACACCTCTCTGCAACGCAGCTTTGTGGCGCTTTTTGGAAGTACATGGTGGGCTAGTTGGACTCCAGGGACCCTCAGGATTCAAGGGGACTTAATCCCACAACTTAAAACGCGCCACGGGGCGCATTTGCACAGTGGTGAAGGGAGGGGGCAGGGCTTCAGGTGACATGTGTGCAAACAGGCCCCGTGGCGTGTTTTAAGATGGGGAATTAAATCCCCTTCAATCCTTCGGGTCCCTGGGGGCCAACTAGCCCAACAGGTATGTCCAGAAAGTGCCACAGAACTGCGTTGCAGAGAGGTGTAAAAAGGGGTGTGGCCTCTGTACACGTCTCTGCAACGCAGCCCCCTGGCGCATACTGGAGGTTCCTGGTGGGCTAGTTTGCCCGCAGGGACCCTCATGATTCAAGGGGACTTAATCCCCCAACTTAAAACGCGCCACGGGGCGCGTTTGCACAGATGTCACCTCAGGCCTCGCCCCTCCCTTCACCATTGTGCAAATATTCCTCTAAAATCAGCCGAAATACGAATTCCGATTTACTCACCTGTTATCAGGAGAGACCTCAGTGCTGCATCTTTCAGCCCAGTACTGGTCCTGAAAAGTAATTCTAACCGTACTTACCAGTAACTTGAATTTCCTTCCATAGGCTAACATTGACTGGTTTCACTTGGAAATTCTTCTAAGTGTGCAGATTTGGAACTTTATAATATTCCTCTAAAATCAGCCGAAATACGGATTCCGATTTACTCACCTGTTATCAGGAGAGACCTCAGTGCTGCATCTTTCAGCCCAGTACTGATCCTGAAAAGTAATTTTAACCGTACTTACCAGCAACTTGAATTTCCTTCCATAGGCTAACATTGACTGGTTTCACTTGGAAATTCTTCTAAGTGTGGAGTTTTGGAACTTTATAATATTCCTCTAAAATCAACCGAACTACGAATTCCGATTTACTCACCTGTTATCAGGAGAGAACCCAGTGCTGCATCTTTTAGCCCAGCACTGACCCTGAAAAGTAATTCTAACCGTACTTACCAGTAACTTATATTTCCTTCCATAGGAATCCATTGTCTGGTTTTCAGCAGAAAAGTTTCAAAGTGTCGATTTTCACAAACTACAAATACACTACTTACCTGCTAAGTGAATTTCCTCCCATAGGATAACATTGGTGATTCTATGTGAAAAAGTTTCTAAGTGTCAACTTTTAAAATACAATAATATTCCTTAAAAATCACTACTGTAACCAAAACGCTTTTACTCAACTGTTTACAGGAGATGTCGCAGGACTGAATCTAGGATCCAGTCCTGTGGTTAGAAAAGTAATCCATAAAGTAACTAATTGCATTTAACTAGAAATTCACATTGAGGTCAATGTTGCATTGTGTTTGAAATTGTGTTGCCCATTGCAACAACTGTAACTACTGTACTTAAAACTCTATTGCCTATTTGCAAACTATTTAAACTAAAGTAATTCATTCTGAGAAAGTATATTTTGTAATGTAATGTATAATGTAATTACAATGTAATTTAATAAATAAAATATCTAAAAATAAATAGTTTTAAAAAATGTAGTAAATCAGTATCAAAAAATAAATATAACAATTAATACATTTAAAAATTGTCATTTACAAAACCTTTGAAATTCACTGAAAAAACCATAGGTTTTAGGGCGTTATAGTTAGAAATTAGCATTTAAAAAACCTTTGAAATTCACTGAAAAAACCATAGGTTTCAGGCACGTTATAGTTAGAAATTAGCATTTAAAAACCTTTGAAATTCACAGAAAAAACCATAGGTTTCAGACACGTTATAATTAGAAATTAGCATTTAAAAAACCTTTGAAATTCACTGAAAAAACCATAGGTTTTAGAGACAGTTATAGTTAGTTGGACATTTCACTCGTACAAAACCCGTGAAATTCCCCCGTTATAGTTAGTTCAGCTAACTATAACTCGCGCCCCGCAATGCACTGCTGATGACGTCACATATTACATCACTCATGACATGGTCAGTGACATCACTGATGATATCACTGATGACATCTCAAATGACATCACTGATGACATCACTGATGACATCATCCACGTGATAATCTGATGCACCTCCTCACACCCTAATATAACCTTTGATACACCCACTCTAAATTACAGACTGCCATTCGCAAAACCATAGACACTCCAACACCAATAACTACATACCCACTCACTGATTCTTAGGTCTACACACACACACATCCACTCACTCACCCGTACAGTCACTCATACTTATGGTCACTCAGTACAGGACTATCATATGCACTCTTACTCCTATATAGACACTCAAACACCGCCACTCATCCATAGAGGAACTCACACACCTAGTCAGTCATGCAAATAATTAAACACACTGCCATTTACTCACCTATACAGTTATACACACACCAGCTCACTTAATCAAATAAATACTAGCACATTGTTACGCTCTTATACAATCACTGATACAAGCACACACTCATCCATACAGCCACTATCACAATCACTCACTCTGGCTTATAGCTATTTATATACTCCAACACACATATATACTGCCTTTCACATATGTAGTTACTCACACATGTACCACTGGGACATACATTCACTCACTAACACACTCTTACACACACTTACCCACCCATACAGTCTATCACAGATGCACTCTTGAAACCATCCACCCAGTGAATCACCCACTCACACATCTATACACAGAGTCGCACACACCCCTCCCACACAAACACTCAGGCACCCATACAGATACTCAGACAACCATTCAATAACTCATATACACACTCATGTAGCTATTCACAAACACATGCAGTCACTTACACAGCAACAGACAGACGGATACAGACATTCACCCAGTTTAGTCACTAACCCATGTATTCAGTAAGATATGTTTAATCACTCACTTGTAGAGTCAGTCACTCACATACTAAATCATCCATTCAGACACTTATACACCCACTCATTCTTCAATTCACCTTTCCCTATATATATTAAACATATTTAAACTTTACAGAAACACACAGTCACTGATGATGTCATCAGTGATGTCATTTGAGATGTCATCAGTGATGTCATCAGTGATGTCATCAGTGATGTCACTGACCATGTCATGAGTGATGTAATATGTGACGTCATCAGCAGTGCATTGCGGGGCGCGAGTTATAGTTAGCTGAACTAATTATAACGGGGAATTTCACGGGTTTTGTATGAGTGAAATGTCCAACTAACTATAACTGTCCCTAAAACCTATGGTTTTTTCAGTGAATATATATATATATATATATATATATACACACATATATATGTATATATATATATACATACATACACATATATACGTGTAGTAGAATTGAAAGTGCATTTTGCAATTAGCATTACCTTACTCTTAATACCCCTCTTTAAAATTCCGTTAGATATTGCCATGAAGATCATCTCTTCCCCCAGCTTGAAAAAAATGGATACATATTCCTAGAGCCAAATCCTTGTTTTCTTTTTCAGAAGGAAAACCATATATTCACTTATTGCATCCAGTCGACAATTAACTTTTCATGAATACTCACCTTTAGCCATTTTTTTATCTGAAAGTTTCATAAGTCAGTTCACCCAATTTGGCTATCCTCTGACACATAAGCAGTCCCATCAAATCTATCCAGTTTAAAGGGGATGTTGTAACATTCACAAGGGCATGGAGGAATGATGCTCCACTAAGCATATTTGACTAATGATGAATACAAAAATGCTTGCCACTTTATTATATATTTCACTGAAAATTCCTTACAAATTGACAAATAGCTTTATTATGTGGAGTTCTAACAGTAAAGAAAAATGGGGGTGAATGTGAAATCTAATTAAATTAAATTTACGCCCATCTGCTATTTTGAAACATTTGACCTTTTCCCTTTTTCCCCACCTCATCAAGTGTTAACTCCTAATATTTTTGAAACTGTAAATATTGTCTTTTCCTTTCAAAATGTGTTTTTCGTGGTTGGAGCGAGGCAATAGATAAAACAAGTTAATATGTGAAACACGCCTAAGAACTGTGCACGGCTTTCTTCTGTCTAAAACAGTTTTTACCAAGCAGAGGGCTCTACCTTGACAACTGTGAAATACATTCTAGTTAGACATATATTTACAAACCCTGACACAAGTATGTGTTCCCTGCTGTTCATAACTGTTTTAATATTCCGAGTGACAGTTCAAGAAACGTGCATAGAGTGACAAAAACAATACGCAATACAGCTGCCTCTGAGTTTATGGAGGAGTATTTGACATTTACAAATGTAGTTTGCTTGGCTTAGAGGATATGAAATGTTTGGTTGCACTTGCTGACACTTTAATATCAGAAGTCGAAACTTTTTGGATAACATTTCCTATAGTTTACGAGTCAGAGGCAAGAATTGTATTTATATTTCTATTATTTCTATCAATTAAATTCATAGTGAAATTATAATACAGTTTGAGAGGCTATGGATTTTTATGTACCCACAGAGGTCACACAGAGGAGCGACGGAGATTTTTCTGCGCTAATCTTGACGCTTCCAGTTGCTAGGGCAACCCTGCTAGCGGGTAGAAGGATTCATGGAGAAATTATGATACGTTTTATGTTTTGCTATTTGTAAAATCGGTGTTTGTATGAATACCAGATGTCTCCAATGCAGAGAGGACTCCATTCTGCTGTCCACGTGTTCCACCTACAAACCAATTTAAGCTTCAACTTTGGTCCAATGGGTTCGATTGTAATAAACCATGACTGCATTTCCAACAAGAGTTGTTTAGTGTAAGCAAGAATTATTAGAAAATGGTGTCCTTGGTGATAAAGATTTCTCTTCCAACATTAACGTGCTGGGGTTTTCACCAAGTATATGTCACTATGTCGGTGTACAGAACCTACCTCTTACTGCCAGTGTCGGCTAGATAAACATAACAATTTAGAAGAAAAAAATAGGTGGGACGTGCACTGCTAAAGCATGTAGCGATGAGCACATGCCGGTCGCTCACGTATGTACACACATTTCTCATCAAAACAAAAGAAAAAAAAAGCAGCAAAATCTCCCAGACAAACTGTACTGAGCTTAGTTCAACTGACTTCACAAGACACCCATTTTAGGCACATTAATATATTTCAGATTTTAATGGCAAGATGGCTGAGACTACTGGTACTTGGTAAATTTTGTAAATCGCTGAAATACACTAAACAACGACTCTGTAAGGATAGAAATAGAGCACAGGTTATGACATTTTTCATGATTCTCGCACTCCTATGTGAAAGCATTTGCAGAGGAAAAAGCACTTTTGCTAATACGATATAAAAAGATGCTGAAAGTTTTACATACCGCCCTTGTACTCAGTTTCACCCCTCTCTATTCCAGCATGCCGCATGATGATGGAATTACACCCTGCTGATATTGCGACTAAGAGGAAACAACAGCAGAAACATTGCAGTTGATTTGGTCATGGAGCTCATGAGATTTATTTTTATAGTTACTTTACAAGAGACAGGCAATAGATGACACCACATTGCTTAAACATTTTCGGAACAGACCTTAAACAGGGCTTCTTATAAGAAACGGCCAAACAATTAACATACCGTCAAGAAGGTAACGATTTTAGGGGCATATTTACAATGTTTTAGCATACAGCAGCACCTCAAGCTTTCTTGCTGTGCTGCCCTACTTCAAAAGAAAAGGGCAGGAATGCGCTGTATCTACAAGATAGGGTGCATTCCTGTCCTTTCTGCCAGCGCACAAACTGCAGCCGAGCGCCAATGCAGGCCCCCTTGCACCATATTGCAAAGGTGTCTGTGTTGTTTGCATGATTGTTTTTGTGCAGGAAGATACACCTTCCTGCACAAAAATTATCAAAGAAGGCGTTTCCCTCGTTCTATGTGTGCCTCAGAATGCAGCACACATGGAAAGAGGAAAAAAGGAGGAGAAATGTAAAAGTTTCTCCCCGTTACGCCTGCTTTGGGAAGGTGTTAGTTTTGGTGCTGCCCCAGATTTATGTTATGTTGTAAATCTGGAGCAGTGTCAAGAACCATGGGTGTTGTGTGGGTACACCCACCTCAGCACCCATGGAATGCCCCTTCCACACAGGGTAAGGCATTGCCTTACTCCATATTTACAAGGCCACGAAAAGCCATGCTGGGTGGCTATGCGTGGACTTGCAAAGAGGGGCTGGCACACTGCGCATCCGGAGCATCACAAAAGTGATGCTCCGGCAGCCTAAAAGTGCTGCAGGGGCATTTTAAATATGCCCCTAAGTTTGAAGAGCTGAGAACTCAGTTGCAGAATGGAAGGGCCAGTGGTCGGCGGCCACAAGGTATCTCAGCTTGGATAGAAACCTTCATATAGATGGCTCCTGTGGTAATATAATTTTACATTTCCCCGGGCATGTCTTGTCCAAAAATGAGTGAAGCCCCGGGTTTCCTCAAACCTCAGGCGAATTTCAGTGAGGCAAGGTGTCGTCCTTATTTATTAGAGCCGTGGATGAAGGGAGAATCCGAGATAAATTCTACTCTGTGAAACTTCCAGATTCAAAAGAGTGTGCCTTATTAAATAAACTCAGTTCTCTCCATGACTGCCTGACCAAAAGGATGACAATGCCAGGTACGACTGAGAGAATGGTGGAGATGTGTGTTATGTAGAAGGAGAACATATTTGATAATAAGCCGATGAAGAAGTGCACTCATTCATAGGGACACCACAGTCAAGAGAAAATGTTCCATGTGGATTATTTTTACATACAGCAAGAATGATGAATGAAGATCAAACTTTATGCAGCATAATCCTAGGGCCGGTCTTAGTGGTTCAGTTTCAAACTGTGAAAATAAGGAATGGTAAAGATAAATAAATCTTATGATAGTGATACCTCAAAGAAGTCCCCATTAGAATAGAATTACATATTATGTAAATAAAGTTGGACCCCAACACAGTTTTGAGGCCTGCGCCTTTTCAGTTGCTGGATAAAGTTCAGTTAAACAAAACATTTGTACGCCCAAAGAAATGGTCTGCACATAGTTTAATTTACCAACACTTTACACCTTATGTTAAAGTCAGAAGGTTAGGCAAAGTAGAGGCATAGAGTTAAAGACATTTAAAGGTATTATTCTCTAGAAGTAATACACACAACTATGTTATCATCATTGAAGGTTTCAAAGACTTCAGGTGGACCCCATTTCTTATTATATTATTCCATGCCAATAGGTAAGAAGAATTGAGAGAATTTGCTTCTGCCACTGACACAATAGAGGTGGTGCTCACATAGCACCTAGACCACTGTGTAGAGAAGCAATGATCCAGTGCTGTACATAAATACCAGACTACAAACGGGCAAATGAAGCGTACTATTAGTTGATAATTTTCAGGGTCATCAAACCTTTTCTCCTGAAGGAAGATCTCAAGTGTGCCTTTCACAGCACCTTTCATCTCCTAGTTTGACTTTTGAAATACCCTCCCCACCAGTCTCTAGCAATCCTACTAGCTCCCCCATAGGCAGACATTCCTGATGCTGCAAGAGATATATCAATATAAATAACAATGGATCTGTTGGATTTATGCAGTGTATTCAAATGTTGTGGGTACTGAATATCAGCCCAAGTTCTAATAAATACAGGCTTACCCTATGAATTCTTACATGCAAGAGCTATATCAAGCACAAAGCAGCATAAGCATGTAACACAGTAAAGAAGAAGGACTTACCTTTGTGCATTGAGAAAGCGTAAGTATGCTGTGAAAAGGTTCCGGCTCAAGAAGACTGCACTATGCAATACTTCACAAACAGGAACAAGAGACAGTTCCTAGGGGTCCCCATATTGTCATGAGACATGGAGATAGGAGCAGCCATCACGAGTTATCTGGTATAACGTACGTTGTATTTCACATCCTTGCTAAGCAGTTGGGATGCTATGTTGCTACAGTGAGGACCCTTGTTTGTGGACTGTGATTCATTTTGGAGGAACAGTATCTTACTAGGAGTTTGCTAAGAAAATATTCATATTACAGAGAAGTATCCTGGAAGGCAAGTTGTTTGTGAATAAACTTTCAACTGATTCTTGAATTAGAATTATGTTGCTAAAGATTTTGGTGATTGGAGTATTTTTGAACTGGAACTTTGTGAAGGAAAAGGAGGAATTTCTTTCAGCTATGCATCAGTGATTATGGTAGGTCAACTGTACAGGTGATGTTTTTAGCAAATTATACATGTGCAATTCTGTGTTTGAATTGCAGACTACTAATGAGTGTAAATTACTTTTCAGTTATGTCAAAGACAAGATCTGATCATAAACCAATCAATATCAAAAGGGCATATGAAGTCAGAGGTAGTTATCTTTTCAGTGGGAAGGTGATTAATCAGCAATTCATTGGTCATTCATTTCTTGTTGAATTTCAGTGTCAAGAAAGTCAGCTTCTTATGAAAGACATAGGGCCTGATTTAGATTTTGGTGGATGGGTCACTCTATCAAACGGTGGTGGATATCCCGTCCGCCAAAATGTAGATATGAATTGTAAAGATTAAATGCAAAAATGTGCCTTCTAGTGCCTAAAAGTGAAAAGTGATAACTGCGGCTATCTGGTTGTGCTGTACCGGGATCAAGTAAAAGTTTCAGGCCAACTGCGATGGAGTGCAGGTCGGATACAGTGAGCGTTTGGAGCCGGTCAAGTTTTGACCTTCACACTTAATTACTTTTTTGGAGCTTTTTCCCTCAACTTCAGGCAATCGGCTTGATTAGTCCGGATTTCAGTTTGACAATAGCGGCTTGCTGCAGTGTAATGTCTCAGTGAATCCTGGAGGTTTTTGTCTTCATCGTCAACATCAAAGAGCTCTTGAGCTTTCAGTGGGGCAAACCTGCACGGTCAGACCAAGTCACAGTTTGACGTCGCCGGCTTGACTCTCGTCGTCAAGGTCGGTCTTCTTAAGGAGCTTTTTACAAGAAGTTGTCAAAAAATGTCCCAACATTTCAGAACTTCTTCTGAAAGGTCTTCTGACGGTCTGAAAGGTTCCACAACACCAGCCATTATGATCTCACAAATAGCAACTTCTAAAAGCTGGTTGTCTTTTGAAAAAAGCATGCTTAGTATAAGTCCTTAAAATGGAACACCCCAAAACACCTAGCTAATAATCAGGTCATCCCTGCCCTACTAAGCAAAGAAAAACAGTGTAGCTTCAATCTCAATGCTTTATGAATGGTCCCTGCTGCACCTAGTAATAAAACCACAATAACAAATAAGGTCCAGTCAAGTCTCAACAAATTAATCCTTGCTCAACCCTTGGTAGCTTGACTGACAAGCAGTCAGGCTTAACTTAGGAGACATCTGTGAAAAGAATGTAATATCACCAAAACAGCGATTAAGTAAGACACAAAACACAAAATTAATCCAACACAAATTTATAAAATTAGAGAATATTTTTATCTTTAAAATGCACCAAAATGACAAACATCCAATGTAGGGAACAGAAGGTATGAATTTTTAAAGATTAAATGCAAAAATATGCTTTCTAGCGCTTAAAAGTGAAAAGCACCAACTGAGGCTATCTGGTCACGCTGGACCGGGACCAAGTCAAAATTTCAGGCCGACCGCGATGGAGCGCGCTTCAGATTCGTCGAGTGGTTGGAGCTGATCAAGTTTTACCTTCACACTTGGTCACTTTTTTAGGAGCTTTTTCCCTCAACGTCGGGCGACACCAGCCAAGGGTCCAGAAGCTCTGATTTGCCTCTTGGGGTTTGGGACTCCAACTAGCAAAATGCACCTGGTTAATAATAATAATAATAATAATAAAAATAATAATAGTCTTATAAAGCGCAATGGTTACCACATGGTTTGTACCAGCACTAGGACAAGAACCTTTTCTAAAGCTGAGGGCACTATACTAAGAAGAGCATAGGCCTGGACAACAAGACCTGACAGCCAAACCTATCCTAAGATAAATAAAACAGCTAAGTTTTAAGCCTCTTATGAAACATCAGCTCAGATGTCTCAATCCTCAGGTGGTTCACCAGGGAGTATCCCACATCTTTTCTGCTTGGAAACTAAAAGAGTGGGCCCCTAACTGGGCTCTATTTACACTGGATAGTACCGCTAAGTCGGTGCCAGCCGATCTAAGGCTGCGCAATGTGTGATAGGGCTTGACTAGTGAGGACAGATATTTCGGGCCCCTGCCATTGAAGATTGACATGGCTTTGAATGAAATTCTCTTATTTAATGGAAGCCAGTGAAGTTTGGCGAGGGCTGCACTAGCAGATGCACTTCTCGATAAATTTAATGCCAGCCATGCTGCTGTGTTTTGTACCCTTTGTAGTTTCTTCAAGCTCCCTTTTGCCATACCAAGGTAACGGACATTGCAGTAATCCAACTGCGAAGTTACCAAGGCATGTGCTATGATTTTCCTTGTGGCCAGAGGGAACAGATCCAAGATCTTTTTCAGAATTTAAGGGTACCGAAGCAGTTCCCATCAACACTTATTACCTGTCTCTCAAAAGACAATTTAGGGTCAAACCATACACCCAAGTTTTTAACTTTGGGTTTAGTGTCTGGAATCTGACACAATTCATCCAGTCACCAGATGGAGGTCCAAATGTAGGGAGATTGTCCAACAATGAGGACCTTGGTTTTTACTTGCGTTGAGTCTTAGACAGCTGTTAGACATCCACTCCGCCAGCTCGAACAGGCAAGATTTAAATAGCGATGCAGCTTTTACCCCTTCCTGAGATAACGTAACAATCAGTTGTTTATCATCGGCATAGGAAACAAGTTTCACATTGTGTCACTCGATGATCTCGTTCAGGGGGCGCATATATAGATTGAATAAAGTTAGTCTCAAAATTGAGCCTTGCGGCACCCCCTGGGTCAGCAGCAACGTATCAGAGAGGAATGGCCTTTGAGCTACTTGAAAAGTGCTATGTTGGAGAAAGGAGGCTGGCCACCACAATGTGCGACCACCGACACCGTAGTCCCCTGAACTCTGTAAAAGTAGGCCGTGAGGCACAGTGTTGAATGCTGCGCTAAGGTCTAACAAAACTAGTGCTGCAGTCTGTCCTCCATCCATGCAACGTCTTAAAGCTTCTGTGGCCAGTAATAATGCTGACTCTGTAAAATGATGTGCCTTGAAACGCAGACTGAGCCGGATGCAACAAGTTGTTAGATTCAATAAAACTGGTTAGCTGCATGTTCACTTGCTTTTCAGCTATTTTAGCAAAGAAAGACAGGAGCGAGGTAGATCTTAGGTTTTCATATTGCACAGGGTCTAATGAAGGTTTTTTCCAAAGAGGCAGCACAATTACATGCTTCCATTTATGGAGAACTAGCCCCAAATTTAAAGTCATCATTATGAGCTGCCGTAAGCAAGGTAGAATGGGTTCCATTCCCTAGACTAAAATTCTAACTGGAGCCGGGTCAAATGGGGATGTTGACTTAATTCTGGTGTCGAGTCCTTTTAACTCCTCTAAAGAGGGAGCTATGAAGCTCACAAGATCCTTTTCAGAGGCCAACACTCCAACCTAGCTTCTGGGCCACAAAAACTCCTGCAGAAAAGAATCATAGATCTTCACCACTCTATTTGCAAAGAAAGCAGCAATCTTATTGCAACTCTCACTAGTTAGCGTCACCCTGGCAGAGACACACTCCAGAGAAGACAGAGAGTTAATAATAGAGAATAATTATTTTGGGGAATTAGTAGAAGTCTCAATCTTATGGGTATAAAACTCTCTACGAGTGCTTCTAATGAGCCAATGGTATTGCTTAATTTCCTCCTTATACTGTCAGCACTGCAATCCGTGTTCCAAGAGCAATCCAGGCATTTATAAGACTTCTTTACAGATGCTAGGGTCTATTTACAACAAGAGATGGAGAATGAGGCCTACAGATTCTGCCTCTGGACCAAAGGAGCTATTATATTCAATGAGAAGCAGCCTTTAGCACAAAACCGGAATCACGCTGTGCCTTTACAGCCCCGGCAATTGAACAAACGTGTTAGTAACACGCATTCGTTTTGCACGCAATTTATTACAATGACTTACTTTAAGGGGGGTGCATTGGTGCAGATGTGTTGGATTTAAAATCCAACACCTTCCCTACTGATGTGCAGATTGAAGTTGGATTAGTAAATTATACTAATCCAAAGTCCAGCGCCCCCCTAGGGCAAGTTGTTGTAACAAGTTGCATGCAAAAGAAACATGTAGTTACGACACGTTCATACTAATGATGGCGTTAAAAAGGCATGCATTCTAAAAGCATGCGTAATTCCGACATACAATCATATTCAATGCTGCTGTAATCCAGTTTTTGATGTCCGACACAGCTGTGTCAATATCGTCCCCCAAAGCATGGTTTTTAGCTAAAAGCACCTTGGTAAGGGCCTCCGAAGTTAATCTTGGCCCATTTCCTTGATTTTTCTGTCCCATTCCTTTGACTAAGAGGAACTGAGTTGGTTAGAAGGAGCTGAAATAGAATAATAAAATGATCAGAACAAGTGACCGCAACAGGACCCTCAACTGTTAGTGAGGAAAAGTTACAAAAAATAGGATCTAAAGTATGCCCCAACACATGAGTGCACCTAAGGACCTGCTGGACTAAATGTAAGGTCTCTAAATCCCTAATTAATGTCCTGGCACCGTTACATGAACTATCTTCAATAATAATCCAGGTAAAGTACAGGTGAAGCTGGTCAGCTGGGCTTGTCCTAGTTGTAGATGATGCAGGTAACTTCTCTCAGCACTTTTCTTCCTGTTGCCAATCAGGTAGTCCACTCCTTGCTCTTTTAAGACAGGCAGAGTCATCTTTTGTGAAGTCATGAGAGTGCAGCAGATGCAGTCCTTATGAGTGCAGTCCTCTTTTTGTGCAGTCCAAGGGTCCAAGGTGCATTGCAGTGCTGTGATTGGTCAGGGGAGCCTGGGTACTTACCAATCACAATGCTGCAGTGCAGCATTGTGATTGTGATTGGCTGCCAACACTTGAAACCAGGAAATGTTGGCAGCCATCTTGTGACTCGGTTGAACCACATCACAAGAAAAAAGGCAAAAAACAAGAAAAGGGGTCAGGGTAGAGACACCCTGACGTCCTAGGCCTGCTCAGAGGGTCCGAAGGCCTAAATAAAACCCAAAAACACTAGGTGCGCGAATCCCGCCAAAATGTTTTTAAACCGAAGTGCGGTCTCCCATGCTTCATTTCTTTTAAGCCCCCGGGTGGGCCATGTCCCGGGGACAAAACAAAATCATGATATGGGGGCTGCCACCTCCCCGGGGCAATAGTCATAAAATGTGTGGGGCACGTGGCCCCCGCAGCCCAGTGGACCGCCACCTCCCCAAGGCTTTATTATTAAAAAATACGTGGGGGACCACCACCTCCCAGGGGGGTTATGGTTATTAAATATGGGCGGGCCATGCAGCCCCCACAGCCCTGGGGATCTCCACCGCCCCAAGGCTATGTTATAAAAATGAAGTGTGGGGGTCTCAGGCCCCCCCACACTGCCCCGGGGACCACCACCTCCCCGGGGCATACATAAATTAATGTGGGGGTCTGTCATGGACCCCCGACCCTGGGGACCATCACCTCCCCGGGGCTTTAAACATGTTTGAGGGGGGCCCCTCGTGGAGCCCTCCATGGCCCTGGGACCACCACCCCCCAGGGCCGGCTCCAGCAATGTCCCAGGGGGCCCACCCCCGGGACATTGCAGTTTTCTATGGGATGGCAGGAGCATTGTTCCCACCATCCCATAGCAAACAAGTGCTCCACTGTCAAGAAGTGAGAGCATTTTGCTCTCGCTTGTTCACAGTGGAGCACTTTGCTTTTTACCTCCAGGGAGCTGCATATCAGCAGCTCCCTGGGAGTAAAGAGGTATGCCGGCTCCCGCAAAAGGCGGGAGCTGGCCGGGACCGCGGTCCCAAAACAGATGGCCAGGCCCCGGGGGATTGGATCCCCGGGGCAGAAAATGGCTAGGAGGGGACCGCTCGGTCCCACTCCTTTTAAAAAAAAAAAAAAAAAGGATTGTCGGGTCCTGGTGGATGGGGTCCCAGGAGCTGTAATCGGCCTGGGGAGGGGGCCGCACAGCCCCCCCTCCTTTAAAATAAAAATTAGAAATGAAATGGTGTGGCCCTGGGGGATTGGGTCCCTGGGGCCAAAACAGGCCTATGGAACTGGGGGGGCAATATATTTTTTTTTCCTCTCATTGTAGGAGTCGCGACCCTATCGTGGCTCTCAGCGCAGCCCCCCAGTGTAATGTTGCAGTGGGTTCGCGGATCTACAAAAATAAATAATTTAATAGTATACCATTCAGAAGGTAGTGTTGCAGTTATGAACTTTTTTATAGAGCTAGTGAGATTGAAGTTAATAATCACATTAAAATTGATAGAGTTAGAAATAATTTAAAAAATATAAATTAAAAGTTAAACTTGAAAAGTGAAATGTGTTGTAGTACACTGAATTAGTGCTTTTGTTTTGCAGATTCGTGACGGGTTCGCGAAACCAGAAAATATTTATAAAGAGTATATATGTTAAAAAATATATAACTTTCACTGTTGGGTTATAGGGTGGCTCTAACAAGAGCCATTGTGTTCATTATGAATCTGTTGCAGCTACATGTAAGTGCGGATGCACAGCTTAAGGTTGTTTAGAAACACTCTGTTCCCTTCATCTGTGAAGTGAAATCCATCACTTCTGTAGATGTCATGCATATCAAAACGTAGATTGTTATTATAGCTTGAGCCCATCATATGGTCTCTGAGGTAAGCAGAAACAGCTTTATTAACATGCTTCCTAGCTTTGTCAATCTGTGGACAGTATTGATTTGACCACTTCCATTTCTGTCTTTGGCATATGTTAGAGTATACAAAGACAGTTTGACGGAAAAGCAACATCAGTTGTGCAAAGGTATCCTTCATTAGGATTTCCAGCCCTACCCCAGTCAATGTGCCTAGGTCATTGCCACCACAGTGCACAATCATGAGGTCAGGGGGTTGGCGATGCAAAAAGGTTTTAACCAAAGACATCAGTTGGTGCCACTTTAATCCTTTCTGTGTAAACCATTTAATATCCACATTTTGCAAACCTAGGTCTTTGTCAATACTTCTATGTTCAGGATACCTTTTGCCCCAGAAACCATAGCTGTGCCCTACAATCCATACTGTGAGCATTTTTAAGGGAGGTGTGGAAGGGATCAAAAGACATCTGTAGCTGAGTAAGTCAGTTGGTAGAATGAAAGGTATCTAAAATGGTGGAGAAGATGCTGTTTTAGAAAAAGCAGATAACTGATTGGTTGTACATAAACATTGTGTACTCACAAAATAGGATGCATGTTACTTTCCTGAACAAGCATCTTTCTGATTGGTTATAGAAAAATGTTTGAAAGGTACAGTAGATAGGATAAGCTCATATTTTGCAACAGTCAACCACACCTGCTATTTGCACTTATAAGCTAGTGTGATGAATTTGAAAATATGGTGAACTTGTGACCTTCTGGTACAGTTGAATGTTGCAGAAAGTGTTACTATAGAAACTAGGATTAAACAGAATAGGGAAAAAGGGTTGAAACTTAACTGTGGTTTTAAAATATGAAATGCTAAGTATATATAAAAGTGATATGCTATTAAAGTAAGATTTCCCAAAATAGGACTATGTTTAGAAGTGGTGTGTGCTTATAAAATAATACTAGTGTTATTGGAAATAGGTTTTTGAACTCTCGTAAGGGTTCGCAGCTCCATCGCGATGCTGAAATGCGGCACAGCGGTGGAGTTGCGACTCCAATAAATTACAGAAGCATATTGGGTACTTTTGGAAAAGAGTAATAAAGGGTTAATATGTGTAACCAATAGAAATGGGTTTTAGAATTTGAAAAACTGAAGGGAGCATTTTGATTTGTTACTTACATTCATTTGCAAAAAGAGAGGGAAAGTTTGACATTACTGGTTTTAACTTGTTGAGAGTGGTGCACCACATTTATTGTGTTGGAAAGAAAATCTTTAAGGAGTTTCTGACATTTTCATATTCTGCAATAGTATTTCAGAAGTGAGTTACAAATGTGTAAGGTGTGTTATGTACTGAAATGAAGATTGAAATAGGTTGTGCATAGTAATATGTGTGCTTCCTGAGTATCTAATGAAAGTAGTAGAGAAAAATGATGTTTAAACCATGTTGACAGATGTATTAAACTATATCCCAGTCTATATAACTCTGTATACATGTGCCCTGTATTATGATCAGAAAGGAATACATACACTTTCTTCTACATAAATTTAGGGAGTATGCGGTCTGAAACACAGGTATTCAAGTATTTGTAAGTTTCTTTTTATGTATCATGTCACTAGCAAAAGGCCCAGACACACGCATGCATGCCTTCAGAAACATGGTGAGACTTACAACAGTGACATGGGAAGGATTGCTGTTTGAAATTTGGTAGGTCCAACATTGTGAGCAGTCAGTGAAAAATGAAGCTGCAAAAGAAAGGTGAGGTTTAAGACATGTTGGCAGAGGGATTAGTGATTAGGCTATTTCGTGTGAGTCTGTGAAAAGGTACACTCGAAGTAGGCTGTATAAATTTAGGTGTCTGTTTGAAATGGGAAGTGCAGTCTATCAAGTTTAAAGGACTGCGTGCTCTCGTGACTGAGGTATGTGTCCACCCCAGCGCTCAGCTGTTTGTGTGGAGGGACGTGACTTCGCTTACTCCCCTTATTTCCGCTCCGGGGGCACTTCATAAGCAGCATGGGTGCCCGGCCGCGCAGCGGACGTGCCGCTGGCGCGCCAAAGGCAAGCCTGTCTGCGCCCGTCCGCGCCAGTTCATCGCCAGACGCAAGACATGCTGCCAATTTTGATAAATCGAGGCACATTTGTGCCCGGAATGAGTTGCTTGCTATCAGGATGCAGGTGGGTAGGTGCAAACAATCTGATCTGGGTGGTCAAGAGGGTCCCTTTGCCTGCATAGGCTGTGGCTTCATGTCGGCCACTTCGACAATGCTTATCAGCTGCCACCCCCCTTCTGAGTAATCACTCAACCATCTTTCACCTTAACTGCCACTCCCTAGCTAAACATTTTGCCGATATCTATGATCTCCTAGAAGCGGAGTCCCCTGATGTCCTGTTTCTCACAGAGACCTGGCTTTCAGAGGACATGGTCGCGGAGCAGGTGCTTGCGCTCCCAGCTGGTTATAAGATACATACCCTCAACAGGAAACGAGAGGTGGTGGTATTGCGGTCATTCTTAAAAACCGGCTATCTTTGCACCTTTTTAAAGCAGCCCGTTGCCGGTTGCGAGTGTGCCTGCTTTAAAATCACCCTGAATCCCAACTACACGATGACAGGTCTACTTATCTACCGACCTCCGGGCCCCTCAAAAGTCTTTAGGGAAGCTCTTAGTGAGACAGTCAGTACCCTGGTGATTAATGCCCCAAATTTTACAGTCACAGGTGATCTGAATTTGCATCTGGATAACCACTCTGACTCCGAAGTGACACATTTTTTGGCCGATCTTGCAGCTTGTCAGCTCGACCAACATGTCTCAGGTCCAACGCATTCTGCTGGCCACCTGTTGGACCCATTTTTCACAAATATACCCTTTCTTACGGTCCGACCCCCTATCCCGCTGGGCTGGACGGACCATTATTTGGTCCCTATGTCCGTTCAGGGCATCACGCCTGTGCGTAACTTAGATAAAATGTTCTCCCTGAAACACCCTTGGCATAAACTGAATTGGGACCAATTCCAAACCCACCTCTCCGCTACTTCCCCAGCCTTACCGGCTGATCCTAATGAGGCCAACTCGGTCTTCACCAATTGGATTAGCCAGCCCATGGACAGCTTAATTCCAGCTAAGTGGTCCATGAATCGTCAATCTAAATCCAATCCATGGTACAACATTAAATTAGCTGCGCTGCGTAAAATCTGTAAAAAGCTGGAGAGAATTTGGAGAAGGGATTTCGTCCTACTTCTAAGGATCACTATCGAGCTGCCGTTAGGAGCTACCACAGGGCCATTCAAGCTGAGCGTGCAGCATTTTATGCTGAGCAAATCAGCAAGAGCACCAACCCGGCAAAGAGTATCTTCTCGATAGTCTCAGGCCTTAAATCTCAGAGATACGCCGAAGGTCCACTGATCACTTCTGATTAGCAGTGTACAGAGCTTGCCTCCTATTTTGTTAGGAAGGTAGAAGACATTTATAAATGCTTCCCTTCGATCCAACTTGGCCCCCCTGAGGCACCTCGCAATTCCATCATTGGTACACTAGAGGCCTTTCCCTCCAGACCTACTACTCACCTTTTGCTCTAAAATCAAGTCGGGCTCTCCAGTCGATCCTTTAAAGCCCGACCAATTTCGGAAAATTCTTCCCACCGTCCTGCATCCTTTGGGACAGGTGATCAATAGCTCTTTGAGCACCGCGGTCGTGCCTACAGCCTGGAAACAGGCCAGGGTGATACCGCTACTAAAAAAACCTTCCTTAGACCCTAAAAAGCCAGAAAACTTTCGACCAATCTCCCTGCTTCCGTGGGCCGCTAAGATCACGGAGGCCTATGTTAACTCTCTCCTCACGGAACACCTAAACTCCAACAACAGGCTCGACCCTTCCCAAAATGGCTTTCGCCCTGGCCACAGCACAGAGTCGGCGCTATTGGCTGTGACTGAACATCTCTGGACAGCTTTAGACGCCGGGCAGACGTCCGCACTGATCCTTCTGGATCTCAGTGCCGCGTTTGACACTGTGTCCCATGCCATCCTGTTGCGCCGCCTGGAGGAGGCTAGAATCATCGGCCCAGCCTTGGAGTGGCTGGCCTCATTCTTTGCGGATAGGATGTTTCAGGTGATAGCTCCCCCCTTTACCTCTAGCATCCTCCCCATCAAGCAAGGGGTACCACAGGGCTCTTCCCTGAGCCCTCTGCTTTTTAATCTCTATGTACAACCCCTGGCCATGGTATCCAGGAGCAGAGGGCTGACCATGGTCTCCTATGCCGACGACACACAGTTGGTAGTGGCCGTCTCGAGCGACTCCAAGCAGGACGCTATTAAATTTCAAGGTGATCTTGCGGCAGTCGCCGAGTGGATGACCGCCAACTGTCTCCAACTGAATGCCAACAAGTCAGAGGTGTTTTTGGTGGGAAAGGACCATGGCCTATGGAATGAGCTCTGGTGGCCCAAGTGCCTTGGCATTGCTCCCGCCCCCAAGCTGGCAGTGAAGAACCTAGGGGTCTGGATGGATGCCTTGCTTAACTTTCATATTCAAACTAAAAAGGTGGCGGGAACCTGCTTTGGATTGCTGTGAGGACTTAAACCCATCTTGGGCTTCTTCGATGCCCCTACCAGGCAGATCATCATCCAGGCCCTAATTTTGTCAAGACTTGACTACGCTAGCTCTCTATATCTGGGTGCGAACAAGTCTGAAATACAGAGGCTACAGAGAGTCCAGAATGCAGCCGCAAGATCTCTCCTCGGTCTGCGTAGAGCCTGCTCAGTGACTCACGCCATTCGCCGCCTCCACTGGTTGCCAGTGGCTAGGCGTATTGAGTTTAAGGCCCTCTGTATAGCCTTTAAAGTCTTGACATTTGCATCACCGATCATCTTGACTGATCTGCTTCTACCCTATGTTCCCTCTCGCCAGCTGCGCTCAATGGGACAACACCTGGTGGTGGTCCCCCGAGTCAGGAGGGTTCGCGCCGGAGGTCGCTCCTTTTGGAACAGGTCAGCTATCCTTTGGAATTCGCTGCCGGCCCACATTCGGGGGCTTAATAATCTCCTCGAATTCAGGAAAGCCATAAAAACCTTCCTCTTCCCCTCTTCATAGGTCCTCCTGAGGCCCCTTCTACCTTGCCACCTCATTGCTGTTCAGCGCCGGGATGCCTCTTTGCTGAGGCAGCTGTCGTGCTTTATAAACCCTCTAACATAACATAACACATAACATACATGTATTCTCACACGTGTTATGCATCTGAAGATGCTAGCTTAAAAAACTGGTAGCTTCTCCTTCAGGTGGACAAATCTTCTCAGTTCTGCTCTGTCATTCGCCCACACAGGCAGACATGTCTTACGTATGTAGGTGTTATAAAGCCCCTCAAATAGACTATTCAATACCCACTTGCCCTGTATTATTAGCACAAAGGAATACATGCACCTTCTTGTACACAAATTTAGAGAGCATGCGGTCTGAAACACTGGTATTCTACTATTTGTATGTTTCTTTTTATGTATCATGTTACTAGCAAAAGGCACCCACACACACAAAAAGCCATCAGAAACATTGTGAGATTTACAACAGTGACATGGAAAGGGTTGCTGTTTTAAATTTAGCTAGGCCCAACGTTCTGAGTAGTCGGTGAATATTGAAGCTGCCAGAGAAAAGGTTCTACTATTACACTCATCCAATCACTCAGGCACTACTCTTGCACTCAATCATTCACTTAGAAACTACCAATGTACTCATGCAATCACTCACACACTATCCTTGCACACAAACATTCACTTAGGCACTATGCATACACTGCTGCAGTCTCTCAGGTACCACCCATGCACGTATCCAGTCACTCAGGCACTTCCCATGCACTCAGGCACTACTCATCCACTCATGCAATCATTCAGGCACTATTCATGCACTCATCCAATCTCCCAGGCACTATCCTTGCAATCATCCTTTCACTCAGCACTATGCATACATTCCTGCATTCTCTCACATACTACCCATGTACTTATCCAATGACGCAGAGACTACTCTTGCACTCATCCAGTCCCCCTGGCACTGCCCATAGATTCATACAATCATTCAAGCACTATCCTTGCACTCAACTATCACTCAGGCACTATGCATGGTCTCATTCTATCACCAAGGTATGACCCATGCACTCATCCAATCACTAAATCACTAACCATGCACTCATTTAATTAATCAGGCACCTTTCTTCCTATTTCTGCATCTTTCTTCCTCTTTCTGCAGTTCTCTTGCTTCTTTCTGTACCTCTCTTGCCTCTTTTTGCACCTCTCTTTCTTCATTCTGTACTTCTCTTGCATCTTTCTGTACCTTTCTTGCTTCTTTCTGCACTTTTCTTGCGTCTTTCCGTACCTTTCTTCCTCTTTCTTCACCTTTCTTCCTCTTTCTGCTCCTTTCTTGCTTCTTTCTGCACTCCTCTTGTTTCTTTCTGTAACTTTCTTCCTCTTTCTGTACTTCTCTTGCCTCTTTTGCAAGTCTCTTGCTTCTTTCTGCACTTTTCGTCCTCTTTCTGCGTTTCTCTTGTTTCTTTCTGCAACTCTCTTGCCTCTTTTATCACTTCTCTTGCTTCTTTATGCACCTATCTTGCTTCTTTCTGCACACCTCTTTGTTCTTTCTGCACCTTTCTTCTTCTTGCTGCACTTCTCTAGCCTCTTTCTGCATTTCTCTTGCTTGTTTCTGTGACTTTCTTCCTCCACTTGTCTTGCCTCTCTCTGCACCTCTCTTGCTTCTTTCTGCACTTCTCTTGCTTCTTTCTGCACTTCTCTTGCCTCTTTCTGCACCTCTTTTGGTTCTTTCTGCATTTCTCTTGCTTCTTTCTTCCTCTTTCTGCACCTTTCTTGCTTCTTTCTGCATTTCTCTTGGTTCTTTCTGCACCTTTCTTCCTCTTTCTGCACTTCTCTTGCCTCTTTCTGCACCTCTCTTGCTTTTTTCTGTACTTCTCTTGCCTCTTTCTGCACCTCTCTTGCTTCTTTCTACTCCTCTCTTGTTTCTTTCTGCAACTCTCTTACCTCTTTCATCACTTCTTTTGCTTCATTCTGCACCTCTCTTGCTTCTTTCTGCACTTCTCTTGGTTCTTTCTGCACCTTTCTTCCTCTTTCTGCACTTTGCTTGCCTCTTTCTGCATTTCTCTTGCTTGTTTTTGCAACGTTCTTACTCTTTCTGCACTTTTCTTGCCTCTTTCTGCACCTCTCTTGCTTCTTTCTGTACTTCTCTTGCCTCTTTCTGCACCTCTCTTGCTTCTTTTTGCACTTATATTGCTTCTTTATGCACCTTTCTTCCTCTTTCTGTACCTTTCTTCTTCTTTCTGTACCTCTCTTGCTCTATCTGCACCTTTCTTGCTTCTTTCTGCACTTCTCTTGCCTCTTTATATATATCTCTTGCCTATTTCTGCACCTTTCTTCCTCTTTCTGCACCTTTCTTCCTCTTTCTGCATCCTTCTTCCTCTTTTGACAGTTCTCTTGCTTCTTCTTGCATTGAACTTGCCTCTTTCTGTACCTCTCTTGCGTCTTTCTGCACTTCTCTTGCCTCTTTCTGCACCTCTCTTGCCTCTTTCTGCACTTTTCTTGCCTCTTTCTGCACCTCTCTTGCTTCTTTCTGCACCCCTCTTGTTTCTTTCTGCAACTCTCTTGCCTCTTTCATCACTTCTCTTGCTTTTCTCTGCACCTCTCTTGCTTCTTTCTGCAATTCTCTTGGTTCTTTCTGTATCTTTCTTCCTCTTCTACACTTCTATTGCCTCTTTCTGCATTTCTCTTGCTTGTTTCTGTTACTTTCTTCCTCTTTCTGCACTTCTCTTGCCTCTTTCTGCACTTCTCTTGCTTCTCTCTACACTTTTCGTCCTCTTTCTGCATTTCTCTTGTCTCTTTCTGTACCTTAACTCGTCTTTCTGCACCTCTCTTGCTTCTTTCTGTACCACTTTTGCTTCTTTCTGCACTTCTGTTGCCTCTTTCTGTACTTCTCTTGCCTCTTTCTCCACTCAAATGGGAAGTGCAGTCTGTCAAGTTTAAAGGTCTGCATGCTCTCGTGACTGAGGTATGTGTCTACTTGTACATGTATTCTCATATGTGTTATGCATCTGAAGATGGTAGCTTAAAAAGCTGGTAGCTTCTCCTATAGGTGGACAAATCTTCTTATTTCTGCTCTCTCATTAGGTCTCACAGGCAGACATGTCTTACGTATGTAGGTGTTATAGAGCCCCTCAAATATACTATTCAATACCCATGTGCCCTGTATTGTGAGCAGAAAGGAATACATTCACCTTCTTGCACACAAATTTACAGAGTATGCTGTTTGAAGCACAGGTATTCAAGTATTTGTATGTTTATTGTTATGTAACATGTCACTAGGTAAAGGCACAGACACACTCATGCAAGCCTTCAGAAACTTGGTGAAACTTACAACAGTAACATGGTTAGGATTGCTGTTTTAAATTTGGTAGGCCTAACATTCTGAGCAGTCAGTGAATAGTGAAGCTGCAAGAGAAAAGTAAGGTTTAAGACATCTTGGCAGAAGGATTAGTGATTAGGCTGCTTTGTTTGCGTCTGTGGAAAGGTACAATCGAAGTAGGCCATATAAATGTAGGTGTCTGCTTGAAATGGGAAGTGCAGTCTGTCAAGTTTAAAGGTCTGTGTGCTCTTGTGAATGAGGTATGTGTCTACTTGTACATGTATTCTCACGTGTTATGCATTTGAAGATGATAGCTTAAAAACCTGGCAGCTTCTCCTTCAGTTGGACAAATCGTCTCAATTCTGGTCTGTCATTCGTTCACACAGACTGACATGTCTTACGTATGTAGGTATTATAGAGCCCCTCAAATAGACTATTCAACACCCACGTGCCCTGTTTTATGAGCAGAAAGGAATACATACACCTGCTTCTACACAAATTTAGAGAACATGCGGTCTGAAGCACAGGTATTCAACTATTTGTATGTTTCTTTTTATGTATCATGTCACTTGGAAAAAGGCACAGACACACTGATTCATGCCTTCAGAAACATGGTGAGACTTACAACAGTGACATGGGATGGATTATTGTTTTAACTTTGGCTAGATCCAACATTCTGAGCAGTCGGTGAAAATTGAAGCTGCAAGAGAAAAGTGAGGTTTAAGACATGTTTGGCAGAGGAATTAGTTATTAGGCTACTTCGTATGAGTCTCTTGAAAGGGGAAGTGCAATCTTTCAAGTTTAAAGGTTTGTGTGTTCTTGTGACTGAGGTATGTGTCTACTTGTACATGTATTCTCACATGTATTATGCATCTGAAGATGCTAGCTTAAAAAGCTAGTAGCTTCTACTACAGGTGGAGAAATCTTCTCAGTTCTGCTCTGTCATTCGGTTGCACAGGCAGACATGTCTTACATATGTAGGTGTAATAGAGCACCTCAAATAGACTATTTAATACCCATGTGCACTGTTTTATGAGCAGAAAGGAATACATACATTTTCTTGTACAGAAAATTAGAGAGCATACGGTCTGAAACACATGTATTCAGCTATTTGTATGTTTCTTTGTATGTATTATGTCACTAGCAATTGGCACAACCACACTCTTGAATGCTTCTTTCTGTACTTCTTTTGCTGCTTTCTCCACCTCTCTTGCCTCTTGATGCATATTTCTTCTTTTTTGTGCACCTCTCTTGCTTCTTTATGCACTTCTTTTGCCTCTTTCTGCACTTCTCTTGCCTCTTTCTGCACTTCTCTTGCCTCTTTCTGTACTTCTCTTGCTTCTTTCTGTACCTCTTTTGCTTCTTTCTGCACCTCATTTGCTTCTTTCTACACCTCTCTTCTTGCACCTCTCTTGCCTCTTTCTGCACCTTTCTTCTTTCTGCACCTCTCTTCCTCTTTCTGCACTTCACTTGCCTCTTTCTGCACTTCTCTTCCTTCTTTCTGTACCAGTCTTCCTCTTTCTGCACTTCTCTTGCTTCTTTCTGGACCTCTCTTGCCTCTTTATGTACCTTACATGCTTCTTTCTGCACCTCTTTTTCTTCTTTCAACATCTCTCTTGCTTCTTTCTCTACCTCTCTTGCTTCTTTCTGCACTTTTCTTGCTTCTTTCTGTACTTCTCTTGCTTCTTTCTGCGCCTTTCTTCCACTTTCAGTACCTTTATTCCCTTTCTGCAACTTCTTCCTCTTTATGCATTTTTGTTGCTTCTTTCTGTACTTCTCTTGCCTCTTTCTGCACCTCTCTTACCTCTTTCTGCACTTCTCTTGCCTGTTTCTGCACCTCTCTTGCTTCTTTCTACACCTCTCTTGCTTCTTTCTGCACCTCTATTTCGTCTTTCATCACTTCTCTTGCTTCTTTTTGCACCTCTCTTGCTTCTTTTGGCATTTTCTTCCTTCTTTCTGTACTTCTCTTGCTTCTTTCTGTGCCTTTCTTCCTCTTTCTGCACCTTTCTTCCTCTTTCTGCATCTTCTTCCTCTTTCTGCATTTTTTTGCTTCTTTCTGCACTTTTCTTGCCTCTATCTGCACCTCTCTTACTTCTTTCTGTACTTCTCTTACCTCTTTCTGCACCTCTCTGGCCTCTGTCCGCACATCTCTTGCCTGTTTCTGCACCTCTCTTGCTTCTTTCTGCACCTCTCTTGTTACTTTCTACACCTCTCTTGCCTCTTTCATTACTTCTCTTGCTTCCTTCTGTACCTCTCTTGCTTCTTTTTGTACCTTTCTTCCTCTTTCTGTACCTCTCTTGCTTCTTTCTGCCCCTCTTTTGTTTCTTTCTGCACTTCTCTTGTGTCTTTCTGTACTTGTCTTTCCTCTTTCTGCACTCAAAAGGGAAGTGCAGTCTTTCAAGTTTAAAGGTCTGCATGCTCTTGTGACTGAGGTATCTGTCTAATTGAACATGTATTCTCACATGTGTTATGCATCTGAAGATGCTAGCTTAAAAAGCTGGTAGATTCTCCTACAGGTGGACAAAACTTGTCAGTTTTGCTCTGTCATTCGGTCACACTGACAGACATGTCTTACGTATGTAGGTGTTATAGAGCCCCTCAAATATACTATTCATTAACCATGTGCCCTGTATTACGAGCAGAAAGGAACACATACACCTTCTTGTACACAAATTTACAGAGCTTGCAGTCTGAAACACAGGAATTCAACTATTTGTATGTTTATTTTTATGTATCATGTCACTAGCTAAATGCACAGACACACGCATGCATGCCTTCAGAAATTTGGTGACACTTACAACAGTGACATGGTTAGTATTGCCGTTTTAAATTTGGTAGGCCTAACATTCTGAGCAGTCGGTGAATAGTGAAGCTGCAAGAGAAAAGTGAGGCTTAAGACATGTAGGTAGAGGAATTAGTGATAAGGCTACTTTGTATGAGTCTCTGGAAAGATACACTTGAAGTAGGCCATATAAATTTAAGTGTCTGCTTCAAATGGGAAGTGCAGTCTGTCAAGTTTAAAGGTCTGCATGCTCTCGTGACTGAGGTATCTGTCTACTTTTTCATTTATTCTCACATGTGTTATGCATCTGAAGTTGCTATCTTAAAAATCTGGTAGCTTCTCCTACAAGTGGACAAATCTTCTCAGTTCTGCTCCGTCATTCGGTTTCACAGGCACACGTGTCTTATGTATGTAGATGTTATAGAGCCCCTCAAATAGACTACTCAACACCCACGTGCCCTGTTTTATGAGCAGAAAGGAATACATACACCTTCATGTACAAAAACTTAGAGTGCATGCGGTCTGAAACACAGGTATTCAACTATTTGTATGTTTCTTTTTATGTATCATGTCACTAGCAAAAGGCAGAGACACACTCATTCAACCCTTCAGAAACATGGTGAAACCTACAACAGTGACATGGGAAGGGTTGCTGTTTTAAATTTAGCTAGGCCCAACATTCTGAGCAGTCGGTGAATATTAAAGCTGCCAGAGAAAAGTGAGGTTTATGTCATGTTGGCATGGGTATTAGGGATTAGGCTACTACGTATGAGTCAGTGGAAAGGTACACTTGAAGTAGGCTGTATACATTTAGGTATCTGTTTGCAATGGTAAGTGCACTCTGTCAAGGTTAAAATGTTTTTCCCCAGACTTTCAAGCATTTAGAGCTTTGCAAAAGTGCATACTGAGGTATCGTACATTTTTATTTGTTATGAAAAGAATAGCAATGTAATTGTAAGTAATTGCTTATTGGTTATTATGAATATTGATATGTAATTAATTTAAAATTGTTAATTGAAGTAACAAACTATTGAAACTGTTCTTTGTTTTTTAGAAATTTATTTTATTTGGAACGCAAATTGAAGATGGAAGAAAACATGAAAAGAGAAGAGAACAAAGAAAACAGTGCTACTTAAAGAAAAGTGAAAACAGTACATTAGAAAAAGAGCAAAACGTTACACAGGACTAAACAGTTTCTTAAAACAATTGTAGAGAGATTAAAAAAAGTCAATAATAATGAAAAGAAAAAAAAATGTTTTACAACAAATCAAAAGGAAGAAAAGAATTTTCATGGTAAAAAAAAAATTAGTTTATGGAAAAACAACACATATTACAAGAAGACAAAAACAGTATAAGGATATACGTACAAGAATGTTTAGAAGTAGAGTAATTCATAATTTATTACAAGAATGTAAAAAATATAAAAGAAGATCAGCAGTGTATAAGAAAAAGCAACACATTTAAAGTGTAGTAGATAGTGCTTTTGAATTCAAAGAAAAAATATTTATATTAATATTGAAGAGAATGAGAACATTGGATAATACAATGGTGTTTATGAAGGAGGAAAGCAAAAGAAAAAGACTTGTTAATAGAAATAACTTTTGTAAAACTTTTACTGGTAAATGGAAGCACACTTCCAGTACTGAGCCTTTCTTTAATGAAGAAAGCTATTTTCAAGAGAACATATTAGTACATGCAGTCAATACTAGTGGTCGTTGCTATGAGATGAAAGATGGTTCTCCCATTCCAAAAGAAAAATGGTTCCTAGGAATGTGGAAGAAGTAATAGCTGAAGAAGTTGAAGGAAGGCATACACAAGCTCCTGTATATAACTGGGATTGTAGCAGTATTTGCAGTATTCAATAGGAATCTACTGACATATTACGAATTGTTTTACGAGAATATGCAAAAAAAAGTGTTAAACAGAATATTAAGATGTTACAAGGACTAGATCCATGTAAAATAACAAAATATACTAAGTTGCAACGTCATTCTCTGGCTTGTCTTTCAAAAAAAGTGTGCCAAAGTACTTTTCATCATTTAAGAATGTTAGCTGTACTCCTCTCTGAAATGCGGTTAGTAAGGAGACTCAACTATGTAAAAACTCCTGCATTATGTTTAAGTGAAATGAACACAGCTCTTTTGCATGGTTCTGTATCAGATGTACAAAAAATTTGTGATGATAGATATACAGTTTCGTTTTTTTGGTTCAGAAGAGGAGTGTAAACAAAGTGACAGTTTGATAAGTGTAGGTGTCGAAGAACACTGGAAAGAGATTAATATTGATGAGTTTGCAGAAGAAATTACAAAGTTTAAGACATTTTTCTCTGAAAATACGAACTATGTTTGTATTTGTTGTCAACTAAGAATGTTGATTTATATTTAAAAAGTGAAAAGGAAAACAATGATAAGTGGCAGCAATTTGGTGTTTATTTGTTGGTAGAAGGTCAGTTTGAGTTGGCTACTGATCAAGTTATTTGTAAGTACTGTTTCAACAAATTAGAAGAAAACACAATGCCAGCTAGAGCAGTACATAACAACTTAGAGTTGGTACCTATTCCTCAGGAACTGGCAGATTTAAATGCATATGAGTATATTCTTATTCAATCTGTACACCCATTTCAGGCCATAGTTCGTATAGAGCCTAAAACAGGTATGCTGCCACTAACAGATTTACAAAGAGGTCTGAAAGGAAGAGTTGTGTACTTACCTTTAGATTTTAAGACAAATATTGAAACTGTTTGTTTAGACAGGGAGGAAAATGAGCCAGTCGTTATTCTAGTAAATGGTGTAGCAACAAAGAGTCAAAAAGTTAGCAAGAGTTTGTAGATGTTAATAAACTTCAAAAGGCTACATCATACCTGGTACAGAATAATATTTTTTATAAGAATGTAAATGTTCATGAAAAAGTAATATGCTTAGAAGATGAAACAGTAATGTCAAGTTGGCAAAAAGAAAAAGTGGACAAGTCCAGGAGTAAAGAGATTTATGAACATTATTCTATACATTGCATTCAAAAGAAATCATAGGACACAGTATTGCATTATTTCAAATGAAGGAAGCAAAGGAAATTCCCATGAGTGTATGGGAAAAGAGTTTAGAAGCTCGTTTTCCACAGCTATTCCCCACTGGAGAAGGTAGACGATTTGATGAGCGAGCTGTACGGATTCCAGCTTCAGAATACCGATCAACAAGATTGTACTCTGAAGATCCAAGATATTGGCAGTGCATTCCATATATATTTCATCTTCTGTTTGAAAGTGATTTGTCTGCACGTTCATATACAGTGAACCACATATTAAAAACAGGAGTTCATCTTCAACATGTTTCTGCAAAAGAGTTCATGGACAAAGTTCAACAAAGAGATGAAAATTTACAATCTCAGTTAATTAATTTGATGGTTTGTGAACATGGTACCAATGAATATTGGTATCATCATCATGGTGAACTTATATGCATGTTAAGGAACTTAGGGACACCTACATGGTTTGTAACACTTAGCTGTGCTCAATATTCGTGGGAAGATTTACTTGAATTTCTACGAGACGCAAATTCAAATGATAAAAACATTGAATTGAAGACAGCTGGAGAACTCTGTTCCTTGGATCCTGTAAATGTGTGCAGGTATTTTAACCATGATGTCATATATCTGTAATAAAAATGTTCCACTTCTTGGCTAGGTAACTGATTTCTTTTGGCAAAAAGAGTACCAAGCCAGAGGTGCTCCTCATAAACACATGCTATAATAGATAAAAAATGCACCAAAATCTGGAACTGATAGTGATGAAACCGTTTTGTCTTTCATCGAACAGTATGTTACATGGTCCATTCCAAGAGTTGGTGGAGAAAAGAGCTTGAGACAACAAGTTTTACGCTTTCAAAGTCATCGATGTGGGAAATACTACAGACAAAAATACAAATGTAAAGGGAAATTTTATACAAAATGTAGTTTTGGATTCCCACGTCCTATAATTTTCAAAGGAAGAGTAAATAGTTTTTTGTCAGCAGTAAGACATACAATAACTTGGAAATCTCCCAAGAATACATGAACAGAAGCTTCAAAGTGCATTAATGACTACAATCCAGTTATGTTGCAGTTAATTCAATTGCTGTTGCTTGCTATGTGACATCATATATTACAACATCTGAAAAAACAGATATGAAAGAAATGTAGGAAGAAATTTCAGCAGAGAAGAGTCTTAGCAAGAAATTGTACAGCTTCAGCTTGAAAATTCTTTCCCGTAGAGAGATTGGATCCTATGAATGTTCGGATCGCTTGAACTCAGCCAGTTTATAATCAAAGTCTAAAGGAATCATTTGGGTAAGTCTAGGTCTTGCCTTCACACGAAATAGAGTATTGAAATCTTTACAAGAAATTGAATACTTAGCACGGTATGAACCAGAAAGTACTGATATTGTTAAAGCTAATATGTTGGATATCTACTATCCCCAAAGGAGTCCACA
This sequence comes from Calotriton arnoldi, assembly GCA_963921515.1. Classification (NCBI taxonomy): domain Eukaryota; kingdom Metazoa; phylum Chordata; class Amphibia; order Caudata; family Salamandridae; genus Calotriton; species Calotriton arnoldi. Next base: position 327,204 of record CAWUFW010008576.1, on the reverse strand, counting down.
TCTTCAAAACCTATGTCTGTATGAAATAGTTCAGCACTATACATTTAAAAAGAATGTTAGCGAAAATATATCAGAAGAAAGATATGCAGTAATTGGATGTGATGAATGTCTAGTGAAACATGTCAAAGGGAATCTTATTAATCACAGAAAGCTGAGTTGTCATAGTGTAGATAAGAGAGAATTTTTCTATTTAGCCCTTCTGCAACTGTTCAAGCCTTAGTGTAGTGAAACAGAATTACTTAGAGATTTTGACTGCTATGAAGATTCTTATAATGCAACTAAAGACTGCATTCAGTGCACAATTTTCTCAACTTCTCTACAAATGTTAAATGATGAGATTGAACAAGAAAGTGCTATTGCAGCTGAAATAGCTAGAGTCAGTTCACAAGGCAATCAAAGTTCTGGTCCACTGACTCAAGATCCACTAGGACAACCAATTATTGAAAATGAAGCAGCAATAGCCATGAATGAGGTAGAAACAGCAATGCAACAAGCACAACAGGATATTATTCAGCTAGGAAAGTTAGAGGAACAACTAAATATTGAACAAAACGAAATATATCTACAAGTCAAACAACAGGTAAAACATGGTTTGCTGCATGAAAAAAAGAATGCCAATGTTCATCATTTAAACCTATTCTAATGTGCATCAGTGGTCAAGATGCAACATGAAAAAGTTTCTTAATTAAAGTTTTGACCAGTTATCTACATAAAACTACAGAATCACATTTATCTTGTGTTGTAACAGCTCCAACTGGATTGGCAGTACACAACATTAAAGGTATCACTTTACATCGATTACTTATGCTACCTGTTGAACATGATAATAAATTGGAATATCAGAAGCTATCTGGAGAAGCTTATTATGAAGTCTCAGGAGTTCTGAAGAAAATGAAACTTTTAATCGTTGGAGAGGTGAGCATGATCTCAAACTTAATGCTCACCTTTGTACACTTGAGAATGCAACAGATTTTAAAAACGATGTTTTGTTTGGAGGAAAACATTTAATTGTATTTGGAGACCTTCTACAACGTACCCCTGTTAAAGGACAATCTGTTTTTAAAACACTTCTCCATGATGACACAAGGAAAATCTTTGGGAAGTATAGGAAATATAAATATTTGGTTAAAATTTGAATGTAAAGAACTTGCTAAGAATATGTGACAAGCAGGTGATGAACATTATGGAAATATTCTTAAAGACATAAGAAATGGTGTCTTGATGGAAAATTGTAAACAAGCTTTAGAAAGTCGGCTACTAAGAAACTTGTTTACAACTGGAAAAACAGCAGCTGAAGTAATGTACAATATGCTTGTCAAAAACAAGTCTATAGTTTGTTTAATGCCTACACTGCAAGAGTGTTCTCCATTTAATCATCAACAAGTTCTCAAACTGGAAAAACAACAAATTGTGCAAATTAAAGCTATTGACAAAATCGAACACCAGGGAGTGATAATTCTTCTTACTGAGAAACTACAGGTTAAATTGGATTCTTTGGAAAAGTCTGTATCTAAAACTGCAGGATTTGAAAAGACTTTACATGTATGTAAAAACTGGTGAGTAATTTTGCGGCGTAATTTGAATGTAGAAGCAGGATTAGTAAATGTAGCAATGGGAAAAGTGGTTGATTTTGGAAATTTTCAAAATAGAGATGGAATAGAATTTTTTTATTATAAAATTTGATCAGGTTAATGAGGTAAGACAGATTTGGCATTGTTTTGTACATTTCTTGCTTGTAAAAGACTTGTATGTTCGCAGACAACCATTTCCTCAGTCTCTAGCACATACAGTAACTATTCATAAATCTCAAGGTTTTAATAAGAGACAGAGCTTTTGTAAATATTGGAAGTATGGTGTTCAAAGAGGGAATGGCATATGTTGCATTGTTTCAAGTCAGAACATTGTCTGGTTTGTATTTGATAGATTTTGATGAGAAAAAGGTTAGTCCTGATGCAAATTGTGTAAGAGAGTACAATCGTTTAAGAAGACTTTATGCTCCTCATTTAGGTGAATATCCCATATATGAGAAATGTGTAGTGTGTCTAAAACAGAAATATGTAAAAGATTCAACTGAGGTTCAAAAAAAAGAAAACATTTGAAGAGAAAGTTGAAGGCGTAAAGAAAAAAAAAGTAGAAAGTGTTAATGACATTGTAGGATACCAGTTGGAAAACAGTTATGCTAATGTGATTCTGAATGTTGTGTTTCATCTACCACATCTTCATCATGAAATCATGAAAAAGATTCTGTTCTGCACTACATTATGTTTTTTAACAGTTGGTAAGTGACAGAACTAAAATACAAACTGCTTCTGGCATTCGACAAATTTTAGAGATATATACTGGTTCATTGACATTTACTCTAAACATACAACAAGAGGCACACAAATTTGTAATGTTTATGCTTGGAGTATTAGAAGACGAAGGAATACACTTGATAACCTATTTGGACTAAGTTACAGATGAGACCATAAGTGTGAAGAGTGTTCATTTACTTCTACCACTGAAATACAAACAGAACGATTCCTGTACTTTACAATACCAGACTGCAAATCAGTACCTTTTAACAAATTGATAAAAACGCAAATCAGTATATGATATGTTCACATTGTAGATCAGCGATGTTGTCTACATTACATATAGAAAGATTTGGAAAATATCTCATTTTAGTGTTAGAACGTTGCAGACCAAATGGAAGAAAATTAGAAACAAACTTTACAAATTTTAAAGGAAGTCAAATATCTATTTCAGGAAGAACCTTTACAACAGTGGCTATTATTGTCCATGATGGTCCTACTACAACATCTGGGCACTATACTGTTTATTTAAAGTGTAACAAAGGATGGACGCATTGCAATGATGCCCACTTGGAATTCAAACATAGATTGCCTTATGAATTACGAAATTCGTATATGTTATTTCTCCAGCCAAAATTTTGAGTACATCATTCGGCCTATTGGGGAAGATGTCAACAGAAAGTAGACAGCACTGTAAACCATTAGTGTTTACAATTAGTGTTTCAATTATTATTTGCCCTAATTGATATTCCATTTGGAAAATTGTGTTTAAAAGCAAATAGTTTATATATTTGTTGTCTATATTGTACCAGATGTAAATGAGATTATACGTTTTGTGAAATGTATTTGTGATAAATAATAGAGTTAATGTAGATGAAAGAACTGATTAAGAAAGTACAGAGAGGAGAACGCATAGCTACACATATTGATAATGATGTTCTATGCTGATTTGTTTTTATTTCTACAATCAATTTGATTGTTTTTTTCTCTGCTGTTCAATGATGATGGTACATTGAAATCACTGTGTATGGGGAAGTTATGTGCAATCTGAGAACAGCAAAAAAGGGAAACTGAGAATGTTATGTAATTCTAAATTAATTTTGTGTTCTCAAAAATATAATATTATAGTTTCTCTAACATAGTATTAAATTCCATTTTTTCTTTTTCTTCTTTATAGTAGCTACTGTTGAAGTTTGAAAACAGTTTTTATTCTGTTTAGGATAATACTACTCTAAAATAGATTTACTGAATGATGTATCATTACTTGAAAGGTAAGAATACATAATACAATATGCATGATACCCTGGGAAAATGTTTAAAATGCAATTATATGTTATTTGTTTCTAATATAAATAAGGTTCATCCTTTAGACTATTTGAAAAGTATCATCACATTTCTGAGGAGCAGTATCACACTTACATTTTACAAAAGTGCATAAACCAATAAAAGTGCTTTTATTGCAAGTTATTTACTCCTCATTATGCAGGGCAGGTGTGTATTTATCTCTCTATCCAAGGATTTCTCAGACCCATAGATAGATAACAGATATCTGCTTTTGTGACTCAATACTCTAGTAGAACTGATAAGATTTGGGCACCTGTATGATAAACTACACAGTTTTGAAGTTAGAGTCATCAGAAGTACAACACGTGTCAGAATACATGTAAACGCCTACACATCCAAGAATACATCTGTTTCACACCACATATTTTCAAAATTTGCATACAAGATCATGTATGTATTACATTCTCCTCCTTATACAAGACAGGTGGGTTTTGAAAGTGCTTTTTATTATATTTGATATATATGATGTGTCTTCCCATTTGGAGAAGTATTTTAAGATAAATTATAAAGCTTATAGGACTAAGTTTTAAAGGATAGAATCTACAGTATACTGCACAACCCATACACTCATCTAATAATTCAAACACTATCCTTGCACTCATTCATTCACTCAAGCACTATGCATACAGCCATCCAATCATCCAGATACTGCTCATGCCCTCATTCAATCACCCAGACACTACTCTTGCACTGTTCCAATCACCCAGGCAGTACCCATACACTCAGCCACTCACTTAGGCACTACCCATGCACTCCTCTATTCACCAAGGCACTAACTATACACTCATGGAATTACCCAGGGACTACCCATGCACTCATGCAACCAAACAGGCACTATGCATGCACTCATCCAATCACCCAGGGACTACCCATACACTCATTCATTAACCCAGCTACTAACCATGCGCTCATGGAATCACCCAGACACTGCTCTTGCACTCACCATTCATTCAGGCACTACCCATGCACTCATACATTTACTCACTCACTGTGCATGGACTCGTACAGTCACCAAGGCACTACCCATGCACTCATCCAATCACCCAGGTACAACCCACACACTCACTGGATGAGCCAGGCACTACCCTTGCACTAATCCATTCACTCAGGCACAACCCATGCACTCATTCAATCACTCAGGCACTATGCTTGCACTCAACCACTCAGTCACTACCCATGCACTCATGCATTCACTTAGGCAGCACTCATGCGCTCATCCAATCACCCAGGCTCTACCCATGCACTCATCCAATCACTCAGGCACTATCCTTCAACTGAACCATTCACTCACGCAGTACCTATGCACTCATACATTCACTCAGGCAGTACTTTTGCACTCATCCAATCTCCCAGCCACTACCCATGCACTCGTCCAATCACTCAGGCACTACCCATACTCTCATTCATTCATCCAGGTACTATCCATGCCCTCATGAAAACACCCAGGCAATGATCTTGTAGTCATCCAATCTCTCAGGCACTGTGCATGCACCCATCCAATCACCCAGGCACTACCCATACACTCATTCATTCACCCAGGTACTATCCATGCTCTCATGCAATCACCCAGGCACTGGTATTATACTCACCCATTTATCCAGCAACTACTCATGTACTCATCCATTCACTCAGGCACTGTCCATGCAGTCATGCAATCATTGAGGCAGTACTCATGCATTCATCCAATCACACTGACACTACCCATGCATTAACCCAATGAGCCAGGCACTACCCTTCCACTTGTCCATTCACTCAGGCACTATCCATGCACTCATCCAATCACCCAGGCACTACTCATGCACTCATCGAATCACTCAGACACTATCCTTCAACTCAACCATTCACTCACGCAGTACCCATGCACTCATTTAAAAAAAAAATATCTTTATTAAGTTTTAAGTGTCACAATTCCATTTTCAACAGCGAAAATATTTGCTACAACATGTAGCGACACATTTTATAGCACTGTAAAACGCATTTGCGGTTTGTCCATATTTTCTTGTAGCAAGCGTGCTGAGATGGTAGAACATGCAGCTTACATTTGTCTGGCCATTACATATATGGCCCATTATATCGTGCAGTTGTTACAGAGTTGTGACATTATGTATATCGCATCGGGTCTAGTACAACTTATACTCCATTAATACATTGTGCATTAATAATGAACGAGGGGAGAATGAACAAGGGAGGCGGGGTACAACATGTTTGGGGGGAGCTGGAGCAGTCTGTTTGACTGCTGGTGACTGTATGAGTGCGTGTCGCTGTGCGCACCCCCATTGCGTGTCCTGGTGATTAACGTCTGGTTCGGGTGTGCACCAACCTGCCAGTGCATAGCGTAGGACATCAGGTCTGATGTTTATGGATGGTGTAGGAATGCTGGATGCATGCGCGGGATCCCCTCACCGAGTCAGGCACCTGCAGGGGCTAATCTGGTTGATCCATGCATTGCTGAAGTGCCACAAGGATTGCTTCCTAGTTTGTGGAGATAAGTATCTTCCTGAGACCCAGGGTTTCCTCACGTCTGATTGCTAAACCCTCAGCCCTGGCCCACGCAAGGGTAGAGTGCTTCCATGCCTGTATATGCGGGGGATCAGGTGCCTTCCATCTTTTGGTAATTAGCCTTTTGGCGGTCACCATGCCTAAATCTAGGAATCTTGAGGTAACTTTAGTGTTTCGCGTCCTGCGAAATATATGTAGCATGTAGGTTGGCCAATCAAAGGGCACCTCTCTACCAGTGCAGGCGCAGAGCGTAGCCACCACCTCCTCCCAGTACCCACCCAGACTGGAGCAGCCCCAAAGCATGTGCACCAGGTCCGCGTCAACAGTGGCACACCTGGGGCAGGCTGAGTCAGCACAGTGAAAATATCTGTTGATGTTAGCTGGCGTGAGGTACGCCCTCTGTGTAATGTAGTATTGAATTTGTCAAAATCTAGCGTTCCGGGGGATATGAACTGGGCTGACCAGCACTTGCTCCCATTCATTATCTGTGAACTGCCGGCCCAAGTCGTGTTCCCACTTGTGGCGGAGGGAATTTAGGTTTACTGCTGCATGCAGGCATAGCGAGGCCGCGAACCATCGCATCAGGTGCCTACCACGCCCCATGACATGTATATACTGCACAGTGAGATGTATTGGCGGCTCCGTTGTGAGGTCTCCCCATTTCGCAGAGAGTGTCGCCATTAATGAGCGGTGCAGGAGGAATTGTCCTGCGGGTAGTCCGTCATCGGACACCAACGTAGTGTAGGGAATAAGCGAGCCTTCACGATAGAGATCACCTAGGGCTTGTATACCCGCTTCGTGCCAGTGCTGTAGTTCAGCAGCTGTAAGTGCTGCCCGGCCTGTAGGAGCACCTTCCAGGGGGAGCGCAGGGGCATAGGGGGTTATGCCTCAAGTGAGGTAAAGACTTCTACAGTAGCACCTGTACGCTACATTTAGGAATCGGGGTTCAGGAGGTCACACTCGCGTGCCAGGGTGGAAGAGCGCGAGGTTCTGAGGGAGTGTATAGGGGGGGGTGCGTGGTTGCCGTGTCGTCAAGTTGACAATCTGCCATCCATCTGGCGATCCATTGAAGTTGGGCCGCCAGATAGTAATGTTCAAAGCAAGGCGCTGCCAAACCGCCCTGGTCGACAGGCAGATATAGCTTTTTAATCGCTACCCTATGCCGGTTGGGACCCCAGATAAAGTCCCTGGCCGTCCGCTCCAGCGTAGCAAAAAAGGAGGCAGGGACATAGATAGGCAGATTGGCGAAGTAGTACAGGAGTCTCGGCAAGGCCACCATTTTGAGCAGTGCCACTCTACCGGTGACTGCGAGAGGGAGCGTACCCCAGAATTGCATCTGGGATCTCACCGATGTCAGTGCCCTGCCCAAGTTTCCGTCAAAAAGGTCTAGCGGCTGGCGGTACACGAGTATACCCAGGTATCGGAAGGTGACAGCACTCCACTGCACTCTCACTCTGTTGAGTAGGAGGCCCGGGTCACGACAATCTCCTTGAAAGGCATATAATTTGGATTTGGCAACATTTACTTTCAGCCCTGATACCTCTGCAAATTCCCGAAGGAGTTGATCTAGACGTTCTGGCACCCGAGTGATGTCTCGCAGATAGATCAACAGATCGTCTGCATACAATGACACCACTTGTGTGCCATCGCCCAGCGGTATACCATCGTGCAGTTGTGTTCTTAGCGACTCCGCCAGCGGCTCCATTGCGAGCGCGAAAAGGAGAGGGGACAATGGGCAGCCCTGTCTCGTCCCACGTCTCACGGGGATCGCAGCTGAAATGTATGGTCCCGACTTCACTCTCACCACCGGATTTGCGTAGAGTAAGCGGGTCAACTGTAAAAAATCGGGGCCTAATTTATATTTTTCGAGAGTTGCAAACATATAATTCCACTCAAGGGAATCGAATGCTTTCTCGAGATCGAGCACGAGACAACCTGCTCTCGGCCAGTCGCTTACGGAGTAGGTTGCCACTCGGAAAAAGCAGCGTAGGTTAAGCGAGGTACTGCGGGATGGTACAAAGGCGTTTTGGTCCACATGTACCAGAGAGGGGACTACCTGCGCCAACCTGTCCATCAGTATTTTCGCCAGGATTTTATAGTCGGTATTGAGTAGGGCGAGAGGTCGGTATGAGCCCATGTCTTCTGGGTTCCTGTCGGGTTTGAGCAACGAGATCAGATGCGCTTCACATAGCGTCGGAGGGAGCCACCCTGCATCCACAGCTGCATCATATAGAACGCGCAGCTGTGGTACCAGGGACACTTGATATGCCTTGTAATATTCCGCCGGGAGCCCGTCCGGTCCCGGGGTCTTCCCCGTAGCCAGGGACCTAATTGTGTCACTGATCTCCTCCGCTGAAATCGGAGCATCTAACATTTCATTGTGTGGCCGCGACGCCTCAGGTAGTTGCACTTGTTCTAGGAAAGACGGGAGGGAGTGCTGTGCGTGGCGGCTGTAGGATTGATATAGTCGCTGATAGTGGCGTGTCAGGGCCTCGTGTATGGTGCGCTGCGTATGCACCCGGAGCCCCGTGTCATCGCGCAGTGCAACTATCGGTGTGCGGGCATGCTCCGGACGGATCAGCCAAACAAGGAGCCGACCTGCACGATCAGCGGTGGTGTGTGTGCGGGCCGTATACACGGCGTAATTGTGACAGCAGAGGCGTTCCATCAGCTCCGCATGTTGTGTGCGCAACGTCTCCAGGCGACTACCAGCTCCACCCTCCCCTTCTCCTGCTATCTTGCGGACCAGCAGTTCTAGTTCGATGTTATCCAAGCTGGAGTTGAGCGTTTTAGGTATGCACCATGTTGCGCCTATGCAGTGCCCCCTTATCGTGGCCTTAAAAGCTTCCCACTCTATTAGCGCGTCTGCTGCCGTACCCTCGTTTAGTTCAAAAAATATTCGAGGATCGCCGTGCCCAGGGAGGAACGAAAAGGTAGGTCTTTGAGCGCAGCTGTTTGGAGCCTCCACGTGGGTGTAGGGGGGCGCTCAGGTTCCCAGGTAAGCATCAGCAGCTGGGAGTGTGTGGTCAGAGTGTGTCCGTCCCAGGTAATCTATGTGATGAACTAAAGGGAGCAGCGCAGAGGACCCCACTATCCTGTCTAGACTCACGTGCAGCCGATGCACTGCTGAGTCGTGTGAGTAATACCGCGTCTCAGGGTTAATAGCGCGCCATATATCTAATAACCCCAAGTGTGTCAGCCAATCCGCGAGGGCCTGCGCATTGGACATTGCTACAGTCCTGGATAAGGGTGGGAACGATCTGTCTAATTCTACGCTGAGTCCAGAATTGAAGTCGCCTCCCAGTAGCCAGGGGATCCCGCTACACCCTGCCAGAGTTTTTGTGAGGCCTTCCAGAAAAGCAGGTTGACTAACGTTGGGGGCATAAATGGACCCGATTAGGATCAGCTGACCATTAAGTCTCCCGCTCGCAAGCGCATATCTGCCCTTTGGGTCGATTAGCACCTCTTCGCATATAAACGGGACCCCTGCTCTCACCCAGATTAGGGTGCCCCGCGCGTGTGCAGAATAGCTGGTGCCATGGATTTGTCCTCTCCATCGACGACGGAGGACCACCAGTTCTGCTTGGGTCATGTGCGTTTCTTGGAGCAGTGCTATTTTGGTGGCTCTGCGCCGTAGATAAGCATAGATTGAGTACCTGCGCAACGGCGTGTGTATACCACGCACATTCCATGTGACTACGTTGACCCATGCCATGTTTCCAATTTACATTGACCAGGCCATCATTGGGGGGGGCAAGGTGCTGCAGCTCCCAACCTGCGGGGGTGTGCTCCAGTTCAGTGCTATGTAAAACAGAGGGGGAAACACTTGAACGAAACTATGTAATACCATGAGGGTGAGTTCCAAGTGGAAGTTTGTCCAAATTGTGGTGCCCAACTGAGGGTTAAAAACGTTCTGTCAAACTGACGTGTGGTGCGGGTGTGAGTGCTGTGTCTGTGGTAGAGAGTGGCATGCCCCTTGTTGTCATGTTGCGGCTATGTATCCCCTCTGCCTATCCGGGGCGTGAGAGAGGTCGGCGTGGATAGTGCAGGCCCCCCAGTGCAGCGGCAGTCATGGATTGGGCACAGCCGTGCGCAGGGGAGCGCCCCCCCACATGAAGAAATAATGACAAATTCAACATATTAAGTAACACACTATTCTGTCTACATGACAGATACTTGCGTGCGTGGTGGTCATCAGTCCGCAGGAGGCCTTGGGAAGAGTCATATAATGTCATCAGCCGTTTGCGGCGTAACCTCTGGAATTGCAAACCCTTCCGGATCCTCAAGTCTGGACGGCGTGGAGTCTCCGGTGACCGAGGACCTGGTCAGGCTGGAGTGGCTATCTGAGTGGAGCGGTGCAGTTCCCAGCGTCGCAGCCACGTGCAGCACCTCCTGTCGTTCCGCCGTCTGCTGTGCCAAGTCAGGTGCCGTAGAGGTAGTTGCGCACCCGGGCGACGTCCGCTGCGTCTGTTCCGCCGATTTCATTTTCTGTTGAACTTTCTAGGTTCATCTTCCGCTGGTGGCCTGGGACCCGTCAATGTCCCTGACTCTTCGAACCAGTCCCAGACCTCAGCGGGTGAGTCGCAGAAGCGCGCCGATCCGTCTGCCACTACTCGAAGTCAAGCTGGAAACAGCAACGAGTAATTCAGACCAAGGTTGCGTAGTTGTTTTTTCACGCTTGTATATGCCCTTCGGCGGCACTGGACTTGCGCCTTGTAGTCTGGAAAGACCATGACTTGGCTGTTTCCCACCTGTATGCTTGCCAGCTTGCGTGTTTCGCGGAGGATCGAGTACCGGTCCCTGTAGTTGAGGACTTTAAACAGGAATGGGCGCTGGCGGGCTCCCGGTGGTGGCTTTTGCGCTGGAACGCAGTGCGCTTTCTCAATCACAAAGTGGGGGGACAAGGTGCCAGCAGGAAGCAGATCCCTGATCCAACGTTCTGCATAGTTTTCCGGTTGTCGTTCCTCTTCTCCCTCCGGGAGTCCAACGACGCGAATATTGTTGCGGCGCGAGCATCCCTCCGCATCTTCCACTTTGTCTTCAAGCTCGTGCACCCGGTCTATCATGTCTTGGAGGGCCACGGTGTGATTGCACGTAACTGGTTTGAGCTCCGCTAGCGCTTGTTCCTGGAGGTGTACTTTGTCGCAAAGCTTGTGATGGTCTGCTTTCAGGAGAGTGAAACCGGAGGTGACTTTGTCGATTTTAGACTCCAATGAGGAGCGGGTTTGGTAGAGTGCCGATCCTATCTTCTCCACAGCCGCCAGCACAGAGTCCAGTTTGGCTGCGAGTACTGCTTTTGACAGGTCTGCGTTTGTGTCGCTCTCCTCCACTGTCTGCTCCGTGTTGCCAGGTCGCGAATTCAGTTGGTGGGTGTTGGTGCGTAGGCGGCCCATTACTAATTGTTGCGCCGTCGGCATTCGTTACAGGATTGCAGCAATGGCACCAGGGTTAGTGAGGGACCGCGCTGGTACGGTAGATCCCACGGTAGGGAGGAGCCGCCTACATAGAATGCAAAGCCGGCAGTCACCAGGACGCGGGGGTCCACCCGCACACCCGTGCGTTATTTTCCAGTCACCGCTGCTGCTCTTGATGGGTGCATGGGGGCTTGAACAAGTCTGCTGCTTGTAAGAAGGTGGGGGGGAGGGGTAGGACTCTCCGGCTGCATGTCCCCTCCGTGTCGCAATGGAGGGCCCAACGGTCCGCGGGTGCTAGTCGATTAGCGGTCTGTGGCACAGTAAAAAAAAAATTTAATCCGTATTTGTAAAGCGCAAACTACTCACCCTTACGGGTCTCAAGGCACTGGGGGCCATCGTGGAAATTAAGTGAGCTATTGCCCAGAGTCACATGGTGCTGAGCTGAGCTGCCGCCGGAGCTGGGGATCGAACTGTGAGCCCTGTGCTCCGAAGTCAGCTGCCCTGGCTGCTGCACCACACCTCTCCACGGGGGGAGGGTAGCCTCACCGTGTGCGTGCTTGATGGGCCTCCAATATTGTGGCGTAGAGCAGCGTGGAGGGGGCGCATCACGACCCTCCACACCTGCGTTTAGGCTCTGCAGAGTTGTTTGGGCAGACAGCCTAGGCCCGATCCGACCTCCGGGCTAATAGACGCCTGGGCGGGCTGCGCTTCGTTGCTCCCCCCATCCTATTGATGCAAGTAAGATCCAGGGCAGCCCCACGGCCCAGTCCAGATGGTGACAGTCCACTCCCGCTGCGCTTCTTGGCGCCGTCACTGGGTAGGTCCAGTTGCGTAGGTGAATCGAGCGCCTTAGCGCGGCGTCATATCAGGCAAGGAGCGAGGGGAAGGCCACCCTCTCAACATCTAGGGGGGCAGTCCCCCTCCCCGGCAGCACAATTCAGGGCCAATACATGCGGTCTGTTTCTCAGGGGGGCCGCTGGACCATCCGCACCGCCCCCCTCTTACACTGCCACCGCAGCGGGTGCACGGCTCAGTCACACGGCGGCGGCCCCCAATCCACCACGGCGGTACAGGTACCTCAGTGGCCGAACCAGGAGGGGCGTGTCAGCGCAGGCACACGTCGTAGTTGGTTCAGCAGTCCGGGGAAGGCGTAGGCCCACACAGCGCAGGCCGTCTCCGCAGGCCCCCTCCTCCCTGCGGTGCCACTCGCGCTTCCGATACCTCCCCGCAGTGGCGGCGCAGCCCAGGGCGTGCCCAGTACCTCGGGAGCAACAGACGTTCCGGCGGGATGGTAGCAAGTCAGAAGCACAGATTGCTCACCTCCTGGCGCTTCTTACCGGCTTGCCTCCCAGCGCAGCACAGAAGGTCACCAGGCTGCTCGATCAGGTGCGTTACTTTTTCCGATTGACTGCCCACATATATGTTCACTGGCACACTTCAACAGCAGGGCGCCTGGGTCCCCAGAGCGGCGGGAGGCTCCTTCGTCGGGTCATCGTCTCTTCCAGGCTGGATCGATGGGCCCATGCATGCACAGGCCCTGTAGGCCGCAGCAATGCATTTTTCGCGCTCGTCTCACTGGCAGGCCGTAGCGGGGGACGCCGCCTTCCTCGTAATCCGCAGTTCACGCTGGAAGGGCCGCACACAGGCGGTAGGCACCTGGAGTCTCCCCCGGTGTAATCCACTATGGCACACTGGCCGATCCGGGGAGATCAGGTCTCCGCCAGCCACGTCCGCAGGGGGGCCGCTCAGCAGCGCAGCTCTCCGAACTTTAGGGCCCACTGAGTCGCAGCCACGCCGCTGCTTGCCTCTCTTGTCTGTATCCGCTCCCAGGCCTGAGCCGCCACCGCTCAGATGCTTCCCTGGTGGTCAAACACGCCCGGATGGCAGGGGATATTGGAACTGAGTAGGATAATAAGGGGCAGCAGGACGGAGCTCTAGTGAAGCACGTCCGCCATGTTTGGCTGGTTGGCCACGCCCCCCCAGTACGCTTGCACTCATGCATTCACTCAGACTGTACTCATGTACTCATCCAATCACTCAGGCACTACCTTTCCAATCATGAGTTCACTGAGGCACAACCCATGCACTCATCCAATCACTCTGACACTATCCAAGAACTCAGCCAATGAGCCAGGCACTACCCTTGCAGTAATTCATTCACTCAGGCACTACCCATGCACTCATACAATCACCCAGACACTAGCCTTGCACTAATCCATTCACCCAGGCACTACTGATGCAGTCATCCAATCAGCCAGGCACTATTCATACATTCTTCCAATCACACAGGCACTATCCATTCACTCACACAATCACCCAGGCACTACCCAATTACTCATTCATTCACCCACATACTATCCATGCACTCCTGCAATCACCCAGGCACTGCTATTGCACTCACCCATTCATCCAGTAACTACCCATACACTCATCCATTTACTCGTGCACTGTCCATGCAGTCATGTAATCATTGAGGCAGTACCCATGCATTCACCCAATCACACAGACACTACCCATGCACTCACCAAATGAGCCAGGCACTACTCTTCCACTTATCCATTCACTCAGGCACTACCCATGCACTCATCCAATCACCCAGGCACTACCCAAGCACTATCCTTCAACTCAACCATTCACTCACGTAGTACCCATGCACTCATGCATTCACTAAGACAGTACTCATGCACTCATCCTATCACCCAGGCACTACCCATGCCCTCATCCAGTCACCCAGGCACTACCTTTCCACTCATGCATTCACTGAGGCACAACCCATGCACTCATCCTATCACTCAGACACAACCCATGAACTCAGCCAATGAGCCAGGCACTACCCTTGCAGTAATTCATTCACTCAGGCATTACCCATGCACTCATACAATCACTGATACACCAGCCTTGCACTAATCCATTCACCCAGGCACTACCCATGCAGTCATCCAATCAGCCAGGCACTATTCATACATTATTTCAATCACCCAGGCACTATCCATGCACTCACACAATCAACCAGGCACTAAACTTGCACTCATCCATTCACTCAAGCACTACTCATTTACTCATCCAATCACTGAGACTCGACATACACACTCATCCAATCACACAGACACTATCCATTGACTCATGTATTCACACAACATATACGGTTTCTTTTTTAAACCAGAATAGGTGGTTCCTGAAGAACCGTTTTTTCTTCTTTTTAGAAACTATTTTATATATTTATTTTTTTCTAACAATTTTGTAGTATTTTTGCTGTTTTTTAGATTTTAAGAATGAAAATGTAAACAAAAAAAAGCACAAAACAGCGTGCCTAATTCGGGGGAAAAAAATTAACGGTGGTTGTTAATAGTGTCCAACAAGGTTTGGACAACCTGTTGACCAATACTTAAAACAGAGATGCATTTAAGACAAAAAAGTCCTGCCTTTGCAAAATCAGGTAGAGGTGGAAGGCTGTGCATCTTGGCTCCCATCATTTAGTCTTGCAAGTTCAGCTCTTGCAAGCCTGTTCTTGTGCATGGTTTTAAGATGCTTGTACATCGACGATGTACCGCAGGCGTATTTCCTGTCTGATCCTTGTGACAGCACCTTCTTGCACATGTTGCACGTTACTTTTTGTGCATTGACCTTCTTCTGGCACTCGGGTATGCTGAAGAATTGCCATACCACACTCTCCTTCCTTTTGCGGCGTGGCTCCTCTTCCTCCTTCAGAAGGGTCTCCTCCTCCTCCTCCTGCAGATCCTGTGGAGTTGCCATATCCAAATTTTAGAATAAAATCTTCCAAACACCAAAAAACACCTCCAAAACTGTCAAGCTCCTGAAAAAGTATGGCTGTTGCCAACCACACCCAAAATTAGAAGAAAGAGGGTGTGATCTAGCAAAGTTAAGGATGACAGGATCTTTAACCAATCAAATCTCTTTTTTTGTGTCACATGGGGTCCGCGCCTCCTACACTGTGCCACGGTGTACGGGACACAACTTTCACAACTTCTTTTAAATTTACATTTCAACGATATTTGGTTGTATCTTATAATATTTTAATTACAAATAACTGTACCTCTTTATTTAAAATAAAGTAAATTAATCTATTTTAATATATAATATTGTTTAAAAAAACATTAGATTCGCGTTCCCTACGCAAATCTGGAAGTTTAGATGCATGCAGACGTACCGCGATTCCTAAAATTATTATTAAACAAAACATTTTAATAACTTTCTTTTATTAATATACAAGTTTATTTACTTTCTTAGCAAAACTGTAACCTTGAATTTAAGATTATTATTATCTATATATGTGTATGAATATTACAAATGAAAAAGAAAGAGTTGCGTCCGGGTCGCGATTCGGCATTTACATTTTCGAAAGAAACAAGGACATTTATTATAATTTAAACAAAAATATGAAAGTAATAAACAAGTGTAAATTATACATTATATGAAATATAACTGTTAAAAATTACGCTGGAGCAGCGATTCCTATGCGGATCCGGAAGTAAGGCCCATCAGTGTGCACGATGGATTCACGATCCCGCTAAATACATAAAGTTAATGTTTAATTACAGTTTAGTATAACTACATATTCATTATGTTACTGTACAACTAAACTACTACCCCTAACATATACATAGAGTATTAATTTCACTATATTTTACACTTTTAAATAAATAAATGGGTTCGTGTACAAAACGCGAAGACCCGTATCCGGTACGCGACTCTGTATTTATTTTTAAACAAAAAAAGTTTTTGAACCATATATATAGATATATAAATCTATATAAATATATATATATATATATATATATATATATATATATATATATATATATATATATATATATATATATACAGCATAGCAAAATGCTAATTAGTATGTTTGAATTCTGTTTATGTAATAACATCTCTTTATTCCAAAATGCACTGTATCAACAACAAAGAGGTGTAGCTATGCGGGCCAGCTTCTCCCCCAGCTATGCCTGTCTGCACATGGGCTGGTGGGAGGAGTTGGTCCTACGTAAGGAACATGCAACATATGTCACAAATAACATCAAACTTTTTTTGAGATATATAGATGATCTATTTTTAATTTGGCAGTGCACTAAATTAGAAGCGGAGCTATTCATAGAAAGGCTCAACATTAATAACCTTAACTTACATTTCATGGCCTCCGTGAGCACAGATAATGTCAATTTCCTTGATGTTCGGATACACATTAAAGATGGCAAGATGGAGACGAAGCTGCACAGAAAATTAACCGCTGGCAACTCAATCAATCAATCAATCAATCAAAATTAACTTTATTCGGCTACTTAAAGCCATAAAAGTGCAGATCCTACTCAAAACAAAAATCATAATCTGCAGCCCCTTTATGGAACAGCAGAGCAAAATGCACACCATCATATTCAAATTAATTAAATTTATTTGATTCAGACCTCAACTGAGATCAACAAATACAAGGATAAAATTGTTATTATTAAATTTAAAGTGATTAAATGATAAAACATTTACTTTTAAAACACACTAAAAAATGGAGCAGTAACAATATTCTATCGTCTACCTGTACAGCATTTTGCTTTTAAGACACACTATAGAATGGGACATAACAATGCACACCATCATATTATTTAACAGTTCATAGGAAGTTAAAACGCATATCATAAAACCAATGACAAAACATGAATAAAAAAAATCAATCCTCATTGCATAGTTCAAGCTGAGAATACAAAAAATAAAGATAATAAAATTTGCCCCATATACACTTGCTCGTATTTACAGTTAATAAAAATGTATTATATATTTTAAAAGAAGAAATTACATGACATGATTAAATGCAGTGTTCGCAGACAGACTCAAGGGCAACCTATTCCTAAGTCTAATCGCCCCTAATAAAAAACTAGCTACCCCAAAACAGACCATCGGTGACGCTAATGTTTGAAGGTAGACCAACGCCGGCCTAACCTGAACAAAATTACAATTTTTAAGCAAAGGGAGGATAAACTTTCTGCGCAATGAATTGTAATATTCGCAGAAAAACATTATATGGAGAGTGTCTTGCTCCGAGAAGTTGTCACAGGGACAAGGTTTTAGTGTGCCCTCCCTAAAGTAACCTTTGGGGAAGGCTAGTAGCCAGGGGACCATATTCAATCTAAATCTTGTTAGAACAAACAGATGGTACGGTTTATTCATATAGGATAGATATGGTTGTATATGTTGGGCCAGGCTCAATGTGACAAATCTTCTCACCATAGGTTTTTTAATTCGTTCTCCTCCCTTAGTCCCTTTCGTCTATCCAGAAACTGCTGCTTAACGTCTCTGATGGCCGGTTTACCCAGAGCAATAGGACTCGAAAATAAGTCTGGACAGCCAAGAATTTCCATTTGGTCCTTAATATATTTCAACCAAGGGATCTCTAACACCTTTTCAAGGGTAAGGCAATCTCGTATGATCAGTTGATTTAAATTCGGAGTCTGTTGAGCCCAAATTCTCAGCCAGCGTAATAAAGGCGCAACCGCAATCTGATCCGAGATAAAGCCCGCTCCCAGTTCCTCATGTATATTAAAAATTGGGGTTGATGCGGGGACCGAGAGCAGCTTACGCATAAAGGTGTTCTCGGCCCCCTGGATTACTTTCACATCTGTGTAGCCCCAAATATCACTGCCGTAAGTAGCCATAGGGATACACTTGGCGTTATAAATCTTCATGAGTGCAGAGAGAGGTTTTGATCCTACTCTTTTAGCAAAGTCTAGAGTAGCCCCCGATGCTCTAACTAGCACATTCTTTTTATGGACACGCTGCGTATGCCAAGTGAGTTGGTCGTCGAAAAGGACCCCTAAATAGGGGAAAGCGGGGACTTTTAGTAACTCAACTCCCTTGCAATAGAATTTGGCCTTCGCTGCCCTCCTTGAGCCTATGGTCATAGCATGCGATTTTTTCAAGTTAGTTATTAAGTCCAATGATTCCATAAAATCTATAAAACAATTTAAAAGAAGTTGCAGCCCCCTTGCAGTTCTGGCCATTAAAACCGCGCCATTGGCATACAGGAGCGCAGGAATCATTTTAGTACCGGCTCTGGGTATATCTTTAGAGCAAGAAACCAGAGAATCCCCTAGTTTATTAATATAGAGGGTGAACAGCAAGGGGGCCAATATGCACCCCTGCCGGACCCCTCTCTTTACTGCCCAAGAGTCGGTAAGGCTGCCCTCTTCCTTAAAACGTGCTGCCGCTATTGTGTTTTCATGAATGGCAGCCAAAAATGAAATCAGGTCACCATCTAGCCCTATGTCTCGAAGGATCAGCCACAGCTTTGACCTATTAACAAGGTCAAACGCCGAGGTTAAATCCATAAAGGCCAGATGAAGATCCCCGCGTTTTACAACTGTGTATTTCCCTATCACCAAATGGAGGTTAAGGCATTGGTCCAAGGTACCCCTCCCTTGCCTAAAACCATATTGGAGGTGGGAGACTATACTTGTTTGTTCAAGCCACTCTGTTAAACGCTCCAAGACGACTTTCCCCATGATTTTGGCCACGGAGTCAATGAGCGAAATAGGCCTGTAACAAGCCGGATCACCCCTTGACCCCTTTTTGAAGATTGGTACGATAACCGCTTTTGCCCATGAAGAGGGAAAGCCAGACACGCAAGCTGCATTAAAAACGTGAGTTAAAATCTTGGCCCAAAGCTCAGGGTCTGCCTTGTAAAGATCCGCCGGTACTCCGTCAGGACCTGGAGCTTTCCCCCCAAGAGTTGTAGTGATCGCTTTATAAACTTCATCAGTTGTAAAGACAAGGGGGGAACCCACCAAGCCAAGCACGAGCATCTCAGTGGAAGCCCCTAAGGTCATATCACTGTACACTTTCCCAAAAT
The DNA here is from genome assembly GCA_963921515.1 of Calotriton arnoldi. Classification (NCBI taxonomy): domain Eukaryota; kingdom Metazoa; phylum Chordata; class Amphibia; order Caudata; family Salamandridae; genus Calotriton; species Calotriton arnoldi. The sequence continues at coordinate 307,795 of CAWUFW010008576.1, read as the reverse complement.
GTTGCACCCACGTCTCCGCGGGGACTAGAGAATCTTTACTGGAGTTTGGTGTATCGTCAAACAGAGGACTATTTACCACAGACCAAAATCTAGAACTATTAGCCAGCACGCTGGCTTGGCTAAGCTCCTCCCATGCCATCTCCCGCAATTGCCTTTTCCTGCTTTCTACTGCAAGTTTATAAGCCTTCCTTACCTCCTTAACCCGTAATACCGCCCTTGGCTTTTGCTTAAGCTCCCGCATTAAATCTTTGTGGGTGTGCATGCAAGCTTCATCAAACCATTTTTTAAACTTTCTGCGCCTAGGTCTGCTGGCTATAGTTAAATCTGAAGCAACCTGCTTCCCAATTAGATCAAAAGCATTTAACACAGATCTTGGTTGGGAATCCTGGTCTATACAAATCCTAAACTCCTGGGCACATTTAATAAGCAAACTATCAATGAAACTTTCCGGGGTAATCCTTTCCCACTTCACTCTACGAGCTTGATCTTTAGAGGCAATATTAGTATTAGTAAGGTTGGTCATGGTCCTTCCCTTGTTAACAGCATTTAAATTAAGATCCAATATCATAGGGTTATGATCGCTGACGTAATTTTTTAATATACTTAATCTGCCAATTACCGTCAGCAACGGAGATGAAACCAAGATATGGTCAATTATGCTTTCGCGGTCACGACCAACATAAGTAGGTACGGGGGCAATCCGGTCTGATTGTTCAAGGCAAACCAAATTATAAGCTGCCAGACGAGGTGTGTTCAAAATGATTATGCCCCTGTGGACCACATTCCTCCTCCAGCCTGGCTGAACAATTAATCGGGCAAAAATGAACATTAAAATCTCCCAGGACTAATATATCATAGTATACTGCTGAACTATCTCCATAGCTTTCCAAAAGGCCATGAGAGCCATAAGATGCTCTGTCTCTTGATTTCTTGTAAAATAATTATAAAAATTAACCACTAAAAGGGTTGGGAGATTCTTCCCTGTCAACTCTACCACTAACATGTGAGGAGAACAAGAATCAATCAGCCTTGCCTTGTAAGAAAGCTTAAGGTTGATCAATAATAATAGCCCCCCCCTTGCTCTACCCATACTGGACGGTATAGCGAATTTACAAAAAGATATAAACCCATCCGGGTAAAAATGCTCATTTGACTCCCAGGTCTCCTGTAGAGCTATAATGTGGTGAGTAGCAAGAAAATGTTCCCAAGAGACATTGCCCTTTTTTGTCCTTAAACCTGCAATATTCCATGTTAAGACTTTCATTGTATCATCATCAGTTATTATCGGCCTTAAAACGGATTTTACTATATTAGCAGTAGTGGCCTGAGATTGTTGAGTCAGGGAACAAGAAATGGTAGAAGTTGGCAAGGTGACCGTGTGGCCAAGGTTTTCTTCAGCCATTGTTTCAGAGGAAATATCCATAATGGGAGATACTACATCGGGAAGAGGTAGTCAATCTTGAGCATCCATACCAGAAAGGACCTGAAACCTATTAGATACAGAAGTAGGGAGACAACCGACAATGGGAATCTTGCAAACGGCTTATAAAAAAAACCCAGTGGCAAGGCCCAGATACAGGTAGGATTATTAGAGCAAGAATCTTGGGCCCTTAGTATTGATTTAACAACCGATGGGTTACGGAAGTTAATTACCAGGCAATCCCCGTCGATGTTCTTTGGAGATGATCCCACCCACCCAACTCTGTGGACCATAATGATGTTATTACTCACAGGTACCCTGAACCCTTTATGTTTAGATAACCAGTCTACAGATTTATTACGCAATTGGGTCCAAGATTCAATTTGATCTGGCCTAAGAGGGGGCACACCAGCCAAAACCAAGACATACGGGCATGCAGCCGAAGGTAGGTCTAGTATGTCTCCAGAACCCTTCACAATCAAACGGTTCATCACATTTGGGCCGCCCCTACCATTATTGCTGTCTCCAATACTGGTATTGGCCTGGGTAATAGGTAAAAGACTTGAAGGTCCCGCCGGCTGGGACAGTGTGTAGTCAGATGAATTAAAAGAATTGGCCATCCCACCTGTCTCCAGTCCTCCCCGCCCCTGGTTGATTGTACTTCCCCCGGGGCCAGATGCCATAGATAATAATCGAGATATGACCGGAGCCCTGGCACCCATGCTACCTTTACCTGCTAAATGGCCCGGTTCTCTATTGCTACCTCCCACAATCCTATTTACTTCTGGCATTTCCAAAACCATCGATACTTCAGCTGCCCCCCGCACTGTACATTTACACCCACAAGCCTCCCGGTTAAATGATACATTACTCAGTTTTTGGAGGTGCAACAATTTTTCCTCAATTACTCCCAATTTACATAGTAGGGGGGCTAGAAGAACAGTTATTAAAGTCTCTAAGCGTTTCCAATGATCAGGGTCACTCCCAAAGTCCGCACTGGTGTGAAGGTCGATATTTGACAAATGGGACATGCCACCAGCAGATTCTAAGGCATGAAGTTCATGAAGCCCAGACTCTTGGTGCGTAGATTTAAGGTTATGCTTGTTCCTCTGTGCCACACTTGCCCTTGTGCGTTTCGCAGGCGGCTCACCATTGCCTCTCTGCAAAAGATTAACAGGGCGTGCCATACTTTCCCTTATCCCTCTTTTAGGTCTAGTCACAGGGTCACCTTGGGCTGTACAAGTTATGTTCGAAATGTAGGCTGGGGATAGAACCGAGGGTGCAGGGGGGTCTACTATCTCCAAAGTTGGATTAACTATCAAATCCTGGGGTTGGCTCAATGCTGGATCTTGGGCAGGTTCCAGATTATTGAAGTGGCCTATGTCCGGAGCCCCCAATGCAGCAACTACATCATCAGCTCATTTCGCATCAGAACTTATAATTGGGGTCTCAATACGTTGATGAACCGAGTTTTGAGATCCACCCACTGGAGATTTAGCCATAATTAAGCCTCCCAAAGATGACCTTTTTTGTCCTGCGTAAGTGTCCATGGAGAGTCGTTTTTCAGTAAGCTGGATTTGATGTGTCAAAACTGACTCAGCCCTAGTCAAAAACGCATCCAGGGTTCCCACAACCCCGCCCCCTCCCCGCGCTCCTACTGCCTTACGTTTTGAAGTCATAGTCTATTCCTTGAAATATATGTGGCACAAAGTCCTGGGCAGACTAGGCAATCATACGTATTACGATGAAATAGTCAATAAAAACCTTATATGATGGCTCCGACGACTACGATGGGAGGCCCAGCCCTGCCTCCTCCTGCCTCAGACGGGCTCAGACGGGCCCGCCCTTGGTCCGGGCTTCGTCCGGGCTGCGACCCGCGCGCGTCCCCGCCGCGGGGGTAGAGGCTGCGCTATAAGCGCGATGGATGTCGCCTCCCCCTCGCTCGCGGCACCTGTGGCGGGAGCTGAGAATGCTGGGACTGGTAGTCCCTGTAGAATACGGACCGGCAGTGGTGGAAAGTCCTCGGTGAAGAAAGCCCTGGGACTCCTGTCCCACCAGGGCTCAAGGGGAAAGGACAGAGTTACCCCCAGTCAGCAAACAAACAGCAACGTTGGAAAACAACTAACTAACAGGGCCCACCACCCCGCGGGGGAGAGGCAGCGCTATAAGCGCGATGGATGTTGCCTCCCCTCGCTCGCGGCACCTGTGGTGGGAGCTGAGAATGCTGGGACTGGTAGTCCCTGTAGAATACAGACCGGCAGTGGTGGAAAGTCCTCGGTGAAGAAAGCCCTGGGACTCCTGTCCCACCAGGGCTCAAGGAGAAAGGACAGAGTTACCCCAAGTCAGCAAACAAACAGCAACGTTGGAAAACAACTAACCAACAGGGCCCACCACCCCGCGGGGGGAGAGGCAGCGCTATAAGCGCGATGGATGTTGCCTCCCCCTCGCTCGCGGCACCTGTGGCGGGAGCTGAGAATGCTGGGACTGGTAGTCCCTGTAGAATACGGACCGGCAGTGGTGGAAAGTCCTCGGTGAAGAAAGCCCTGGGACTCCTGTCCCACCAGGGCTCAAGGGAAAAGGACAGAGTTACCCCCAGTCAGCAAACAAACAGCAACGTTGGAAAACAACTAACCAACAGGGCCCACGCTGGCAACTCAGTTTTGCATGCTAGGAGCTCTCATCCACACCATTTAATTCAAAGTATCCCATATGGAGAGATGCTCCGGCTTAAGCGAATCTGTAGTCATGATGATGACTTGAGGGCAGCCCAATCAGCCAGCAAACATAGGTTTTTAGCGAGGGGATACTCCATGGAATGCATTAATGCTGCCATCAAAAAGAGCAATGCAGTCAGGAGGGAAACACTTTTAAACAAACAACCAGAGATGAAGGAAAATAAGCTAGAGGAGACTGAAACCTTCAGGTTCATCCTGTGATTCAACAGACAGGATAAGGCCATCAAGAACATCATTAGGAAAAATTGGCCTCTGGTCCTAGGCGATCCGGTCATTGGCCACCTTTTACCCAACAGAGCAGCTATTACCTATAGTAGGGCACCATCTATGAAGGATACCCTAGTCCAAAATGATCCTGGTGGTCAGGCTATGGGCACGTGGCTCTCCCAAAGGAAGGGATTCCATAGATGCAAGGTGTGCAAGGCATGCCAATTTGGTGTAAACAAAACATCTTATAAGACACCATTTTGTGACCAGGAATGGCAGATCAAAAAGGCTCTGACATGCAAAACGGACTATGTAGTCTATGTGCTGGAGTGCCCTTGTGGCCTGCGTTATGTGGGCAGTACCATACTGCAGGGGCACAAGAGGATACTCCAGCACATCAGAGCCATCAAGAACCACAATTTAACTTACCCGGTGGCCCGGCATTTTTGCGAGGCACACAATGCAGACCCAAAAGAGTTAAAATATTATTTGATCGATGCCATTCCACCTAACAAAAGAGGAGGGGACAGAGAGAAAGCCCTCAGACGTTTGGAGACACGTTATATTCTTAATCTCGACTCTAAGCATCCGGGTGATCTGAATGCAACGGAGGAATTGTACATGTGTCTATAGACAAAAATCAGCGACAGTCTTTGTAGAAGTAGGAGGTAGCTATACATCAACAAGCACCCAATATGAAACCAAGTGGGTCAACTGAAACCGCCAAGAGCCGCCACAAATTTTAAATTTTTATACGGTTTTAGATAGGTTTTAGTATACATACACTTGAGGTTTAAATTGCACTTAGCACTTTTAGTAATTTGTATGGCACTAGCACTTTTTCTTCATAGTCGTTTACAACTTGGATGTTTACATCAGCAGTACTGTATTTGCACTAGCACTTTTAGATCAGCTACTGACAATGGTATAATATTTAGTTTCGTTATTTAAACCGGGACGACTTGATCAGCTAGCAATAGCAAAGGAAGCATATAAAAATTAAAAAGTTAAAATAGCTTTTATGGGATTCTCATATTGCTTTAAAACAGTACTTTTTAGGTTTTATGGTTTTAAAGATTGATGGTTTTATGGACCACCTTCTATTGTATTATGTTGGTATTTATACCTAAATGTATGTGTAAACCAGGAAACCAAATTCCCAAAATCCAGGAATATTTGGATGTTTATGTCTATGATTGCCGTATGTCAGGTAAAGCACATGTCACTTTAAGAAAAAACACAGAAATTGGTATAAAAGCTTATCTGTTACCGTGATGCGTGTCATGTGATCAAGACTCTCCGGGGTCGAAACGCGTCATGGCTGCTGTTGGGAAGAGCAAATAAAACTGTGATTCTGCACTAAATAGTGGTCCGTGCTCCAGTGTTTCGAGGTGACTTCCGAAGGAATGGTGGAGTGCTGCTTGATATATATATATATATATATATATATATATATATATATATATATATATATATATATATATATTAAAAAAACATGTATATGTTTTTATAAAAATATATATATAAAAAATTATATATTTTTTTAAATATATATAAATAATATATGTATATGCATAAATATATATGTTAAGTGGAAAAAAGTTTCAGGGATGTTATAGTTAGAAATTAGCATTCCAAAAGCCTTAGAAATTCACTGAAAAAACCACAGGTTTCAGGGACGTTATAGTTTGGAATTAGCATTTAAATAACTTTAGATATTCACTGGAAAAAACACAGGTTTCTGGGACATTAAAGTTAGGCTGAGATTTCACTCATACAAAACCAGAGAAATTCGGCTGTTATAGTTAGCTGAGCTAACTATAACTCGCGTCCCCGCAATGCACTGCTGATGACATCACATATTACATCACTCATGACATGGCCAGTGACCTCACTGATGACATCACTGATGACATCTCAAATTAAATCACTGATGACATCATCCACTTAATCTCTGATGCACCTACACACACCACAATATAACCTTTCATACACCCACTCCAAATTTCAGACTACCATTCTTGAAACCATTGATACACCAATGTCAGTGCGTACATAACCACTCACTGATTCATATGTCTATATAGATCTACTCACTCACACATACAGGCACTAATACAGCCAGTCACTCACTGTAGGAGAGTAGGATCTGCTTCTTATGGTTACCCCCACTTTTTGCTGATGTTTCACTGTTTTTCGATTTTAGTCTGGCTGGGGCCCTGCTATCCAGGACCCCAGCCTAGCTGATTCCTCTCTAAATTAATTCCCTGTACCTTAGGTACACCACAGACTGGATTCTGGGGTGCCCTTATAAGTCCCTAGTATATGGTATACTATATACCCAGGGTATAGGTACCCCAGAGGCCTACCAGGGGCTGAAGCATGTATTATGCCACCCCTGGGCAGCCTTCCAAAATGATACCACAGGACTGCTACAGCAGCCTGAGTGAGGTGGTGCATGCACCCCTTACTGAGATATAGGTTCACTATATCTCACCCTATCACTGCACATACAAACCTATCAGTCACCCCTATGGCAGGCCTTATCAATCCTGAAGGCAGGGTGCTTGGTTTTATGTGAGAGGGTGCCCATGCATGAGCAGAGCCCCTCTGCAGCCTTCGGAATCTATTCTCCGGGGTTGTCTGTGATGCAGCCTGACCATATACTCTTAAGTGCATTATAACCAAACGGTAAATGCTAACTTTGGGATGGCTGCACGGAAACATGTCGTGTTTGGTGTCAAACACCTTGGAATCATACCCCCACACCAGTAACTGGTGTGGGAGTATGATCCCACCCTTCTAGAGGGAGAGACATGACAGCACCGGTATACCCGGTACCAGCTAACAGAGCCCTGGCATCACAAAATGGATGCTGCAGCCACAGACACGAGTCTGGCCTCCTGCTGCTGACTGAAACTCCGGCAGGGGAGGCCTGGACAATAGGTTTCATGTCACAGGGAGGTGTTACCACCTCCCAGACGGGCTTTAGTGTATTGGGTCTGGGTGGGTACACTCTCAGAGTGCTTTGAAGTCCTGCACTGGGGGCACATTTGGTGTCCCTGTGCATAGCCCAGTTCAAACTGGTTGCAGGGGCTAACAGCCCCTGCTCTGGCATGAAACTGGACAAAGGAAATGGGTGTAGCCACCCCTCTTTCCAAACCCTCCCATAGGTGGGTCCCCTGAGTAAGTCCAACCCCTTCCTTGGGTATAAGATAGGAACCCCTGGCAACAGGACTTTAGATATCCCTGGATGAAACTCTGAAACTGAATCCTGGACCTTTGACAATCTGTTCAACGCCAGATGACTGAAGAATCTCCCTTGGAGTAAAGGAGTTACTCCCCTGCTTGGCAGGCACCAAAGACGCATCTGACTGGTCTGCATCTCTGAAGCTTCCGCCGGCCACTGAAGACTTTGCAACCCAGGAGGTAGGTTTCCAGACTTTGCAGAGGTTGACCCAAGTCCCCAGTAAAGCTGAGACCCATAGCCCTCGTGGGTACCATGGAACCGGAACCCCTGGACACTGTGTACATTTGCAAGTGCATAAGCTTCTCGTCAAACCTTGAGGCTGTGCTTTGGGATACTTGTAGCCCTGACCCCGAGCATTGAATCCACCGAAGATTGCTGGCCTACCCAGTCCAAGTGACCCGTGGGCTGCCATTTTGTGATTCCTCTTGAGGTCCCTTTGCGATCCCTTGTCCATCAACTTGTGGGTCCCTGAGAAGGGTAACTTTACATTGATTGGGCTTTTCTGGTTGCTCCAGACGTGCCCTGACTCTCCATTGCTTGGGGAGTCCCCAGGACCTTGCTGGTCCATCACCAAGCATCTTTCCTCTTCCTGCATGGGTTGCTGTTGCCAAGGCTTATTGTGTTCAATCCGGACACCGACACTGCAGCACTCGACATCTTTTGTGGGACAGCTCTAATCCAGCTCCTGGTCATCTTCGATGCCTCCTGGTCCTTGTGGCTGAAGAGTCAAGCTTTACCTCTTTCACCTGAAACACCCAACATCGGTGGGCATTCGTCTATCGTGCCCCTGGTCACTGGCTAGTGACCCAAACTCTGTCCCCTCTGCTTTTAGGTTCTTCACATCTCTGATCCAGGCTTGGATCTCTTCGGACACTTTGCACCTTCCCGGCAGCAGCACTTCTCTGCAAGCTGCCATTGAAAACGACGACGCGACCCGACACCATTTGACACCTATGCACCCGGCTTCCCTGGGTGAGGTAACACAAGTACTCTTGTGCTCCCGTGGGTGTTGGCCCTAGAACCATCTAAGTCCAAAAGAGTTTGTTCCTAGTCCACTCTGAAGTGTCCCTAAACTCTAAAACTCTAACTGCGACTTTCCCCATAGAAGCTAACGGAGTTTGCGGCTGTGTTCACACACTGCACATGTCCCCCGTGGGTCCCCTGTGTCACTACCGTGGTTGGTTCCTTGGGGTCCCAGCGATTCTACAGTCTCTAGGCCTTGTGTCTAGTCAAGTCGTGATTCTTATACCACTTTCTTAATATATGGTTTGGTACGCCCCTAGGGCTAATCGTATATTGTGCTAATTTACTGTGCTATTTTAAGTGTAACTTGTGTACTTTGACCTTTAGCCTCATAAAGAAACTAGGGGTGTGTGTTTTAGAATAAATACATATATTTTATATATATACCTGGTGTGGTCTCCTTTCATTTAGCCATCCAAGAGATTATATACTGGTAAAACAAACAGCTTTACACTCCTTCAAGACTTAGCCTGAAGGCTGCTCTCCATAGCTACCACTAGGATAACTTTCAATAAAGGTTGTCTTTAACCTATCATCAATAAGGGGTTGTTTGGACTGGTGCAAGGGGCCCACTATAACTAGTGGACAGCATATACCAGGCCAACTTCTCACACTCACCAATACAGCTGCTGATATATCCACTCATACACTATACAGCCACTCATACTCCGTCAGTCACCCATAGAGCTACTCACACACCTACTCACTCACCCAAACACTCAATCACACATCCACTTACTCACCCATACAGAGACACACACACACTCACTACTCATACAGATACTAACAAATACTTACTCTCCTATATACTCGCTGACAGAAGCACACATTCACCCATACAGCCACATCACACAATCACTCACTCACACAGTCACTTATATACTGCATCACTCACATATACTGCCTTTCACATATGCAGTTACTCACCCATGTACCACTGAGACATCCATTCACTCACTGACACAGCCATATGCACACTCACTCACCCATACAGTCCCTCACAGATGCACTCATAAACCCATACACCCAGGGATTCACCCACTCATACATCCATGCAGGGAGTTACACACCCCCTAACCCACCCATACAGACACTCAGGCACCCATACAGGTGCTCAGACAAATAATCAATATCCCATATAGACACTCATGTTCCCACTCACCAACCCATGCAGCCACTTACACAAACTGATACACACATTCAAGCAGATTAGTCACTCACCCATACATTTACTAAGACACGTTTAATCACTCACTTATACAGTCAGTCACGCACCCACTAAATCATCCATACAGACACTCATACACACACCCATTCTTCAATACACCTTGGTGTGTGTGTGTGTGTATATATATATATATATATATTCACTGAAAAAAACACAGATTTCAGGGACGTTATAGTTAGTTGGACATTTCACTCGTACAAAACCAGAGAAATTCGGCCGTTATAGTTAGTTGAGCTAACTATAACTCGCGCACCCGCAATGGACTGCTGATGACGTCACATATTACATCACTCACGACATGGTCAGTGACATCACTGATGACATCTCAAATGACATCACTGATGACATCATCCAGTGACTGAGTGTTTCTTAAAAGTTTAAGAATGTTATCTATATATACACCACGGTGTATTTGAAGAAGGAGTGGGTGTTTGAGTGTCTGTATGGATGATTTTGTGGGTGCGTGTCTGACTGTATAAGTGAGTGATTAAACATGTCTTAGTGAATACATCGGTCAATGACTAATCTGTGTGAATGCCTATATCACTCTGTCAGTTGGTGTGTAAGTGGCTGCATGGGTTGGTGACTAACTACATGAGTGTCTATATATGTTATTGATTGGTTGTCTGAGTACTTGTATGGATGCTTGAGTGTCTGTGTGGGTGGGGGTGTAACTCCCTGCATGGATGTGTGAGTGGGTGATTTAGTGGGTGTATGGGTTCATGAGTGCATCTGCGAGGGGCTGTATGGGTGAGTGAGTGTGCATATAGCTATGTCGGTGAGTGAATGGATGTCTCAGTGGTGTATGTGTGAATAACTACATATGTGAAAGGCAGTATATGTGAGTGTTGGAGTATATAACTAACTATATGTGAGAGTGAGTTATTGTGAGAGTGGCTGTATGCATGAGCATGTGCTTGTGTCAGTGATTATATAAGAGAGTAAGTATGTGTTAGTATCTGTATCAATAAGTGAGGTGTTGTGTGTATAACTGTATAGGTGAGTAAATGGGAGTGTAATTGATTCTTTGCATGAATGACTTGGTGTGTGAGTAACTCTATGGGTGAGTGGCGGTGTGTGATTGTCTATATGACTGCATATGATAGTGGCTGTATTGATGAGTGACTGCATGTATGAGTGACTGTATAGGTGAGTGAGTAGATGTATGTGTAGATCTAGGAATAAGTGAGTGGGTATGTACTAACTGGTATTGGTGTGTCTATGGTTTTGAGAATGGCATTCCGTACTTTAGAGTAGGTGTATCAAAGGTTATATTAGGGTGTGAGGAGGTGCATCAGATGATCACATGGATGATGTCATCAGTGATGGCATCAGTGATGTCATCAGTGATGTCATTTGAGATGTCATCAGTGATGTCATCAGTGATGTCATGAGTGATGTCACTGACCATGTCATGAGTGATGTAATATGTGACGTCATCAGCAGTCCATTGCGGGTGCTCGAGTTATAGTTAGCTCAACTAACTATAACGGCCGAATTTCTCTGGCTTTGTACGAGTAAAATGTCCAACTAACTATAATGTCCCTGAAACCTGTGGTTTTTTCACTGAATTTCTATGGTTTTTTAAATGTTAATTTCTAACTATAACGTCCCTGAAACCTATGGTTTTTTCAGTGAATTTCAAAGGTTTTTAAAATGCTAATTTCTACATATAACGTCCCTGAAACCTATGGTTTTTTTCAGTGAATTTCTATGGTTTTTTAAATGCTAATTTCTAACTATAACGTCCCTGAAACCTTTGGTTTTTTTACAGTGAATTTCAAGGGTTTTTTAAATGCTAATAAGTATGTAAAAAAAAACACTTTTTCTTAGTTTTAATAGTTTTTTAATTGTTATAAAAATAATGTAATGTTTTCTCTTTTCTAAAATATAAATATATTTAAAAAAAAAAAATTTTTTAAAGTGGATTCGCGTACCGATCGTGTAGGTGCACAAATTCAAGAATGTTGCAGCCATATTTGTTAAGTCGTGTAGGTTGAGCGTTCGGTATGCGACGGGTGCGCAGATCTCGGCCCCGCGAAACGTCACATACGTATTTACGGGGGTCGCGCCGGGTGCACGAATCCACCGCTAGTTTTTATGTTTTAAAAGTATATGTATATAAGTTTAATATGTATATTATAGCAAGAGATTATTTAATCTAATTATAAAAATCATATATTTGTAAATGGAATAAAGATATATTATTGTTAAATATATTTTTTGAAAAACGCGTCGGGTGCATGCATGTTGTGCGCCGGGTGCGCAAATCCCATGTGACTTCAAAAGAAAGCATTTTATTGGTTAAGAAGCTTTTCATTCTAGAACTTGCAGCACCCCACCCAAATTTTTCATTCTTCCAAGAACATCTTCAGAGACACAGCTCTTGTGTTTTGTGTTTTTCTTTCTTGCATTTTTTGTGTGTTTTTTTTCACTCCACTAGAAAAATCGCTTGTTCAATTCCACCACAGGACATCCCTGGACAAGAAGAAGAAGAATTGGAAGAACCAGTAAAGCAAAGGTACGAGAGCATCGTATAGGCCTTTTTTTTCGATTCCAGAAGGTGAAAAGAAGGTCAACGCACGAAAGGTGACATGCACCATCTGTAAAAAGGTCCTTTCACGTGGATCTGAAAAAAAATACTCATGTGGCACATCATCTATGCTTAAACATCTGCAGACACTGCATCCAGGTCGTCTTGCATGTGAGCAACATCGTCGTGCGCTTGAATAACAGGCATCTCAAGAGGACCAAGTTGCAGGGCCTAGCACGTCATCAGGTCCTTCAACAACAACTCAAAGAACCCAAATCATACCTGAGTTTGCTGGACTATAGCAGCGGTGCATTAAATGCAAAAAAGTTCTTTGTTATGGAGAGCAATCGGTTGATGCTATCGTGTTTGCTGCAAAAAACCACCGTTGTTAATTTGGTTTTTTTTTTCAATGACTTCTTAATTGCAAAATGTTTCAAAAGTTTTCTCAGTTCATTCTGTTGATTTTTTCATTTTTTCTTTTAAAAAAACACCCAAAAAATACAAAAAAGAGTTTGAAAAACACACAAAAAAAATTAAGAAAAAAATGGTTCTTGTTAGAACCGCCTATTTGGTTAATAAAAGACACATTTCTATGTGTTGTATGAATTGCAGCAAGTGTAATATATGGAGAACTGCATGGGTAGCGCATGTGTGATTGCATGAGTGCATGTGTAGTACCTGCATAATTGGGGAAGTGCATATGTACTACCTGAATGATTGCGTGAGTATATGAGTAATGCCTGGGTGATTGCAAGAGTGCATGGATACTGGCTGGATGTTTGCATGAGTGCAGGGGTAGTGCCTGAATGATTGCAAGAGTGTATGGGTAATTCTTGGGTTATTGCATAAGTGTATGCGTACTGGCTGAATGATTGGAGGAATACATGGATAGTGCCTGAGTGGTTGGAGGAGTGCAAAGGTAGTACCTGAGTCATTGGAGGAGTGCATGGATAGTGCCTGAGTGATTGAAGGAGTGCATTGGTAATGCCTAGATATATGGAGGAGTGCATCAGTACTATCTAGGTTATTAATGAGTCTATAGGTAGTACCTGGTTAATTAAATGAGTGCAGCAGTACTGCCTGGGTGATTGCATGAGTGCATAGTTAGTGCATGGATGATTTTATAAGTGTATGGGTAGTAGCTGGGTGATTGAAGGAGTGCTTGGGTAATGCATGGGTGGTTGCAGGACTACAGGGGTAATGCCTCGGTGATTGTATGAGTGCAGGTGTAATGCCTGGGTGATTTTATAAGTGCATGGGTACTACCTGAGTTTTTGAAGGTGTGCATGGGTAATACCTACGTGATTGCATGAATGCAGGGGTAATGTCTGGGTCATTGTAGGAGTGCATGGATAGTGGTTGGGTGATTGCATGAGTGTAAGAGTAATGTCTGGGTGGTTGCATGAGTGTAGTGGTAGTTCCTGGATGATTGCAGAACTGCATAAGTAGTGTGTGTGTGATTCCATGAAAGCATAGGTAGTGCCTGGATGATTTTGTAAGTGCATGGGTACTGCCTGAGTCATTGAAGGACTGCATGGATAATGGCTAGGTGATTGCATGAGTGCACAGTAAAAGTCTGGATTATTGCAGGAGTGCATGGCTAATGCATGGCTGATTAGAGGAGTGCATGGGTAATGCCTAGGTGTTTCAATGAGTGCATCAGTAGTACCTCTATGATTCCATGAGTGCATAGGTGATGTCTGGTTGATTTTATAAGTGCATGGGTACTGCCTGAGTGATTGAAGGAGTGCATGGGTAATGCCTGGGTGATTGCATAAGTGCAAGGGTTATGTCTGGGTGATTGCAGGACTGCATGGGCACTGTTTGAGTGATTGAAGGATTGCATGGGTAATGCCTGGGTGATCGTATGAGTGCAGGGGTAATGTCTGGCTGATTGAAGGAGTGCATGGGTAATGCATGGGTGCATGGAGGAGTGCATGGGTAATGTCAGGGTGATTGTATGAGTGCAGTGATTATATCTGGGTGATAGGAGGAGTGCATGGGAAATGCCTGGGTGCATGGAAGAGTGAATGGGTAGTGCCTGGGTGCATGAAAGAGTGCATAAATAGGTCCTGGGTGATTGGAGGAGTGCATGAGTAGAACCTGGGTGATTGCATGAGTGTATGGGTAGTGACTGGATGGTTGGAAGACTGCATAGGTAGTGCTTTGGTGATTGCATAAGTGCAGCAGAAGTACCCGTGTGCTTGTATGAGTGCATGGGTAGTGTCTGAGTGATTGCATGAGTGCATGGGTAGTGCTTGGGTGATTGGAGGAGTGCATGGGTAGTGCTTGGGTTATTGATTGAGTGCATAGGTAGTGCCTGGGTGATTGCATGAGTACATAGGTAGTGTCTGCATGTTTTTATAAATGTATGGATATTGCCTGGGTAATTTATAAGTACAGCGGTAGTACTTCATTTATTGGATGAGTGCAAGAGTAGTGTCTGCGTAATTGAAGGAGTACATAGATAGTGCATGGCTGATTAGAGGAGTGCATGGGTAATGCCTAGGTACATCGATGAGTGCATCAGTAGTACCTCTGTGATTCCATGAGTACAGGAGTAATGTCTGGGTGATTGAAGGAGTGCATGGGCACTGTTTGAGTGATTGAAGGATTGCATGGGTAATGCCTGGTTGAGTGTATGAGTGCATGAGTAATGTCTGACTGATTGAAGGAGTGCATGGGTAATGCCTGGGTGCATGGAGGAGTGCATGTGTAATGTCAGGGTGATTGTATGAGTGCAGGGATAATATCTGGGTGATTGCAGGAGTGCATGGGTAATGCATGGGTGCATGAAAGAGTGCATGGGTAGTGCCTGGGTGCATGGAGGAGTGCATAGGTAGTTCCTGGGTGATTGGAGGAGTGCATGAGTAGAACCTGGGTGAATGCATGAGTGTACGGGTAGTGACTGGATGATTGGAAGACTGTATAGGTAGTGCTTGGGTGATTGCATAAGTGCAGCAGAAGTACCTGAGTGCTTGTATGAGTGCATGGGTAGTGTCTGAGTGATTGCATGAGTGCATGGTTAGTGCTTGGGTGATTGGAGGAGTGCATGGGTAGTGCTTGGGTTATTGCATGAGTGCATAGAAACTGCCTGGGTGATTGCATGAATGCATAGGTAGTGTCTGCATGTTTTGAAAAATGTATGGATATTGCCTGGGTAATTATATAAGTACAGGGGTAGTGCTTCAGTTATTGGATGAGTGCAAGAGTAGTGACTGCGTAATTGAAGGACTAAATAGATAGTGCATGGCTGATTAGAGGAGTGCATGGGTAATACCTAGGTGCATCGATGAGTGCCTCAGTTGTACCTCTGTGATTGCAGGAGTGCATAGATAGTACCTGGATGATTTTATAAGTGAATGGGTACTGCCTGAGTGATTTAAGGAGTGCATGGGTAATGCCTGGGTGATTGCATAAGTGCAAGGGTAATGTCTGGGTGATTGGAGGAGTGCATGGGCACTGTTTGAGTGATTGAAGGATTGCATAGGTAATGTCTGGGTGATTGGAGGAGTGCATGGGTAGTGCATGGATGATTGCAGCACTGAAAGAGTACTGCTTGGGTTATTGTATGAGTGCATAGCTAGTGCCTGGGTGATTGCATGAGTGCAAGAGTAATTTCTGGGTGGTTGCATGAGTGTAGGGGTAGTTCCTGGGTGATTGAAGAAGTGCATAAATAGTGCCTGGGTTAATGCATGAGTGCATAGGAAGTACCTGGATAATGTTATAAGTGCATGAGTACTGCCTGAATGATTGAAGTACTGCATGGGTAATAGGTAGATGATTGCATGAGTGTAGGGTAAATGTCTGGCTCATTGGACGAGGGCATGGGTAATGCCTAAGTAATTGCATGAGTAATGTGTAGGTAATTGGAGGAGGGCATGAGTAATGTCTGCCTGATTGCATGAATGCAAGAGTAATGTGTCGCTTGTTGCATGACTGTAGTGGTAGTGCCAGGGTGGAAGGAAAAGTGTATAAGTAGTGCCTGCCTGGGTGATTTTTTAAGTGCATGAGTCCTGCCTGGATGTTTGGAGGAGTGCATGGATACTGCCTGGATGATTGCAGCAGTAAAAGAGTAGTGCCTGGGTTATTCAATGAGTGCATAGTTAATGCCTGGGTGATTGTATGAGTGCAAAAGTAATGTCTGGGTGGTTTTATGAGTGTAGTGGTAATGCCTTGATGATTGGAGTAGCATATAGGTAGTGTCTGGGTGATGTAAGAGTGCATAAGTACTACCTGGGTGATTGCATGTGTGCAAGACTAATGTCTGGGTCGTTGCATGACTGTAGTGGTAGTGCCTGGGTGATTGGAAAAGTGTATAAGCAGTGCCTGGGTGATTTTGTAAGTGCATGGGTACTGGCTGGATGATTGGAGAAGTGCATGGATAGTGACTGGGTGATTGCAGCAGTGCAAGAGTAGTGCCTGAAATGTTTTAGGAGTGCATGCATAGTGCCTGGATGATTCCATGAATACAGGAGTAATGTCTGGATGATTGGAGGAGTGCATGGGTACTGCCTGAGTGATTCAAAGAGTGTATAGGTAATGCCTGGGTGATTGCATAAGTGCATGGGTAGTGCCTGGGTGATTGAAGGAGTATATGGGCACTGCCTGAGTGATTGAAGGAGTGTATGTGTAATGTCTGGGTGATTGCATGACAGCAGGTGTAATGTCTGTGTGATTGGAGAAGTGCATGGGTACTGCCTCAATGATTGAAGGAATGGATGGGTAATACCTGGGTGATTGCATCACAGCAGGTGTAATGTCTGTGTGATTGGAGGAGTGCATGGGTACTGCCTCAATGATTGAAGGAATGGATGGGTAATACCTGGGTGATTGCATGAGTGAAAGAGTAATGTCTGGGTGATTGGAGGAGTGCTTGGGTACTGCCTGAGTGATTGAAAAAGTGCAAGGGTTGGTGCCTGGGTGATTGCATAAGTGCAGGGATAATGTTTGGGTGATTGGAGGAGTGCATGGGTAATGCCTCGGTGATTGAAGGAGTGCATCAGTAATGCCTGAGTGATCAAAGAAGTGCCTGGGTAATGCCTGGGTTATTGCATGAGTGCAAGGGTAGTGCCTGGCTGATTGGAGGAGTGCATAGGTACTGCTTGAGTGATTGAAGGATTGGTAATGCCTGGGTGATTGCATGAGTGCAGGGGTAATGTCTGGGTTGTTGGAGGAGTGCATGGTTACTGCCTGAGTGATTGAAGGAGTGCATACATAATGCCTGGGTGATTCCATAAGTGCATGGATACGGGCTAGGTAATTGGAGAAGTGCATGGATAGTGCATGGGTGATGGCAGGAGTGTGGGAATAGAGCCTAACTGTATAGATGAGTGCATGCGTAGTGTTTGAAAAAATGAATGAGTGCAGTAAAAGTGACTGTAAACATTAGTTCATATTATCATGCTTATTACATTACTTCATCTTACCTATTTATTAAAGAAGATACAAAACTCAGTGAAACTATTTACAGTAGTTTTGTTGTAAACTGAATTTAAAATCTTTTCAAACTTAAGTATTACTTTCTGTAAAAAAAAGAAGAAAAACTGTTTTGCATATAATATTATACTTTTAACAACACAACATAATTTTAGAATTACATAACATATTCACTTTCCCTTTTTTGCTATTCTCAGATTCTATTGAATTTCACCATACACAGTGATTTCAATGTAGATCATCATATAACAGCGGGGAAAAAAATACAATCAATGAGATTGTAAAAAAAACAAATCTGCATTGAAAATATTTACAACAAGTTCAACTATCTGTTTACCTATCTACAGTTTCTATATTACATTCTTCATCTACATTAATTAATTTCTTTCTTTGAAGTACACTTTGTAAAATATACACTCTAATTTACATCGCTTATAATATAAAGATCAAATTTATAAACTACTTCTTTCAAACACAATTTTGCAAATGCAATAAGAATTAGCACTAACAATAATCCAAACAGTAATTGTTCACATCTTCCCATTAGGCCGAATAATGTTTCCAAATCCATTTGCATTTAAATATCCAAAATAAACTCATTAATTTGTGTTCACATCTTTCCAATAGGCCGAATGATGTTTTCAAAACTTTGACATCAAAAATATCAGATATGAATTTGATAATTCGTAAGGCAACCTACATTTGAATTCCAAATGGGCATCATTGCAATGTGCCCATCCTTTATTGCACTTTAAATACACAGTATAGTGTCCAGATGTTGTAGTAAGTCCATCATGGAAAATAATAGCCACTGCTTTAAAAGTTCTTCCTGAAATTGATACTTGACTTGCCACAAAATTTTTAATTTTGGTTTCCAATTTTCTTCCATCTGCTCTACAACGTTGTAGCATTAAAATGACATATTGTCCAAATCTTTCTATAAATAATGTTGACAACATTTCTGATTTACAATGAGAACATTTCATATCTTGATTAGCTGTTTTTATTAATGTGTTAAAAGACACTGATTTGCAATCTGGTATTGTCAATTATATGAATCGTTCAGTGTCTATTTCAGTGCTTGAAGAAAATGAACACTCTTCACATGTGTGATCCCATATGTAACTTAGTCCAAACAAATTTTCAATTTCTATTCCTTCATCTTCCAATACTTCAATCATAAACATAAGAAATTGTTGTGCATCTTGTTGTACATTCAATGTAAATTTCATTGATCCAGTACATAGATCCAAAAGATGCTGAATGCCAGAAGCAGTATGGATTTTTGTTCTATCAGTTATCAACTTTTCAAAAATTATAATGTAGTAAAGAACAGAGGGCCATATGTATGAAGCTGTTTTGCGATCGCAAACACTGCGAATCGCAGAAAAACGGTGTTTGCGATCGCAAAACAGAGCCCCGCTATGTATGAGACACATCCCGACTGCCAATGTGCGAATCGCATAATTAGCGATTAGCAAAATTGCGAATATTACCATTTTGCCAAAAATTTGCGAATTCGCTAAATGCGTCAAAATCTAGCGAAATTCGCAATTGTTGTGTTCAGATTTAGCGAATTCGCTAAACGGAATGCATGAATAATTCTCAATTTGCGAATTCACGAAATTCGCAAAATAGAGAATCGCAATTACCACCAAGTCTGAGCAGGTAGTAACCAGGTGCAACCTATATAAAGAGACCCACAATGCAACTGATGTTTGCCACAATGTCAGGGCTGTACGTGATAGCCAGGAGGCTGCGACTCAGAGCTGCTGCACAGAGAAGGAGACGCCAGGAAAGGATCTTCAGAGCGCGCATAACCCTGCTCCAGCGGACTGAGGAGGAGATCCATACAAACTACAGGCTGGATGAAGAGAGCATCCTGGAATTAATAGCAGAGCTCAAACCTATCCTTGAACACCCCACACGCAGGACACACACAATCCCCACCCACATACAGGTCCTGTGCTCACTCCACCTCATGGAGCTTCCAGGGGGTGATAGCCACAGCAGGAGGGGTCTCACAGAGTGCATTGTCGCGCTTCTTCTACGCGTTCCTTGATGCCATGGTACAGAGGCTGCATAACCACAAATACTTCCCCAGCACACCACAGGCACTAGCCCAGACCAAGCAGGAGTTCTACCAAATTGCACAATTCCCCCATGTCATTGGATGCATAGATGGGACCCATGTCGCCATATCCCCCCCTCCCAGAACGAGTATGTGTTCAGGAATCGCAAGTCCTACCATTCCCTGAACATACAGGTGGTGTGTAATGCCAGGCACATCATCACCGACATCGTTGCGAAATACCCAGGCAGCACCTACGACTCATTCATCTTCCGCCACAGTGGGATACACCGCCGACTCACAAGTGGGGAGTTTGGTGAGGGATACCTACTAGGTAATTGCATGTGATAGAAGGACACACTAGTAATGCATAGCAGTGGCAGGACAGTGTTCAACCAAATATTTCTCGCCCCACAGGTGACAGTGCATATGCGGTCCGGGACTACATACTCACTCCTTACCTTAATCCTGCCAACGCTGGGGAGCAGAGGTACAACAGTGCCCACATAGCAACCAGATGTACCATCGAGCGGACCTTCGGAATAGGTTGAAATGATGTGCATTGGCATTCTTTTTTTTCATGCAGTAAACCATACTGTATCTGTTGTGTCACTTGCTGATATATTTCTTTTTGTTCAATATTCAGTTTTTCTTCTAGGTCTCCAAACTCAATAATATCCTGTTGTGCTTGTTGCATTTCCATTTCTGCTTCATTCATGGCTGCTGCTTCATTTTCAAGAATTGGTTGACCTAGTGGATCTTGACTTAGTGGAGCAGAACTTTGACTATCTTCAGAACTGTCTCTAGCTATTTCAGCTGCAATAGTAGTTTCTTGTTCAATCTCTTCATTTAACATTTGTAGATAAGTTGGAAAAAATCATGCATTGAATGCTATCTTCACATGCATTAAAAGAATCTCACTCAAAATCTCCAAGTAATTCCATCTCCCTACGCCAAGGCTTAAAGAGTTGCAGAAGTGCTAAATAGAAAAATTCTCTGTTACCTGAAGTTTCACAACTTGGGGGTATATTCACAAGAACGTGCGATAACTACCACAAGAGTAGCGTAACGCAACTTTCAATATCGCAGCCTATCACGGGAAAATAACCCTGTGTCAACGTGGAATTCACAACAAGGGGGTAGCAAGCGATAGTCTGCCGAAACCGCGGACAATGTCCGCGATACAACCACCACGATGGAGATAAAAACACAAACCACAACACCAAAAAACACGCGATGGGCCAAAGCGCGATGAGGAAATCAGCAACAAGCAGCGCCAGGCCTGCAACACACACCTGGCAGGTGTCAAAAATCACCATAAAAGTAGAAAAAACACCCACACACAAACTGACCAACACCCAAGCACCATGGAGGCAGCCGGAGCAGGCGCAGAGGACGAGCACAACCCCACAAGCACCCCGGACGACCAGCCTGGGACCTCAGGGACAGGGAAGGGCACAGACAAGAAGACGAGGAAGACCAAGTTCAATCCGCAGGTGAACAGGATCATAGTAACGGAGGTGATGGAACACCATCAACAACTCTCCGTCACCTCCAACGTGTCATTGGGCACCAAAACTGGAATATGGCGGGACATCGTCGACAAGGTGAATGCCGTCGGAGAGCACAAGCGGACAATGGACGAGGTCAAGAGGCGATGGAATGACATCAAGCGGAAGACCAAGGAGAAACTCACCGCCAACCAGAAGGCAGCAACGCAGACCGGAGGTGGGGGCCCAGCGCCACAGCTGGAGCTGGATGACATGGAGGAGCTGGTGACGACAGTCATCAGTGTGGAAACTGTGGCTGAGTCGGGGGACCTGACACTGCTTGACAGGACACAACACAACCGCAACAGGGTGAGTGACCAACAGGTACTGGGGGGACGGGTGGAGATAGCCACAATGGCACACATGCACAAGCAAGCAGGGCACAGTGCACACCCACAATGACCCTGGGTCCTCGCCCAGACCCACAGACTGTCACAATGTACAATGCCATGCTGTCTGAATGTCAACCTGTACCATGCGGCTACATACATGTGGACACATTGTAATACACCATCTCCCCTTCACATCGCAGGGGCATCGTCAACACCTCCTGCAGAGCAGTCCCAGCCACTCTTCACTGATGACGAGGAGGACAACACCAGCATCGACACCCAAGCCATCCTAGACATCATTGACCTCATCCGCCACTCACCTCCAGGATCAGGGCAGCCCAGCCACATCGATGAGACCCCACCCTCCACCCAAACCACCCAGCAGGAGGCACCCACAGCCCCGGCACTCTCCCAAGACCCCCAGGAACAACACATGGCCTTCCAACGCCATGTGCTGGAGGGCCAGAGGGAGACGGCTGAGCAGGTGTGGGTGGGGTTCGAGCTCATGGCTACCAAACTGGATGCCATCCATGGGTGTCTATGTCCGCCCCATGGTCTCCAACCAGCCCTGACTGACATCGCTGGAATCATGATGCGGAGAGAAGAACACTTGTCCGCTCAGAGTGGCTCCAGTGATGCCAGCCGTGAGCTGGCACACATGCGGAGGCTCATGGAAGACACGGTGCGGATGGAGGTGGAAAGGATGGCAGCCACCGCTGCACACCATCGAAATGTAGCAGGGATCTACCATGCCCTGCAGTACTTCATCATGGCATTGCTGCCACAAGGCGTGTCGCTGATGAATGCGGCTGCCCCCACACCATCCACATCTCTGCCCCCTGGTGTGTCAGTGCCTCCCAGTGTGGCAGGCGAATCCACTCAGGCCCCTGATGTGTCAGTGGCACACAGTGCCGCAGCCGGTACTGCAACACCCACAGGTGAGGCAGAGCACACATCCGAGGACGTGGATGGGTTGGCTCTCAGAAGGAGGCACTAGCATACATTTCCGCCACCTGGCCTGTTTCTGCTTGGTCCCGCACACGGCCTCATGACCTTCCACTGACCCCCGATATACTCCGATGCACTCACCTTGGACAGCGACATGGACTGCCACATCCTGTTTGACGACCAATGACACGGCGACCAGACTGCGGACTGTACCCTTCCTCTTCCGCAGTACATGTCATCCCCGGATGGTCTCTGGCTGGCCCTCCACGTGCCCATATTGTGCAGTGTGCTCGGCATTGCCCTGTACCGCTCCAGCTGCATAACTGCACTGGATGTGCAATAAACATCCAGTGACGCACTGCTGTGTCATGTCTTTCATCATTCATGTGTGAATGTGTGGATGAATGTAGGGACAGTGACTTCCCTTGCGTCAATGATTTTCATCCTGTGGTATGCCAGTCATAGGGTGCTACATTGCATTTTGTGTACCTGGTCCCGTGAACACTACAACGGGACACACGCATCAGTCATTTACTTGTCTGGACATGGACTGAACCATGCCCAGAGCCCACGAGTCATTGTTGCAAGACCTGCGCTGGTCCGGCGTATGGCAGGCCAGACCACTCCGCTAACGCTCCAAGAGGGGGCGCTCATTGCTACCTGTCGCAGGCGTACTCGCTGGTGGTGTGCAGGTCACTGGTCTAGTTGTCAGCATGTCACAGCCACTCCCTGAGGGCAGGTTTGCACGCACACCACACCCATCCGGCACAGGTGTCACAGGCCATGTGACTCCGCCAACATAAGGGGCCGACGACGTCACATTCCCCTCTGCCAGTGGTGACTGGATGACGGACGCTCCACGGTTCTCAATCATTAAGGGCCCATGAGTTTTTGCGCACAGGGTTAGTGGCACACGAGGCCTTGTGGACGGCACAGGCCTATCACCACGTGGCGCAGACTGGGGTTGCACAGGGTTAGTGGCACATGAGGCCTTGTGGACGGCACGGGCCTACCACCACGTGGCGCAGACTGGGGTTGCACAGCGTTAGTGGCACACGGGGCCTTGCGGACGGCACAGGCACCCCACCACGGGACGGTGACTTTGGGTGCACTGAGTCAGTGGCACCATAAGCTGCTGAGCGGGTGTGCAGCCTGCGATGATGCCCCGTCCCGGCGGTCCAGACAGCTCAGGTTTTGTGTGCCCTGCTGGACCGCAGTGTAGGCCAGAACCAGCGGGCAGCGCGGG
This sequence comes from Calotriton arnoldi, assembly GCA_963921515.1. NCBI lineage: Eukaryota > Metazoa > Chordata > Amphibia > Caudata > Salamandridae > Calotriton > Calotriton arnoldi. Next base: position 283,813 of record CAWUFW010008576.1, on the reverse strand, counting down.
CCTACCGCCACGTGGCGTCGCTTCCAGGATCCCAGAGTTGGTGGTACCCATTGGGCTGAGCGGGTGTGCAGCCTGCGATGGTGCCGGGTGCACTGGTATGTCCTATGCCATGGAGTAATCAAGACCCAGCACCAAACGTGAGACCTGGTGGCCTGCGGAGCGGGGCTGCATGATGTGGAGGGTGCCATGTCCGCGGGCCCCGGGCTTGTGGCTTGCAGTGGCACGTGGTGGGACCTCCTGTCTACGCGCCGGTGGCGGAAGGTGAGCATTGGGGCCTGGGTGTGCATGGGCGGGCATGCTCCGATGGGCAGCGAGAGGGGTTGGGGTGCCTCTGCCTGGGTGTGCATGGGCGGGCAGGTGATGTTGTCTTGTGCAAGTGTGTGTACTGTGCCAGTCATGTATCTGGACTCTGTTTCAGATGACTACTCTGACTTAGATGTGTGACCTGGTGTCCTGCTATACATACTGGCACGTGGTTGGAGACACACCAGTGGCAGCAGGTGAGCAGTGTGGCCTGGGTGCGCAGGGGCAGCACTCTCTCTCTCTCTCCCTCTCTTCCTCTCTCTCTCCTCTTCTCTCTCTCTCTCTCCCTCTCTTCCACTCTCTCTCCTCTTCTCTCTCTCTCTCTCTCTCTCTCCCTCTCTTCCTCTCTCTTTCCTTCGCTCTCTCTCTGTCCTCTGATGTGCGCAGGACACACCTTCTCATCATGTTTTTTGTCTTACAGGCTGTGACCTACGTATGGTCCCGAGGGGAGCGGCCATGTGTCTTCATTTCATTTCGGTGTTCATTTTAATAAAGTTTAATTTGTTGCTTTGAAAGTGAATGTGTGCTGCTCATTTCTGTGACGACACATGCATGTCACCAGTTGTGATTGTGCGACATCAAGCGGAATATTTTGTACATGTTTAGGTGTGGCTGATGTGGCATGTCTTTGGTCGGGGGTGCCAGGGAGGGGTGGTCCTGGGGGTGGTGGCGGTGGCTGTTGTGGCCCTCTTGGGTGTCCAGGCCGCATGATGGGTGGCTCCATGGCATCTGTTGCCCTTCCGATGTAGCCCTGGGCTGTGCTCCCTTTTGGTTTGCAGGCTGCCGTCCGACTTTACACCAGGTCAGAGCAGGTGTAGATTTCCTGGTGCTAACGCGCCTTATCGCCTGTTTTGTGTTTTTATCGCCGATGTGGCTGGTCGTTGAGAATGTTGAGGTGTGATGTTGTCGTGCCTTTTGGCACGGGAGTGCCCACTCTGCATCTCATTAGCGATAGTTGTGCGGGTCCTCTGTGGCGATGTTTTTTGCGGCTGCTATCGCGGGTAAACTGGTGCTGTGGGCTGTTTACACCAGCTTGTGAATGGGGAGGTATATTTATCACGACTTTGGCTGCGATAAAGTGCCGTTAATTCGGCGATAGCTCCTTGTGAATATGCCCCTGAATTTCCTGTGGTTAACAAGATTTTCTTTGGCATGTTTTACCAAACATCCATCACATCCAATTACTGCATATTTTTCTTCATTTATATTTTCTGTAATATTTCTCTTAAAATTGTAATTTTGCAGTACTTCATAGAGACATATGTTTTCCAGATGTGGACTCCTTTTGGGATAGTACGTATCAAACATATTTGTTTTAGCAATATCTGTACTTTCTGGTTCATTCAATGCTAAGTATACAATTTCTTCTAGAGATTTCAATACTCGATTTAATGTTTCAGCAAGACCTAGACTTACCCAAATGATTCCTCTTGACTTTGAGTATAAACTTGCAGAGGTCAACCGATCCGAACATTCGTAAGATCCAATTTCTCGATGGGAAAGCATCTTCAAACTAAAGCTGTACAACTTGTTATTAAGAGTCTTCTCTTGTGAAATTTCTTGCCACATTTCTTTCAACTCCGTCTTTTCAGATTTTGTTATATATGATGTAACATACCGAGCAACAGCAATTGAATTATCTGCAACATACTGGATATCCATATTTGCATTCCACATTGTCAAAATCACTGGATTGTAGTCATCAATATACTTTGATTCTTCAGTTCTTTTTATGTTGTAAGTATTCTTCGGAGATTTTCGAGTGATAGTATGCCTTTCTGCTGACATGAAACTATTGACTCTTCCTTTTGAAATTACTGGACTTGGGAATGCAAAACGACATTTTGTATAACATTTTCCCAATGACGTGTATTTTCGTAGACAATATTTTCCACATTGATGACTTTGAAACCGTAAAACTTGTTGTCTTAAGCTATTTTCTCCTCCTTTTTTTGGAATAGCACAGGTAACATAGTCTTCAATAAAAGACAAAACAGTTTCATCAGAATCGGTTCCAAATTTAGGTGCATTCTTGATCCATAATAGCATGTGTATATGAGGAGCACCTCTGGCTTGGTACTCCTTTTTCCCAAAAAAATCAATAACTTCTCCAAGAGGTGGATTATTTTTATTGCAGATAAAAGACATCATAGCTTGAAACCTATGATTAAAATATCTGCACACATTTACAGGATCCAAGCAACACAGTTCTCCAGCTGTCTTCAATTCAATGTTTTGAATATTTGAATTTGCTTCTCGTAGAAATTCAAGTAAATCGTCTCATGCGTATTCAGCACAGCTAAGCGTAACAAACCACGTAGGGGTGCCTAAGTTTCTAAACATACATTTAAGTTCTCCATGACGACCATACCAATACTCATTAGTACCACGTTGACACGCCATCAAATTAATTAACTGAGATTCTAAATGATCGTCTCTTTGTTGAACGTTGTCCAAAAAATCCTTTGCAGAAACATGTGTAAGATGAACTCCCGTTTTTAATATGTGGTTCACTGCATATGAAAGTCCAGACAGGTCACTTTCAAACAGAAGATGAAATAAATATGGAATACACTGTTGAAATCTTGGATCTTCTGAGTACGATCTTGTTGTACGATATTCTGAAGCTGGAATCTGTACTGGTCCTTCATCATATCGTCCACCTTTCCCAGTGGGGAAGAGCTGTGGAAAACAACGAGCTTCTAAACTTTTTTCCCATTCACTCATGGGAGTTCCTTTTGCTTTCTTCATTTGGAATAATTCAATAGTGTTTCCTATAACTTTTTTTGAATGTAGAGGATGTATACTGTAATGTTCATAAATTTCTTCACTCCTGGAGTTGTCCACTTTTTCTATTTGCCCAGTTCAAATTTCTCTATCATCTTCTAAAGATAAATCTTGTGCTTCTACATTTTATAGTAAATATTATTTTGTACAAGATATAATGTAGCCTTTTGAAGTTTGGTGAAATCTACTAACTCTTGCCATATTTTCCGACTCTTTGTTGGTACACCTTTAACTAGAATAACTACAGGTTCACTTTCCTCTCTCTCTACACCAACAATTTCAATATTTTTCTTAAAATTTAAAAGTAAATACACAACTCTTCCTTTTAAACCTCTTTTTAAATCTGTTGGAGGCAGCTTACCTGTTTTAGGCTCCATACAAACTATAGCCTGAAACGGGTGCACAGATTGAATAAGAATGGACTCATACATATTTAAATCTACCAGTTCCAGAGGAATAGCTACCAACTCTAGGTTGTTATGTAAAGCTCTAGCTGGCATTTTGTTCTCTTCTAATTTGTTGTAACAATATTTACAAATACGTTGAGCACTACCCAACTCAAAACGACCTTCCAGCAACAAATAAGCACCAAACTGCTCCCACTTATCATTGTTTTCCTTTTCACTTTTTAAATACACATCAACATTCCTAGTTTGACTTCTATAGTGAGTATGTCGACAACAAATACAAACGTAGTTTGGTTTTTCACAAGAAAGTACTTTAAACTTTGTAATATCTTCTGCAAACTTCTCAGTAGAACTATCTTCCATCTCTTCTTCAACACCTACACTTATCAAACTCTCACTTTCTCTTCACTCCTCTTCAGGACCAAAGAAATGAAACTGTATATCAACAGAAATGTTTTTTACATCCAATACTGAACCATGCAAAAGAGCAGTGTTTATTTCACTTAAAGATAATGCAGGACTTTTTACATAGTACAATCTTCTTACTAACTTCCGCATTTCTGAGTGATGTACTGCTAACATTCTTAAATGATGAAAAGTACTTCGGCACACTTTTCTAGAAAGACAAGCCAGAGAATGACCCTGCAAGCCACTATATTTTATCACTTTACAAGGATCTAGTCCTTGCAATATCTTAATCTTCTGTTTAACACTTTTATTACCATAATCTCGTAAGAAATTTCATAATATATCAATAGATTCCTGCGTATATAACAAATACTACTACAATCCCACTTATACACTGGAGCTTGTGTACGTCTCCCTTGAACTTCTTTAGCTATTACTTCTTCCACATTTCTAGGAACCATCTTTTCTTTTTCAGTTGGACAACTGTTTTTAACCTCATAACAGCGACCCCTGGTATCAACTGCATGAACTAATGTAATTTGTTGAAAATAGCTTTCTTCATTAAAAAAAGGTTCAGTACTAGAAGTGTGCTTTCATTCACCCGAAAAGGTTTTGCAAAAGTTAGTTCTATTAACCAGTCTTTTTCTTTTACTTTTCTGCTTCATAAAGTGCATTGTTTTATTCAATGTTTTCATTCTCTTCAATACTAATATAAACAATTTTCTTTTCAATTCAAAAGCCTTTTCGACTACACTTTCAATCTGTTCTTTCTTCTTGTAAAATGCTGATCTTCTTTTATATTTTTTGCAATATTTCAATAAATTTTGTAGTACTCTACTTTTATACATTCTCTTCCTAATGTCTTTATATTGTTTCATCCTTTTTTCAACATGGATTGTTTTCCCATAACCTGATTTTGCATTAATTTCTCCTTTTTTTTTCCCTTCTGATTGCTTGTAGTAATTTTCTTTCTCTTTTCCCCATTTCAAAATCGATTACTTTTTTTAAAACACTTTTAACAAATTCTTTTGTTTTCTTACCAGAAGACTTTTTCTTCAACGTCACATGTTGTACTTCATCTACTTTCTGCTTTTCTCTATCCTTTAAATAGTTCTGTTTCCTTTGTTGTCTTTTCTTTTGAACTTTTCTTGTCATACTGAATATTTCTTAACAATTATGAAGAATTTCAAAAAAAAAAAGTTTATCTTTCTAAAAAATATTTAATATTATTAAAATAATTATATACAAATATTGTCATCTAAAATAAAGAAATACATTGAGTAATGCCTAGGTGAATAGATAAGTGCAACAGTAGGACCACTGCAAGGGTGGCACATAACTAGTGCCTGGGTGATTGCATGACTAAAGGGGTAATATCTGGAGGATTACTGCAGTACATAGAAAATCAGTGGGTGATTTTATAACTGCATGAGTACTGCTTGGGTGATTGCAAGAGTACTGAGGGAATGCCTGAGTGATTGGAGGAGTGCAAAGGTAGTGCCTGAGTGATTTTATAAGTCCATGAGTACTGGCTGAGTAATTACATAAGTACAAGGGTAATACCTGCATGATTGAAGGAGTGCAAGGGTAGTCCCTGAAAGATTATATAAGTTCATGGAAACTGGCTGGGTGATTGAAAGAGTGCATAGGAAATACATGGGTGAATGCATGACTGCATAGGTAGTACCTGGGTGGTTTCATGAGTGCAGGGGTAATAACCTGGGTAATTGCAACAGTGCATATGTAGTGCCTGGATCATTTGAAGACTGCATAGGTAGTACTTGGGTGTTTTTAGCGTTGGGCCTAGCCATATACAAAGCAGCACACTATTACATGACTCAACCATAAGTCTCTCCATATTTTTAAAAACATGCATACATACGTCTCTACCTTTTCAATACATCATCATATCTAAAAGAAATATGTATACAATATTTCTGAAATATAGTGAAACTGAGACATGTAATAGATCTGCCTGAGTGATTGCATAACTCCATGGATAGTGCTTCGATGATTGTATGACTCCAAGGGTAGTTGCCAGGTAATTGCAGGAGAAGATGAATAGTGACTGGCTAATTCATCAGTGCATACATACAGGTTGAGTGCATGGATAAGTATATTAATAGCACCTAAAGGCATAGATGAGTCATGGAGTAGTGCCTAGGTGAATACATAACTGCAACAGTAGCACCTGGATGGTTCTATGACTGCACGGGTAGTGTGTAGGTTATTATATTACTGCATAGGTAGACACTGCATGATTCTATGACTGCAAGGTACTACATAAGTAGTGCCTGGGTGATTCCATGACTACAGGGGTAATATCTGGGGGATTACTGGAGTACACAGCAAGTGAGTGAGTGATTTTATAACTGCATGAGTACTGCTTCAGTGATTGCAAGAGTAATGAGGTAGCGCCTGAGTGAATAAAGGAGTGCAAAGGTATTGCCTGGGTGATTTTATAACAGCATGACTACTAGCTGAGTGATTACATAAGTACAAGGGTAGTGTCTACGTGATTGAAGGAGTGCAACGTTAGTGCCTGACTGATTATATAAGTGCATATGTAGTGGCTACATGATTCAAAGAGTGCATGGGTAATACCTTAGTGATTGCATGAGTGCATAGGTAGTGCCTGGATGTTTGCATGAGTGCAGGAGTAATGCCTGAGTGATTACAGCACTGCATATGTAGTGACAGGATCATTGGAAGATTGCATGGGTAGTACTTGGGTGTTTTTATAACTACATGAGTGTTGGGCCTAGCCAAATATAAAACAGCAGACTATTACATGACTCAACTACAAGTCTCCCCAGATTGTTAAAAACTTGCATACATATGTATCTACGTTTTCAAATCATCATCATATCTAAAAGAAATATGTATACAATATTTCAGAAATATAGTGAAACATACAACTGAAACATGTAATAGATCTGCCTGAGTGATTGCATAACTTCATGGGTAGCGCTTGGGTGATTGTATGCGTGCAAGGGTAGTCACTGGGTAGTTGTAGGAGAAGATAGATAGTGACTGGCTAATTGCATGAGTGCACACATAAACATTGAGCGCATGGATAAGTGTATGAATAGCACCTAAAGGCACAGATGACTCATTGAGTAGTGCTTAGGTGAATAGATGAGTGCAACAGTAGGACCTAGATGATTCTACAACTGCAAGGGTAGTGCCTGGGTTATTACACGAGTGCATAGGTACAGCCTGCATGATTGCATGACTGCAGAAATGGCACATAAATAGTGCCTGGGTGATTGCATGACTGCAGGGGTAATATCTACAGCATTACTGGAGTACATAGAAAGTGAGTGGGTGATTTTATAAGTCCATGAGTACTGTCTGGGTGATTACAGAAGTACTAAGGTACTGCCTGAGTGATTACAGGAGTGCAAAGGTAGTGCCTGGGTGATTTTATAAGTGCATGAGTATTGCCTGAGTGATTACATAAGTACAAGAGTAGTGCCTCCTTGATTGAAAGAGTGCAAAGATAGTGCCTGGGTGATTGAAGCACTGTATAGCTAATGCATTGGTGATTCCATGAGTACAGAGGTAACATCTGGGGGATTAAAGGAGTACATAGGTAACGCCTGGCTGACTGCATGCAATCAGGAGGTGATTGCATGAGTGCAGGGGTAATGCCTGGGTGATTGCATCAGTGCATATGTACTGCCTGGATGATTGGAAGACTGCATGGGTGGTACTAGGGTGTTTTATAACTGCATGAGTGTTGGGCCTAGACAAATATAAAACAGCAGACTATTACATGACTCAACTATAAGTCTCTCCTTACTGTTAAAAGCTTGCATACATATGTCTCTATGTTTTCAAATCATCATCATATCTAAAAGAAATATGTATACAATATTTCTGAAATATAGTGAAACTTACAACTGAAACATGTAATAGATCTGCCTCAGTGATTGCATAACGTCATGGGTAGTGCTTGGGTGATTGTACACATGCATGGGTAGTCACTGGGTAATTGTAGGAGAAGATAGATCGAGACTGGCTAATTGCATGAGTGCATACATAAACATTGAATGCGTGGATAAGTGTATGAATAGCACCTAAAGGTACAGATGACTCATTGAGTAGTGCCTAGGTGAATAGATGAGTACAACAGTAGGACCTAGATGATTCTACAACTGCAAGGGTAGTGCCTGGGTTATTACATGAGTGCATAAGTACAGCCTGCATGATTGCATGACTGTAGGAGTAGTACATAACTAGTACCTGGGTGATTGCATGACTACAGGGGTAATATCTTGGGGATTACTGGAGTACATAGCAAGTGAGTGGGTGATTTTATTAGTGCATGCGTACTGGCTAAGTGATTGGAGGAGTGCATAGATCCTGAAAAGGAAATTGAAGGAGTGCAAGGGTATTGCCTGGGTGATTGAACGAGTGTATAGCTAATGCATTTGTGATTGCATGCGTTCAGAGGTAATATTTGGGGGACTAAAGGAGTACATAGAAAGTGCCTGGGTGATTTTATAAGTGCATCAGTACTGCCTGGGTGATTAGAGTAATACTGTGGTAGTGCCTCAGTGATTGCAAAAGTGTAAAGGTAGTGCCTGGGTGCATAGGCACTGGCTAAGTGATTGGAGGAGTGCAGAGATCCTGACAGGGTGATTGGAGGAGTGCAAGGGTAGTGCCTGCATGATTAAACCAGTGTACAGCTAACTCATTGATGATTGCATGATTGCAGGAGTTATGTCTGGGGGATTAAAGGAATACATAGAAACTGCCTAGGTGATTTTATAGGTGCATGTGTACTACCTGAGTGATTAGAGTAGTACTGCAATAGTACCTGAGTGATTGGAGGAGTGGAACATCCTGAGTAGTAGCAGAATACTGAAACTGTAGCACAAAAGTCAGGTCTATGACACAGTGTGCACTTTTGTACTGCAGCTTTAAAATTCTGTAACTACTCAGGGTGTACTCAAAATAAAGCATAAAAGCTAAACATGAGTCTGTTATAAATCTCACCATATTCCTGAAACTATACATGCATATATGTCTACCTTTTGAAATCATCATCATATATATCAGAAATAAACAAGTAGACTGAACTTTACATTTCAAAGACACACCTACATTTCTGCAGTGTATTTCAAGTGTACCCTCCCCCAGACTCATAGAAAGTAGCCTAATCAGTAATCCCTTCTGCTAACATGTCTTAAAACTCACTTTTGTGCTGCAGCTTCACCACTCTACAAATATTGGGCCTAGTCAAACATAAAGCAGCACCCTATCACATGTCTCTACCATGAGGCTAACCATATTCCTAAAAGCATGCATGCTTCTATCTATACCTATTGCCAAAAGCATTACACATATTAGAATACATATGCAAGTAGAAACATAACCACATTCACAAGACCATAAAGGCCTTAAACTTAACATTTTAAACACACCTACATTTATGTGGAAATTTCAAGTGAACTTTTACACATACTCTTATAAAGTACCATAATCAATAATTCCTCGCCCAACATATCTTAAACATCACTTTTCTACTACTACAGCTTCACTATTCTAGTAGTAAAAGAGGACCTCAGGACACAAGTGGACTTCATCCTCCGAGCAGCAGTGCGCCAGGAGCCGTGTTTGCAGAGTGGTGTAAAAAGAGGCGTGGCCTCAGACCACCTCTCTGCAATCCAGCTCTGTGGCACTTACTGGAGGTACCTGGAGGGCTAGTTGGCCCCCAGGGACCCTCAGTATTCAAGGGGAATTAATTCCCCAGCTTACAACGTGCCATGGGGCACGTTTGCAGAGTGGTGGAGAAAGGGGGCCTGGCCTGGTATGAGATGTTAGCAATCCTGCAGTGTGGGACTTACTGGAGGTAATAGGAGGGGTAGCCGGCCCCCAAGGTTGACGCTAACTACCCCTCCTGTTACATCCAGTAAATCCCACACAGTGGGATTGCTAAGAAGTGTTCGGAGGCCACGCTCATCTTTTTCCACCACTCGGCAAACACGACTGCTATGTTATAGTTAAAAATAAGCATTTAAAAAACCTTAGAAATTCACTGAAAAAACTATAGGTTTCAGGGACGTTATAGTTACAAATTAGCATTTAAAAAACCTTAGAACTTCACTGAAAAAAACCATAGGTTTCAAGGACGTAATAGTTAGAAATTAGCATTTAAAAAACCTTAGAAATTCACTGAAAAAACCATAGGTTTCAGGGACGTTATAGTTAGTTGGACATTTCACTCATATAAAACCAGAGAAATTCGGCTGTTATAGTTAGTAGAGCTAACTTTTTGGGAAAAATGGGGACCTTTGGGGCCCCCAACATTGGCCCAGTGAAATGGGACCCTTCCCCTCACCCAGCGCTCAAGCCCGTAATCTGGGATTCATTATGGATAATAAATTATCCATGAAACAACATGCGGTAAAAACTGCAGCCACCTGCTTCACCATTTTAAAATGGTTGAAGAAAATCATCTGGATGCTCCCTAATGCTACCCAAAGGACGGTAGTCCAGGCACTTGTTACATCTAGACTGGACTATGGGAATATTCTTCTTTTGGGAGCAAACCAAGATGTCTTACGTAAGCTCCAAGTGGTGCAGAACTCTGCTGCTAGGCTGCTTTATAAAATCCCAAGAATGACCTCAATCTCCAATGCTTTGAGAGATTTACATTGGCTTAAAGTGGAAAGTCGGACTAAGTTTAAAGCCCTGGACTATATGTTTAAGATTAAGATGGGTACTGCCCCTCAATACCTGCAAAAACTGGTCCGCCAATATCAGCCCTCTCGACTGTTACGCTCTACGACTCAGGAAATATTCATGGTTCCCAGGATCAAACTCACAAGAATGGGGGGCCGCTCTTTTTCCTATCTTGGTCCTCTCTTGTGGAACTCTCTTCCCATAGTGATCCGCAAAGAAACACTTCACTTAAAATTTCGTAAATTAGTTAAAGCTTGGCTGTTTAACCAATAGTACTTACTCTTTTCTATTTGTTGTGGTTCCTCTCGGTCTGCGCTGGGAAACCCTTTTTGGGTAGCTACGCGCATTATAAAATTAATTAACATAACATAACATAACAACTATAACTTGCGCCCCCGCAATGCAATGCTGATGACGTCAATTATTACATCACTCATGACATGCTCAGTGACATCACTGATGACATCTCAAATGACATCACTGATGACATCATCCACGTGATCATCTGATGCACCTCCTCACACACTAATAAAACCTTATATACATCCACTCTAAAATACAGACTAGCAATATCAAAACCATAGACACACCAATAGCAATTAGTGCATACCCGCTCAGTGATTCATACGTCTACACACACATCCACCCACTAACCCATACAGTCACTCATACACGCAGTCGTTCATCAATGCAGCCACTGATATATCCACTCATACACCCATATAAACACTCACACACTGCCACTCACCCAAAGAGGTACTCAAAAACCTAGTCAGTCACTCAAAGAATTAATTACACTGCCATTTACTCACCTATACAGTCATACACACACCATGTCACTTATTCATACAGATACATACTGTCTTCAACAATTACTGACATAAGCACACACTTATCCATGCAGCCACTGTCACAATCACTCACTGTCACATATACTCACTTATAAACTCTAACACTCACAAATACTGCCTTTCACATATGTAGTTACTTACACATATACCACTAACATATCCATTCACTCACCAACACAGCTATACGTACACTCACTCACCCATACACTCCCTAACACACGTACTCATAAACGCATACACCCAGTGAATCACCCACTCACACATCCATGCAGGGAGTCACACACCCCCCACCCAAACACTCAGGCACCCATACAGGTTCTCAGACAACCAATCATTCTTCAATATACCTTGGCATATATAGATATAACATTCTTGAAATTTTTAGAAACACTCAGTCACTGGATGATGTCATCAGTGATGTCACTGAGCATGTCATGAGTGATGTAATAATTGACGTCATCAGCAGTGCATTGCAGGGACGTGAGTTATAGTTAGCTCTACTAATTATAACAGCCGAATTTCTCTGGTTTTATACGAGTGAAATGTCCAATTAACTATAACGTCCCTGAAACCTATGGTTTTTTCAGTGAATTTCTAAGGTTTTTTAAATGCTAATTTCTAACTATAACGTCCCTGAAACCTATGGTTTTTCCAGTGAATATATATATATATATATATATATATATATATTCACTGGAAAAAACACAGCTTTGAGGGACGTTATAGTTAGTTGGACATTTCACTCATACAAAACCAGAGAAATTTGGCCGTTATAGTTAGTTGAGCTAACTATTACTCGCGCCCCCGCAATGCACTGCTGATGACGTCACATATTACATCATTCATGACATGGTCAGTGACATCACTGATGACATCACTGATGAGGACCCCCGAACATAATTAAGAATGCCCCGGGGAGGTGGCGGTCCCCGGGGCAGCGTGGGGGGGAAAGGAGCTCCCCCACGCATTTTCCAATAATGCCCTGGAGAGGTGGCAGTACCTGGGGCTGCAGGGGGCCGCATGCCCCATGCACATAAATAATAAAGCCCCGGGGAGGTGGCGGTCCCTGGGGCTGCAGGGGCCCCCTCTACATAAATTGGGATTGCCCCCGGGACCTGGCCCACCCAGTGCTTTAAAAAACAAGGCGCGGGAGCCCGCGCTTCGTTTTTTTAAATAAATTCAGCCAGAGTCGCGCTAGGTGCGTGAATCCGGCCGAAAAAATTTTTAAAATGCTTTTTTTGGACCTGGGGGTCTCTGTGGGACCCACTGACCAGGCCTAGAGGGTCAGGGTGTTTTTACCCTGCCCCCTTTTCTTCTTTTTTAATGTTCCTCTCACCTTTTTTCCTTATCCCTCGGTACCGAGTCACAATATTGCTGCCAACACTTCCTGGTTTAAAGTGTTGGCAGCCAATCAGAGGCAAGCTCGTGCTCGGGAGGGCTCAGCCAATCAGGTCTCACAATTCTCAAATATCGATATCTGTAAATCTTTAAATATCTCAAACACTACTGAACGGATTTATACCATTTAAAAAAAAGCGTGCTTTCTGGACCAAGAGCTATCTCAAATTTGGTGTAATTCCGTTCTGCAGTTCAGGCTGTAACCGTGTCTAAAGTTTCCTAAGGAAATTAACATGGAGAAAATACGTTTTGGGAACCCCATTTTTCTCGGCCCCTGCTTGACGAATCACCCCGAAACTTTCAAGACAGGAGCTGACCTGAGTGAACAATTAGTTTAGAAACGTTTGTGAAGATTCGTCAAACGGCGCCAAAGTTATTGGCAAATCAAAAAAAGCTTTTCCTATGGAAACAAGGTTCTGACTATAACTACCTACTGGCTACCACCAGTAGGTAATATACATACAAGTAAGAATTAGCGCTGCTAACTATAACTGGTTTATTTCTGTGTTTATTTTAGTTCAAAATGATTTCACAGCATATTCATCTAACTATACCTTTACTTTAACCTTTGTTTTTTTCAGTCAGTATAGTTATAATATATATATGTGTGTATATATATACATATATGTTATGTTATGTTATTGAGATTTGTAAAGCGCACAAATACCCGGAGGTGTCTTGGCGCTACGGACAGGGTAAGTCACTGGTGAGTCTCTAGTTGCAGAAGAGCCAGGTTTTTAGCTCTTTTCTGAAAGAGACAAGAGATTGCGCGTTTCTCAAGTCAGTCGGTAGGGAATTCCAGAGTTTAGCAGCGCAGTAATGAAAACTGCGACCACCCCAAAGTAATGTATGAATTCTGGGCACTCTCAAGAGTTTAGCACCAGATGAACGAAGGTGTCTAGTTGGTTCATACCAGACAAGAAGATTTAGCAAAAAGGCTGGCCCTGTATGATTCAGGGCCCTGAACACCAGGCTAAGAGCCTTGAATTTTATTCGCTGCGCTACAGGGAGCCAGTGCAAATTACGGATCACTCCAGATACCGATTTAAACCAAGGGGTGTTTGACAGAAGTCGAGCGGCTGAGTTTTGCACGCTCTGTAGTTTTTTCAGGCAATGCTTCTGGACATTTATAAACAACCCATTACAATAATCCAATTTAGACTGGATTAATGAGGTAACTACAGTTCTTTTCGTGTCCCCCGGAAGATAAGGGAGGATCTTCCTGATTTTCTTAATAAGGAAGTGGGCAGAGGAAACCACAGCATTAGTGTGTTGAACAAAAGAAAGTTTACTATCCACCCATACTCCCAGGTTCTTCGCTTTAGTTGCTGGTTCCGGTGGATCACCCATGTCAGCAGGCCACCACACACTACCCCAACTGGGTTGCAGGTTCCCAAAGGTCAAGATTTCTGTTTTCCCAGAATTAAGTTTAAGGCAGTGTGTGCTCATCCAGTTAGTGATGGTACCCATGCAGTTCTTAAATTGCAGAGCAGGGGAGGTCTGGTTTTTGTAGACTGCTACTACAATCTGGGAATCATCCGCGTAAGAAGTAAGGCTGAAGCCAAAAATCCGGATAAGTGGGGCTAGTTCAGAGACATATATATTGAAAAGGGTGGGGCTCAAGGAGGAGCCCTGTGGCACTCCACAAGGGAGGAAGTATGGCTCGGACTGGTATATATATATATATATATATATATATATATATATATATATATATATATATATATAATATATATATATATATACATTTATATATTTATATATATATATATACATATATATGTAGATATAAATATATATATATATATATATATATATATATTAACAAAAAGATTAAGCTTAAAGTAACGTTTTATTTAGGTGAGTTTCTTAGTGACAATGTGAACTATTTGAACTAAAAAAAAAGAAATTCAACAGTTATTAGTTAGCAGCTCTAACTATGGGGCTGATTACAACTCTGGCGCAGTTGCACCGGCTCTCTGCTGGCATGGCTGCACCAAAGTTGAGCAAGGAACACCCGCCTTATTACGAGTTGAACTCATGTAAGGCAGACGGTCCTTCGCCTTTCCCATGGTAATGCCTGGAAATCAGGCACCGCAATGGGAACGGCAAAAATGTTCCAGAATGTCATGGACAGTGATGCCATACCGTGCTGGAACTTTGGGGGACTACAAACAGGGGGGCATATGTTGTGTCCCCCTGAATGTATCCCAGTGGGGGGGATGGGGGTCCTGTAGGGCCCCCTTTGTTCCTGCACAGCCAACCTTTTCACGGCGGGGCTTCAAATGCAAAAACAATTGATGGACAGAATGCAGAACAATGTCATACATTCACCCCAGTACAGAGATCTGGGCCTAAATCCATCGTTTTTTTGCTCACCATGCCATTCCAGTTTGGGCCCAGCCATATGCAAATCAGTCTTGACCCTGCGCCCAATGGGAACAGTCTAGCCCGAACTGCCAGGCCAGGTCCTCCCTGGACTGGAAACAAGCATCCTAGGACCGGTTTCGGGCTTTCAGCCCTCATCAGCCAGGATAGCTTGACTCCAGTGGCATGGAGTGCACGGGACCCACGTCTGGGCATACCCGTCCCACTCGGGGTGAGAAATGCAAAAACAACAATTGATGGACAGAATGCAGAACATCGTCATACATTCACCCCAGTACAGAGATCTGGGCCTAAATCCATCGTTTTTTTGCTCACCATGCCATTCCAGTTTGGACCCAGCCATATGCAAATCAGTCTTGACCCTGCACCCAATGGGAACAGTCCAGCCCGAACTGCCAGGCCAGGTCCTCCCTGGACTGGAAACAAGCATCCTAGGACTGGTTTCGGGCTTTCAGCCCTCATCAGCCAGGATAGCTTGACTCCAGTGGCATGGAGAGCACGGGACCCACGTCTGGGCATACCTGCTCACTCGGGGTGACAAATGCAAAAACAACAATTGATGGACAGAATGCAGAACATTGTCATACATTCACCCCAGTACAGAGATCTGGGCCTAAATCAATCGTTTTTTTGCTCACCATGCCATTCCAGTTTGGACCCAGCCATATGCAAATCAGTCATATAGCTGTGTCTGAACTGGGGTGGCGAAGTGAGCTAAAGAATGATGATGGATTCAACCCAGATCTGTGACTGGGGGTGAGTGTCTGAAAGGTTTCAGTGCTCCATCCATCATCTCCTTGTGTTTGCACGGCGGGGCTTCCGCCATGAAATGGCTGACAGTGCAGGAACTCGTAATATGCTCAGCGGGACTGCGCAAAGTCCCGCTGACCATGTTACAGTTTGTCGCAGCTTTACCACTGCCTGGGAACAACTGTTCCCTGGCGCAGCTGGTGGTCCTCAACCGTTACGATTTTTGAAGACGTAATGTGGCGGACGGTGAACCGCCACCGCAAGTGTGGCGGTCAGAAGACCTCGTAATCAGGCTCTATAACTTGCGCCTGGCCAAACACTGCTTATGACCTCACATATGACATCCTTCATGATATGGTTTATGACATCTCAACTGACATCATTGATGTCATGGACTGATGTTTCCTTTCTGAAGAAGTCCTGCATAATGAAGTTCATGCATTTACTGAGAGCCTCCTATGTAGAAATGAGTGAGACACTTAGCAATTGAATCAGTGCCATCTTGGGGTCTCCTGTATGGAATAAATGTGAATGCTATTACTAACTTCCTTCTAATTCTAGCCTGCATGATGCCAAACAATAATATACTATGGGGTAGATTTTCAAACATTTGCGCTGCGTTAGCTTCACAAAAGTGACAAAAACCAGCACAAAATGTTTTTTTACCAATTTACTTTCAGCGCAAAACTTGTAATGCAAAGTGGCCCAAAGCATTGCTTTGTTTTACTTAGCACCAAGGGGGCATTACATAGGTGGTACATGGACATTCCCATGCAACCACCCATTCCTTTTGATGCAAAACCCTATCTATAAACAATAGTAGACAGGGTATAGCGCCAAAAGTTAACACGATCTGAAAGGAGGAGGTAAGAGAAGAAATGCTTTCATTTCTCCTTTCTTTTCTTACTTTGCATGTGCGCTGCACTGTGCAGCACACATACAAAGTGGGAAAACTTGTCCAGGCATAGTATTTTGTACAGGAAGGTTACCCTTTCTGTACAAAATCTATGTTAAACTCAGGCACGCACCTTAGTGTTATGGCGCTAAGATGTATGCCTGGCACATGGCAGGTGAAATCAGCGCCGACGCTAAGGAGAGGAGAGAGCCATATCTCTGTATATATGGCAAACTCCTCCCTGTCAGGCAATAATGTGCAGCATTTTTGGCTACTGTGCTGCGTTGCGGGACTTCTTTGGAAGTCTGTCCCTATATGTGAAAAGTTAACAGGGTCTCCCAAAAACAGTTGAAATATGCCTTACCTTACACAGGACACCAACAATTTTTAGAGGGCAAATGATAGAGGTAGAGTCTAAGGTAGAGGTAGGCATAGAGGGAGAGAAGTTTAGACAGAGAAATAGAATAGACAGCGGTGACATTGAAAGTCCAATTTTCCAGGGTGGTCCCTTGGAAGGTGGGGTTCTGAGAGCTGTTGGTGATTAAGAGATAAGTGATTAAAAACATGTGAGAAAGTGTATTGAGAATAATATCCAAGTGGTGGATATGTGACAGTCAGATCTCTTTAAGTGGGCATGCAAGATTGCGAGACTGTGATGTAGCACTGAGCACAATCAACGGGCAAAATTCAGAGTTTATGAGGTGCCTTGTTAAGCTTTACAGGAGCTAGCAGTGAAATGCCTTTGCAGAAATTCAATTGATCCAGGCACACACACCAACCCCTGATGGCCTAGAAGACCTAAAAGAGTATGGCTTCCTCAGATTCAAAATCCATTCTCTGCTGGTCAGTTTGCTGGGGTAAAAAAACATCTTACACCAAATCAACTTCTTTAGTGCCATAATAATTCCAGGTCAGAGAATTAATATATTAAAGGCATTCAAAGTGGTTCAAATGTATTTGTTTGGTATAAGAGCACTTAGGTTTCCTTCAGATTCAGCTGACAAATGAGAGAACCCCAGCAAAACCATTGGTTGGTGCCAACCCATTCTGTGCCAGTGCCCATCCTACTGTATTGGGTTTACAAGGAACAACGTAATCTCAAAAGATCATCCATGGAATCATGTTACAGCTTGAAAATATATAGGATAATCCAATCTGTACATCTTTATTTTGCAGCAGTGTGACAGATGTTTTTTTCTAAATTCACTTAAGATAAGCCATGTAACAACTTTATTGAATGTATTTTCGTTCATACAAAACAAAAAGATCCACCCTCAGATAGATGTAAAAGCCATGTCCTCCCAGATTAGACGTGTTTCCTACAATGGTGGGAAAACCACACAGTTTGTTTAAATACCCCTCACACACCAAAAGGGCCCTTGGTGTCATGCTTCATCATAGGGGTGTTCCCGCCCCTCTACGGGACGGGACGTGCTACGACCTACTGCTACGCGGGAGCACTGTTGTTGTGAGACGACTATGTGTCATGTAGGCATGTGAGTGGAAGGGTCAGGAATGAATGGAAAGGTGAAGTTAAAAAATACCTGGCTCGTTGGTCAAAAAAACTTTAATATACCTTTGAGCTGGTATTATTAAAATATGGGGAAGGAGGTATGTTGCCTCAATGAGCCGTGCCTCCTATGTCTGTCAACATGTTTCGAAGCGTGATTTGCTAAACTTATCTGCGATATGTGTTCGTGCAGATAAATGGCTATGTGAAGAGCATGTGAATATTTACCATGCACTTTATATAATACCTAAATGGGTATCTGACATCGTTATCTGGAAGAAAAACGGCATAATATTAAAATGCAAGACATTAACATCATCCATCGTGACGAGTAGTGACCTGTAAGAAAAGAGTGATGTGTGACAATGTACTCCTTATCCGTACTCATAGTGAAAAATGATGGTGATGTGTCCTGCTGTTTAGAAAAGAAAAATGACATTAACAGAGACAAACACACATAGAACATAAAGCACACACTCTATATCAACGGACTTGCTCCATTTAGTCCAAAAGGTACTTGTATTACTACATATACTAGATATCACTGTATGTCAAGCTTCTACGGGAGGAAAGTGCGTCTAGGTAGCAGAAATGACAACCTACTTGATCGTAAATGAGAAAATGCCCCATGAGCCTGTTACTGGTGGGAGGGGTGCCTGTAGTTGCAATCTAAAGAGTGGGAAAAATGAAAAGGCAATTTGTTTTCACAAAGTCGTGTTGGTCAGAGACCTAGTCAATACGAAGATCGCTCCCCGGCTATGCCATACTTACTACTACTGGGACACTGCCCCGCCGTGTCCGGCCTCCCCGCAGCTCCGCTGAATAAAGGAGCTGAGTGGGGGGTGTCCTTAAGTAGGTCCATTAATTGTTGTTCCTGCCGCTATTTATGGGCGTAAGGTGTTACACCTGTCCTCAGCCGGAAGGTATCCCAGAAGCCCCTTGGTCGAAATATGCTAGTGCGCCAACCTCTGGTGCAAGCCCCGGTGACTGCAGTCACATCGTGCATCCAAGTATTGACCCGGAAGTGATTCCAACGACGTGAGGTTGACGTCGTGTTCGATTCAAACTAGACCGCAGGCCTGTATTGTGTTTCGTGGTTAATAGGGGAAACAAGACTAAAGAAAACTAGGAACGACACAGACATGCTCATCACATGATCACCCGGATTGGAGTTAAAGCATATTCTGGCCTGCCCCCTCAAGCCTTAGTTAAAAATAAAAATCGGTTAAACCAAGAAAACCAAACTAAGAAACCTTAAAAAGGTACGGATTGGTACCAAAAAGCAGGGGGTGTAACTAGTGTTGCTGTATTAGTATGATGGAGTGGCCGTTCTAGACAGGGGTCATGTGCTTCATTTGATGACAGGGTTATTCCGCCTTTATTACAGTTGCATGATCATCAGAGATGAAATCATGCATGTTCTACCCGGGCCTCAGTTATAAACAGCAAGGGTTGGGTGCACATTGTGTTGATTGTAATGGCTAAATAGAGTCTATATGCGGTCACGCATATCCTATCAAGACCCTCGTGCCTTAGTTATTAGTGCCAGGGGATAGGTACCCTGGGGGCAGTTTTCCAGAACGAGGTAATCAAGTAGGTCGCTAGAGGAAAAAACCTTTTAGACTGTATTTAGAGCGTACGTGGCGGTGTATGTAAATATGCAAAATTAGAACGGGAAGTCTCCTCAGGAGAACTGGTTCCATGGTATATCGTCATTGAGCCCATCGGTGTGCGTCCCAAGGCGGAACACCCACCGCTGTTCTTTTTCAAATAGGCCGCTCTCGCCAGCCAGTTCTTCAATTGCGGTCCATTTCAAATCATCCACCCCGTGTTGGCTGATCAGGTAGTGGGTCGACATCTTGGTTGTGCTTCTCCCGCACCGAATGTTGCTCCTGTGATCCCCAATGCGAACCTTGATGGGTCTGGTGGTCATTCCTATATACTCCAGGCCACATGGGCAGGTGATCATATACACAACATTCTTGCTGTTGCAATTCGTGAAACCTCTTTGTTCCCACTCGCTACCATTTCTGAATTTTATGTGCTTCCTCCTGCAGGTTAAGTGGCATGTGCTGCAGTTGCCACATGGGTGATGATCCTGCACTGGTGGTAGTAGTAGGCCTGCAGGTCTTGTTGGTGGAGTTACCCTTGGTCAAGTATGGACGAGCATGTCCTTCAAATTCCTTCCTCTCTTGTGTGTGAACATGGGTTTAGGGAGGTTCAGTTGGCAGCAGTTGAGGAGTCTCCAGTGTTTGTTAACAATGTTCGTGATCTGGTTCGAATGTGTGTTGAATGTGGTAACACAGATTGGTCTCTCTTCCTGCTCAACGGTAACCCTGTCCTCCAACAGGGAGTCCCTGTTGTTGTTTTTTGCCCTCTTCATAGCCTTGTCGATGACTCTTTTGGGGTAATTTCATTTCAAAAGTTTAGTTTGCAGGTCGGATGCCTGGCTCCTGAAATCCTGTAGTTCCGTACAATTTCTCCGGAGGTGGAGGAATTGTCCGTAGGGGAGATTCTCCCTGAGATGGCGAGGATGAAAGCTGTTATACAGAAGTAAGCAGTTCTTGGCCGTAGCTTTGAAATGCGTCGTTGTTTTCAATGTCCCTTCATCTGGATATATGTTGAGGTCCAGAAAAACCAAGTTGTCTCGTGAGGTTGTGCTCGTGAATTTAAGAAAATTGTTCTGCTGATTTAGCCAAATCATGAAGGCTTCCGTAGATGGGATGTCCCCTTCCCATATCACTAGGACATCATCGATGTACCGTTTCCAAGTTTTTATATGACGGAAGAAAGGGTTGCTGGCGTTCAGGATTTTCTTTGTCTCTAGATGGTACACGTAGAGACCAGCTATGCTGGGAGCAAAGGTGCTCCCCATGCTTGTCCTGTGTTTCTGTTGGTAGAAGGTGTCCTAATACATGAAGTAATTTCTTGTGAGTGCTAACGATACACACTCCATCACCACATTTGTGGTATTTGATACTCCCATTCGGTAGAGAATAATACTTCCTCAATAATGGTCAGCGTCTCATCGTGTGGGAGGCTCGTATACAGGCTCTCCACATCGAGTCCGATGAGGAGGTTCTTCTCGGGGTCAAATTCAATATCCCGGAGTAGTTGCAGAACCGCCTTGGTGTCTCCTAAATAAATTGCTGTGGGTTGGACCAGAGGACGGAGAAACGCATCTGCGAATTTAGACAGGGGTTCTAGAATGGAATCTATCCCCGAGACAATCGGGCGTCCTGGTGGTTGACCAAGATTCTTGTGAATCTTGGGTATGGTGTAAAAGTATGGGATTCTTGGGGATTTCTTGGTAAGAAATTCCGCCTCTTTTTTGGAGATCCAATTATGGGCCACAGCCTCCTCTACCATGGTGGCTATCCGGATTTTGATGGATTCCGTGGGGTCTTCGCGGATGATCTCATAGTTCCTGCGGTCACCGAGGAGTTTCCTCCATTCGTTATCACAGGCGGTGGCTGTCTGTATAACAATCGCCCCGCCTTTGTCAGCTGGTTTTATGACGATGTTTTTATTGAGTGACAATTGGCGTATAGCCTCCTTTTCTTCCCTCGATGTGTTTTGGAATGTCGTATTTTCTTGTGTAGAGATGTTCTGCATTTCCTTCATCACAGCTTTTTCAAAAGCCAGTAGTTCCACGGGGAGTGTGGAATCCGGGGGGATGAAGGTCGACTTGACACGTAGGCCTGTATCCTTATTGTCTCCCTCTGGTTTCTCTTTGTCTTTGAAGAATGCTTTTAATTTCAGTTTGCGGATGAATTCTTTCATCTCTGCACATGTTTTGGATTTGTCTATCCGGTTTGTAGGTACAAATCCCAGTCCCCTCTCAAGGACTTGTCCTTGTGTCTGTGTTAGGTGGTAGTCCGTCAAGTTAACCACTAAGTACACCTCCTGCTGGTCGATGGGTGGGCATTCGTTGCGCCGGTCATGCTCCTCGTTGAGACTTGTGGTGTCTCGTCCTCTGGGGTGGACCAATGGACATTGTTGCCTCTCCGTGGTCCCTGGTGTGCCCCTAAAAAAGGCGGTAGACCATAAAAGTTGTAATCGTACTCCTGTGGTGGGGGTATCCATTGCTGATACGGTCCCCCCATAGGTGGTGGGCCATAAGGGTATGGTGGAAAAGATGGTGGTACTTGGTAATTACCCCACCCCCTTCTTCTCTGGTTGAATGGACGCTGGTATTGGCCCCCCTCCCCGATGGTATCGGCGGCCGTTTCCTCTGCTGGAGTTAGAATTGTCTGATCCTGTGTCTGATGTTTCACCATCCGAACTCTGGTCTTGGTTTTGGTTTTTTGATGTATAATCATCCCGTGTATACGGGTATACCCGTTCATGACTGAAGCGTGCAGTGTCTTTTTTCAGTTTGTTGTACTTGTTCAGCTTCAGTGTGATTTCAAAGTCCGTTATCTCTTGGTTAAGTTCTTCCAGGCGTTTTTTTGAGGACGTTTGGAGGTATGTAAGTCTTAAGTTGCACCTCCAATTGTTGGATCTCGATTTTGAGCTCTTGGGTGAGCCTCGTGGCCGTCTTGATTATCAAGACCAGCCAGTCACGGGTGCAATGCCACGATATCAGTGACCAGTCTCGCTTGAACATTTTGTCATGTTGGAAAATGTATGGTTCATTTCGAACAATCAAACCCTGTGGAGCCGCATTGGCCCTGAGGTACTCAGTCATTAGTAGTCCATGCAAAGCTGTTTTTATCTGCGTCCTCCTTAGATTGGCCAATTCATCCCAGTCTGCATTGTTGGGGCCTGGTTCTGTACTGCTCAACCCCTCAAAAGGGTTGATGGCTGCACGGATCCTATCTACCTCTTCCTCAGCGAAAGTGAGGCCAGTGTTTTCCGCCATATTGCGGTGTGATTATGCTTGTAGCACTGACAATGTGTATGATATATTGGATGTATGTGGGTGCTAGTGGTCAGTAGTGTATGCTGGAAATGTCAATGGCCGACTGACCTTTTGAAATTGTCGGTACTCTTAATGATGTACCAAAACCAGAAATTCTGGGATACTCCCACAGCTGCACGCTGTCTATTAATAAAAAAACAAAGAGGGGAGCAAAGAGGTACTGCTCGACACGAGCAGTGGAGGTGGATACATCCTCCTTTAGTCTATAGATACAAAACAAAAAGATCGACCCTCAGATAGATGTAAAAGCCATGTCCTCCCAGATTAGACGTGTTTCCTACAATGGTGGGAAAACCACACAGTTTGTTTAAATACCCCTCACACACCAAAAGGGCCCTTGGTGTCATGCTTCATCATAGGGGTCTTCCCGCCCCTCTACGGGACGTGGTGTGCTACGACCTATGGCTACGCGGGAGCACTGTTGTTGTGAGACGACTATGTGTCGTGTAGGAGTGTGAGTGGAAGGGTCAGGAGTGAATGGAAAGGTGAAGTTAAAAAATACCTGGCTCGTTGGTCAAAAAAACTTTAATATACCTTTGAGCTGGTATTATTAAAATATGGGTAAGGAGGTATGTTGCCTCAATGAGCCGTGCCTCCTATGTCTGTCAACATGTTTCGAAGCCCTCCCCTGGCTTCTTCTTCAGGACCAAAAGGATCCCTCCTACACTCACTTACTAACGTGGTGCGTGATTTGCTAAACTTATCTGCGATATGTGTTCGTGCAGATAAATGACTATGTGAAGAGCATGTGAATATTCACCATGCACTTTATACAATACCTAAATGGGTATCTGACATCGTTATCTGGAAGAAAAACGGCATAATATTAAAATGCAAGACATTAACATCATCCATCGTGACGAGTAGTGACCTGTAAGAAAAGAGTGATCTGTGACAATGTACTCCTTATCCATACTCATAGTGAAAAATGATGGTGATGTGTCCTGCTGTTTAGAAAAGAAAAATGACATTAACAGAGACAAACACACATAGAACATAAAGCACACACTCTATATCAACAGACTTGCTCCATTTAGTCCAAAACATACTTGTGTTACTACATATACTAGATATCACTGTATGTCAAGCTTCTACGGGAGGAAAGTGCGTCTAGGTAGCAGAAATGACAACCTACTTGATCGTAAATGAGAAAATGCCCCATGAGCCTGTTACGGGTGGGAGGGATGCCTGTAGTTGCAATCTAAAGAGTGGGAAAAACAAACAGGCAATTTGTTTTCACGAAGTCGTGTCGGTCAGAGACCTAGTCAATACGAAGATCGCGCCCCGGCTATGCCGTACTTACTACTCCTGGGACACTGCCCGCCGTGTCCGGCCTCCCC
Source organism: Calotriton arnoldi (assembly GCA_963921515.1). Taxonomy (NCBI): domain Eukaryota; kingdom Metazoa; phylum Chordata; class Amphibia; order Caudata; family Salamandridae; genus Calotriton; species Calotriton arnoldi. Next base: position 259,159 of record CAWUFW010008576.1, on the reverse strand, counting down.
GCGGCTCCATTGAATAAAGGAGCTGAGTGGGGGGCGTCCTTAAGTAGGACCATTAATTGTTGTTCCTGCCGGTATTTACGGGCGTAAGGTGTTACACCTGTCCTCAGCCGGAAGGTATCCCAGAAGCCCCTTGGTCGATGTACGCTAGTGCGCCAACCTCTGGTGCAAGCCCCCGTGACTGCCGTCACATCGTGCATCCAAGTATTGACCCGGAAGTGATTCCAACGACGTGAGGTTGATGTCGTGTTCGATTCAAACTAGACCGCAAGCCTGTATTGTGTTTCATGGTTAATAGGGGAAACAAGACTAAAGAAAACTAGGAACGACATAGACATGCTATTTTCGTTCAGTCTTGAGGTACTGACCGATTTTCATCTAATAAATACACTTTAATTAACATGCCTAAAAGTGATGTTGAGCAGTCCAGTTTTAGGAAGGATTTTGATGGTGATGAGACTGCCATTTTTCTAGGTGTAGATGATGCCCTCTGCATGTTGGATGGGGTAATTTGTGTGACCTTGTAGAACCTCTTAGTGGTATCTGATACAATCATACATTGAGACCTTTTTACCATTCTAGAGACACTCTTAGGTTTAATGGATGGAGTAGAAAACTGGTTCTCATCTTTCCATGTTATGTTATGTTATGTTATAACAATTTGTATAGTGCGCTACTACCCATAGGTGTCTAGGCGCATTGCAGACCACATACTGTACACATACATTGATGGGTCAGTACTGGTAGAATCATATTTTTTACACTTTTCTCTTTTGGTGTCCTCAGAATTTCATCTTGTCACCCTTCAATCAATTAATTAATCATCTATGATTTATAGAGTGTGGTTACTCACCCACAAAGGTATCCAAAGGCTAGGTACTCGTTGGGCTTAGTCAAAAAGTCAGGCCTTGAGTCCCTTTCTGAATTCAGGGAGAGAGGGTGATGTTTGGAGGTGAAGGAGAAGGTCGTTCCAGGAATTGGCAGTGAGATAGGAGAAGAAATGTCACTCACTGTGGCTTCAGCTGGTGCGGGTAGTGAGTGCGAGGGTGAGGTAGGTGGAGCGCAAGTGTCTGGAGGGTTGGTGGAAGTTCAGGCGGTGGTTGATATATGCTGGTTCCTGGTCAGGGAGGGTCTTGCAGGCATGTGTCAGTATCTTGAATTGCCATTATTCTGGACGGGGAGCCAGGAGAGTTTGCTGAGGTGGGTGGGGAGTCCCTTTGGGGAGGTTGAGGATGAGTCTGACAGTTGAGTTCTGTATCGTCTGGAGTCTCTTCAGGAGTTGAATGGTGATGGGAGCATAGAGCGCATTACTGTAGTCCAGCTAGCTAGTGACTGGGGCTTGAGTGGCGGTTTTCCTCCTGGTGCTGATGGGGAGCCATCTGAAGATCATGTGGAGGGTGTGGAAGTAGGTGTAGGAGACTGCATTGATCTTGCGTTTCATGGTGATTTTGCTGCCCAGGATGATGCCAAGGTTGAGGGCGTGGTCTGTTGGTGTGGGTTTGAGTTCAGTGGGCCACTAGGTGTCATTCCATGGGGAGGTGTTGTTCCCAAAAATCAACACTTCCATCTTGTCCGTGTTGAGCTTTAGGCAATTTGTCTTCATCCAGTTGGCGACAAGCCTCACGCAGTTGTGGAAGTAAGTTCTAATGGTGGAGGGGTATTCTGAGAGCAAGAGGATGAGCTGGGTGTCATCTGTGTAGTATTTAATGGAGAGGCCATGGGTTCTGACAATGTCAACCAGGGGTTGTCATCTAAGTGTTGAACAGGGTGGGACTGAGGGATGAACCTTGAGTGACACCACAGACGATGCTCTTGGGTTCTGAGTTGAAGGGTGGTAGGCGGATTCTCTGGGTACACCATGTGATCCATCCGAGGGCGTCTCCACTGATGCGGTGGAGTCTCTTGATGAGGGTGTGGTGTGATAGAGCTGGAGGAGGATCAGGGCTGCTGTCAAACCATGGTCAAGGAGGATTTTGATGTTGTCACTGTTGGTGATCAGGGCAGTCTCGGTGCTGTGGTTGGCACAGAAACCAGATTGGGAGGCATTCAGAATGTTGTTTCTCTCCAGGTGTTCGATGAGCTGGCAGTTGATAGCCTTCTCAAGGACTTTGGCACGGAAGGTGAGGGGCGAGATGGGGTGTTAGTTCTTGAGTTTGTTGGAGTCGGCTTCCTTAGGAGGGGTATGACCTCTGCGTGTTTCCATCCATAGGGGAAGGCGGCCAAGGCAATGGATGCATTGACAATAGAGGTGAGTTTGCCGCTGATTTCTTTGCTCCCGAGGTTTAGGAGGTGGTACGGGCAGGGGTTAGTGTGTGCTCTAGAGTAGGTGGAGTTCATGATGGCTATGGTGTTTAGAGTGGTGAGTTGTTCCCATGTGGTGAGCAGGTGGTTGTGGCTGGCATCCATTTGTGTAGGAGGTGGTAGAGGTCAGTGGGTCGGGGTTCGAAGTTACTGAAGATGGTGGATATCTTGTTGTAGAATAGTTTGCCAGGGTGTCGCACTGTTCCTGGGAAGGGGAGAACATGTTTCCAGGTGGCTGATGAGCAGAAGAACTCTCAGATGATGCTGAAGAATTCCTTGCTGTGGTTTGTGCTTGCTTCAATGCAGTCTTCCAGGGCATCTCGGTTTGTGTCCTTAAGGCATTGGTGGTATTTGTTGAGGGCTGACTTGCAAGTGGCTCAGTCTGTGGGATCTCTGCTGGTGCTCCATCTTCTTTCCAGTCATTTGCAGTTGCGTTTTGTGGTCCTGAGTTCTTGTGTATACCAACTGGCTTGTTAGGTGGATCTGCTGGTCATTGCCAGCTTGATGGGGGCTATCCTGCTGCTGCAGTAGGCAATCCAAGTGGAGAAATTCTGGATGGCCTGATCTCGCTTGGTTGTGGAGTTGGTCTTGATGTTGTTGAAGGCGTTTATCCATTGGCTCTCTGTCACTTTGCTCCAGCTGTGATGGGAGGAGCTGGGGGGGGGCTCATGGTGGTTCATGGGGATCCTGCAATGGTAAAGTGGACAATGGCAAGGTCGGTCCAAGTGAGTTTGGTGACATAACTGTACTTGACTCTGTCGCTGGCAGTGAAGATCGGGTGAAGCATGTGTGCTACGCTGTGTTTTGGGTTGGTGATCAGTTGGGTGAGGCCGATGTTGCTCATGCTTTCCTGGAGGTTAGCAGAGTTAGCATCTTTGGGGTTATCGAGGTGGGAGTTGAGGTCAGTGAGGAAGGTGTAGTGTTTGGAATCAATAGCTAGTGGGGCAATGAATTCAGGGAATGCGTTGCAGAAGCCAGGTCATGGTTCTGGGAGTCTATAGGCGAGGGTGCTTCTGATAGTCATTCTGCCGTCGGTTGGAGTTGGAAGTTGAGTTGTTCCATGATCGTTGTGGTGTCTTCTTCAGCGGTGGTGCAATGGATTGTTTCTTTGTGGATGATGGCGATGTCACCTCTGTGTTTGTTGGTGCGGTCCCGGTGTATCATTTTTTAGCCGTTGGGCATTGCAGTGGCAATGTCAGGGGTGGAGGAGGGGTTGGGCCAGGTGTCTGTGATGAAGATCACGTCAGGGGTGAGGGCTGTGATGGTGTCCCAGATTTTGCTGACATGTTTGAAGAATGTTCGAGCGTTGAGCAGGAGGCATTAGAGCAGTTACGGGGTGGTCATGGTCAGCGAGGTGGGTGTAGCGAGGGATTCTTTGTGGGCCAGAGGTCCTGTGTTGCATGCAAAGAGACAGTAGTGGCAGGTGAATGGTCCTACCATTATTTAGGGAGATGCTCGGAGCTCTGTAGTGGAGTATTTGTGGGTGGCTGGTGAGCCAGGTTCCTGGCACTGGGCCTGGTCCAGCTCGCTGCGTAAAAGCAAACAGAATACAACAATGGAGCAGAAAAAAACAAACAGAAACAACAATCACGAGAGGGTAGACATCACAGTATCATAGAATGACGCTATACCGAAAAAAAAGGCTGTACTGACAGAGACGGCTAATCTATACAAGAAAATAGACTATACTAACAAAGATGGCTAAACTATACAGGAACAAAGGTTATAATCACACAGATACAACAGCTGAGCTGAGTACAGTGAAAGGGGCGGAGCATCAGGCAGGGACGAGTGGGAAGAGAGAAGTGAGCGGCAGCGGCACACAGTGGCAGTGGCAGGGAGAACTTCTAGAATGCAGCGAGGTGTAGCTGGTGCAATCTTCCAGTTCATTTCTTGCACAGACTCACTGGGGGCGATCCATAGCAACATAACTGTCAGGTCTCTCTAGTATGCTGATGTTTTCCATCTTTTATAGTGTCATTAAATTACATTTGTAGGTTGGGTGTCAGTCTCTGGGTTATTAAAGATTGGATGCTAAAATACTGTATTAATACTGTATTACCAAAACGATGGAGTTTCTGTGGTTCACACTAAAGGTTTGTACATTCCCTGTGCAATTTTAGCTGTAGGAACCTTTATGCAACATATCACACCAATGATCATTTAAACTAAGCGGCTGGTCTTTTTGGGATTTGAATTTGAATGTAACCTCACTCCAAACCTATCTGACAATTTGCATAGTTCCCTCTGCATCTAATAGGAAGAAATATGAGGTTCATTCCTACGAAGGATTTTTGCAAATCAGTGGTCAAACCCTTGGTGCTTTTTAAATTTGACAATGGTAATTTGCTCTTGGGAGGACTCTGGGCTGGTGGACATCTCTAAATTTGGCAGGCAGAGTAAAGGCTGTAAGGTTCTCCACCACACTGTCTACTTTTATTCTGTCTGCTAAATCCTAAATCAGGCCCTCTGTCTAGAATGGCACAAAGGGCAAAAAGTAATTGTTTGGAATGCCATCCTGAGGGATTGCTACTAGTTAGACAATTTGCAAGCATTTGAACCATCATCTTTTGGGTTTTTGGTAGCCAGTAGTATGCCTGGAAATCTGGGACTGGTAGGGCTTTTCAAGCCTACTACTGCCAATATTTGTGAATTCTAAAATGTAGTAACTTTGCATCCATTCAAGGAGTACTTTTATGGGTGCAGATTTGCTCCTTTTTTGCTAAATCAGTCACTAAGGGGCATATTTACAAAGAAGTAGTGCAATACAGTGCAGCAAGCAAATTTGCTGTACTGCGTTGCATCACTTAAAGAGAGCAGAACTATGCCATATCTTCAAAGAAATGGTGCAGCCCTGCTCACTTTATGCACTGGCCCACTTTGGGCTGCCTAGCACTAATGCAGATGCCCTTGCACCAGAGTGCAAGGGTGAATGCATTATAGCCAGGGTGGATTTTGTGCAAGGTGTACCTTCCTGCACGAAATCTATTCTTACAGGCTTTTCGTCCCTGTATATGTGCTGAAAAATGCAGCATACATGGAAAGAGGAAACAACGAGGAGAAATAAAGATATTTGTCCTTGTTACACCAGGCTCAGGCAGGTGCACCATTCTGTGCAAACCCATGTCTACAAATTTTTGTAAATATGGCTTTGCGTCAATATCCATTGGTGGATGCATGGAACGCCCATGCATCACCCATGGAATGCCTGTCTGATGCAAATAAATGCAAGGCAGCGCAATATGTTACATTGCGTTACTTTTTCTTACAAAGCCACGCAAATCAAGAAAAGGATTTTGCATTAGGGCTGAGCCAAAAAAATGTTGAAACCTAGATGCAAAATCTTCGTAAACCATGGCTTGTGTAAATATGTGTTTTCCTCAAAATCCATGGATGGATTCAATGGAATGCCTGATGCACCATCCATGGAATGTCTAACTAATGCAAAGTAACAAAAGGCAGCACAATGTGCTGCATTATTTTTCTTACAAAGCCACAAAAAACGACATTTGTGTGTCTTTGTAAATACCTAAAAGGATTTTGCATCTGGGCTGCATCAAAAAAGTGACCCAACCTCGATGCAAAATCTTTGTAAATCTGGGCCTAAATATATTCAAGTTTCTGATTCAAAAAATGAGCAAATTAAGAACCTGATGGTGTAATCAGGATGGCAAGAACACCCGGCACAGACATAGCAGAATCGACTCAGGGCCCCCTGACCTTGCTACCAAGTCAACAATGTATTTATTTGGGGGACGTCACAACCCAATCAACCACTGAAACTACACCCCTGCCTAACGGAGGCGCTAATGTTCTTTTGCCATATTCTCTAAGACTCCAAGACATCAATAGCTACTCTTATCTGACTCACTTAGCACAAACTCGACTCTCATCATGAAGAAGAATTTAGATGGGATTTAATATGCAAAGTTATATCCAACTGAAGTGTCTGCCAACTTGAAAGCTTTCTTGGCGTCTGAAAAAGCTCACTTTTTATTTCAATGATTCTGATAAAAGTATAGGCTAGCTCTGCACTTAAACAAGTACCTTATTCTGAACCTCCAGATTAATGCAGTAAAGTACTGCAGCACTGTGCTAAAAAAACTAATAAAAGAACACGATTTGGCAATACTATTTGTGGGAAATATGTCAGCAAAAATAAGAAGGATTTCTTCTCATAATTAAACAATCTCTAATAAGACACTTTTTGCAATAATACCTACTGTGACTACAACCTTGAAGTCAAGTGCACGGCATCAGTATAAAGAATAGATAATGATTGTCAAGATCACGAATGGCCTGTCCGTCAGTCGAATGATAGCCCTCATTTGGCATTCAAAGGTCAGTGCAAATTATGCCCCCAAAGGTGTTTGTTTGCTTGCCCAGTTCGTACAAAGCCTAGCTTGTGAATACAAAAACGACACATTCTGGATCTGCCCACATCTGAACTAGGGAAACCACACAAAATGAGCACATCATGCCCCATTCTGAGGCCTGAAACTCGGAATGGGGCAGTAATTGAGTACCCACTACCATTGCCTTTGACCCTGCACTTCAGATGAACAGAAGATCCTTTCCCTACTCTGCGAAAAGTTCGTTTAAACCAAAATCTCACTGCAATCCCTCGCCTCCCCTTATCAGTGAGCACACCATAACATATAGGGACATAAGTCAATTACATTATTGTACGCACATATGTACAGCCTGAGTACATGGTCAAAGTTAAGAAAAAGTTGTACATCAGTTACCAAATAATAAGGTTCGAGTGAATGTGCTAATGAGTAATGTGTGCTTGTGTATATTTGTGTGTCTTTGTATGTTGTAAGAGTAGCAGTGGAAATGCTGATACAGAGAGAAAGAGGGAGAAGGGAAATAATACAGAGAGATCCAGACAGAGACAAAGAGACAGTGATACCAGGAAACAGAAAAATACAGAGGGGCATATTCTCAAGGACTTATCGCCAAGTTAGCAGCACTTTATCGCAGCCAAAGTGGCGATAGATTTATCGCACCATTCACAAGCTGGTGCTAACAGCCGATATCGCCAGTTTTCCTGCGATAGCAGCCGCAAAAAACATCGCCACGGATGACACCGGCAACTAACGCTAATGAGATGCAGAGTAGGCGTTCCTGTGCAAAAAGCCGCGAAAACACCACTTCGCAATATTCTCTACGACCAGCCAGATCAGCGATAAGATCCCAAAACAGGTGATAAGGCGCGTTAGCGGCAGGGATTTAACACCTGCTCTTACCTGGTGTTAAGTCGGACGACAACCTGCACCACAAAAGGGAGCCCAGACCAGAGCCACACCTGAAGAACAACAGATGCCATGGAGCTACTGATCATGCAGCCCGGAGCCCCAAGAGGGCCACAACACCCACCGCCACCCCCCCAGGGCCCCCCCCTCACCCCCCGTGGCCCTACCCCGGTCAAAGATATTTTACATCAACTTTACAAAATCATGAACAAAACAATTCGCCTAATGTCGCACAAGTACAACAATTAACATTCATGTGTGGTCAGAAAAAGGAGAATCATTCATTCATCTTTGAATTTCCAAACAAATTATTTTATTCAAATTTAACTCAAAACAACTATTCGGAAGAGTCATGGCGGGTCTTCTCTGGACAATCTGTAAGACACAGCCTGCAAGACAAAAATCAAGATAAGAAGGTGTGTCATGCGCTCATCAAAGGATAGAGAGAGAGAGAGAAAGAGAGAGAGAAAGAAAGGGAGAGAGAGAGAGAGAGAGAGAGTGAAAGAGAGGGAGAGATAGAAAGGGAGAGAAGGGGGAGAGAGGGAGAAAGAGAGAGAGAGAGAAACAGAGGAAGAGAGAGAGAGACAGTGAAAGGAAGAGAAGGAGAAGGAGAGAGAGAGTAACAGAGGAAGAGAGAGAGACAGTGAAAGGAAGAGAGGGAGAGGGAGAGAGAGTGCCGACACTGCGGACCCAGGCCTCACTGTTCACCTGCTGCCACCGGTGTGTCTCCAACCACGTGCCGGTATACACTGCAGTCCACCAGGTCCCTTATCTGAAACAGAGTCCAGATTTATGAATGGCAGAGTCCATATCATTGCACACGCCATCATCGCTTGGCCGCCTCTGCGCACACAGGCTGCTGCACCCCAGCCCCTCCCGCCGCCCAGTGGTGTTTGCCCGCCCCTGCGCACCCAGGCCTCACTACTCACCTTCTGCCACCAGCATGTGTGCAAGAGGGCCCACCACGTGATGGTGCAAGCTCCAAGCCCGGGGCCCGCGACCTTGGCAGCCTCCAAATCATGCAGCCCGCCCCGCCGGCCACCAGGTCACACACGTGATTCTGGGTCTTGATTTCACAATGGCAGAGATCATATCAGTGCACACAGCATCATCGCAGGCTGTACACCCGCTCAGCCCTATAGGTGCCACTAACTCTGTGAACCGCAAGGCAACGCCATGTGGCGGTAGGCCCGTGCTGCCCGCTGGCTCAGGCCTACACTGCGGTCCAGCAGGGCTCACACAAATCCTTACCAGTCCGGACCGCAAGGATGGTGCATCATCGCAGGCTGCACACCCGCTCAGCACTTAAGGTGCCCCTACCTCAGTGCACCAAAAGTCACCGTCCCATGGCGGTAGGCCCATGCCGGCCGCAGTGTATCCGGTGCCACCAACTCTGTGCAACGCAAGTCAAGGACCCTTTATGATTGAGTCTCGTGATATGCCAGGTGGACGCAGCCATGTCACCTCCAGCAGTGGGGAAGAACTGGGACACGTAGCATCGTCCCCCCCCCTTTATACGTAAGCCGAGTGTGCTGGGTCGGCGTATGCCAGGCCAGCGTAGGGGTGTGAATAATTATCCCTGGGCTCTGGGCGTGGTTCATTACTGGGCTGGACAGGAAACCAACTGATGCATGTGTCTCTGTTGCAGTGTCTGCGCCACACGGCCCGCAATCAACAATGTTGCAATGTTGCATGCACCCGGAGGGCGGCCGCGCACGAAGGGATTGTACAAGGAGCGCAAGGCCGCTCGGGCTCTTGGCTTATGCATGCCAACTGTTGTGTGTGTATCACTATTGGTGCACCATAAGCCTAAGGCCTAGCCTCAATTGCAGCGCGAAAGCCACATCACACTCCCAGAATGCAAGCAGTAGTCAGACTAACATTAGGGATGAAAGCTCCTTTGTCTCAATACATAAGGCGGAAGGACATCTGCACGTCCGACCTTGGTCTTGCATTCGGCAGGTACCCCCTGAGAGAGATAAAATAGCAGATGATGACGACTCCCACACTACGCACAGCGCTAATGATAGACCAACGTATCCATAACCCACACACAGAAGTCCTTGCTCGAGGTACTCTTGCATGGAATGCCCTTGACACTTACGTACACAACAACCCATACGTCCAAACGTTGCACACACATACGACTCATTGCTCTGAGCTGTGGCATATCATCCACATAACTGACGCAGGTCAGAAGAGTGCCGGTTCTACGAGAGCCACCAACGCAATGGCAGAACATCCCGGGTGCATGCACAACGCCTGTCACGTGGAACTGTACCGTGACCGAATGCTTCCTGTTAGTGTCTGATGCATTGGTCTGCATGTTGTGGCCCTTGTCTTGCCCGTACTGACACGCACATGGCAATAAAGTCGACGCAACTTCACTAGTGTTCAACTGTGATGAGTGTTGATTAGAATGACAAATCGTGTGCCTCAATGAGCATTGTCCGTACACAGGGAGGGACTGACTGATGCATTTCACTTAGGGGTGAGTCCCTATTGCCAGCTCCACCTCTGTGAGCCATACATAGTGGTTGGGATAGTTGCTGATAGACCTGTGCTCTTACGAGTCTTCAGCAATGTGAGTATGGTGTCCATATTCTTGCCATGTGGATCAATGTGATCCATCACTACAGGCTGTGTCCACCCAGTTTAGTGTGAGTAGGTATGCGAAGAGATGTTCTGTTGTCAAATGTGATGGGGGACACTACTTTAGGCCTGCCAATGACTTTGACATTTCATACCCAGTCCTATTTCTAACATTGCGTGGGGCAAAGTTGAGGAATTGCACGATTGTTGTTTCAGAGCAATGAGGCCACAGCTAGTGCACACATTCCCAGTCATCTCACTTCCTATGTGTGTCACGGTCATATATGCGCATTGCTTTCATTTCCCAGGGTGTACCTTTTTGGGCAATCAATGTCCTTACATTCATCCATACTTTCATACTTGATTGATTATGGACATGACACATCTGTGTGAATTTGAATGATTTATTCACATTCAGTGAAGTGTCGGAACTGGAGCAGTACATGGCCATGCAAACCCCACATTACATTGTAGCCCAGTGGAGGGCCAGCCAGAGTCATTTAGGGATTGACAAGTACATCGGAAGAGGAAGAGTACAGTCCGCAGTCTGATTGCTGTGTCATTGGTAAGCAAACAAAATATGGCAGTCCATGTCGAGGTCCAAGGTGAGTGTCGCAGAGTGTTTCGGGGGACAGTGGGAGGTGTTGTTACAGGGCATGATGTAGAGGGCAGAACCAAGCTGAAACAGGGCATATGGCGGAGAAGAATGCTACTGGCTCCTTCTTACTACAAAGGTGGAATCACCTGCATCTTCGTCCTCTATGTCATCTGTCTGACATGTGGGTGCTGATGTTTGGTCTGCAGCACTGTGTGCCACTGACACATCAGGGGCCGGAGATGTGTGTGTAGAAGTACCAGCAGCATTCATCAGCAACTGCCTTAGTGGCAGCAATGCGATGATGAGGATCTGCAGGGCATGGAAGATCCCAACAACTTTTCGCTGGTGTGCATCCGTGGCAGCCATTCTCTCCGCATGCATCCGCTCCATGTTCTCCATTATCCTCAGCATCTGTGCCAACTCTCGGCTGACATCGCTGAGGCCACTCTGACTAGACAGTTGTTCTCCTCTCAGAGTGATGACTCCAGCGATGTCAGGCATGGATTGTTGGACATCATGGAGCGAACTGTGGGTGTCCGTTAGGAGTGTAAGTGGTCCCTGATGGGACTTAGACACCCACGTATGTCATCTAGTTTGGCTGCCATGAGGTCGAACCCCACCCCACCTGTTCAGCCACCTCCTTCTGGCAGTCTAACACATGGCCTTGGAATGCGATGTGTTCTTCGGTCAGGTGCTGGGAGCCAGCCGTGGTGGGTGCTTCCTGCTGTGTGGTCTGTGCAGGGGGTGGGGTCACCTCGATGCAGCTGGGCTGCCCTGCTCCTGGAGGTGGGTTGCCGTAGCTGTCCATGAGCTGTTGTAGGGCATCGGTGTCGAAGGTGTGGAGGTCCTCTTCATCATCACTGCTGAGTTGTCTGGTCTGCTCTGCAGGAGGTGTTGATTGTCCCTCTGCAATGTGAAGGGAAGATGCATTTTAACATTGTGTTGACATGTATGTTGACGCATTGTTCGAGTTTACATACAGACTGCATGACAATGTACATTGTGACTGTTTGGGAGGAGCTGACTATTTGATGCGGGAAAGTGGACATTTGAACTACATCACGGATGTGAGGTTGTACACGTACATTGTCATCTCACAGTTTCCTGCTATGCCAGATGTGATTGGCCAGTTTCTACGCTTAAGCGGAACCAGTTGTGTCCTCTGTTCTGTAGTGAGTGTGTTGCACTTTGTAGCACATTGTCGTCAATGATGATGTGCTGTTATTGCTATGTGTGTGTGCTGCATTGTGGGAGAGTCGCCCCTGCAGCTGTGATTTTGCTGCCCCTTATCCCTTTGAGGCGGTGTGCCTTTGACTTCTGTGCTTCTTCAGTGCTGAGATGTTGCAGACTTGGCTAATTTTGGCTCTGGTTCGGATTTTGGACTCTTGGGCATGGTTTATCTGCAGATGTGTTGTTGACGTCAGGGGTTGTTTGTGCACGTGGATGTGTCAGGGTGTGACCTGATACTTTACGGATGTGTTCCACACTCAGCCACCTCAGTGTCGTGGCATGCACCGTGTTATGATAATTGGACTGCAGCCATGCTGTTCGTCATGCAGTGTCACTTGCATTGTCAGTGTGGCTCACAGACACGCAGCTTTGCTGGTTTTGACACGTGTGCATGGGTTGGTTGTGAGATTGGTGCTGTGTGGGAAGGGACCCCTTTGTGCCCATAGTGGACGGGGGCCTACTTGCTGTTTGTATGTGTGCTGCAGTGTGCCAAGGGGATCAGGGACATGATCCAGAGTCATTGTGGGTGTGCAGTGTGCTCTACTTAATTGTGCATGTGTGCCATTGTGCCCATCTCCCCCGTGCCCCCAGTCCCTGTTCGGTACTCACTCTGGTGCTGTTGTGTCAGGTCATGTCGAGCAGTGTCCGGACCCCCAACTCCTGCCACCGTCTCCCCACTGATGACTGTGGCTACCATTTCCTCCATCTCATCCAGCTCCTGGTGTTCCGCTGGACTGGCACCTCCAGTCTGCATTGCTGCCTGATGGTTGTCAGCGAGTTTCTTCTTGGTTTTGCGCTTCGCATCATTCCAGCGCCTCTTGACCTCTCCAATTGTCCTCCTCCTTACTCCGACTGCATTCACCTTGTCCAGGATGGACTGCCATATTGTATTTTTATTTGCCAATGACACGTTGGAGGTGACGAACAGTTGTTGGTGGTGTTCTATCACCTCCGTGATGATGATCCTGTTTTCCTGCGGACTGAACCTCGTCTTCCTCGTCTTCTCCTTGCCCTTCCGTGACCCCGAGGTCCCAGGCTGGTCCTCCTGGGGGCTTGTGGGGTTCTGGTCATCCTCTGTACTTGCTCCGGCTTCCTCCATGGTGCTGCTCAGTTTTAATTATTTTGTTTGTGTTTTTCGGTGCTTTGTAGTGTATTTTCCTGCATGATGCATGGGAATTGCAGGCCTGTCGCTGGTTATCGCTGATTTTTTTATCGCGGTTGGCCCCATCGCCACTTTTTTCGCGTTCGTGTTTCACGTTTTTTTTGCCGTCACAGTAATTTTATCGCGGTCATTTGACGCGTTAGCGTGAGACTATCGCTTGGTACCGCCGTGTTGAGAATACAACGTTAACACGGTGTTATTTTCCCTCGATGGACTGCGATGTGCAAAGTTGCGTTAAGCTAATTTTGCGATAATTATCACACGTTCTTGAGAATATCCCCCAGAGAGTGATTTGGAGATAGAAAGAGGGAAAGAGAGACAGACTGAAGGAGGGAGACTGGTACAGACCATGTCTTAAATTCAAATGAAAAACTTTTCCAACTGCCAAACATTTGATTGAGGAAATAGTTTGTATCCAGCCTTGCTGCCTAATTATTCAACAGAAAAAATTACAGGTCTTCCAAGGCAGATGAAACATGTGGAGTCCATTTTGCTTCCTTCTTGCAATATTCGAGGATCAAATCAGTTTGCCTTTCTTTTATGTTTGGTTCTTTGTTGGGCCGTATCGCAAATTAAAATCTATTGTAGCGCACGGCTGTGTCTACAAACAATAAAAGAAACAGATTTCGAAAGTAGAACAAACCAATATTGCGTAAAAATGTGGATCACGTACATATACCAAGGCACCAAGAAAATTGGATCTTTTCTAATATATTATTTGGAATTTTGCTCATATATTATGTGCTCTGATATGTGGCGCTAATAAACGGAGACACACAATAACAGATAGTAGCCCTTTGTATACGCAGCTGATTGGATCTTTCATTTCCGCTTTTTATTGTGTTCAGCTTGTTTCGGTCTCACATCCCAAGTAACAAATGAACCCTTGTTTTATCTCAGATGCACGAGGTAGCAAATACAGAAAATACATCTTGATAATTTCCTCCAGGAAGCGATGTAATCAGGGCCATTATTAAAACATATGTGAAAAGCGTTTCTTCAGATTAGCACAAAAGATAGTATAAATCAACCCTTAATAAAAATGCACCTGCTGCTACAAGAAAGTCTGCGCGCGTGGGTTACTGGAGGTGTGCACTCCTTCTTCAGCTCAGAATTAGAAAAGTTATACAAGTGTGTTGTAATGAAGTGCAGGATCCAGTGAAATGTGTTTGTGTACCGATAAATACACATGAATTCTGAAGGAATAGAAAGTTCGAAACACATTTACATCATCTGTGGCTTTAAATAAAATTAACATGATACTGTGGCCTTGAAAAAAAATGTCAGGGAGCAAAGGCCTAATCGAAAAATAAATTGGAAATCGAAATGACTGTATTAGAATTAGGGGAGGAAATGCAAATAATAAAGAAAGGTACTATTATGAAGGAATTCTTCATTGCACAAAATCGTCTAAAGAAACGGGAGGCTAAATCCAGCAACTGATGCCCATTTGCATTATGATGTCCGCGCTGACGAGGATCACATACACCTAGTAAAAGAAACTTCAGCCCCACCTGCTCCAATACCTGCGTGACATTCGCTCCCGTAAAAGATAAAACTAGAATCATTGAAATTGTACCCATGCTTACCACACCCTAGTGAGCCAGTGAGGAACTTGTCAGTGCAGGTTTCTGAAAGGCACCAGGATACTGAGACACCGAGTAATAGACACAGACGAGCTAACATAGTAGGTGGGCAAGAAGAGCCCTAAATTCACGAATTACAAGAACATGGAGGACAATAGGTGGTGTGCTCCAAAGCTGTGGGTCTGGAGCAGGAAAGGCACCACCCCGCCTGATCTGCATATGCTTAAAACATTGAGCATGGAAAGAGGTTTGGAAGTGGAACATAAATGGTATGAAGGACAGAGATGATTCACTTCCAAACACAGCGAGGCTGTACAGTGTGCGAGGGTCTGAACTAGATTCAAGAGAACACGAGGCAGTGGAAGTATTGCTAGGGTGACCAGGCGTCCCAGATTTGTCAGGACAGTCCCGCTTTTTTGATGACTGACTGTCCCGGCATCCCGACACTTGTTACAAAAACAGAAAAGTATCCCGGGTTTAGGAGAGGGTCGGGTGAGCACGCACATTTATCACTGTGCTCAGTAGGCTCACGTCTCACCGCCCCTCTCAAGACACCATGGAAAAAGTTTTGTTTATGGCTTATGGCCCAGCCTCTGAAATGTGTTCGACTGCAATTTTCTGTACAATTTACAGTTTCTGAATTGTTCCAATTGGCAAAACGCTGCACCGGACATGTGCATAGCTTAATTTTGACAAAACACCTGGGGAGCGGAGCTTGTCACTGAGCAGCATGGCTGCTCTCTAAGTGAGCTTTGTAGATCGTGCCCCAAATTACATAAATGCAGGAGCAGTGGTGGCTTGTGACATTTGAAAGTGGTGAGGCGTAAACGTTGGGTATGGCTTTTATATAGCGAGTGATTTGAACAAGTTCAATGGACGAACCTGGGGTCCAGGGTGAGTCCCTCTCCTGAGAAAGAAATGAAAAAAAGATTGGCAAATGGTGCATTTTAAAGCAAATGAATGTAGCGATAAAGCAAGGCTTATAAAGCAGTTGGAACGTATAGTCTTCAAATATTAAACACATTAAAAACTGCCTATTTTCCTGCATTAATATGTTCAATAGTTACTGGTATGTGTAAATTGTACAGCATGACAACTTTAGCCCTTTAAAATGTATGCTTGCCCAGTGTCTTCACTGCATGCAGCATTAACTTTTGAACAATATGCTCTAACCAGACTTTGAGAAGCACCCACAGCTGCTGGCTGCTACCAGTCATATAGAAATATGTGCAGACAGGTCTTTAAGTGGGATGACAAAAGTGGGGGCTCTCTATAAAGGAACATGTCAAATAAATTTCTGTGATTCCCATAGTGTGTCACCTGACCGTTATTTTGGTTTCTCTCTCAGAAATATTTGTATCCAGATAAATGACACAACAACTGACATACACCCAAAGCCTGTCAGTATGATGGGCTTTGTCAATGGTTGTTCGCTATTTAAGATAAATGAGTAACAACAAAGATTTGTTATAAATAATTAACATTGGAAATGTTTCAATTCTGAAATTGTGAGTCTGTGAATTAAATAGCATTCAGGCCTGTAGAAGGAGTTTTGGCCTTCAGTTATGTGTGCTTTATGTTAGATATGTACCCTCTTTTTTCTGCATATGTTGTCCATCTGCACATCTTCAACCACCTCTCTTTCCTCTTCACCATCCTCTTTTCACTCTTTCTCGAATGCACTTCCTCGCATTTCTGTCACTTCTCCGCCCGCAAACATGCACTGCCCTCCCTCAAATGTAAGCACTTTAATTTCTCTTACTTTTGCCTTGCAAATATTTTGACATCTGTGTACCCCCTTGACACGCAAATTCACAGAATTTCAGTTGCAAATGGAATATATAAACATTGTTCTGTGTGCTCTGCTGAGAGGTCAACCCACTGACACACACTTTGTTTGGCTTCAGCCTTATCACCTGCGTGCTCAATCAAAGCCCCTCATGCACACCTGGCATGGATCAAGCCTCAAGGTATGCACAGAACAAAATACAGATAAACAACAAAATTATAAAATAGCTAACTCTTGGGGAATGCAAGATTAAGTAAAGCATGTGAAATAAGAGAGGAACTAAATCGCTGAAATACATTCCCTTAACGTTTTTAACATTCAATGTTTCAAGTCAATCCATGTTTTTCGCATCAGTGTTAACTTAGGGGCATAAAGACATAGAGGCCGATTCACAGAACTAATCTGAGATAAAATCCTAAACGTACTACTTTTGGTATTCACAGAAGGCATTTAGTAGTAGTAAAGTTAGGACTCCTAACTTTACTACTACTAAACTGAGATAAAATCCTAAACTTACTACTTTTGGTATTCACAGAAGGCATTTAGTAGTAGTAAAGTTAGGACTCCTAACTTTACTATTACTCAATGCCTTTTGTGAATACCGAAAGTCGTAAAGTTAGGATTTTGTCTCAGTTTAGTAGTAGTAAAGTTAGGAGTCCTAACTTTACTAAAGTTAGGAGTCCTAACTTTACTATTACTAAATGCCTTCTGTGAATACCAAAAGTAGTAAGTTTAGGATTTTATCTCAGATTAGTTCTGTGAATCGGCCCCATTGCCAGAGAACTGCCCACGGTAAGCACCTATTTCTCGCCTTGCTTGACTCGGATATTTGGATCAACTTCGCAAACAAGAACTCTGCTTGTTATTTGGATAAATTTTTCAGGGGAACAAATACAGCAGCTCCACTACTAACGGAGCCAGCAATCTGCAGCGAGGGCCTGGGGTGTCACAGTGGGGGAGGATAGTGTGATGAGGGATCCCAGCACAATATACATAACACAACATTAGCTTCCAAACACTTACTATTACCGAGAACAAGGCACCAGATCAGACTTGCTTGCATCCGCTCTCACGTATGAAGAAAGGGTGGAATCTATACCTTTGAATGATGGACATCTGAAATTATGCAGGGATGAAGGCTCCGATGCCCGAAACTGTGACACTAATTGCGTCACTGGCCTACAGAGTGCATACAACCATAGACCACAATGACAATGAAGGGCTTTAAAACAGAAAGCAATGCATCCTGCATCACAGTTCAGAATGTTGATTTACTTCCTGGCTTCCGTCTCCTGCTTCAGCGCGAGGCGGGGCAGGCAGCATGAAACAGACAGCCCAGACTTAAATAGATTTATTTAGAGATACAATTGTATCTCTAAATAAATCAATCCATTTAATATGTTTTTATGTAAATGTGTAGGAATTTCAGAGAGGCACAGTCCCTCAGCCCTAACGGAGAAACCGCCCGTCTGCTGGAGCATTCTTGCACTGGAATTCAGCACATGCTTTCTTCCGTGATTGCTTAAATGCCGTCCACTCCATCATAAAGAGAGATCGTTGCTCAGCAGATACAGAAACGCGACCCGGAAGGCTCCTGACATCACTCACCTGTTAGAGACACTCAAACTACGGGCATCACACATAGCTTGTACCTGCCCATCCTCGGAGAGGATGCCAAGAACGCAGTAGGGTGACACGATTTTATAACACAGGCAAGCAGCCTTATCACTTCGGAGTCATTGAGGTGCAGACAGTGACACATAGGATCATCCATTAGTGAGGAGAAGTCAAGCGGCCTAGGTGGAGGCTGGGACAGAATATTTGTAAAGTGATTCCACAAAGCTCATAAAAAGGGGAGGGGGCTTTAATTTTCTTGATAATCCCAGACACAAACAGCACATTTTGTACTCTCATCCACACGGTACAGAAACAAGGATTGATTATTTTTTGATTTCCAACTCTGTGTCTTTCAATCTCTCCTCATGTGAGACTTGACAACGAATTCTTAGATCTTTCGCTAATACAGATAGAGCTGGAAATGGGAATCATAAACCTCCCAATTTCAGATGGAGAATGCCTGTCTGGAAGTACAAAGACCCTGATGCTACAAAGAAATTACAAATGCTTGTGCAAGAATATATTGCATACAATGCTGACTCTCTTGATTCACTCCAAATCCAAGGGGCAGCTAGCAAGGCATATATGAGAGGTGAACTAATGAGATATTTGGCCCTCCACCATGAAAAGAAAAAGTGATGTGGCCTTCTTGTTATTATTCCCTCATCTGATCTCTGTTGTCATTAAATTTAGGATCACAGGCCTTATAAATGCTTATGCTCTTTTCCCTGACTTTTATAAATTTAATTTTTTTAACCTTGTTAACATATATTATGTTCTGTCTCTATATATTGCCTTCGTTTTCCTTGTCTTTCTTGTTAATTTCCCATCTCATCTGTTTGTTCCCACTTTATGCACTTATACTTATATTATGTTTTTTCTTGTCAATTTCCTTCTGTGCTGCTTTTCACTGTATATATTTATATCTATATTATGGCTCTCTTTGTTTAAATCAGATGATCATATGTCTAGTGGTTAGTATTTTATTTGTATTGTATGTCTTGTTGATAATTTATTAATGTCTCATTATTGTTATGTGATTGTTTTTGAAGTATATTGCGTGATTTTTTTCTTTTTTGTTGTTGGGTCATCTCAAACGTATTGTCTTATTTTTGTTCTCAACAAAAATATCTATCTCTTTGCTCTAAGATTATTGTATATATATATGTTGTATATGTATATTTATGTTATATATGTTATGATTATTACAGCCCTGACGAAGTTCCCGTGGCACTAGGGAACAAAACGCGTTGGCTGTGTGCTGGTTTTAAAAAACAAACTACGCTAATAAAAAGAAGAATTTTTTCTGGATATCGTATGTCTCATGACTGACTTCAATCTGAGTGCACCTTCCTTTCTTGTGTACTTTATCTAAAGACTGACATCCTTCAGCAGCGGATGCCGGAAGTAGCTGCACTCGTATGTGATATGTAAAACTGGTGGAATTCAAGTGCTTGACCTTGGTCAGCTGCTGTGTGCTTTCCTGTCTTTTGTAATATATGAGAAGTGAACTAATGAGAGATTTGGCCCTCCACCATGAAAAGAAAAAGTGAGGTGGCCCTCCACCATTGACAAAAACTATCAATCAAACTGGATTTATAGAGCGCTACTTATCACCCGTGATGGTCTCCAGGCACGGGGTGGGTAATGTTCTGCTGTTCCGAGCTATTTGTTGAAGAGCCAGGTTTTCAGACTCTTTCTGAACTCTATTAGTGTTGGTGCTGATCAAAGGTCAGGGGGAGGTCATTCCAGAGTTTGGGGGCAAGGTGGTAGAAGGATCGGCTGCCTCTTCTAAGGATTTAAGGGGAGTGGGCAAGGAGGAAAGAGGAGGAGCGAAGCTGTCTTGTGGGCTGGTGGAAGTTCCGTCTCTGGTTAAGGTAACTGGACCCTTGTTGTGGAAGGCTTGGTAAGTGTGGGTGAGGAGTTTGAAATGGCTGTGTGTGTTGATGGGGAGCCAGTGCAGTGCTTTGGGGTGGGGGACCATGTGGGTCGATCTCGGGAGGTCGAGTATGAGCCTAGTGGCCACATTCTGATTTGTCTGGAGCCTGTTTTGGAGATGGGTGTTGATCCCTACATAGAGGGCATTGCTGTAGTCCAGGCGGCTGGTGATGTGTGCCTGTGCAATGCTGCTTCTGGTGTCTTTGGGGAGACATTTGAAGATTTTCTTCAGCATGCGGAGGATGTGGAATTATGCAGGGGAGATGGTGTTCACCTGTTTTTTTCATGGATAGATTGCTGTTGAGAATAATGCCTAGATTTGTTGCGTGTTCTGTGGCCTCAGGAGGTGGGCTTAGTTCACTAGGTAACCAGGTGTAGTCCCAGGGGGAGGCAGAGCTCCCAAAGATGAGTACCTCAGTTTTATCGGTGTTAAGTTTGAGACATTTGCTCTACATCCAACTGGTGATGCTGGCCATGCACCTATGGAAGTTGACTTTTGTGTTGGTAGGGTCGGAGGAAAAGTAAAGGATGAGTTGGGTGCCAACCACGTAGGATATGATGTTCATGTTATGAGATTTGACCAGGGTGGCTAGGGGGGCCATATATGTGTTGAAGAGAGTGGGTCTAAGGGCAGAGCCTTGGCGGACTCTGAGTGGTGCTGAGGAGTGGGGTGGATGCTTTGGGTTCTGCCTGTGAGAAAGGAGGTAATCCATTTGAGGACATTTCCTTGGATTCCCATCTGGTGGAGGCCATGGAGGAGGGTGTAGTGTGATATAGTGTCAAAGGCTGCAGAGAGGTCAAGGAGGATGAGGCCTTTGCCCTTTTCCATGAGAGCTCTGATGTCGTCGGTGGCTGCTATGAGGGAGGTTTCCATGCTATGGTTGGTGCAGAATCCTGATTTTGAGGGATCCGGGAGGTTGTTGGTTTCAAGGTGGCTGGTCAGTTGAATGTTGATTGATTTTTCTAGGACTTTGGCTGGAAAGAGTAGTAGCAAGATGGGTCGGTAATTTTTTAGGTCTGCTGGTTCGTAGAGATTTTTTTAGAAGTGGTTTGACTTCTGCGTGCTTCCATATGGTGGGGAGGTATGCATGGGTAATGGAGGCATTCAGGATAGGGGTGATCTCCTTGCTGATGGAGCTGGTTCCTTTGTTAAACATGTGGTGAGGGCAGGGGTCTCTGGAGGTCCAGAGTGGATGGAGCTCATGAGGGTGGCGGTGGTAGGCTGTTGTTGAGTGCCTCTTTCTTGGTGTTCTTTAGTTGTGAGTGGTATTTATTTCATTGCTCATTTGAGATCCTCTCTATTTGAGCGGGTCTTGTTGGAGTGCCAGGTCCTTTCCATTTCTTGCAGTTTCGTTCGATGTTGACAAGTTCGTCTTTGAACCAATTAACTTGATTCCTGGATTTGCGGGGTCCAGAGGGTTTGAGGGGGCGACTTTTTTTTTGCTGTGGGTGATCCAGGTATTAAAGTTCTCGATGACTTCGCCAGGGTTGTGGGAGGGGGAAGGTAGTGATGCATCGAGGGTGTCCCCCCGCGGTCCTCTGATATCTTACTCCAGCTCCTGTGTAGGGTACTTGGGAGGTTGGTCAGGAGCTTGGTGGTGGATGAGATGAAAAAGTGTGCTATAGAGTGGTCAGACCAAGTGATTTTGCTGGTGTCGCTGTAGGGAATTTTGTTGCTGATGGAAAAAATGGGGAACAGTGTGTGTCCAGCGGTGTGGGGTCCGTTACCAGCTTGGAGAGTCCGAGGTTCTCCAGAATCTCAAGAAGGTTGGTGGTGTTGGGGCGGGAGGGGTCATCTAGGTGAAAGTTGAGGTCCCCTAGGAGAAGAAATTCTTTGGAGTGGATAGCTAGTGGGTAGATGAAATCTGTGATGTCTTTGCAGAAGCGGGGTGTGGTCAATAGGCAAGGGTGTCTCTTAGTGTGGTTTTGCTGTTGACGTTGATCAAAAAAAATCAAGGTGTTCCATAATGGGAGGGGGCGTCCGAGGTGGATGTGCAGTTAATGTCTCTTTGTGAAGGATGCTTATTCCGCCACCATGGGGGATATTTACAAGAATTGTTGCGCCGCTATTTTGATGCTGCTTAGCATCATTTTTTTACTGCGGCTGTACGCCAATTCCTAAAGCCATGCTAGCGCCATATTGTAAATGCAGCATTAGGAACAGCTAGCGGACGTTAAAAATGATGCTAATGTGAGCGTCAAGTTGTTAAAAAAATACACATTAGTATGAAAAGAGTGCCGGCCGGCCAATTAGCAGCAAGAAAAATCGCACTAGGTGGACAAACGTCACATTTCTGCAACCAGCGTGAAAAAAACACACAAAAACGCTGCTAAGGAGGGGGAAAAACCTGAATGCAGAATGGAGCAGCCAGGAACCATTTTAGCACAGGGCAACAACCCCCCCAACCCTACTAACAGCCAGGATGAACAGCCAGAGTCCAAGGGGAAGAGGAAATGCAGATTCACTTAAGAGGAGAATGAGATCCTGATTGCGGAGGTGATGGAGCATCTACACCAGCTCTTTGTCAGCTCCAAGGTGTCATTGGGGACCAAAAAGGCGATATGGCAGTCCATAGCGGATAAACTGCATTGCAGAAGTCAAGAGGACAGTAACGGACTGCAAGAAGTGCTGGAACTATGCGAACATAAAAACTAAACAGAAACTGGCAAGCAATTGACAGGCAGCATTGCAGACCAGAGGTGGTAGTCCAGCGCACAAGGAGGAGTTCGATCCCTTGGAGGAGCAGGTGTCCGGAGTCATCTGTGAGGAGCCAGTGGTTGGAGTAGAGGGTCAGGACAGTGCTGACGATGATTAACTATATCAGCAACAGGGTAGGTGCCAACAAGGGACTTGGGAGGAAATATGTCATGTTGCCCAGTCCAGGCACCTATGCCTCAGTGCTCTCCCACACTGTGTGCAGGTCAAATGGTAGCCACCCAGGTACTCTATGCATAGAACTAATAACAATTGACCAGCCATGTGTGTTTAGAACAAATTGTACCATAGGGCAGCGTTGCAAGCCTCACTGTTGAACTGTATTAGCACACATTGCAAGAGCAGCCATGTGCATTGCTGTCAAGATACTTCACTTTCCAGTAGTAACTCATGTGCTGGGGCACATATAGCAGAAGTAAGACAATGCTGGAATCCCTGCACCATAGTTCAATAGGTACCTGTGTAAGTCTAACACAGCTGATTGTGCACCAGCAGAAAGGAAAGAACAGGGATGCAGATTACTCACCTACACACAGTGTAAACCTGCACCTCCTTATTCACACAGTTTGGGTCAGATTTATCCTTTCTAGCGCTGTGTAGTGTTGTGTAGTTCCTATAGTACCCATGCAGTACCTGCGCGTTTGGATAACATAAACTGTGGGCTTGGTGACTGACTGGCTCTGTTCACCCCCACCGCGTATGTTAGCCGGATTTGCATTAGCTAGCTCACAGTGCCACTAGAATCTCCTCTTATCGGGGAGAGATTAGTTTCTGGCAACCTTAGACCATGACAACCCTAATTCCTCAGAATCGTGGAAACAATGTACTACTTTTCGCTCAGTCACTCGTGCTTACTTATTCGATTTGTCTCAGAGAGTTACACAGAATAAACAGTCTGGGCGCTTCAATAAGTTTTTATTGAACAGTTGTTATTCTAGTGTAAAATATATGTGCTGCAGTAACCAGCAGACAATAGCAGAGATATATTATCAGCAGTACGATAAAAGCAAAGGGATAGAACAGTTCTACCATATTGCAATAAGCATGAATACATACATGAATATAAAAAGCATTATGAAAAGTGTGCGTACTCCTACGATGCCTAACTAGATGTACCTGAGTGTACCTAGCATATGTGTAGGTCTAAAAGCCTAAGAGCCAAGAATCCTTCTAGGATTTAGTCAAACTCCCATACCTGAATAGAGTGTGGGACCCCGTCCTGGTCTCAAGTTTTACACCCCGCAAGGGCTGTGGTAGACCGCTGTCAGCTGGAGCGACTGCATGCAGGAGCCTCAGCGTATCTGGTCAGTGTGTCAGCATGGAAGTCTCGGTTCCCTCTCTCTTACCGGGGTAAGATGTGGTGTATTTATACCCTGAAGACTCTAGTTGCTTCGTATGGTTTGAATTGGCCCTTGTTAGACTTGAGGAAGACGTCAGGGGTGAACTTTGTACATACATAATATGCAGGTGGTGTATTCCTAGAGAGTCATGCATACTTGATGAGTACAGTGTGAGCCTGTGTTTGGGAAAAACCCTGCTGTATTCAAAACCACAGGCTAGATAAAGTTCAGCCCTCAGAGCTCGTTGTGTACTAGCGAGGACCCATGTAGGTGAAAGATCATGCCTATATAAGGAATCATGACTATAATAGGACATGTACAGTTATGACCGTAATAGGGCATATGCGGCTTTGACCATAATAGGGCAATTACGAATATGACCGTATTAGGGCAAATACGAATACGTTCATTTTAGGGCATGTATGAACGGGTCTACATTAGGGCCTCTATACGGGACATAACACCCACTCCTCTTCCGAACAGGATGACAATGACCATACTTAAAATCTGGGCAATTTAAAAACATTTTAAAAGCAAGTAAAAAGATGGTTTTAAAATTGTTAAAAAACATTCTAAAATGTTACAATTCAGCTTTTTCCAATTGCCACTAAAAAAAGTCTATTTTGTTTCTCTATATAAGTTGCTTCACTCAAAGCGGAAGAAGGCCATGCTTTTCTCAAGCGAATGTGTCAATTTAGGAAATGTTCCAAATTTGCTCGTTTATTATGAAAACGAGTGGAGAAGCCAAATTCTTTCCCAGGACGCGATGAGCCAATTTGAGATTAGGTGTCCTGGCTGGGAAGCACAACATTATCAGGGTGAGCTACTGCAGTCGACAAATCCGGCGCCTCACAGAGAACGTCAATCGTACATAGATGGTATGTAGCACTGCCAACAGTCGGTGCTGCGGCAGCTTGTGCGGCAGTTGTTACCTGGGTGCCTGAGGAGGAGTCACCTAACCCAGCAGGAGCAAACGACACCTGTGGATTCTCAAGGAATGCGTTCATCAGAATCGAAGACGCTGGGGACAACGCAGAGCATGGGCCTTTAGGGGGTCCAGCATTGCATCCGAGTCCGGAGGCGCATCTGATGGAAATGTTAGACAAAGATCCAACGTGCATTCTTCTCCGCAAAGCAGGCATCAAAGAACAGGTAAGATGCAGTCTACCCAGACTGGTCGAAAGGATAGAAACCAGCAGGCATTGAGTTCTCGCAGGCAAGAAACGCCCAGAAGTTGTACCATTTGTTCACGGTATTTCCGCTCCAGGAGCATGTTCGCCATTCCCTCGGGAATTGGGCCGTCCAATGCGTAGCAGTAGTATTATAAATAGGACCCCTGCAATCAGCAATAGGATAAGCGGGAGTCCTCCAAATACGCTTCCCAATACGGAGTGTATAAAATTTGGGATTACTCCGAGGACTGTCTGAAAGGTGCTTAACAGTCCTGACCCTATGGTCTTAAATAGGTGTACAATACCGCTCGTATCAGACATATTGAAGATACGACTCACCATTTCTGTGAAATGAATGGGGCAGTTTGTACGTATGAGCGCCTGTATCTCACTCGAGGTCCTTGCAACTTGAAGTTCATAGGTATCTCGAGCGGAGGTTAAGGGCACGGGTTGCTGTAAAAGCATGGCTTGCAGTCTGCTCAGAGTATCAAATTGTATGAAAGAAACATTCAGTGAAGGCCATAGCGGCGCCTCCCTGACTGTGTTCAGTGGTGGAAACAATACTTGCATACAGCAAGTAACCCTGGAGTTAACGGTGACCAGATAGGCGACGCCTGGAAGCATCCCACAGCAACCTCAATCATTTAGCATCAAGTAACTCCAATTCGAGAGCAGCTCAAAAACCGGCGTGATCACGGCAGCTGGGGTCCCAGTCATGTGACAAGATAGGTTCACTACGGAACCGCTACAGGCTCCGTGCAGAGAAATATCATGACACATGAGAGAACCGCTTAAAGCGTTCTTGAAGTTTGCACCACTCAGATACACTTCTCGATCCCCATTCCGGCATCAATATCTATATGGTAATTCCCAAGTTTCCTTAATGTATTCCTTACCCATTTTTTCATATTTGCCTGCCTGCCTATGCTCAAGGCAATATTGAAACTGAAACGTAGTGACCGGCAGAGTGATTTGGCCATGAATTAGCCATTCAGTTGATGGTAATTCGGCTACAGTAAATTGTAACCTTTCCAATTTCTCAATACGCAGCATTGTATATTTGGCTCCCCTTTGTGCCATTTCTGTCTGTTTATCAGTTAGATTGTATTCTGAAAACAGAGACATGGTGTTTATAAACGCCAGGGCACATAGCCTGCACGCAAAGATTGTAGCGTCCAGCTTAGCATCATAATAGAACGTAGCTGAGATTGCCCGTGTTGTAACAAGGCCAGATCTTGTTCTAATATGTCGATTGCCGAAGACACAATGTTGCCTAAGCAGTAAATCCTGGAGGTCAAAGTTGTTAACCCATTATCCACTACAGCTAATGCCTTCTCTAGGTTAATACGGTCAATTTCCCCTATTATTTCTGCGGTCTCTTGTTGGGATATTTTCCAGGTTTCATTATAATAGGTATAAATGCCAGCATATATGAAACGTTTCTGACGTGTTTTCCTTGGGCTTGACAAGAAAACCCTAAGGTCCACATCAGGTGTGAGTAAGGTCAAGTGATGTTTTACTTCTGTGAGTGTTAAGGTCTCTAGCCAATCAAGGCACAACTTCCCAACACTATAGGATGTCACTAACCCTGGGTGCTGTCTTTGTACATAGCGTGTATCTGGCCTACTGATACTAAACCCCTCGGCTATACCTAGGAATCTTTTTTGACATGTATTTGTGTCAATGGGCCAAATCAGCCATTCTGTCCAATTGGGATCTGACCTGTTGTACTGGAGAATGTCATCTTATCCTACCCCATGTGTAGTTGAATTCTGTCCCCCACCCATCTGTGCTGGTGCTGGAAACCCCGGTGTCATTTAGAAATATTATCTGCTGTGGAATGAGGCAAGCTCTAAAAAACGCTTCTGTTCCCTGGACTTGCCAGTCCCTCGAACGCCAGATTGATTTTAAATCTATAGTGCCCATCCATAGGTCGAAACCCTGTGTAGACAACTGGGCCATAAAGGAAGCAGAGTAAATCTGTTTGGTGGTAGTCAACATAATTTTCTGTGCTGATTTTCTTGCTACTTTGTAATAAAATGACTTCGGGTCAGATGTATTAAACCCTGAAAAGTATATGAATTTCTGTGCAAAAGTTTGCTAACTACCTTTTGGAGGTGTTGGGCAGTGTTCCCACTGGTGGTATTCAAATATATTTCTAGGTGTTATAGATTTGTGCAAGAAATGATGACCATATTGTTGGTAACAGTACAATGTATCATAGTCTGAAGTACCTTCTAACATTTCATTGTTCGGAAATGCAGCAGTTTTTTCTAAATCAGACATCATAGCATTTACAGTTTCAGTGTCCCAATCATCAGATAATGTACTGGAGGTAATGATATCACTTAAAGAAATTTTAAATACATGTTTAAGCTTTAAAAGTTCAGTCGGACCGAATATATCAAAATCAATCTTGTCCCATACTATACCGTCCGGTATAGGAACTGCTGTGATGTTCAATGAAGACAAGTCTCTTGGTTCACGATGTGAAGTCTGGTGTGGTTTTAAAATCAAATTGACTCTTTGGGCTTTAGAGCTCTGCTGGAGATATCGTCCATTAATAAGCATACTAAAAGTTATTATTAAACCTAGCCAGAAAAGAAAAAATTAAATGCCAGAGATATACCATAGTTCAATCCAAGGTGACACCAGGTAAGTCTTTCTAAAAAAGTTCAAAAAGTCAGTGAGTTTCTGTTTGTGTGATTTTTTGGCTGGCGTCGTTTCCGGCTCGCTAGGATCCAGTGAAAACATATCAAAGTTCATGAAATAGCCAGAAGCAGTTCGGTCAATTGTTGGAATTGCATCGGGATTTGTTGAAATCGGGTTTTGCTCTTGACGAGGCATGTTGACGTAGATGTCTGTAGTCTGTCTGATTGCAACTTGGTTGTTAAGTTGATTTTCATTTTGAAGATAAATTTCTTGTTGAAGTGGAACGAGTTCCATAGCATTGTTGCTTAGTCCGTCATTCCGTACTGGTGGCTCTTCAAACGTGATGAGTCTTTCTGTTTGGACTTCTTGGATTGTAGCGAGAGGAAGGCGTCTGCTACTGTGGAGTCCACGTGGCCTACTGTTTAGTATCGGCCACATAGTGTGGTTTAATTAAGTCAATTGAGACAAATCTTTTCTCCTTTTTCCCGGCAAAAGGTGGCAGAAGTACAGTTCTTGTGCCTTGGATTGCTAGGACCAGTACAGGCTTTCTGTAGGATGGCCCAAATTCTTTCTTGTCTGCAATCTTCTCTCTGACCAGATCCCCAACTTTTGGGATCCAGACAGGTCTTGCCGTTACTGCCTAGTCTTCCTCAGTGGCGGTCTGTTTTAAGTGGAAGCTGCTTTGTTGTGTCCTGGATTCATTTAGATTCTGTAAAACAGCCAAACGATCATGGATATCAAATGGTTTTTCATCCGCCACTGTGCCTTCACAATCAAGATCAGGTACCCACATTCTTGTCCCAAATAGGACCTCCTAAGTAGTGACACCCCCTAGAGAGCTTCTTGGCTGATTGTTTATTGCTCGTTGGACCCCATAAAGGTGATCGACCCATCTACCGCCTTTGCCTAATACCCTAGCTGTTAAAGATTGCTTTAAGTCCCGGTTTTTCCTCTCCACAACAGAATTTCCCTCAGGATGGTATGGAGAGGAGAACCGCAATGCTAGGCCCATTCCGTCCATGGCCTCTTTGTAAGCCAGAGAGCTAAACGCCGGGCCACGGTCAGAATGTAACGTGCCAACTGCGTATGTGCCGATAAAGACTTGCAAATATTTTACAACAGTTCGAGCGTCAGCACAGCGCTGAGGCCAAACCCATAAGAATCTAGAGCAGGAATCCACTGCAACCATGATATATTTCTTGGCCCCATCAGATTGTAGGGGTCCGCAGTGGTCCAAATATACACATGCGAGAGGTTTGTCTGATTTTAGTAATGGTGTCTGCGCTGGGCGTGTTACGGTGGAGCCTTTCATCTGCT
Organism: Calotriton arnoldi; assembly: GCA_963921515.1. NCBI lineage: Eukaryota > Metazoa > Chordata > Amphibia > Caudata > Salamandridae > Calotriton > Calotriton arnoldi. The sequence continues at coordinate 229,894 of CAWUFW010008576.1, read as the reverse complement.
GGCAGATGTCGCACTTTAAGACATAGTCTTTGGTCTGCTTTGTTAACCCTGGCCACCAGTAGCGCTGTTTCAGTAAAGAAATAGTCGCTGTGACGCCTGTGTGCACAGAGCCCAAACCCTCGTGTGCTGCTAGAATTAAGCCTTGCCTACGATACATATTTGGTATTACTCTATCCCCCACTCCAGGAATCTGAGCATATGGAATGTTTTGTGCATCTAACTTGTAGGCGTACTTGAGTGGAAATTTCTTTGGTACTGCTGTGCTGCATTTGCGTGAAGCATTGACAGCTACCATATTCTTGCCGTCTATTCTCGTTTTTGAACGAGTAACTGCAGCTACGGCGGCTGTGCGTACAGCCCCCTTTGCGGCTTTATCAGCCAATGAATTCCCTTCAACGTGAATGCCATCACGCTGATGACTCAGTGTATGTATCACGTGAGCCCTTGGTAGTTCGTTTCTCAACTGCACTACCTGTTTCCATAGCATTTTATACTTAATTGTGCCACCTTTTGCGTCTTTAAACCCGTTTTGTTCCCAATTATGTAAATATTCATTGTACGACTGTACACAGTAAAAGGAATCACACACAATCAGTGTGGGGAATTCGTGTTCCGTATTTACAAGTGCCAGTATCAGTGCTTTTAATTCTGCCAACTGAGCCGTGCAGTCTCCTAGAGATTGCGTTTTAGTGCAACTCGGATGGAACTTTCCATCGTGCATGCGACCTTTAACAATCGCACACGCTGCGCTGTAAGCTTGCTTACTCCCTATGGCTGGTTGAGCAGATCCATCAGTGTAAAAAATTTATTCATACTGATCTAGAGGCAAAATCTCATTTGGTAGAGGATATTCTTGTTCGTATTGCAGAAATACTTGTGTTTTTAAATTTGGATCAAATCTGTATTCAACATCCGTTGCAGTAAGAGAATTAGCCCCTTGTATCCATCTGGGATGTAAGGCTTTCACATTTGGAATGCTAACCTTTGTAACAGCCTCCAAGGCTGGTACTGAGGTCACGACTATTATGCGCTTTCCCTGAGCCAGAGCTCTTTCTCTTGCTACAGTGGTCTGCACTGCTGTCAGGATTTTTTCTGTTGAAGTGAAACGCATCTCTGCGTTTCTGTACAGGTGTGACTTGTATGCGATTGGTACTGTTTCGCCTTCATTGAAAGTTAAATAAGTGTACCCGCATTGACCCGCTATTACTCGGATCACTAAGTTGCGTACGTTTACACGTGTCTGTAAATGTTTTGAAGCTATCATGTCTTCTTGTAGGGAACGTATGATGTTTGTATGTTCCTGTGTCCATTGTCTGATTGAAAAATCAGGTTTTATTAAGTCGTAGAAAGGTTTTACTCTTTCTGCGTAATCCAAAATGTATGTTCGACCAAAATTTAGGAATCCCAGAATTGATTGTAAATTCTTTAATGATTTTGGAGGTTGAAGCAGCGCACATTTTTCTAAAAGTTTGCTGCTAGGCTTTTTCCTTCACTTGACAGCTCATACCCTAAAACTAGGACATTGAGGTGGGCAATTTTTGATTTTTAAAATTAAATTTATAGCCCTCAGAGGCGAATCCCATAATAATGGTGCTCACCCTGGTCAAGTGCCTCGGTAAGTCATCGTCCGTCAGATAAATATCATCCACATAGGACAATGCTTCTTCATCCAAATTTTGGAGTAACTCTGTTCCTCGTGCTGAAAATACCCCGGGGCTATTTTTATACCCTTGGGCTAGTCGACAAAATTGTCGCTGGGACCCTAACGCACTGAATGCGGTCAGATACTAACCCTGGGCAAAGCACTACGCTACGCTCGCGTAGTTTGCGAAGTTTGCGCTACTTCGCACTACGCGAATTGCACGTAGCACAGTGCAAACACGCGTAGCGTAGCGTAGTGCAGCGGTCATTTTTTGCTTGCTCGTGGTCCTCAACGTCAAGTTGGCGACCCCGAGCAAGCAAACGGACCTCCCGGCGAGACGTTTTCCTCGTTCGCGATCAGCAACATCAAGTTGCCGATCGCGAGCGTGGAAAATAAATCTCCCGGCGAGATTCTCAACGCGGGGAGGTCAGGTTTCTCATTGCGAGTGGTCGCGTATGCTCGCGACCGCTCGCGATGAGAAACTACCAGTCCGCGTTGAGAAAGCTGCCGCTCGAGTAAAAATCTACTCGACCGGCAGTAAAAGACAGCTCGCACTGTGCAAAATGCCGTTTTCAATGATTGCACAGTGCGGACAAGCATCCGGCACTGTGCAATCATCGCGAACAGCGCACTACGCAGTTCGCATAGTGCTACGCGTAGCTCGCGTAGTGCAAAGTGCACTTCGCGTAGCTTCGCGTAGCGCTACTTCGCGAACTACGCCCAGGGTTATCAGATACCTGCTTTCAGGTGCTATATTTTGGCAGAAAAATCCATTTGAGATATCAAGTGTTGTTTTGTATTTTTTGCACACAATGTTATTAATTAATACGGCACTGTGTGCATTTTGAACTGCAAATGTCTTTGTGCAAGTGTTTAAATGTCTGTAATCTAAGACTAGACGATATGTGTTGTAAGGTTTTGCTACAGGGAACAAAGGATTGTTCATAGGTGAAGTGCAATTTTCTATCACCCCCTGGTATTCAAGTTGATCTAGGATCTCCCTGACTTGTTTTTTAGCTTTCTGCTTTATAGGGTATTACCTTTGAGCATTTGGGGAAACTTTTAACGGGATCATGTGGTGGGTTGAATCCTCATCCCAACCAACATGATTTTTGTACAATGCTGGAGCTAGGGCAACCGCCCACTCCTGCGCATTTGCATGTTTTAAATGTATGAGAACGAGGTCGGAAAAGGCTGGAAAAATTACAGTTTCTCCCCTAGGGCACTCCATGACGAATGCTGGCGGCCAGTCTTGTTCTGCTAATAGAATGTCATAACCAGATGACAGATTTTTCCAAAATAGACCTTTAATTTTTCTGGGTTTGTCCCCCTCCATCCGGAGTGTTATCTCATGTAACTTATGTGGGACACTTACCCGAGTATCAGGTGTTTCCACCGTGATATACTCACTCAACTCCGCTGTCACCAGAAATTTCTTCAGGTTCTGGCGAGCTAGCGTTACTTCTGCCGCGCTGTTGAGCATTTTCAGAGCCCATTCCCCGTTCAGAAGCTGTGTCCTCAGAATTCTGGGCATGTCTGATCTTGAGACCTGCTACCTTCTTATTTTTGAACTGAGGTTTCTGTTTTTGTTTATCTTCTTTTTTAGGTGCGTAGTCCGCAGCGCGTTGCGTGTCTCTGGACTATGTATGCTCCTCTGACCGTCCTTCCCTCTCGGAGTTTTTTGATGAACCCTGAAAGGAACGAGAGGAACGTGTATCAGTATCCTGATACCTGTCAGGTTTCCTAATATTATCCCTATTCCTGAGGTTATACCTCCTTTCAAAGGGCTCCTGTTGAGGAGACCTACCTCTGGATTGAGATCTGTTGTCTTTAGACTTTTGTTGTTTTTTATTTTCCCACTTCTTTTTAGAAGAAGTAGGTGTCTGCTTTGTAGTGTCCTTTTCAGGACAACCCACTAGTTGTAGTTTTAATGCTTTCCCACCTAGACTGTCTCTGCCTAGTTCTGCATATGCAGTTTCAATTATTTTGGGTAGTTCGTGTTGTTGATCTCCTGGACTGAACTCCCTTAGGCGTTGGCGGATCGCCACTGAAGCCGCTTCCCCTTTAATATTAGCTAGTATTATGGCTGATACCTGATCAAAGTTATTTAGTAACTTCATCCCTAAGTTAAGGGCAGGTTCTGCTCCGTACTCATTTTGTATCTGTCTCAATACGTCTGGCACTACTGCTAAGGACGGGATATCATGTGTTCTGGTATATATGGCAGCAAAAACTGAACCCCAAGAGGTGCAGTCCTCTACTTGTGGTGTGATCCCCATGGGCAAGCAGATTGTTAGAATTCTGTGTTTTTCATAGGTGGTAGTATTCGGGAATACTGCCTCAAGCTGAGTTATTTTCTGAGCTATCCAGAAAGGGATTTGTTCGCGTTTTGCTGGCATTTTGCCCATTACAGGGTGTAATGTTTGATGAGCGATTTTATTTCCTGTACCCTGAGGTGGAGTACTATTTGCTGCACCTGGTGCAGGTTGGATTGTTAAAGTCCTCATGATGAATTGTGTCAGATTTCTGTAGATTTTGATTAAATCTCTGTGTTGTACGAGTAATTCTGGCTGTGACATTGTTCCAATGTCAGGATGCGGTGTGTAAGCCGCTAGTATTGGCCATGTGGCCCCGTCTCCTCCGAGCAGGCCTAATCTTACTCTTTCTCATACGTGGGGTAGGGTGTCAAACCAGTAATGATGTTCCTGGTTAGGGTGTCAAACCAGTAATGATGTTCCTGGTAAGTGAGTGGAATCTCTATCTCCTCAAATGGGGCATATTCCAGTGGTGCATCTCCTGCTATGTAGTAGTGAAATGTATTTGTTATTGCATTTTCTGCTGAGAATGTAACCCATGAATAGAACACCTCTGTTTTGTTTGATTCTTGTGCCTCAATCACGAAAACAACCATGCCTCCCTTGGCTGGTAAGCCATTTTCTAATAGTCTTATGGTGACTGTCCTTCTGAATTTTGGTGCAATCTCTATTGCATCCTCAGGATCTTCTCCTCATGTTAAGAAATTCAGGTCAACTCTCACATCCCCAGCCTCGGAATCAGGCATGTTTAGAGGAAGAAGTGTTCACAGGGAACTAAGATGAGGTGTTATGCACTATTTAGGAACTAAATGTCCTTCAAGCTTGATTAACCAACAGCCAATAAATAGTATTCTTGTACTACTCAGCTGTGGCGGAGTTTGTGCCCACCCACTCCAGACGTCTCTGGGGTTTTGTGAGTAGGTTATCTGAGAATAGCATGACTGAACTACTCAGATTCTACTGTTAAATAAGTACCCAATCAACGTTGGCGGCACCATATCATGTAGTTCCTATAGTACCCATGCAGGACTTGCGCGTTTGGATAACATAAACTGTGGGCTTGGTGACTGACTGGCTCTGAGCACCCCCACTGCGTATGTTAGCCGGATTTGCATTAGCTAGCTCACAGTGCCACTAGAATCTCCTCTTATTGGGGAGAGAGTAGTTTCTGGCAACCTTAGACCATGACAACCCTAATTCCTCAGAATCGTGGAAACAATGTACTACTTTTCGCTCAGTCCCTCGTGCTTACTTATTCGATTTGTCTCAGAGAGTTGCACAGAATAAACAGTCTGGGCGCTTCAATAAGTATTTATTGAACAGTTGTTATTCTAGTGTAAAATATATGTGCTGCAGTAACCAGCAGACAATAGCAGAGATATATTATCAGCAGTACGATAAAAGCAAAGGGATAGAACAGTTCTACCATATTGCAATAATCATGAATACATACATGAATATAAAAAGCATTATGAAAAGTGCGCGTACTCCTGCTATGCCTAACTAGATGTACCTGAGTGTAGATCTAGTCAGGTGTAGGTCTAAAAGCCTAAGAGCCAAGAATTCTTCTAGGATTTAGTCGAACCCCCATACCTGAATAGAGAGAGTGTGGGACCCCGTCCTGGTCTCGAGTTGGACACCCCGCAAGGGCTGTGGTAGACCGCTGTCAGCTGGAGCGACTGCATGCAGGAGCCTCAGCGTCTCATGTCAGTGTGTCAGCATGGAAGTCTTGGTTCCGTCTCTCTTACCGGGGTAAGATGTGGTGTATTTATACCCTGAAGACTCTAGTTGCTTCGTATGGTTTGTATTGGCCCTTGTTAGACTTGAGGAAGACATCAGGGGTGAACTTTGTACATACATAATATGCAGGTGGTGTAGTCTTAGAGAGTCATGCATAATTGATGAGTACAGTGTGGGCCTGTGTTTGGGAAAAACCCTGCTGTATTCAAAACCACAGGCTAGATAACGTTCAGCCCTCAGAGCTCATTCTGTACTAGCGAGGACCAATGTAGGTGAAAGATCATGCCTATATAAGGAATCATGACTATAATAGGACATGTACAGTTATGACCGTAATAGGGCATATGCGGCTTTGACCATAATAGGGCAAGTACGAATATGACCGTATTAGGGCAAATACGGATACGTCCATTTTAGGGCATGTATGAACGGGTCTACATTAGGGCCTCTATACGGGACATAACAGTAGCACACTAACAGATGTCTTCTAATGATGCCCCTCCATCACACCTGGGCCAATGCACATCAAGCAAAGCTGATTATACATAGCATGCAAATGGCATCTTACAGGATCAACTACACACCTACCTGAAGGATGGGGAACTGTAGGTCATGGCTAGTACCTATATATGAGGACATGGACTTTGTCACTTCAAAACTCAGCTAGAGAGAACTAGTTGGTTACAGCTGTCATTCCATGCATACTCAGACTACACATTGGTCAGCTGTCATGGTAGGGTGAACCTGAACCCCTCTCCTCTACACAGAAAAGACTGGGTATGGGGATGAATGCAACCTACGTACACAAGTGGAACATGGGCCATAGGTAAAGTCAAAGGGGGCAGGGCGTAATTGTATACATATTTGTTGTGCCAACATGCATCCTTTCACACAAGCATGGAATAGCCATATACAGTGGAGTATGTGTCATCTCTGTGCATACATCTGCGCCGTTGCAAAAAGGTCAGCGGTGCACCAATGCAGCCATCCTTGCACCCTGGCTCAAAGTTATGTGTGTTGCTGCTTGACTGTCTTTATCATTGCCAGTGCAGGGGAAAACACAAGGGGAGGGCACACTCATTCTGAGTATGGCGCTGTCCTGTGTATGTGCAATGATGCTGGGTTTCATAGATAAAGTGCCTGCTGTGCCATGTGTTGTTAACAATTTGTGAAAAGGCCCCTTGGTAGGTACATCTCACTATCAAAAAAAACTCTATCATCTGGGGTGCTGCATGACACATGTCACCATGTAACAGCTTGCAATGTCAGCCTGTTGGAGGTACCCACACATGATGTGAGTGGTGTAGGTGCAGGATAATGTGCTCATGATCATGGTCCTATCACTCTGTGTCAGTAAATCACTTGTCAGGACCTTTTGCTGAAACTACCAGAGGGGTCAATGCACACATGCATTTGTGTGGAAGAAATCTATGAACTGTCTGACACCCTGCAGATGACCAATTCTACACATGGTGAAATAGGATGGACGTCAGTGATTCCTATTCTACTACTAGGATAGGCCTCATCCACTCAGTGTTTGCACACAGAGACAATGATCATGTAACATTTATGGACAGTGCTATCTGTCATCCACAGCCTAGTGTAACAGGTGTCCCATGTATCACAGGAGAATGGAAAGTGTCATGTCATGCACTTTGAATGTCAACTCCTAAAAACATGTAAACATGTAGCAGACAACAACAATAGTATTTACCCTTTCCATTGCAGAGGATGAACCCTTACCTACTGGTCAACACCCTGTCCCAGACATCACTGATAATGGTGATGATGATGAAAACCTACTAACCCTCAACCACAATACCCTCCAAGAGCTTCTGGACTTCATTGAAACACCATCTCCAGATCTGGGGAGGATCAGCAGCATTGTGGTGTCTCCACATACCACACCAAACAACCAACAAGCACCACCTACCACCACAGCCACACCCCTGGACTCCGAGGACCCACAGATATCCTTGCAACGAACTGTAGTAGGAGTCCAGCGGGAGTTGGCAGATGAGGTGCGGGCAGGGATGGAGACCTTGGCAACCACAGTAGAGGCGGTCTGGGGGTGCCTCAGTCCTAATAGGGACAACTCTGCTGCCACAGAGACACCTACTCTCAGCTCAGTGGCCTCCATCAGTCCCTGGCTGACATCGCTGGTGTCATCAGGCAGAGGCATCAACAACTGCCCTGCCAAAGTGGCACCAGTGACGTGGTCAAAAAGCTGGGGACAATGCAAAATATCTTGGAGCACATGGATCGGAAGCAGGACTCCCACATGGCTGCCATGGCTGTCTACCACCGCAATGTTGCTACTCTGTTGCAAAACCATCAGGTCCTCCTCGCTGCAATGATGCCTCATGTGTTGGCACAGATGAATGCCGCTGCAGCCACAGCATCCACATCTTCCGCCCCTGATGTGTCTGTGTCTCCCTCACCTGCTGCATGTACAACACCACCCTCACAGGAGACATCGCACACATCAGAGGAAGAAGATGTAGATGGTAAATGTTTTCAAAGATAAAGTATGCAGTAGCATTCATCTGTGCCAAATGTTCAGTTTCTGCTTAGCCCTGTGCACACCAACATTCCTGGGAGCATCCGCTGTCCTCATCTTGACTTTGCCCTGTTCACCTTGGACAATTGTGGACTGCCAATGGGGCCTATCCTCCCCAATGACACTATGGTCATCCTCCTGACCAATACTTTCCAAATCCTCAATATTTCCCATTACATGTTCCCCACAAGGACTCTGTCTGGACATCCACTGGCTCTATACATCCTTTCTGTTTGTCAACCTGTGAACTGTCCCTGTGTGACTGACTGAGATTTGCACATGTTGTCTATCACAATGAATCAGGACAAGTGTGATCAATGGATAATCTGTGTAGCCACTACATCAAATACTGAGAAAAGGAATATCATTGTGTCTGCAGACTCTGGGACAATGATAGGCAGTGAAAGTTCAAATAAGTTTGGAAGCACCTATTGTGTTATTAGCATTGAGTGCATAATCAAGGTGGCCACAATAATGTGCAACTGGTAACATGCAGTCAACGTGAAGGGTGATATTATTCAATCTACAAGTGTCAGGTCCATCCTTGGTAACTAGTGAAACGTACCTCATTGGTGGGGGGGTCAAATACATGTAGCAGGTGCAAGTGGTAATGATGCAGCGATCAGTGTATCAGTCAACATACCAACTATATGTGATTAAGTCATAGGGCACAACATTCCTCCAAGACAAACAACATTAGAAACACACATTAAGCTCGTATTGGACAACATATCTAGCAGTCGTTCATCAAGCAATGAGAAAAGCCACATATCCTGGTCAACATTGTATGCATGTCAGATCATGTGAATCTATCGGCAGTGTGACAGAACCCTGTCCCTAGATCAGGAAATCACTCACACATGTTGTGATAGCTAAAAATATCCAGATTCAGCTGTGCTCAATAGATACTGATACACATCAAACAATACTTACAACACAATGTACAAAAGTAGTAGTTTTATTTTTAAGAAATTGAAAAAAACGAAATCTATGCCTATATAACCTATGCTAAAGAACTATCCTAACCTATAGTACACTACCATATCCTATTTAACCTTAACCCCTTCGCTGCTAGGCCTTTTCCCCTCCTGTGCTAAGCCTTTTTTTGGCTATTTGGGGTAGTGCGCGCTTAGGCCCCTGTAACGTTTTGACCACATAAGGTATCCATGCCAAATTTGCGTCCTTTTTTTCTAACATCATGGGGATTGTAAAGGTACCCAGGGTTTGTGGATTCCCCTGGAGGGGACCCAGAAATTAGTCAAAATACAGCTAAATTTTGGTTTTTTTGGAAAAAGGCGAAAAAAGGGCTACAGATGAAAGCGTCTTGATTTTTCCCTGCAAATGGCATCAAAAAGGGGTTGTGGGGATGAAATCACCATCTTCCCAGCTTTCAGGGACAAGCAGACTTTTGTCAGAAAACCAACTTTGTTTACACAGTTTTGGCATTTTTCTGGGACATAGCCTATTTTTGCTATTTTTTGTGCTTTCAACCTCCTTCCAGTTAATGGTAGAAATGGGTATGAAACCAATAATGGATCCTGGAAATCCATACATTTATGAAAAGTAGACAAAATTCTGAATTCAGCAAGGGGTTATTTGTGTAGATCCTTAAAGTTTTCCTTATATAAACTAACAGTTAAATAAAGGAAAAATTGAAAATTAGTTGAAAAAACAGCCATTTGTGTCAACGTTTTCACCTGTAACTTCTTCTAATTATGACAGCTATTTAAAGGCAATATACCGTTATATCCGCTGGACCTTTCTGGTTGTGGGGATATATAGGACTTGTAGGTTCACCAAGAACCCGACGAACCCAGAGCCAATAATTGAGCAACATCTTGCAATGATTTTTTTTAAGTACCGGGTATATAGCAATTATTTTGGGAAAATATATACATGGAAAAATTGTTTTGAAAGACACCTATGTATTTCTGAAATGGGAACAAGATGTAGATTTTAGAAACAGTAGATATTTGCACATTTCCGAAATTGGGAGTACCCATACTAGCATGAGAATTATAGGTCATTTTTCAAAATGACTTATTTTTTACACATTGTCTTTCATTTGGAAGGCAGAAATGCATCGAAAGTCAATAGGTAATAACAGTTGCTCTACAATTCTGTGTTACCCTAAGTCTCCCGATAAAAATGGTACCTCACTTGTGTGGGTAGCCCTTGTGCCCACAACAGGAAATGGCTCAAAATGCAACGTGGACGTACCACATTTTCACAATGAAAAATTACCCTTTTTTTGCAAAGTGCCTAGGTGTAGTTTTTGAACCCTAGCTCTGCCGGCACCTAAGGAAACCTAGCAAACCTATACATTTTTGAAAACTAGACACCGAGGGGAATCCAGGATGGGGTGACTTGACTGCCTCCCACCAGGTTCTGTTACCCAGAATCCCTTGCAAACATAAAAAATTGTCAAAAAAACAAATTTTCCCCACATTTCTGTGGTGGAAAGTTCTGGAATCTGCGTGGATCCACAAATTTCCACCCACCCCGCGTTCCCCAAAGTCTTACGAGAAAAATGGTACCTCACTTGTGTGGGTCGGCCTAGTGCCTGCGACAGGAAACGGCGCAAAACGCAACGTGGTCACACCTCAATTTCGCAGTGAAAAATGACCCTTTTTGGCAAAGTGCCTAGCTGTAGTTTTTGAACCCTAGCTCTGCCGGCACCTAGGGAAACCTAGCAAACCTATACATTTTTGAAAACTAGACACCCAGGGGAATCCAGGATGGGTTGACTTGACTGCCTCCCACCAGGTTCTGTTACCCAGAATCCCTTGCAAACATAAAACATTGTCCAAAAAACACATTTTCCCCACATTTCTGTGGTGGAAAGTTCTGGAATCTGCGTGGATCCACAAATTTCCACCCACCCCGCGTTCCCCAAAGTCTTACGAGAAAAATGGTACCTCACTTGTGTGGGTCGGCCTAGTGCCTGCGACAGGAAACGGCGCAAAACGCAACGTGGTCACACCTCAATTTCGCAGTGAAAAATGACCTTTTTTTGCAAAGTGCCTAGCTGTAGTTTTTGAACCCTACCTCTGCCGGCACCTAGGGAAACCTAGCAAACCTATACATTTTTGAAAACTAGACACCCAGGGGAATCCAGGATGGGGTGACTTGACTGCCTCCCACCAGGTTCTGTTACCCAGAATCCCTTGCAAACATAAGAAATTGTCAAAAAAACCACATTTTCCCCACATTTCTGTGGTGGAAAGTTCTGGAATCTGCGTGGATCCACAAATTTCCACCCACCCCGCGTCCCCCAAAGTCTTACGAGAAAAATGGTACCTCACTTGTGTGGGTCGGCCTAGTGCCTGCGACAGGAAACGGCGCAAAACGCAACGTGGTCACACCTCAATTTCGCAGTGAAAAATGACCCTTTTTGGCAAAGTGCCTAGCTGTAGTTTTTGAACCCTACCTCTGCCGGCACCTAGGGAAACCTAGCAAACCTATACATTTTTGAAAACTAGACACCCAGGGGAATCCAGGATGGGGTGACTTGACTGCCTCCCACCAGGTTCTGTTACCCAGAATCCCTTGCAAACATAAGAAATTGTCAAAAACCACATTTTCCCCACATTTCTGTGGTGGAAAGTTCTGGAATCTGCGTGGATCCACAAATTTCCACCCACCCCGCGTCCCCCAAAGTCTTACGAGAAAATGGTACCTCACTTGTGTGGGTCGGCCTAGTGCCTGCGACAGGAAACGGCGCAAAACGCAACGTGGTCACACCTCAATTTCGCAGTGAAAAATGACCCTTTTTGGCAAAGTGCCTAGCTGTAGTTTTTGAACCCTACCTCTGCCGGCACCTAGGGAAACCTAGCAAACCTATACATTTTTGAAAACTAGACACCCAGGGGAATCCAGGATGGGGTGACTTGACTGCCTCCCACCAGGTTCTGTTACCCAGAATCCCTTGCAAACATAAAAAATTGTCAAAAACCACATTTTCCCCACATTTCTGTGGTGGAAAGTTCTGGAATCTGCGTGGATCCACAAATTTCCACCCACCCGCGTCCCCCAAAGTCTTACGAGAAAAATGGTACCTCACTTGTGTGGGTCGGCCTAGTGCCTGCGACAGGAAACGGCGCAAAACGCAACGTGGTCACACCTCAATCTCGCAGTGAAAATGACCCTTTTTGGCAAAGTGCCTAGCTGTAGTTTTTGAACCCTACCTCTGCCGGCACCTAGGGAAACCTAGAAAACCTATACATTTTTGAAAACTAGACACCCAGGGGAATCCAGGATGGGGTGACTTGACTGCCTCCCACCAGGTTCTGTTACCCAGAATCCCTTGCAAACATAAAAAATTGTCAAAAAACCACATTTTCCCCACATTTCTGTGGTGGAAAGTTCTGGAATCTGCGTGGATCCACAAATTTCCACCCACCCCGCGTCCCCAAAGTCTTACGAGAAAAATGGTACCTCACTTGTGTGGGTCGGCCTAGTGCCTGCGACAGGAAACGGCGCAAAACGCAACGTGGTCACACCTCAATTTCGCAGTGAAAATGACCCTTTTTGGCAAAGTGCCTAGCTGTAGTTTTTGAACCCTACCTCTGCCGGCACCTAGGGAAACCTAGAAAACCTATACATTTTTGAAAACTAGACACCCAGGGAAATCCAGGATGGGGTGACTTGACTGCCTCCCACCAGGTTCTGTTACCCAGAATCCCTTGCAAACATAAAAAATTGTCAAAAAAACCACATTTTCCCCACATTTCTGTGGTGGAAAGTTCTGGAATCTGCCAGGATCCACAAATTTCCACCCACCCCGCGTTTCCCAAAGTCTTACGAGAAAAATGGTACCTCACTTGTGTGGGTTGGCCTATTGCCTGCGACAGGAAACGGCACAAAACGCAACGTGGTCACACCTCAATTTCGCAGTGAAAAATGACCCTTTTTTGGCAAAGTGCCTAGCTGTAGTTTTTGAACCCTACCTCTGCCGGCACCTAGGGAAACCTAGCAAACCTATACATTTTTGAAAACTAGACACCCAGGGGAATCCAGGATGGGGTGACTTGACTGCCTCCCACCAGGTTCTGTTACCCAGAATCCCTTGCAAACATAAAAATTGTCAAAAAAACAACATTTTCCCCACATTTCTGTGGTGGAAAGTTCTGGAATCTGCATGGATCCACAAATTTCCACCCACCCCGCGTTCCCCAAAGTCTTACGAGAAAAATGGTACCTCACTTGTGTGGGTCGGCCTAGTGCCTGCGACAGGAAACAGCGCAAAACGCAACGTGGTCACACCTCAATTTCGCAGTGAAAATGACCCTTTTTTGGCAAAGTGCCTAGCTGTAGTTTTGAACCCTACCTCTGCCGGCACCTAGGAAACCTAGCAAACCTATACATTTTTGAAAACTAGACACCCAGGGGAATCCAGGATGGGGTGACTTGACTGCCTCCCACCAGGTTCTGTTACCCAGAATCCCTTGCAAACATAAAAAATTGTCAAAAAACCACATTTTCCCCACATTTCTGTGGTGGAAAGTTCTGGAATCTGCGTGGATCCACAAATTTCCACCCACCCCGCGTTCCCCAAAGTCTTACGAGAAAAATGGTACCTCACTTGTGTGGGTCGGCCTAGTGCCTGCGACAGGAAACGGCGCAAAACGCAACGTGGTCACACCTCAATTTCGCAGTGAAAAAGGACCCTTTTTTGGCATAGTGCCTAGCTGTAGTTTTTGAACCCTACCTCTGCCGGCACCTAGGGAAACCTAGCAAACCTATACATTTTTGAAAACTAGACACCCAGGGGAATCCAGGATGGGGTGACTTGACTGCCTCCCACCAGGTTCTGTTACCCAGAATCCCTTGCAAACATAAAAAATTGTCAAAAAAAACACATTTTCCCCACATTTCTGTGGTGGAAAGTTCTGGAATCTGCGTGGATCCACAAATTTCCACCCACCCCACGTTGCCCAAAGTCTTACGAGAAAAATGGTACCTCACTTGTGTGGGTCAGCCTAGAGCCTGCGACAGGAAACGGCACAAAACGCAACGTGGTCACACCTCAATTTCGCAGTGAAAAATGACCCTTTTTTGGCAAAGTGCCTAGCTGTAGTTTGTGAACCCTAGCTCTACCGGCACCATGGAAACCTACCAAACACACACATTTCTGAAAAGTAGACACCCGGGGGCTTCCAGGGAGGTATGGCTTGCGTGGATCCCCCAACGTTTCCTTACCCAGAATCCCCTGCAAACCTCAAATTTTGGCTGAAAAAATCACTTTTTTCACACATTTTTGTGTGGGAAAGTGTGGCATCACTGGCCTCACACAAATTTCCTACCACCCAGCGTTCCCCCAGGTCTCCCGATAAAAATGGTGCCTCACTTGTGTGGGAGGCCCAAGTACCCGTGACAGGCAAGGTCCCACAACGTAGTGAGGCGACCTCAAAATTGCCTATCTCAAAACCACCTGGTTTTGCAAGGGGGTCACCTGGGTTTTTGGCCCTGTGCTCGGCGGCCATCTAGGGAAACCTACCAAACCCACACATTTCTGAAAATTAGACACCCGGGGCTTCCAGGGAGGTATGGCTTGCGTGGATCCCCCAACGTTTCCTTACCCAGAATCCCTTGCAAACCTCAATTTTAGCTGAAAAAATCACTTTTTTCACACATTTGTGTGTGGGAAAGTGTGGCATCACTGGCCTCACACAAATTTCCTACCACCCAGAGTTCCCCCAGGTCTCCCGATAAAAATGGTGCCTCACTTGTGTGGGAGGCCCAAGTACCCGCGACAGGCAAGGGCCCACAACGTAGTGAGGCAACCTCAAAATGGCCTTTCACAAAACCACCTGGTTTTGCAAGGGGGTCACCTGGATTTTTGGCCCCGTGCTCAGCGGCCATCTAGGAAACCTACCAAACCCACACATTTCTGAAAAGTAGACACCCGGGGCTTCCAGGGAGGTATGGCTTGCGTGGATCCCCCAACGTTTCCTTACCCAGAATCCCCTGCAAACCTCAATTTTAGCTGAAAAAATCACTTTTTCACACATTTTTGTGTGGGAAAGTGTGGCATCACTGGCCTCACACAAATTTCCTACCACCCAGCTTTCCCCCAGGTCTCCCGATAAAAATGGTGCCTCACTTGTGTGGGAGGCCCAAGTACCCGCGACAGGCAAGGGCCCACAACGTAGTGAGGCGACCTCAAAATTGCCTATCTCAAAACCACCTGGTTTTGCAAGGGGGGTCACCTGGGTTTTTGGCCCTGTGCTCGGCGGCCATCTAGGGAAACCTACCAAACCTACACATTTCTGAAAAGTAGACACCCGGGGGCTTCCAGGGAGGTATGGCTTGCGTGGATCCCCCAACGTTTCCTTACCCAGAATCCCTTGCAAACCTCAATTTTAGCTGAAAAAATCACTTTTTTCACACATTTTTGTGTGGGAAAGTGTGGCATCACTGGCCTCACACAAATTTCCTACCACCCAGCGTTCCCCCATGTCTCCCGATAAAAATGGTGCCTCACTTGTGTGGGAGGCCCAAGTACCCGCGACAGGCAAGGGCCCACAACGTAGTGAGGCGACCTCAAAATGGCCTTTCACAAAACCACCTGGTTTTGCAAGGGGGGTCACCTGGGTTTTTGGCCCCGTGCTCGGTGGCCATCTAGGGAAACCTAGCAAACCCACACATTTCTGAAAAGTAGACACCCGGGGGCTTCCAGGGAGGTATGGCTTGCGTGGATCCCCCAACGTTTCCTTACCCAGAATCCCCTGCAAACCTCACTTTTAGCTGAAAAAATCACTTTTTCACACATTTTTGTGTGGGAAAGTGTGGCATCACTGGCCTCACACAAATTTCCTACCACCCAGCCTTCCCCCAGGTCTCCCGATAAAAATGGTGCCTCACTTGTGTGGGAGGCCCAAGTACCCGCGACAGGCAAGGGCCCACAACATAGTGAGGCGACCTCAAAATTGCCTATCTCAAAACCACCTGGTTTTGCAAGGGGGGTCACCTGGACTTTTGGCCCCGTGCTCGGCGGCCATCTAGGGAAACCTACCAAACCCACACATTTCTGAAAAGTAGACACCCGGGGCTTCCAGGGAGGTATGGCTTGCGTGGATCCCCCAACGTTTCCTTACCCAGAATCCCCTGCAAACCTCACTTTTAGCTGAAAAAATCACTTTTTTCACACATTTTTGTGTGGGAAAGTGTGGCATCACTGGCCTCACACAAATTTCCTACCACCCAGCGTTCCCCCAGGTCTCCCGATAAAAATGGTGCTTCACTTGTGTGGGAGGCCCAAGTACCCGCGACAAGCAAGGGCCCAAAACATTTTTTGATAGGCAATGTTGATGTTGCCTCAAAACGTTTTGTCCCTTGCTCACTTTGCCACTGGATTCAAGCAAGCCTGGCTGATGACGGCTGGAATGCCAGAAACCGGTCCTAGGATGCTTGTTTCCGGTCCAGGGAAGACATGGCTTGGCAGTTCGGGCTGGACTGTTCCCATGAGGCACAGGGTCAGACTGATTTGCATATGGCCATGTCTGAACTGGGGTGGTGGAGTGAGCTAAAGAATGATGATGGATTAAACCCAGATCAGTTGACTGGGGGTGAGTGTTTGTTTGGCTCAAACGCTCCGTCCATCATCCCCTTTTGTATCGCTTTGTTAGCCCTAAGTTGGCGGGGGTATGCCCAGACGTGGGTCCCTTGCTCACTTTGCCACTGGATTCAAGCAAGCCTGGCTGATGACGGCTGGAATGCCAGAAACCGGTCCTAGGATGCTTGTTTCCGGTCCAGGGAAGACATGGCTTGGCAGTTCGGGCTGGACTGTTCCCATGAGGCACAGGGTCAGACTGATTTGCATATGGCCATGTCTGAACTGGGGTGGTGGAGTGAGCTAAAGAATGATGATGGATTAAACCCAGATCAGTTGACTGGGGGTGAGTGTTTGATTGGCTCAAACGCTCCGTCCATCATCCCCTTTTGTATCGCTTTGTTAGCCCTAAGTTGGCGGGGGTATGCCCAGACGTGTGTCCCTTGCTCACTTTGCCACTGGATTCAAGCAAGCCTGGCTGATGACGGCTGGAATGCCAGAAACCGGTCCTAGGATGCTTGTTTCCGGTCCAGGGAAGACATGGCTTGGCAGTTCGGGCTGGACTGTTCCCATGAGGCACAGGGTCAGACTGATTTGCATATGGCCATGTCTGAACTGGGGTGGTGGAGTGAGCTAAAGAATGATGATGGATTAAACCCAGATCAGTTGACTGGGGGTGAGTGTTTGATTGGCTCAAACGTTCCGTCCATCATCCCCTTTTGTAGATCTTTCAATCGAGCCACATCCTCCACCACTCCAACTCTAGGAACACTTGCCTGTTCCACAACAACAAGGCTGCCTATGACAGACTCCTGAAACTGAACAAAAGTCATCTTTGACGCAGGAGAACTCTCCTTGAACACAACAAAAGCATTGAAAGTTGCTAAATTGAAGAGATGGATGGCCAACTTCTTATATCAAATGTAAGACTTACGAATAGCAGTGTAAGGTTCCAACCTCTGATCTACTCTATCAACACCACCCATGTGCTTATTGTAGTCTAAAATGCACACAGGTTTGCGCACTTCAGCAATCTGACCCCAAACAGCCACAGGTGAAGTACTCTCATCATGGATGGTAGTCAGCATGTACACATCCCTCCTGTCCACAAATTTCACAGCTAGCAGTTCCTCACTACGCAAGGCACTGCACTGTCCCCTCTGAAGTTTTTTGCAAACAAGCTCTTTTGGATAACCTTTACGGTTAGAGCGGATTGTGCCACAAGCAAAAGTGTCCACTTTGAACAATTCCTTAAACAATTGCACAGCAGTGTAGAAGTTATCAAGGTACAAATGGTGGCCTCTGTTAAACAGTCCTCTAGCAAGTTCCCACACAATTTTCTCTGAAACTCCTACTAAAGTGGACGGACAACCAGGGGGTCAATAGTGGAATCCCTACCAGTGTACACACGCAAATTAAAAACATATCCTGTCCTACTCTCAGACAACATATACAGCTTAATTCCATAGCGTGCCCTCTTGCTAGGAATGTACTGCCTAAAAACCAAACGGCCCTCGAACAGCACCAAAGACTCATCAATAGATATTTCTTTCCCTGGAGTATAGATCTCTGAAAATCGATCTACAAAGTGATCAAGAACAGGCCGAATCTTAAAAAACTGTCACATTCAGGGTGATCTCGTGGCAACGCCAAACCATTATCAACAAAATGCAGCATCCGAAGCAAAAGTAAATACCGATCACGAGTCATAACTGCAGGAAATATGGCCGTTGCCATCAAGGGACTGGTAGACCAATATGAACCCATGGACGGCTTCCTTATCAAACCCATCAAAAAGTCAAACCCAAAAACTTCTTCATCTCTTCCAGATTTGTGGGACTCCACCGGGTAGCTCTAGAATGGGGCCTAAGTCTGGCACTGTTGTCCCTCAAAAACTGTTCAGCATACAAATTAGTCTGCTCAACAATCTCACCCAAAAATACATCATCCATAAACAACTGAAAATACTGTATAGGCAAATAATGTTCACAATCCACTCTACACCCTGCATAACCACTAAAGGCAGGCAACACCGGCTGCACCATGTTTGGATCAACCCAGAGTCCAGCACTTCCAGTAGGAAGCCTAGCAGCCCCAGGCTGCAATCCAGATGCCTCTTGCACCATCGGCACAGTAGTATCCTCCTCTAAATCAGGCACTTCATCTGCACTGAGAGTACCTTCATCATCCGATGATTCCATGTGGAGAGAAAACTCACTGCCTGAATCTTCCCCTCCCTCCTCTCCCTCAGACGCACTGTCAGTCTCATAATCCTGCTCAGAGGAAGATTCAAGAAGCAAACCAACCACCTGCTGAGCAGTAATTCTACGGCTAGCCATAATGCTTACTAATAAAGGTTACTTGTCAAACAAGTCAACAACAACAAACCCTTTGTAAAAAAAAGAAATAAACAAAATGTAGCTTTATCACAAAGACCTATATACTCCAACACTATACCACTCACGTGACAGAAGCAGCTAGACTCACCACCACCTACTCTGCACAGACACAGTAAGGATCAACAATATCCCACTAAAAAGAAGAAGAAAAAAATTACACATAAGACAATGCAAAACATCGCAAAGAATTTCATGCTCTGAACACTAACAAATATGCTGCCATTATGGCACCACTTACAAAAAAATTCATTCATGCATGACAATAATACTCATTTGGAGTACACACAACAAAAATATTTTTCTTACCAAATAAATGCAATTACGCAAAACTGCAGAACCACAACTGCCGAAACCGCAAACAGGAATCAAAAGCTTTACACTAGAATAAAAAGGAGAAAAAAACATTACAATCACATATGCAAATAATGCACCAGTCCACACACAATCCACCAGCCAAGCTAAGGGGTAGGTGGGCCTAACAGTATAAATAAAATATTCACACCCGTAAAGGGGAGCAACCCTTGCCCTTTTGGCCACTCCCCAACACAAAAATTAAAAAAACCCTGGTGCCTAGTGGGCATTCCTGCTGCACGATCACATGATCGTGCAGCAGGAATGCACAAAAGAGGCATCGGGGAAAGGAAAACCCTTTCCTTTCCCTCGATGCCTCTTTTGATACAAACCCCCCTCCCCGAGCCAAACCTCACCTGATTTCCCGACGCGCTGGAAGCAAATGGCTTCCAGCGCGTCGGGAAGAAAGGGAAACCCTCAATGATGTCAGCGCACCTCGCGCGCTGACGTCATTGATGGGGCGGGGGAGGCAGGGGAAGCCCTTCCCCTGCCTCCCCCAAAAAAACCTAACGATCGGATTCCCACGGGGAGCGCCAGCGCTTCCCCGTGGGTGGTCTTATGACGAGCTGGACTCGTCATGAGCACACGAGCACTGTGTGCCATGACGAGTCCAGCTCGTCATAAGCACCGAAGGGGATAAAGGGTCAGAGCAGGATCTCAGCGGCAGACGAGGAGAAGGAACCTCCTGGTCACAGGAACTACACGAGCATTGCGCTCGAGAAATTCAAGGATGCAAAGACCTCCATCAAGGATTACAGCTAACTTTTCAGGGTGTAAATGGAGAGAAGGCACATCTCCCCCTCACGAATTCTACACGAGAATTGCGCTCGAGAAAATGAAGGATGCAAAGACCTCCATCAAGGATTACAGCTAACTTTTCATGTTGGAAATGGAGAGAAGGCACATCTGCCCTGCATATTTATCCACGAAGATGCCACCGTTTTGTGCAATACCTCTACTCAACTGGAGTACTTTCTACTGGCTAATCAGTAAGTGCTACCTCGTTGGGTAAATGTATAGTGCCTTTCCTACACTACAGCTGCGTAAAGGACCAGAAGAATTGTCTCCAGTGACCTGTGTGTCTGTAACTTTGCCACCGCGCCGAAAGCGCCGGGGTCCTTTGAGTAAGCTGTCCATCATAGTGGGGAAAGGGCGGGCATACGTTGCATACCGCTAGTGTATGTGTGGCGGGGCCAAACGAGCGGGGCTTCTAGGCCCGTTCACATGCCTCTTGTTTATAAAGGGTCAGAGCAGGATCTCAGCGGCAGACGAGGAGAAGGAACCTCCTGGTCACAGGAACTACACGAGCATTGCGCTCGAGAAATTCAAGGATGCAAAGACCCCCATCAAGGATTACAGCTAACTTTTCAGGGTGTAAATGGAGAGAAGGCACATCTCCACGCTCACGAATTCTACACGAGAATTGCGCTCGAGAAAATGAAGGATGCAAAGACCTCCATCAAGGATTACAGCTAACTTTTCACGTTGGAAATGGAGAGAAGGCACATCTGCCCTGCATATTTATCCACGAAGATGCCACCGTTTTGTGCAATACCTCTACTGAACTGGAGTACTTTCTACTGGCTAATCAGTAAGTGCTACCTCGTTGGGTAAATGTATAGTGCCTTTCCTACACTACAGCTGCGTAAAGGACCAGAATAATTGTCTCCAGTGACCTGTGTGTCTGTAACTTTGCCACTGCGCCGAAAGCACCGGGATCCTTTGAGTAAGCTGTCCATCATAGTGGGGAAAGGGCGGGCATACGTTGCATACCGCTAGTGTATGTGTGGCGGGGCCAAACGAGCGGGGCTTCTAGGCCCGTTCACATGCCTCTTGTTTATAAAGGGTCAGAGCAGGATCTCAGCGGCAGACGAGGAGAAGGAACCTCCTGGTCACAGGAACTACACGAGCATTGCGCTCGAGAAATTCAAGGATGCAAAGACCTCCATCAAGGATTACAGCTAACTTTTCAGGGTGTAAATGGAGAGAAGGCACATCTCCACGCTCACGAATTCTACACGAGAATTGCGCTCGAGAAAATGAAGGATGCAAAGACCTCCATCAAGGATTACAGCTAACTTTTCACGTTGGAAATGGAGAGAAGGCACATCTGCCCTGCCTATTTATCCACGAAGATGCCACCATTTTGTGCAATACCTCTACTCAACTGGAGTACTTTCTACTGGCTAATCAGTAAGTGCTACCTCGTTGGGTAAATGTATAGTGCCTTTCCTACACTACAGCTGCGTAAAGGACCAGAAGAATTGTCTCCAGTGACCTGTGTGTCTGTAACTTTGCCACCACGCCGACAGCGCCGGGGTCCTTTGAGTAAGCTGTCCATCATAGTGGGGAAAGGGCGGGGATACGTTGCATACCGCTAGTGAATGTGTGGCGGGGCCAAACGAGCGGGGCTTCTAGGCCCGTTCACATGCCTCTTGTTTATAAAGGGTCAGAGCAGGATCTCAGCGGCAGACGAGGAGAAGGAACCTCCTGGTCATAGGAACTAGACGAGCATTGCGCTCGAGAAATTCAAGGATGCAAAGACCTCCATCAAGGATTACAGCTAACTTTTCAGGGTGTAAATGGAGAGAAGGCACATCTCCACGCTCACGAATTCTACACGAGAATTGCGCTCGAGAAAATGAAGGATGCAAAGACCTCCATCAAGGATTACAGCTAACTTTTCACGTTGGAAATGGAGAGAAGGCACATCTGCCCTGCATATTTATCCACGAAGATGCCACCGTTTTGTGCAATACCTCTACTCAACTGGAGTACTTTCTACTGGCTAATCAGTAAGTGCTACCTCGTTGGGTAAATGTATAGTGCCTCTCCTACACTACAGCTGCGTAAAGGACCAGAACAATTGTCTCCAGTGACCTGTGTGTCTGTAACTTTGCCACCGCGCCGAAAGCACCGGGATCCTTTGAGTAAGCTGTCCATCATAGTGGGGAAAGGGCGGGCATACGTTGCATACCGCTAGTGTATGTGTGGCGGGGCCAAACGAGCGGGGCTTCTAGGCCCGTTCACATGCCTCTTGTTTATAAAGGGTCAGAGCAGGATCGCAGCGGCAGACGAGAAGAAGGAACCTCCTGGTCACGGGAACTACACGAGGATTGCGCTCGAGAAATTCAAGGATGCAAAGACCTCCATCAAGTATTACAGCTAACTTTTCAGGGTGTAAATGGAGAGAAGGCACATCTCCACGCTCACGAATTCTGCAGGAGAATTGCGCCCTCCCTCCTCGTGGAGCATTCCTGCTGCACGATCACATGATCGTGCAGCAGGAATGCACAAAGAGGCATCGGGGAAAGGAAAACCCTTTCCTTTCCCTCGATGTCTCTTTTCGAATCAAACCCCCTCCCCGAGCCAAAACTCACCTTATTTCGCCGACGCGCTGGAAGCAAATGGCTTCCAGCGCGTCGGGGAAGAAAGGGAAACCCTCAATGATGTCAGCGGGCCTCGCGCGCTGACGTCATTGATGGGGAGGGCGGGGGGCGGGGGAGGCAGGGGAAGTCCTTCCCCTGCCTTCCCCCAAAAAAACCCGACGATCGGATTCCCACGGGGGAGCGCCAGCGCTTCCCCGTGGGTGGTCTTATGACGAGCTGGACTCGTCATGAGCACACGAGCACTGTGTGCCATGACGAGTCCAGCTCGTCATAAGCACCGAAGGGGTTAACACTACCCTAACTTAGAGTATCCTAACCTATACACTTAACATGTTATTTTATATATCATGCCCCCCTCCCACCCTTAAGTCACATCTGAAGAAAGGACAAATATCACAATATACCTAAACATATACTTCCTAAACATTTAACCTAAACAAATATATCTATTTTGTATTTTTTGTTTTTTTCCCTTTTTTTAACATGAAACACACATTAACCCCCCACCCTCCAAACAACCCAAAGAAAACCAATGTCACTATTAAAAAACCCACTCTTATGAAACCCCTTTGTACACTAACTTAACTATATACTAAACATACGCTAACCTAAACTATCCAACCCACTGCATATACAAGGGTGCCTCTTCAACAGACAGGAATCAGAAGATGGTACATGGTGCACACTACCGTTTGCCCTGCCCCACTGCTTTTTTAATGTCCTGTAGCAGGGACAGTGGCTGGTCCACTTTATTTTCCAGCACTGCCAGCCTCAATTTAATGTCTGAAAGCTCCCTCTTCATGTCATGTTCAAAATTGCCCTGCACTCCCGTGGGCTGTTGTGTGTGTGGCACTGTCACTGATGGTCCACTCCGAGATGTCCCAGGAGTTGATGCCTGGGATGGTCCTGCTGTGACATGTCTTGGGCTAGACACACTTGCTCACCTGGTTGTTGGGACTCCCCTGGGGAGCACAGGCCACTGCCCCTTTAGCTTCCTGGCCAGGAACTGACATACCATGGCACTGTTTGACCTGGCAAACCTTTGTAAATGCTGGTAGCGCACCTTCCTCTTCATGAAATTCTGCTTTTTCTCTGGTGTCATGTTGTCTGTGGAAAAAGTGAACATCAGATCTCAGTCATATGCTAACTTGGTACACATAAAAACATAAGGAATTTGTACAGCAGCAATTACAGCTATATCACTTACCCCAACAGCCAACATACATCTTGCAGCTTTGAGTGACAACACACAAACCTACATCAAGCATATCAAATGTATATGGGTCTATTAGCAAAGGTAACATTGTATAGACTGTGCTATACCAACACCATAGGCAAAAGGCATGATGACCATCTCCATACTGGGTATGTATAGGAACATATTTGTGTCTGTGACCATGGATTGGTAAACAAGTTTACCATGTCTGTGAATTTGTATACCTTGGCCATCCTGCAATGGCAGTCATGCCACAGGCTTATTACACTATCAGATGTGCCATGTCTTGACAGCACATTACTTGTGTGACAATATCTTGGAATACATGGGACAATGAGCCATTTCAGGATATATTCTCCATCAACAGATACCTTGAAAGCATGAAATGTATTAATGGATGAAGGAAATGTACACTACATCAGACAATGACATGTAAACAACTCAATTTTTGTCAAGATGGCACTCTACGGTGTACCATACCAACCATGTATGCATGTAGACAAGTTTTCAACATGTGCAGATGACATACATGCTGTGGCAATCACACTCTAGTCTGGATGACTTGTTCTGCAATCACCACATACATTGGCATTGTTAGACAGTTTGAAAATATACACACCTCACACACAACTTTCATCTTGTCATTTCAAGATAGTCAACTTTTAATTATCAGTATTAGGCAGAAGGTGATACACGTGCAAATCTTGGCCACATCTATCCATTACCTATTCCACCTCTTCAAGAAGTCAATTGGTGAGTAGGTTGGACAATGAGTCAGGCAATTCCATACACATTTGACATGACACTCACTCCTTGGAACACACTTATTACACAGATAAAGACACTCACATGTAAAGTTGAGGTTGCTGAAGTTTGCCATCTCAGTGTCGGTATAAGGGGGGTCCATCGACAAGACATAACATGTACAGGACATCGTCAAACTTTTTTACACACGCATGGAATGCAAGTACACAACAGTACATATGCTACACTATTAGCCATGGGGCCCATCAGGTTGTAAGTGGTCAGATAACATGTTTACATACCTGGATTAGACACATTTTTTAGGATGGCTTAGTCATACATACATGTGTAACTATTACACATGCACCTGTTGGCCATTTAGCACACCCTTGTGCAGATAGGAATCTCAATTGACCTACACACATGTAGCTGACTTGGGTAATGCTGTGCACCT
The DNA here is from genome assembly GCA_963921515.1 of Calotriton arnoldi. Lineage (NCBI taxonomy): Eukaryota > Metazoa > Chordata > Amphibia > Caudata > Salamandridae > Calotriton > Calotriton arnoldi. The sequence continues at coordinate 204,530 of CAWUFW010008576.1, read as the reverse complement.
ACACAACTAACATACATACACCGGTAATGGTTTATCAAGGCCCTCTTTATACAAACAGCATTAAAAAGGTAGCCTACATATATTTATAATCATACGTACTGGTCCACAAATCAGCTTGTGTAACCTACCTGTCAGTGCTGCTGAGAGTATGTTATTGTACAACATAATTTACACACATCCCTAAGGCTTGTACAACAGATAACTACTAGGGAGTAGCAAAACGGAGTAAGCTATGGCAGACTTCAAAGATGCTAGCCAGATAAGAGGTGGTATGCCAAGGATCATCAAAAGCACCTCACTATGTTGCCCCTTCACAAGACACTCACTCAGCCACAGGAAACTTTGGCACGTTGTAAGATGGTAAGTGACAGCTGTGCAAGAGCCTTGCACTATACTCCCTTTATATAAGGAATTGGTACTGTAATGCACATTTCATACCGGAAATGCCACATGCCTGTAGCAGGACTATCTCCTTTGGCAGCACATGTGCACTGCCATCCATTTAATCACAAGAAGGGACATTATTGAGAGAGAGTTGCTGAGCACGGTGTAACACCTTTATTGGTAATGCTGTGTTCCTACAGTTTAAAAATGCAGTGATGCGCCTTATGTACAAGAATGTGGCCCACCCTTGCATTACCCCTAGTGCAGGCCCAAATGAAGCAGTGTAGGGCCAGAGCAGGCACCACAGTGCTATTTTCCATACCCCTGGGTGTCTAGTTTTAAAAAATGAATAGGTTTGCTTGGTTTCCCTAGGTGCCGGCAGAGCTAGGGTTCAAAATCTACAGCTAGGCACTTTGCAAAAAAAGGATCAGTTTTCACTGTAAAAATAAAGTGCGTCCACGTTGCATTTTGAGCCGTTTGCTGTCGCGGGCACTAGGCCTACCCACACAAGTGAGGTACCATTTTTATCGAGAGACTTAGGGTAACACAGAATTGTAGAGCAACTGTTATTACCTATTGACTTTCGATGCATTTCTGCCTTCCAAATGAAAGACAATTTGTAAAAAAGAAGTCATTTTGAAAAATGACCTATAATTCTCATGCTAGTATGGGTACTCACAATTTTGGAAATGTGCAAATATATACTGTTTCTAAACTTTATATTTTGTTCCAATTTCAGAAATACATAGGTGTCTTTCATACCGAATTTTCCATGTATATATTTTCCCAAATTAATTGCTATATACATGGTACATAATAAAAACCATTGCAAGACACTGCTCAGTTATTGGCTCTGGGTTCGTCGGGTTCTATTTGGTGAACCTACAAGTCCTATATATCCCCACAACCAGAAAGGTCCAGCGGATGTAACGGTATATTGATTTCAAACAGCTGTCATAATTAGAAGAAGTTACAGGTGAAAACGTTGACACAAATGGCTGTTTTTTTCAACTAATTTTTAATTTTTCCTATATTCAACTGTTAGTTTCTATAAAGAAACCTTGAAGGATCTACACAAATGACCCCTTGCTAAATTCAGAATTTTGTCTACTTTTCTAAAATGTATAGCTTTCCAGGATCCATTATTGCTTTCTTACCCATTTCTACCATTAACTGGAAGGTGGTTGAAAGCACAAAAAATAGCAAAAATAGGCTATGTCCCAGAAAAATGGCAAAACTGTGTTAACATTTTTTGGTTTTCTGTCAAAAGTCTGCTTGTACCTGAAATCTGTGAAAATGGTGATTTCAGCACCACAACCCCGTTGTTGATACCATTTGCAGGGAAAAACCAGACGCTTTCATCTGTAGCCCTTTTTTCCCATTTTTCAAAAAAAAAAAAACATTTAGCTATATTTTGGCTAATTTCTGGGTCCCCTCCAGGGGAGTCAACAAACCCTGGGTACCTTTAGAATCCCCATGATGTTGGAAGAAAAGGACGCAAATTTGGCGTGGATACCTTATGTGGTCAAAAAGTTACAGGGGCCTATACGCAAACTACTCCAAATAGCCAAAAAAAGGCTTAGCACAGGGGGGGGAAAGGCCTAGCAGCGAAGGGGTTAAAGTCATGTAAATGATCTTGAATTACAATTTGATGTAATCAGATCAAGCAGAAGGCAGATGGTGCTAATGATATGTGGACTCTTATCTGAAGGGTCGACAGGCACATCTTGCAGATTGTTCTTTTTCCAGAACGCGAAATCTGTTTACGATTGAAAGTTCCATTTATGATCAGTAGTTACTGACAACAAAACGCAGTTACTGGAAAAAAACGAAAAGTATGAAATTGCAATTTTCGGGAATACTACTGATTTCAGCCGGGAATCGTGATTTAAAAAATAAAGTGAACACTCTCACCAAGCAATCATATCTAATATATTGCAATTCACATAAAACTCCATTTTGATATCGAGATTTCAACTCATTGAAATGTCATAACTGCCTCATTTGATCAATATCTTTTTTTTATTTCTAAAAAACTGTGGCTGCATTTTCACAAGACCAAATAAGGATCTTGAGCTTGACCAGGCTGTTTCCCTTCATCCAAGTTCGGTGATAATCCGACCATTGGGTTTTGCTGAATATCAGACAGAACTTTTCCTACCAGAATTAAGAGGAGGAAATTCATTTTTGGTGCCACCCATAAAATGTTGCCCACCGCCGACCTTCACATACCAATCCAGTATTGAGTTGATGACAATTTGATCGAACCTTCAACAGCATTAATAGATATTCAGCAAATGAACTTCATATGGGGTCACAAATAACCATAAATGAGGTCACTTTCGCCAACATATTTGATACCTGCAAAAAACAAACGAATTTCACCAAGAAATGAACCATCCCAAATTGAGCTATGTGGAGAAAACGGTTCCCGTACGTTAAACTCCCTGAATAACATATTATAAACGTACTTTTGACAGTCATATTAATGAGATCAATCTGTACATTGGCATTTCACAGAAGCAATTCAAAGCATCATTATACTCCTAATTTTTAGTTTGAATCTTTTTATTGAGAAAAGTTTCTGTTTTCGGCTGATCATTTCATCAAACATTTAAGTGCCGAAATAAATGGCTTACAGTGAGATATATAAAGGAGGTAAATCAGGCAGTGCAGTAGTCACATTGTGTAATGTACACATGTCTAGCGTATCCATAACTGCGTGTTGTTGAGTCCATGAGGTTATATATGAACATGGGATACAGAAAGAAAACATATGTCCAATGTGTGCAGGTCTATGCCCCTAGTAGACCAGCAACAGGACAGTCCCCACATTGAACCTTCATAAATGGTGCATTTAAAAGCTACATACTTTTGAGAACATTGAACTATAATAACTCTAACTCAATAATACAACAGCCCGCACAACTATACAACCTAAGACTGCTCTATCCATCCTCCACAACTGACAAGGGCTGTGTGGGACATCTGTAACAAAGGGCTTCAGGGAATGGGCGTGTGTGGGGGGTGTCATGACGGTGTAGAAATGAAGAAAAGGTGGAGGTCAGTCCACATCCACAATCTATGACGCCGGGGCCTCTGGTGGGTGTAGTGTCAGGGGTTATTAGCGGCTCATCTGCACAGCAGCCTGTAAATCAGTTAGGATGGTGTCCCAGTAAGTGGCAATGAGGTATTTTTGTAGTCCGAGCATGTCTTCCTTATGTAGGGCTATGCTTTCGGCTTGAGCCCAATTCACCATTGAGCGCTTCCAGGTCACAAACAGTGGGAGTGTGGGGGACTTCCCTCATTGAGAAATGAGTTGCTTAGCCACTATAAATTCTAAGTCTAAGAAACGGGAAGTCACCCTATGCTTCTTATGTCTGCGGTAAAGCCTACGGTACAGCCCCAGCAGACATTTCTCCCACTTGTGTAGATCTGGATGCTCAGTGCAAGTAGATAAGGTCGTTGTGATAGTATACCAGTAAGTATGCAAGGAGGAGCAAACCCAGAGCATATGTTGCAAATCGCTGTCCGTGCATGCGCAATGCAGGCAAGCTGCGTCAACTCTTTGGTAAAACCAGTTGATATTCACAGGAGTGATATAAGCCCTTTGCACTATATAGAAATGTATAAGGTTGAATCTGTATAAGCTTGAATCGGGCATTGCTTGACATGTGTCTAGGTTCCTCCATTAATGCAGCCCATTCCTTGTCAGCACAAGGGCTTGATAAATCCACCTCCCACCGCTGCCGTAAAGTGAGGATCTGTAGAGTAGTGTGAGAGTGAAGAGAGTTCACAAGCCAGCATGTGAGGTGTCTGTCCCCCCATCAGTTGTAAGTACTGGATCGTGAGATGGGTTGGTGGCTCAGTGGTCATATCCACCCAGTGGTTTTCCAGTGTAGTAATCAGCGAATTATGGAGTAAAATGTGACCCAGGGGCAGGCCATCCTCGTTCATCAGCATCTCGTATGATGTCAGTGTGCCATCCCTACACAGGTCAACCAGTGTGTGCATAAATCCACAGCGGGCCATGCTGTCAGTTCTGTGCCATCATTGGTCCAGTAGCCCCAGGCGTACCAAGCAACGCTAACCCTTGAGCTTAAGGGAGAGCGAGTTTAGTGATGTGTAAGCATCTACAATAGCATTGGTGTGTACCAGCATTCTTGTGCAGGGGTGAAATAGATGCACAATTGCGAGCAGGTACCAACCAGGTGAGGACGTGGCCATGTCCAACATGTGTAGTCCCACCAGTCATTGAGCAATCCATTGGATTTGAGCAGCTAAGTAATATTGTTTGAACTGTAGGGCAGCTAAGCCCCAACTGTCCGTGAGGGCGCAGAGCTTCATCAAAGCAATTCTGCATTTTGGTTTGTTCCAAATGAATTTCCTAACCTGTTGGTCAAATTTCCAGAAGAATGCAGCTGGGATGTAGATAGGAAGATCTGTAAAAAAAATATAGGAGTCAGGGCAGAATCACCATTTTAAATAAAGCCACCCTCCCCATTACTGCCAACGGTAGTGTGCCCCAGAATGCCATCTGGGTATGCAATGAGTGACTGTTAGCGTGACATTTCCATCACATAGACCCATCTTGGAGTGGTACACCCCTAATCCAAGATATATGAAAGTGTGTTGCTGCCAGTCTAGTTGCGCTCACCGATCATTAGGCAGGGGTCGTGACATCCTGGAGAAAGGGAAATAAACAAGACTTCACCCAATTGACTCACAGCCACGAGATGGCTGCAAATTGTGACAAGGTGGAGGAAATCGTGGCGGGGACATTGGGAATGTCCTGCAGGTACAGTAACATATTGCCAGCATATAATGTTATTATATGGGTTCCCCCACCTAGTGGCATACCCCATTGCGCTCCATGATGTCACAGCTCTAATAATAGCTGTTCAATAGCCAGAGAAAATAATAACGGCAAAAGCAGACAGCCCTGTCTCGTCCCTCTGTGGATGGGGAACTCCTCTGATAGCAGTGGTCCTGTCTTGACCCTGAAGAGAGGAATAGTGTATAACAATTTCACCAGACTAAGGAAGCGATTGCCTATACCATAGCAGGCCAGTGCAGTAAACAAGTAGCCCCACTCCAGTGAATCAAAGGCATTTTCAAGGTCTAAGACCAAACATCCCACCCAACGCCAGTCAGAGGGGGCATAAGTCAGGATCCTGAAAAAATAGCACAGATTGAAGGAGGTATTACATGTGGGGATGAATCAGTTTTGGTCTGGATGGACCAAAGCCGGGACCAGGAGCTCTAGGTGAACCGGAAGGATATTTTGCCAATACCTTATAGTCAATGTTGAGTACCACAAGAGTCAACAAGCTCTAGGTCCATTTTAGGCTTGGGCAGGAAGGTGACTGTCGCCACTCTATGAGAATCCGAGAGCATGCCGATGGAGAGGGTCTACTCATACATGGTCAATAACTGTGGGGCAAGCTGCGAGGCATAGGCTGTGTAGAGCTTGGCCAGTAAACCATCAGGTCCCAGGGCCTTACCATTAGCCAGCGCCTTGATGGCATTCTTAACTTCGTGTAACGTAATGGGCTCAGCCAGTTCTGCTCGCTCATCTTTGGCAATGCGTGGAATAGTGAGGTCAGCAAAAATGAAACTTACTTATCTAGGTTTATTTCCATTACAGATTGGTATACTCTCATATTGTGGTGGGTCAGCTCACCATGAATGCCACGCTGGGTATAGAGGAGGGAGCCTGTGTCCGAACCACTATGGGCCTATGTTGCTGCTCCTGGTGGATAAGCCATGCCAAGAGCTTTCCTGCTCTGTTGGCGGTAGCATGCGTGCGTGCAAAAAATGTGCTGTATAATTAAGGTAGCGCATTCTCTCCAATAATGTGATATGTTCATGACATGCCTCTGCTAGTGCATCATAATCACTGGGGTCACCCACAGCTTGGTTTACCAGCCTTAGGAATCTAACCTGGGTTAGCTGCTCTAAACTGGTGGCGTCCCTTATAAGAGATTGTCTCATGTTCCCCTGTATGTCCAAACAATGACCACTGTCATCTTAAAGGCATCCCACTCCACTAATCTAGTGGAAGCCATGCCAGCATTATCTTGAAAATATTCGGTAATCACCGACCCCAATGAGGCCCGAAAAGAGGGGTCCTCCAGCAGCATAGGTTGAAAGAGTCTGGTGGGAATGGGAGGTACTGTAATCTCCCATTGTATTTGTAAGATTTGGGGATTTTTATCAGATTGTGTGCATCCATATAATGTGTAATGGAGGGGAACAACGCTGGTCTAGCTGCTAGTCTGTTGATGCAGACATCCAATTTGTGGGGTAGAGAACAGGAGGAATTGACCCTCACTACGGGATTCCAGGAGCGCCATGTGTCGATCATTATACTCCTAATAAATTGAATTCTACATCAACTCAAGATCCTCCATATTATGGATTGTAGTTTGTGGGTCCATCAAGATTTCACAGTCGAGTTCTTCCCAGAACAAAGCATGCTATGAAGAGGCAATGGTCAATAAATATTTCATCTTTTTGGAATTGCGATTCAAACAACTTCAACAATCACCTAATGATTTGCTGTTTAGAAAAAATACATCCAAACAGAAAGAAAACTGTGAACAGAAGGAAAAGTAATATGAATCATGAACAATAAATAAGACAGGTTATGGGTGCTCTAATTTCAGGTTGCATGATCGATCTCATTTTAATGGTGCTATAACCAATAATGTGGAACTAAAGAGTTGATGCATTGCTGATAGACGGATTGTATTAACCATGGATAGTAATTGATCATTTGCATTAGGCCACAGAGTGATTTTCCCACCAGGGCTGTATTTACCCTGTGGTAACTGGATATATTTTCCCACTGACCACTGTTGCCATTTAACACTGATGGTTGTATTATGGAGGGATAAAAGGGCTAGCAGACAATAAATAATTCTGATTAGGCAGAGTTCCCAACTTTGAATTGAGAGATGGGTTCAAAAAGGAGGGTATTAGTCCATTGTGTGTATTTTAAAATCAGATAGTGTTTTGAAGGGTGTAAGAAATGGGATATCAGCAGTGCTTCATTTGTGGAATTAAGAATGCCGGTGCCCGAAGCTTTGCTCAGAAGGGGGTGGCAAGCGCAATTAAATGATGGCACACCGAATACCAAGGCTGGTAGTCTTTAATCTACTTCCAGACACTCCATACCCCTTTTTCTCACTCTTGCAGGTTTCTGCTTTTTCCCTTTGTGATGGTTTTACCATCATTCTCTTTCTCCATTCTTCTGATCTATGCATTTTTCCCTGTTTTGCACTCTGTAAATATTCAATGCAGAAAAATAAGGGGCGGTCCCCAAAAATAAGTGCAGCTGGACCCTACCGGCAACCACTAGCTCATATTAAGCACTAGATATTGGTTGAGGAAGTGAAAGCCCCACTCAGGCAACAACCACAATCCTTGTCAGGATAAACAAGTCACTAAATTAACATGTGCTTAACCCTCTGGTAGTTTGGCACAAAAGCAAGTGTTTATGAAGCACTCAAACAGTTATAAAGTTAAAACACAGGACAAGAAAAATCCCAAACTAATTTATGCAAATCAAGTACATTCTAATAAATTAAGTGATACCACAATGACAAAAATCCAATTAGTAGAACAAAAGATATTGAATTTTAGAATTGTTTTTAAAAATATCACCAAAAAGCAGAAAGTGCCACTTGCGATTATCTGGTTGCTCTAGAACGGGGTAAAAGTCACATGATTTTGTCAGCCATGATGGAGCGTGGGCCAGATACAGGGACCAGGTTAGTCCCTTTGAAGCCTTATTTTCTGAAGTGCAGTGCGAAGAGTTCCGTTGTGCTGGAGGAGTCTGTGAGGAGGGTTTTGGAGCAAAGAATAGGTCAAGCATCAAGAACGGCTGTTGCTGTAGTGTGCAGAGCCAGTTATCACTGGAGATTCACATTGGTGGTCGCCTCAGGCTGTCGTTGCTGTATTGTGATGTGCAGGTCTTGCGTTACCGGTCGGCGCATATGGTCATTGTCGGTGCAAAAAGCAGGTCTCAGCGGAGCTTTGTATTGGTGATGGTCACAGGCGGTATAGTTGCAGCGTGAACAGGCCCATTAGCAGTTAAGAGGAGACCAAACTTCAGAATTTGTACCTTTTCTTTTAGACAGAGCTCTCACTGATGCCAGCCAAGGGTCCAGAACCTTGGGGACACCTCTCAGGGATCAAGACACACCCCAGCAGAGGCCAGCAGCATGGCTCAGGCAGGTCCAATTGCAGCTAGGCAGTTGCAGAGAGGCCTCTGGAAGCTTGTTTTCTCCTGGTAGCTCACACAGGAGGTCAGCTAACTGACCCTTGACACTCTGTGTAGCCTGGGATTAATGAAAGTAGATCCAAACTTCCTTCTTCAGACAGCACGGACGTCCTTCAAGCAGTAAGGCAGTCCTTCTGGAAGCAGGGCAGTCCTTCTTCTGAATCGTCCACAGGTCCAGGAGTGTATTGTTGAGTGGTTCAGGAGGTCTTCTTTTTATATCTGATGCCAGCCATTGTGTGAGAGAATTTCCTGACCTTGGCCCACAATCTGGTTTTGGTCATTACTTCCTCTTCTCCTGGCACATTCTCCAGACTGATGAGGGTGACAAAAGGCAGGGCGACTTGTGTCTGGTTCCTAAGTGTGTGTAGTGGGCAAGGTCCTTTGAAATGTATCAGGGCAGGGTGCAGCTCCTCCCCTGCCATCCTGTCACAGTGGCCCATTCATTTCACATCTAAGCCCCCTTTGTCTCACTCTCTGGAAGCAATACATTAACGCAAACAGCAGAGCCATTCACAATCATATGACCCAGGGCACTGGCAGAAAGGCTCAGCAGTTTGCAAAAGGAAAATGCCAACTTTCGTGGCATTTTCTGAATTGTAACTTGAAATCTGACTTCATCCTTAAAGAGGATTTTTAATTACCAGTTCATTTGAGTTTAAAAGGCACATCTATATCTTCTCCTAATCTGAAGTCAGCACTTATTAAATGTAATGAGGTAAAGCAGTGTTAGTCAAAGGGAGAGAAAGGCCTTTCAACAGTGAAAATCGACTTGAGGAGTTTTTCACCGTCAGGACATGTAAAACGTAAGTACACATGTCCTACTTTTTAAATACAGTGCACCCACCCCAATGAGCCTATATGGACTACTTTGGACGTGCCTTATAAGTATTACAAAGGAATATTTAGGCCTGGCAAAACGTTTATGTAGGAAACCGCCTCTCTGTACAGGGTACTAAAATGAAGTAAACTAGGTAGAGAGTGAGAGAAATCACCAAAAGGCAGGTAGAGTAAAAGTAGATAATACTAACTCTCTTTTTGTGGTAGTGTGAGCAAGCAGTTAGGCTTATCAGAGGGTGGTTTTCACCATTGGTTGTACTCACGGAGGCAATAAATGAGGCACACACTCAAGAATGAATCCGAGACCAATTTGTGCAAATAATATTCGTTTTTATAAAATTTTTAAGACCTCAAGCACAGTTCTAAGGTAACTACTTTTGGAGATATGATTTTGCAAATTTCGAAAAATAAATCAGTTTTATGCACAATTACGCACCATAAGAAATAATGGGTAAAAAAGCGGAAAAATGCATAGCAATTCAAGCAATGCTTTCACGAAGTTCACCTACTTGTTTCAGATTGATGTTTGGGCCAGGTCTAAAGTTCCAGCTGGATGTTCGGGAGCGTCCCAGATTGGCCAGGAGGAGAGGTGCTGAGGTCCTGGAAGCTGGTGCCCAAAGACGAAGGGGGCCACTTGAAAAAGCATTGCACAGAGGGACTTACTGGTGGGTCTCCTCAGAGGGAGGAGGTTGCAAGGGCTGAGGACCATGGGAGCAGGGCTAGGTGGTCGGTGCTTGGGCCGGTGGGGCCGCATGCAAAGTGAACAGGTCAGCCGGGCGTTGTGTGTCTTGAGTTTCTCGCGGTAAGGAGCAGGCAACTTGGAGAGGCAATCTTAGGACAGCTGGGTCACTCAGGAAGTGGGTCTTGGGTGTCTCAACATCACTCAATGGGTGCTTGCTTCTGGTGCTTCGAAAGTCCGGAGTGGACTGTTCTTCTCAGTGTCTGCTGTTGGGGGTCCGGTATGCCATGACTCCGGTAGGTCATGGTGTCTCCAAACTTGGTGGGGAGACACATCTGACCCTCAGGAGCTGTTGTACCTTTCTTCACTTCAGTGCTGCTTCGAGGTCGTTGGGTAGCAGCACGTTGACAAACAGGACTTCACAGGTTCGTTGCTTGCAGTGCAAAGGGGAGTGATGCCTTCCCTCCAAGGGGAGCTTCACAGCAAATTCTTGAAGGCTGGAGGTTCTCCAGGCAGGGTTTGGTGCCTTTTTCTTCTTCAGCAGGGCTTCAGTTCACGAGCAGGGGGTCTTCTTTGTCCTAGTGTTATCATGTCCTTGAATATGATGTTCAGGTCTTTGGTGGCACATAAATAGTGAATTTAGGGGTGTTACAATGGGAGGCAGGTAGTATACAATGGGCTAATTGCCTTTAGGGTGTCTACACCCTATAGTGGCGACTTCCTGCAGGAAGAGGCAGCACACTAGCCCTGATAGGAGGTTTTCTTACCATTCCAAGTTGGTGGAATTTCAGGAAGGGGGTTCACCTGCCTGCCCCACCCTAAGGGTGGTATAGGCAAAGTGGGGACCCTCCTCCTAATCAAATTAATTTTCCCTCTTTTCCTCCCCATCAAGGAAAGGGGCCTGGCCTCCCCCATTATCTAGAGGTTCCTGGGTTGGATTTCAAAGGTGGCATTGCCTTTGAAGCTTCCTGCCCAGGAAGGCCATCCTGTCCTGGAGGAGGTGTGTAGCACCTTAACCCACAGCAGGCTTTGTCTCTGTCCTCTGAGAGCGCAGGCTCCCACCCTATGAGGTCAGAAGCATCACTGGTAGTGGCAGGCTGGTGAAAACAAGTCAGGAACCACACCAGTGCTTGGTAGGTTTTCAGTGGACCCTCTAAAAGGGTCTACTGGGTGAATTTTTAATAAATACAACACTGGCATCAGTGAGAATTTATTAAGAAAAGATGTTTGGTACCAAACACTTTAGAATTCAGTGAAGCCATCATGGAGCTAGGAAACTCGTGTTGAAAAGTATCCAGCCCTTGTAATCTTTATATTGAGTATAATGGGGTAACCCAGTGCCCCTCAGAACCTGGGTGCACAAGAATGTGGAGAATGTTGGTTCTGTCGGGTACAGTATTGATTTTTTGGTTTACTGAATAATGAACAAATATAAACAGTACTCAAACCTTTCAGTAATAATCAATGAAAAGGAAAGAGAAGAAAAAACAAGAAAACACACCAAAAGATGAATAAATCGAAAGTTGTATTGAGGGATAAGTCAATATATTCTTTTACATTTTATGGTGTCGAGATAACATTAGAAGGCTGTCACAGTTGATGAACACATGAATTGTTTGAACGGCACACGTGATATAGTGACGAAAAGTGCGAAAAAAGTGCTAAATGTGAACAAGATATATACAGTGCTGTACGGATGGTTAAAACTGGTCATTCAAAGGACATCCATCCCTAGGCACATCAATTTCCGAGCCGCTTGGGATTTAAATTTCCATTTCACGTGGGGCGGAGAGAGGAGGGTCAGGATTATGACAAGTACGTCGACGTTTCGACCCAGAGAAGTGCGTGATTGACTGGTAGGCACAGCGGGTCTTCCTCAGGACAAAGGAACAAAGGGACAGCCCGATTCAAAGAAAGGAAGGTCTTCAGGGTATGGTCCACCGTAGGTTGGATTCAATGATGGAAATGACTGAAGTTAAGCCCTTGATAGAAATGAATCACATCAATGGGGCAGTACATTCCAACTGCTACACCATACTAATTGCAATAGCACCAATCATATCTAGGCCATCAAGTGTCCCTGTGACAAACTCTACATCGAGCAGACTACACAGAAAGTGAAGAGCAGGACCAGTTTTAACTATCCGTACAGCACTGTGTATATCTTGTTCACATTTAGCACTTTTTTCACACTTTTTGTCACTATATCACGTGCGCCGTTCGAACAATTCATGTGTTCATCAACTCTGCCAGCCTTCTAATGTTATCCCGACACCATAAAATGTAAAAGAATATATTGACTTATCCCTCAATACAACTTTTGATTTGTTCACCTTTTGGTGTGTTTTCTTGTTTTCTTGTCTTTTCTTCTCTTTCCTTTTCATTGATTATACTGAAAGGTTTGAGTACTGTTTATATTTGTTCATTATTCAGTAAACCAAAGAATCAATTCTGTACCTCACAGAACCAACATTCTCCACATTCATATACTCTTTATGGCTTCCCTGTGCACTTACAAAATCTCAGAATGGACTGGACATTGTAGGGGTATATCTGCTCATGCTTATATGCTCACACATAGGATATAGTGCACCATGCCTTAGGGCTACAGGCCTGCAGTAGGGGTGACTTACCTATATCCCATGCAGTGTATAGGAGGCATGGCACACAGGACTGGGTGCCATTTTGACTCTTTGAATTTATCTGCTCCAAGACACACAGCCTGCAATGACAGAGTGCATAGTCTTGGTGAGGGGTTCCTGGGGTGGCACAACCAGTGCTGCAGCCCCAGAGGACCCTCTTTAGTAACCATGCCCTAGGTACCAGGGGTACCATTTATTAGGGACTTAAATGAGCAACTGAAGTGGTGCCAATCATGGTACAGTTTTAAAGAGATCTGGCATGGAAAAACCTGGTTAGGAGGGACCCGGGCACTTACAGTTTGAAATTACATCAGACATCAGTCAAAAAATGGGGGCTAACCATGACAAAAGATGCACTTTCCAACAGTTTATTTTGCCAGGTCAAAATTATTACAGTTTAAAATGTCACTACAAGCTGCAGAGACAAGCCTGAGACATGTTTTAAAAAAGCTGCTTTAGTGTGTGGAAAAACTGGGTGCTGCTGACCACTAGTAGTAGCTAATTTACAGGCTCTTGGTACATGTAGTGCCATTTACAAGGGACTTACAAGTAAATCAAATGTGCCAATTAAGTATAGTCCAATTTTACCAGTGGTAAAATGCACAGATCCCTACTACTAACCAGTGCTAAAGTGATTATCCTCCATCCTTAAAACATGGTACAACTGGCTTACACCTGATTGGCATATTTAATTTACTTATAAGTCCCTAGTTTATGGTACTACATGTACCCAGGGCCTGTGAATTAAATGCTACTAATGGGTTTGCAGCACTCATTGTGCCACCCACTTAGGTAGCACTTTTGTATATGTCTCAGGCCGGCCATGGCAGCCTGTAGTGCAGTTTAAAATCTGTCACTTCGACCTGACAAGATGAACATTTTGCAAGGCTTAAACCTTTCTTTTTATAACATATACGTTATATAATGTTATGTTATATTTATTTGTATAGCACACTAATCACCCAAAAGGGTATCCAGGATCCATGTATGTAAGTTTGTGGTCCCCAAGGTGCTTATACAAAGAGCCAGGTCTTCAGCTTCTTGGGAAACTCAAGAAGAGAGGAGGCTCTGATGTGTTGAGGGAGGTCGTTTGAGGTCTTGGGTGCGATGTAGGAGAATGAGCGACCTCCAGTTTTGATTTTGTGTATGCAGGGAATGTGTGTGAGTTAGAGTGAGGCAGAGCATAGGTGTCTGGTGGTTTGGTGAAAACTTAGGCGGCTGTTCAGGTATTCTGGCCGTGTTGTGAAAGGCTTTGTAATAGTGTGTGAGATGTTTGAATTGACTGCACTTATGACTGGGGAGCCAGTAAAGCTTCCTGAGGTGCGGTGTGATGAGAGTGCAGCATGGGAGGTCGAGTATGAGTCTTGCAATGGTGTTTTGGATTGGCTGGAGTCTGTGTAGGAATTGTGTGGAGATTCTGGCATAGAGAGGTTTGCCGTAGTCCAGCCTTCTGGCGATGAGTGCTTGCATGACGGCTGTCTGGTGTTCTGAGGCAACCATTTGAAGATTTTTCATAGCATGCGTAGGATGTGGAGGCAGGAGGTACACACTGTGCTGACTTGAGCCGTCATGTTGAGCTTGTCATCTAGGATGATTCCAAGATTTCCTGTGTGGTCTGTGGCTGTGGGTGTTGGTCCTATCTCTGACGGCCACTAGGTGGAGTCCCATGAAGAGATCTTGTTGCCGAAGACCAGTGCTTCCGTCTTGTCAGAGTTGAGCTGCAGGCAGTTGCCTCATATCCAGTCTGCTACCATGGTCATGCAATTGGTGAAGTTGGTTCTGGCGGTGGTTGTTTTGTCCATCAGGGAGAGGATACGTTGGGTGTCATAGGCGTAGGGGATGACGGTCACCCCTAAGGCAGGTCCTAAACACATCATATGGCAGGGTGCATTGCATTTCAAAAGTAGGACATGTGTTTTTTAAGTTTTACATGTCCTGGTAGTGAAAAACTCCTAAATCTGTTTTTACTGCAAGGCCTATCTCTACCATTGCATAACACTGGGGGAACAGATATGAATTTTAACTTTGAACTCAAATGAATTGTAATTTAAAATCCTCTTTAATGGTAGAGTCAGATTTTAAGTTACAGTAAGTTGACATTTTCTTGTCCTAACCATTTGGTTCCTGCAGCCCGTGTCTTGGATCACATGACTGTGAATAGCTTGACAGTTGGCCTCTGTGTATTCCTCCCAGACAGTAAGACAAAAGGGGACTTGCTGTTGCAGGATGCGAAAGGATGGGTGGGGTGGAGCTGTTCCTCATCTATTTCAAAGGGCTTCCTCCAGCACACACACAAAGGGACCTGACACTATTCTTTTGTTGCTCCACACTACTTGGAGCTTTAGCAAGGGAATGGAAGGACTTTTACGGAACGAAAACCAGATGCTGGGGTAGCCAGGATATCACCCCCACTTAAAAGGCTGGCACCAGGGATACATTTTGGACCTTTTGAACTACCTCTTGTGTATACTCCTGTACTTGTTGACACTAAAAAATGACTGACTTTTTCCCCAGAGGACTGTGTGATCCTTGAGACCTGCCTTATTCTCCAGAGCAATGCCCTTTTGCAAGAAGAGGACTGCCCTGGTGCTTGAGGCTAGCCCTGCACTCTGAGAAGGACAATCAGACCTGCTCCCTTCATCCCAGGCTAACCTGAGTGACTCCAAGGGTCAGCTGGCTGACTGCCTTTTCTGAGCTACAGGGGCCCAACAAGCTCTAGAGGTCTCCCTGCAACTGCCCAGCTAACCTACTACAACTGGACCTGCCTGGAACTGCAACTGAGCCTGCCTGAGGCCTGATGGCCTCTGTTAGAGTGTGTTCCTGATACCCAAGAGGCACCACCCCAGGTTCTGGACCCTTGACTGGCATCAGAATGCACTCCTCTAAAAAAAACAAAATAGAAATACTGAAGTATTAGGCTCTTTGCGACTGTGAACGGACTTGTTCACCCAAGACTCTGCCTTCCACGATGACCGAAAAATGAATAGCTCCAGTAAACGTGACCCTTCACGCTACACGACAGCCAGTGACAACCGGCAATGTGAGATCTGCACTTCGGGTACAGCAATGACAACCCACAGTCACCGCAAATGTGAAACTCCATCAACGACAGTCCATAAAGCCTGACCGGATCTTTTGCCACAGCCACCACCATCTGTGATGCTAATCCTGCTCTTCACACTGAGGAGATGACCATCCACAATGCTCTAACTGTACCTCAGTGTGGGATTTTTCTTGGGTTGTGCTTTTACTTCATTACTGTTTGTGTGCTGCATAAATACTTTACCCGTTGCCTCTAAGTTAATCCTGACTGCTTTTGTGCCAAGCTAACCGAGGTTTAATCGCAGGTTAATTTAGTGACTTTTGTGGTTCACCTTGACAGGGATTGTAGTAGTTGCTTGAGAAGAGGTTTCACCCCGCTCAACCATTAACCTAATTTCTTACACAAGTGCAGCTCCAAATTGGTAAGTAGACCCATATTTGTAATAAACTATCAGCACTAGGGACAATTGATCACTGTCATTGTATGTGCAGTTTGGGACAGAAAATGGTAACAATGTGTGACCCTGCCCTGAGTGCCCAACTACACTGTTCTCTGGATCCCTATTCCTAATTTTTTGTCATAGACAAACACGGATCATGCACGTGTGCCATGACAATGGCCTGTCTCATGGATTGCGGTCTTGTTTGAGCGGGAGGGTCGCCAAAAGCGATACTCTAATACTGGTGAAATGCTACCACCTTCACCAGGAGTTAAGTAGCACAAGCATGGTGGTGTTATGTTATATGTGTTATGATACATCCATTTAATAAAGTGCAACAAATCGCACCCAAAGATCGGCCTCCACAGAACTCGCATCTAATAACTAAAACACCCAGGCTTTCTGCAGTATTCTAAATTTAGCAAAATCAGAGTTGCAGCAACGAGACAGAGTGGAAGCTTATTCCACGCCATTGGGGCAGTGTAGTAGAACGCTTTGCCCCCATATCTCCAGGCACAAACGCGCGTAATGGTGAAAAGCACCTCGTCGCTGGATCTTGATGCGCAAGAAGGACAAGGATAACGTAATTTATCTTTCGGATACAAAAAATATTTGCCCAACAAAGCTTTGTGGGTAAGACAGCATTTTTTAAAACAATGAGCTTTCTGACCAGAAGCTAGTGAAGGGCTATGAGGATGGGGGCAGAAGGAGAGCCTGCCAAGCGGTTACAAACTAGATGGGCAGCCTTATTTTGCACCACCTGTAGTTGTCAGGAGGGTGTTGTTCGCTGCCATAAGCCAGATGGCTAATTATCAAAGCCTAGACTAGCGTTTTCCTAGCCAAGGATGGAAGCCATAGGAAAGCGTTCCTCAAAAGGCGCAAAGGTAGCAAAGCATGTTCCTCTTGTAGCAGCTATGTGGCTTCTGATAGACAATTCTTGGTCAATTTTGATACCTATGTTTTGTGCAGATTGGCTTTGACAGGGGGCTGACCCCAATTCAGGAGGCCACTAGTCAGGAGATCAAAGATGTTTGGCTTTGCCAAACAGCAAGACCTCAGTCTTCTCGCTGTTCAACTAAAGACAGTTCTTAGACATCCAAGCTGCAATATTCCTCACACAGTCTCGAAATCGATCAAATGGGTATCGTCAGCATAAGGAATTACTTCAAAACCAGATGCTTTAACGATCTGAGCCAAAAGAGCAATATAGATATTAAACAGCGTCAGGCTCAATGATGAGCCCTATGGTACTCCTTTGGTGATGGAAACCAGGTGAGATTTGAATGGACCCAGGGTGATAATTTATTTCCGGCCATCTAAAAGTTCAGCCAACCATTGAAGAACAATATCTCTGACACCAATCTCATGCCATCTGCTAATCAATATTGCATGAGAAACGATGTCATAAAGCCGTTGAACGATCCAACAGCACAAGCATAGCAGGGGCGCCCACATCCAAAGAAAGGCGGATGGAATCTGTGACTGCTACCAGTTCAGTTTCTGTTCTGTGGGCCGCTCTAAATCCCAATTGGGAGGAATCTAGAATCACATAATTCTCCAAAAATGTCACAAGCTGTTTGTTCACACAGCTTTCGCACATATTCTCCAAAAAAGTGAGGAGGGATATGTGATGATAGTTGGCCAGGGTTTTAAGTATGGGACAAACCAAAGCAGCCTTCCAAGCTATTGGTAATTTTGCTGACTGTAGAGAAAAGTTGAATAACAATAGGATGGAGGGAGCTAGCACTGCTGATAGAGTGGTCAAGATCCCAGGGTAACAAACATCAACAGGGGAACCCGATTTAGTTTTAGTCAGAAATGCTAGGATGTGATCTAAGGTGAGGGGTTCAAACCTATCCCAGTGCAGAGAAAAGTCATTACATGGTGCCATCTATGGACTGGAATTAATCTGCCACTGATTAATGGGAAGTTTCTTATATATAGAATCTATTTTGTCCTCAAAAAAATCTGCTAGGGAGTTACATAGTTCTTATGAGGCAGGAATGTCCGAAACACAGGCACAGGGGTGGAAAAATTAATTGACCACTTTATAAAGCTCTTTAAAAAAGTTGCTGCGTTTGAAATCTTACTGCAGATAAAACTCCTCCTAGCCTTACTGATTTGGGTATGGTATTCAGATAGGGCAGATTTAAAGGCTGCTTTGTCATTTTAAGTTTTTGAATAGTACCAGGATCTTTCAAGCTTTTTGCACCCAGCTTTCAACTTACTTAATTCAGTAGAAAACCAAAGCACACGAGGCCTGGAACAAATCTACTTAGACTGTTTACGGGGTGTCATTTAATCAAATGCGGTAGACAGAGCATTGTGATAATTATTTAATGCTACATTATTATCTGAGCCCTGGGTCGCAGCTCCTAATGAAACATCCTTAGAGAAATGTTCCAGCGAGAAGTTGTTCCTAGCTCTATAGGTCTTTTTCCCCACTATAGCAGGCTGATTTATAGAGTCAGACAAAGCAATCTGGAACTTAATCAAATTATGGTCTGTCCAGGTGAGGAGAAGGGATTCTTTACTAATCAAGAGTGAAGAGTTTGCGAAAAACAAGTCCAGTGTGTGGCCTGCCATATGTGTGGCCAGCCATATGTGTGGGGCCTGCAATACACTGGCAGAGTGGTGGCAGCATACTGTGTAGTGATCAGAAGTATTGAACAGGAACTTTCTACCCTGTGCCACTGGAGTGAGGCCTACAGGCTCACTCACCTGTTTAAAAGTGCTGCTGCGGGGGGCGTGGTCTCGCTGCTCATGGAGTGAGACGAGCGCCATGGAGGCTCCGGACAGCCGCTGCCTTTATACGCTTGCAAAGCGGCGTTCGGGTCTCGCTGGTGACGCTGCCTGGAGCGTCTGGACAGTAGAAGGGTCGGGGCAGCTTTTGGCGGCTTGGCGCTTACCTTGGGCTGCTGGCTGCGGTGTGTGCGGCAACATTGAGTTGGAACCCCGGCCCGGGCATGTGCAGCCGCCATCTTGGGTCCCCCGGGCCTTGAGGCTTCCCTGCCCGGTAGGAGCCCGCATCACTCTCCTGCCACTATTCCTGGGTGTCCTGCCAGATCTCCTGGGGTCTGCGGTGGTGATTTGGAGGCCCGGACCCCACAGCGCTGACGCACGGAGGGTGCACTCATCAGCAACGGCTCCCTAGGCCACCATCTTGGGCCTTTTTGGCGTGGTTCGCGGGCGCGGACCGTGGGGTCCTGGCCGGGCCGCCCACCACTGCCTGGAGACGCCACATCTACGGCTGGGCCCCGGAGGGTCTCTGAAACCACCTGCAGCCTTGGATGGCGGGCGATGGTGCGCCCGCTGATGCAGGGCCGGACTCCGGCCGGAGCCATCGAAGCCGCCATCGTGTGTCTTCCCAGGCTCTGAAGAGCTTTTGCCCAGCGAGGGCCTGCCACGTCTCCCTGTCCCTACTCCGGGGGCCCTCTATCCCCTCTGGGGGTCTGGGGCGGCGGCCTGGAGGCCCGGGCCCCCCTTCACTGGCGCATGGAGGGCGCGCTGACCTGCAGCAACAGCCTTCATCATCATGTTGGGCCCCCCCACGAGGTTTGTGGAGGCATGCTGGGGTGCCCGACCTGACTCCCCGCTACTCCTTTGTGACGCCGCTGGAGGCCCCTGGACATCCAGCATTAGCCATCGTTGACCGGGCATTCCTTGCCTGCCGGGTGCGTCCTTCTGGCTGACGGTGAGGGCGTGCTTGCAGACCCTGGGGGGAGAGCCTGAGACAGGTGCCTGCGGCCGCCATTTGAGTCCATGCTGGGTCTTGGAGAGCTCCTGAAGAAGCGGCCCCCTTAACGCCACCCTTCTGCGCATTGGTGAGCCCTACGCGTCACTTGGGGCATTGGGTTGGGGGCTTGGCGGCCTGGGAGGGCAGCTCTACCTCATAGCAGACGTATCGCCGCCCAGCTGCGGTGCCTTCTGACGCCTTGGGCCTGCTGCAACACCGGATATCGAGCTTCAGGCCACTAGACAGATTGTTCCTCTGGCCTATCCCCTGGGGGCTCTGAGGCACCACTCCTTGAATCGGGGTGTGTGATGATGCTTGTTGGTTTGGTGCACCCTAGGACTGCGACACGCGCTGCAGCTGGGCCCTGGGTTGTCACCCTTCCTTCCTGGCCTTGCCCCCCGGACGGTGCATGTGGCCCACTCCTGTGTGATCCTGCGGGCGGGCCCCTGCTCTCAACACTTGCCTGGACCTGGCCTTGGTGTCCTGTGGAGCTGCGCTGCCCCGGCCTGCGACCCGGACTCTTCCACGTGGCTGGTGGAGAAGTTGGGGGGCCCAGGACTTTGGAGGATCGGACCCCTGCTGCTCATCCCCTGCCTGGGGAGCATTCTGCTACCGCCTACTGTGGTACTCCCTAACATCTGCACGGGGAGCCATCCAGCCTCATGTGGCGCTCCCTGGCCTTGATTTCCTGCCCGGCACGTGGGATCCCGAGGGGTCACGACTCGATCAAAGGCTGGGAAGGACACTGCTGCACCCCCGAAGGACAACCCTGTGATTGCCTTGTGGAATAAACCGGGCTCTACTCCTGTTGTGGATATGGCATCATCAGCTGGGGTGTCCTCTGACCTTGTCACCCAATCCTTCATGGCCAATTTTATGCAAGAACTTAAATCTGAAATTGGCTCCCTTCGAACGGAGGTACAATCTTGCATCAGGGAGCTCTGGAGAGATGTCGTGGAACTTGGAGGAAGAGTAGATGACCTTGAAAAGACAGTCGACACTCGCACGGAGGACCAAGAGCAACTTTGGCAGTGTCTGGCCGTCTTGGAGGAACAACACATCGAGCTTCAAATCAAACAGGAGGACTTAGAAAACCGGGGCTGCTGCAACAACTTGCGCCTAAGGGGGGTCCCCGCTGGGGCTGAGGGCTCGGACATCATGACCTTCGTGGCAGACCTGCTACAAGAAATTAGAGGGGATGAAGATGCCTCCCCGCCGGCACTTGACCGTGCTCACCGTGTGTCTGGTCCTCCTGGTCGCCCTGGCCTTATCCCTGACATACTGACCCGGGTTCACTTCGTTACGGAAAAGGAGGCCATCCTTAAGGCAGTGCGCTCCAAATCGGAACTCACCTACAAGGGCTCTACCATCCAGTTGTTTCAGGACCTCGTCCCTACCACGCTTCGTCGCCGTAGGGACTTCAAACCCGTCACCGACAAGTTAAGGGAGCTGGGCATCCAGTACCAATGGGGCCATCCATTCGCACTCATTTTCCAATGGGAATCCAAACGTCGGGTGTTGCGCTCCTTCCAAGAGGCCGCGCAACTGCTTCACCTCCCGGTCACTCCGCCATCCAGCCCCTCAAGACTACCATCCCTGAACCGCGTACCTGCGAAACCTCAATGGGCCAGGGTGCACCGATCTAGACGCCTGTCTCGCCGAGGGGAACGCGCCTCCTCTCAAGCCAAACAAGACATTATTAGGCCTGGGCGGTAAATTCCGTTCCGCTCGCGGAATTTGGGTAATTTCGCGTTCCGCGGATAACGCAGAATTACCAAAAATTCCGCGATCCGCGGCTTCGCAGAATTTTTGCTTGTTGGCGCTTTCAAAATGCGTGTTTGCGAGATATTTCTTCCCGAGCACGCAAACAGCGTTCGCGAACAGGAAAAAAGCATCACGAATGGGCGGAACAAGCAATTCCGCGTGTTCGCGGAACTTTTGCGTGCTCGCGGAGATTTTTTACCATTTCGCAGAGCTTTGCGTAGAGCGACTACGCAAATTCCACCCACCCCTAGACATTATCCAACACCTTCACTCCTTAGATGGTGGGCGATCTCCCTCAGGCTCCCAGCCCACAGAGAACTAATGTCTAGGCATCTCTCCGCGTTTCAAGGATCTTGGTCGTCTTCACCGGCCATCTGCGGAGGTGGGGTTGGTCCCCCACTCCCCTGGCTTGCTCACCCCTCGCCCTGACTACATCATGGCCGCAGTACCGGAGTGTATCCCTCGACGGCGATGCTGATATTCTGAGACCCGGTTCCCCTCCTATTCCTCGGAGAGTGACATCTCTGGGATGGCTTGTGCTGTTGAGCCTGGCTTGCTCCTGGACTGGAATAGGTCATGTTGGCCACGTTGGCCGCTGTTTCACTTGGACATTTTGTTTCTCTTCTCTTGCTCTCCTTTTCCTTTTCTTCTTCTCTTTTCTTCCTTACTTGGCGGGAGGGTGGTCCTACCTACCATGGGTGCGCTATTCTACGTGAGCGCTGCTTTTGCTCCTCCCTGCTTCGCGTTGAGTTCTGCAAAATACTCCTGCTATACCTGCTTCCTCTGGGGGCATGCCGGGGGTGGTGGGGTGGTGCTGCGTTCCACTCTACTTCCTCTGCCTGCGTTGGCACCTGCGCGCAGTTTACCCATGACATGACTTCAATACCCTGTCTGAAACTCCTTTCCCTTAATGTAAAGGGTCTTAACTCCCCCAACAAGTGCCGCCAGATATGGCGATATGTATTGCAGCAGAATCCAGATGTTGTCTTCCTACAGGAGACTCACCTGCTGAGGGCAGATATCTCCTGCATGGCCCACCCTCGATACCCCCTTCAATTCTGGGCATCTGCACCCACTAAATCAGCTGGGGTGGCTATCCTTTGTAGGGCAGGTATCCGCGAGGGAGACCCCAGGGTGATCCATAGCAAAGATGGTAGATTCCTCAAACTGATGGTCAAGATCGGGCAACGGGATCTCACCCTTTGCAACTTTTACGCTCCCAATCATGCTCAAGACCTCTTATTTAGGGATCTCCTGCGAGAACAGGTAACACATGTTGACTCTCACCTCATCCTGGGGGGCGACTTCAACCTGGTCTGGGATGCGGGTCTTGACCGTAGCGATGGCTCGTTTCATGGGACGGGGGCCATGTCCTCCACCTTAAAGAGGCGTCTAACTGATCTTGGCTTAATGGATATTTGGCGCTACCATTCCCCAGCCGCACGCGACTATTCTTACTATTCCCATGTCCATCGTTCTTACTCGCGCATCGATTACATCTTCGTTTCCCACTCCCTGATCAGCGACACTCTCTCGGCGTCTATGTCCGACATCTCCGTCTCTGATCACGCTCACGTGGAACTTCTCCTACAGGACCACTCCTCTCACCCACTCCGTCCTCCCCGTTGGCGCCTCCCTCCCCAAGTTCTTCGGGATCCCGTGGATGTCGCAGAAATTCGGGAAGCTATCACGTTCTACTTTGTGTCCAATGATCTCCCTGAGACCCCCTTTCCAGTGGTCTGGGACGCTTTTAAGGCCACAATTCGAGGTCGTATTACGTCCATTGCCATAGCTCGGGCTCGGGAAGCCCGTCTTTTTGAAGACAACCTCTCTCGGGATATAAAGGCACTCGAGAGATTAGATCAGGAACGTCCTTTGGCCCTCCACAAGAGACGCCTAGCCATGCTTAGAGGCCAGCTAAGGGCGCATAGAACCAACAAGGCAGAACGCGCTCTCTTAGCCCTGAAACAAAAGTATTATGAGGGGGGAGATAAGGTGGGAGCGGTCCTGGCCCGTCGCCTCCGGACACGGGCTGCTAAGGTGCACATTGCCAAAATTAAACTGGAAGATGGCACATGGGCCACCACTGAAGCCGCTAAACTAAAAGCCTTTCATGAATACTACTCGTCCCTTTATACAAGGGAATCGCCCAGTCCGGAACAGATACAGGCTGTATTGGGAGACTGCGCCTGGTCTCTGATTGGCCGACATCATGTGCAGCTCCTGGAGGACCCGCTCACTCCGGAGGAACTCACCGGCGCCCTGAAGGACCTCCCTCTCGGTAAATCTCCGGGACCAGATGGCCTTCCGGTCTCTTTTTATCGCGTTTTTCTCCCGCAACTTAAGACCCATTTACTTCGTCTTTTTAATTCTTTCTCAGATAATGAGGGGATCTCCGCATCTATGACAATGGCTGAAATCGCCTTATTCCCCAAACCAGGGAAGGATCCCACGCTATGCTCCTCTTTCCGCCCTATTGCGCTTTTAAATACGGATCTTAAACTCTATACTAAAATATTAGCCAAGCGACTTGATCCGCACCTACCCGGGCTTATTGAACCTGATCAGGTTGGCTTCATTCATCATCGGCAGGGTGCGGACAATGTGCGACGCATCGCACATTTAGTCGAGAAGGCTAATCACTGGAGAATACCCTCCTGCTTGTTGTCGCTCGATGCTGAAAAAGCATTCGACCGGGTGGATTGGGTATTCCTCCGGGCTGTCCTGCATAAAATAGGGCTGGGTCCTCAGATGATCGCAAGTATAATGGCTCCCTACCTCTCCCCTCTGGCCCAGGTACGGGTTAACGGCCAACTCACGAGACCCATCTCGATTGTCAGAGGCACCCGCCAGGGGTGCCCCCTTTCCCCCCTCTTATTTGCCATTGTCGTAGAACCCCTTGCTGTCATGATACGCCAGTCCCCCGATATTCATGGCATCACACTCGGTGGGTTGGATCATAAAATAGTCTTGTTTGCAGATGATCTCCTTCTTACGCTATCCCGCCCCCGAACCTCTGTGCCTCTTCTTCATAGACTGCTCCAATCGTTTGAACTGGTCTCAGGCCTTAAAATTAACCATGCTAAATCGTGGGCCCTGAACCTCACGATCCCTGAGGCGGAGATTCCTGTGCTCCAGTCGCTCATCCCATATCAATGGGCCTCCCATTCCATTCGATACTTAGGGCTCAACTTGACCCCCGATCTCACCATGTGGTCACAAGCTAACTGGCAGGAGTGTAAAAAGGCCGTACTAGAGGATCTGAGAGTGTGGAAATCTCTCCCTCTTTCCTGGCTGGGGCGTTTGAACACAGTCAAAATGTCGGTACTCCCAAAAATATTATACCTGTTTCAGACTCTTCCAACGCACTTCCCACAACATCAGATTCAGAGCCTTCAGTGTGAGCTCACCACGTTCATTTGGGGAGGAGATCAACCGCGCTTCTCTAATAAAATTCTCTTGTTGCCGCGAGACAGGGGGGGCTGGCTTGCCCCAACTTGTTGAAGTATTACTGGGCATCTCATCTCCGTTTTATTTCGGAATGGATGGCGTGGGAGAGTGAGAAAGTCTGGTTTCATATGGATAGGGCGGTGATCTGTCGACCCATCTGGGATCTCGCTTGGCTCCCACGGGAGGCCCGCTCACGTAGCGCCTATATAGCTATACCCACAAAGACGGTGCTTGATATCTGGGATAAGTTAGCATTGTCTAGAGGCCTTACTTCTTTCCCGTTTCCTCACACTCCTATGGCACGCAACTCCCATTCCCTGCCTGCCTTACACCCACATTCTTTCTCGGACTGGTCAGATGGGGGATGCAGGACGCTTCGGGACCTCTTCTCGGGGGATTCCTTTAAATCTTTCGATCAATGTAAACGGGACTTCCAGCTCCCTGAGGGGGCTAGGTTTCAATATCTTCAACTCCGGCATTGGGTCTAGGCGTCATCCTCAGCACGGGCGGCCACTCGCCCCTTTACCCCTTTTGAACGGCTGGTGCGCTCCTTTGACAACTCCAGGGGTCTAATCTCTCGCACATACCAAGTCCTCCAACACTCTCAACAGGTCACCCCACATGCTTACCAGTCAAGGTGACAGTCGGACACATCCACCGACATCACGCCCACACACTGGGACCACTTGTGGCACGACATTCCGAAGGTTTTCCGTAGTATTTCCCAGCGGGAAACTGCGTACAAGGTCATGACACAATGGTATTACACTCCCCATAGGCTACACAAAAGTTTCCTACCTCTTCACCTCTCTGCTGGCGTTGCATGAGCGCCCCCGGGGACTTTCTTCACATCTGGTGGACGTGCCCGCTTGACCATCTACTGGAAGGAGGTCCTTAGCCACATCAAACTGGTAATTGGCTATCCGTTGCCCGAAAACCCAACCACAGTCATTTTAGGCCTCAAGCCAGTGAACCTGCTGCCCATTACCCGCAGAGATTGGCATCTAAGCCTCCATATGCTTGGCGTCGCCAAGCAAATCATAGCTCTTCATTGGAAGAAGGCTGAAACGCCTCCGGTAAATGTCTGGTTCACTCGCCTGTGGCATACTATGGCAATGGAGTTGCTTACGGCTCGTCTGCAACTTCGAGACACTAATTTCACCAAACTTTGGCAATCGTTGATAGATTACTTTTGCAGACTGGAACATGCCGGTCTCCAGCCCCCGAAGCTCTGGGCTTTATGCCTATTTGAAGATGCAGTATCTCCTCCGGATGCAGATAGCCTCTGGTACCGCTCGACCCCTTCCTTTGGTGGGCTCTCCCCGCAGGCTCCCGTCATCCCACCCTCTCCCTCAGCACAGGCAGCCTTGCTCTCCTCATGAATGTCACCTGTGGCGCGCGCTGGCCTTGGGAATTGCAGCAACCTTGCTTTCTTAGCCCACGTTCTCCGTATTGGGGGGACACTGACCATCACCCGCCTCACATCTTCTCTGTCTCTCTGCTTTCCTCTCTTTCTTCTCATCTTTTTTTTTCCCTTCTCAGTTTTCTATCGATTTTGATGGCTATATTATTCTTATCTGAATTGTATTCTCAATAAACAGATTTGAAACAAAAAAAAGTGCTGCTGCTTTGCGCTTAACTCACCTTTGGACTACATCAGGCAGATGTGGAGTGCTGCATACAGCAGGAGTGGTGACTCTGAGCTGGCTCTATGTGTGCCTGGGAAGGGTACAGTACTGGTATAGAGCAGTACTGTGCAGTGCATGTATGGTTGCTGTATGTACTTGGTGCATGTATGTCTGTGAGGAATACATGACTTGGAAGATGTAGTGCTGTGTAGTGTGTACACAATGAGAGCATGTTCTGGGTTTATGTATCCTGGTGCGAAAAACAGTACATGAAAGGTGAAATGTTGTGCAGCACACACATGGTGAGTTTGTGCATGCTATAAGTGAGTGTGTGTGTATATCGCAAACCCTGGTAAAATATAGAAAAACCTCAGTGCTGAACAGTGAGTGCAGACTGAGGGCCCAATTTACAGAGGTAAACTTTGACTTAGGTCTAAGTTTACTACTTTTGGCAATTCACACAGGTAAGTTACTACTCGTAACTTTACTACTATTAATAGGAGAGTGATCCTTCCAGCTCCAAATCCAAATGAAAAGTGACCAGGAAATGGACAAAGCACTGGGAGGAGCCTACTGGCAAGGAGCAGAAAGTTGGAGTTTCTGGGGCACTACCTTCCTGTTTGGAAAAAAAGTTTAAAAAAAGGATTCTTGCACAAAAAAACAACTCCAACGGTTAGTTGGAGAAAATAATACACTTGAAAAAACACTTTAGATGCTTCTTGAGCACAAAAGCTACTTGAGTGATGCATTCGCGTCCGGCACTACATTGGTGCCCTCGCAGACGGAAGCCATGCGAGTGGGTGCGAAGTCTCTCACATGCCCGGTAGCAGCCCGAGTGTATCGTGGTGCTCCCTTGCGAGCGTCAAAACAAATCTCGAGCGTGTAAACTGAAAAAAATCCTTGCTTTGTGTCCGGAAGTCGAAATTCAGTAACTCCGCGCTCCTCCATGGAGTGCAGAGTGCCCGAATTCCGCAAACTCTGCGAGCAGAGTGAAGTTTACTACCCGGGACTACATTTCAGTTGTCTTGGAGATACCATTTGTATGTGGATTCTGAGCTCTCTAGGTCTTGCTAGAGTAATTGATTGTTCTACCTTCCCTTCTCATAAATGGTCGTACTTGAAAATGTGGAATTGCGGTGGGCATGGCCTCCCAGTACAGCGTGGATCAACAGCAGGGGAGACATCAAGGCGAGCATGCTGTTACTGCTGTTACTGCTGACACTGAGACCGGGCTGGGATGAATTGGAGCGGGCGTTGGAATTGGTGTGAAGAGCGGAATAACCCTGAAATGTCATTGAGGCCGCAGGAGGACCATTCAAAAGGCTAGAGGAGCTCAAAAGCTCAGGGAGACTGTCACCCCTGCACCCGCTTCCTGCCTGCCTCCACCCGCTTCCTGCTTTCCACCTCCTGCCCTCCCCCACCCGCCTCTCACTACCTGCATGTAGCCACCTAATTCCCATGACACTCAAACAGGCATGCAACTCTGCCCCTGTCTAAGGAGAGCAGCCAGTCGGGCCTGCTGATGCTGCCATTACACAAGGGAGAGTGGTGGTGGATCTTGAAAGGAATAAGGAGAAAGGAGAGGCAAGAGCAAAGCAAGGTGAAAGGAGCCGAAGCAGCCAATAGCCGCTTAGAAGGAAGGTGAGAGTACGGCGTTCTTGCAAAGTACATGCATAGTCCATTGCAGTGTGAGACCCTTGATAGGAGGGCCTTGTCAGCGGGAGGGCACGCTTGCAGTGGATTCGGGCTGATCTAGGACTTGGTGCAGCTTGCAGCCTGTGCCCCCTAGACCTGTCTAGACCCATCTCCTGCTTCCTTCCTTAGCAGTCCCAACAAGTCTTGCACCTCCTGTACGCTGAACTTGTATGCTGGACCTGAAAACATTTCAGATTTTTACTTGGGAAGGACTCACATCCTCCTGCTAATAACCAATTATCTTACAGAAAGCAAGTATTATTTTATTGTCATTAAAAATTGCCCTTTATAATAATTCTATCACCTTTTCCATAAATGTATTCAGTGTAACAGGTCTTCCTAATGTCCTTTGCATAGTAATTCCATATTTCTGACAGTGTGAAACTGATCCTATGCAAGACGCTCTCTCACTCTTAACCATGAAATAAATAAATGCACCCTGTTTCTGAAGTATCTTTCTTTAATTGGCAAGAAGGTGGTGTCAGAATGGCCTGAAGAATGGGTATTTATTCGGCTTCCCTCGCATTTCATCCTCCTTAAAATGTTTGTAAAATGTAATAGTCCTCAATTCTTGAAAACTATTATTTCTAGCCACATTGTCCACTTTGAGCCACAATAGAAATATTGCATAAAAACAATATGATCTGCTCAGCAGGTATAGAATGCAATATAAATTCATCTTAAAAAATATATTTAAGTGGTCAGTTAGAGTACAGCAGTTGGCAAGTCATCAAACCATGTTAAAGGAGGCTGCGGCTTCTGCTCCGCCTGCAGAGGTTTGCCCACCGTATTTAGAGATCCCCAAACAAATAGAGGAGATCTCTGTATTCAGTATATATCTGCTGGTGTGTTTGAATGCATTTTTAAGACTGTTGAATGCTACGTGCCCCATTACTGTGACACAACCTGCTCTGCATTTTTTTTTTTGCAGCAATAAAACCTTAAAGTGAAGTTTGCTGCTACAAAACATAGGACAATTGCCCCTGATGCGCAGGAAGGTTTCTCCATGTACCTCAGGAAATTTTGATCATTTTCCTTTCTAAGAAGAAAAAAGCAGTGGCCTTTACCTACATTCAATAGGACATTGATGACTACTATCGAAATTGACATGGTACCAGATCAAGCGTTTCAACAAGTAGAGTCCACCGAAGTTCTACCATTAGAAAGTACCATTTCTTCCACCTCTAAATGTAACTTAGGGCTTAGGGCACCCGCTGTAATGCTCAATGCTTCTGTGCTGAGGAAGCGGGTAAGACTTGAATTGGGCCTATGAGCTCTGGGGCATTTACAGCTGAAGATGCTGGGGCACCATAGACACTTTTGACTGAAATCCTTAAGAGACAAAGGGGCATATTCTCAAGGACTTATCGCCGATTTATCGGCACTTTAGCGCCGCAAAAGTGGCGATAGATTTTTCGCCCTATTCACAAGCTGGTGCAAACTGCCGACATCACCAGTTTTCCTGCGATAGCTACCGCAAAAAACATCGCCACGGATGAGTGCGACAACTAATGCTAATGATATGCAGAGTAGGCGTTCCCGTTCAAAAACACACGAAAACACCACTTTGCGAGATTCTCAATGACCAGTCAGATCTGCGATGCGAACCAAGAACAGGCGAAAAGGCGCGTTAGCTGCAGGGATTTAACACCAGCCTTTAGCTGGTGCTAAGCAGGACGACTACCTGCAGTATGAAAGGGAGCCCAGCCCAGAGCCACAACTGAAGACACACAGATGCCATGGAGCCAATGAACATGCAGCTCGGAGACCCAAGAGGGCCACAACACCCACCGCCACCACCCCCAGGACCCCCCCCCCCTCCGGACCACCCCAGAATACCACTGAGGCAGCGAAGGACAAGACAGCGGACCTTATGAAAATGGCATGGGCCCTCAGCCACACAAGTGCAGAATTGGGGGAGAGGTGGGAACCAAGTATGTGTGAAGGAGGCAACTCACCCATGAAGAAGAATGTACACAATGCCACAAATGCAGAGCGCAGACATGTCCATGTGGACATATACTGCTGGGGTTTGTAGTGTTGTGGACAGTGGACGCAAACATGTTACCTCAGGCAGTGGGGAAGACCCTGCACATGTAGCTGTGCCGTCCCCCCTTGTAAGCGTAAGCGCAGTGGGCTGTGCCAGAGTACGCCACTCCAGCGTAGGAGTGCGGATAAAAAGGCCGGGGCTCTGGGCGTGGTTCTCTTCCGTGATGGCACCTCACCCTGCTACGACTCCGCCGCCATGACCTCCAGACTCCGCGACACAGGCCCCCAGCTCATCCAGTGGCACAGCAACACGGAGTCATGTGTGTGCTGGATACTGCCTTAGTTCTACACTGCGGTCAGCAGGTCCCACAATTCAAATCGTGCCACATTTCTGTTAATGGAGGAAACCACTAGTCAACAGACATTGCCCCCAGTGCGGCCCGCCCGGACGACGCATCATCGTTGGCTGTGCACCTGCTGAGCACTCCAGGGGCCACTGACCCTTGCAACACAAGTCGACGCCACGTGGCAATATTGAGGCAGAATTCAGTAGGCAAAAATAACGTTGCTCCCAGTGCGGCCCACCCAGTCGACGCATCATCATTGGCTGTGCACCTGCTGAGCGCTCCAGGTGCTACTGACCCTGTGCAACACAAGTCGACGCCACGTGGCAATATTGATACAAAAGGGGATGATGGACGGAACGCTTGAGCCAATCAAACACTCACCCCCAGTCAACTGATCTGGGTTTAATCCATCATCATTCTTTAGCTCACTCCACCACCCCAGTTCAGACATGGCCATATGCAAATCAGTCTGACCCTGTGCCTCATGGGAACAGTCCAGCCCGAACTGTCAAGCCACGTCTTCCCTGGACCGGAAATAAGCATCCTAGGACCGGTTTCTGGCATTTCAGCCATCATCAGCCAGGCTTGCTTGAATCCAGTGGCAAAGTGAGCAAGGGACCCACGTCTGGGCATACCCCCGCCAACTTAGGGCGACCAAAGCGATACAAAAGGGGATGATGGACGGAACGCTTGAGCCAATCAAACACTCACCCCCAGTCAACTGATCTGGGTTTAATCCATCATCATTCTTTAGCTCACTCCACCACCCCAGTTCAGACATGGCCATATGCAAATCAGTCTGACCCTGTGCCTCATGGGAACAGTCCAGCCCGAACTGCCAAGCCACGTCTTCCCTGGACCGGAAACAAGCATCCTAGGACCGGTTTCTGGCATTTCAGCCGTCATCAGCCAGGCTTGCTTGAATCCAGTGGCAAAGTGAGCAAGGGACCCACGTCTGGGCATACCCCCGCCAACTTAGGGCGACCAAAGCGATACAAAAGGGGATGATGGACGGAACGCTTGAGCCAATCAAACACTCACCCCCAGTCAACTGATCTGGGTTTAATCCATCATCATTCTTTAGCTCACTCCACCACCCCAGTTCAGACATGGCCATATGCAAATCAGTCTGACCCTGTGCCTCATGGGAACAGTCCAGCCCGAACTGCCAAGCCACGTCTTCCCTGGACCGGAAACAAGCATCCTAGGACCGGTTTCTGGCATTTCAGCCATCATCAGCCAGGCTTGCTTGAATCCAGTGGCAAAGTGAGCAAGGGACCCACGTCTGGGCATACCCCCGCCAACTTAGGGCGACCAAAGCGATACAAAAGGGGATGATGGACGGAACGCTTGAGCCAATCAAACACTCACCCCCAGTCAACTGATCTGGGTTTAATCCATCATCATTCTTTAGCTCACTCCACCACCCCAGTTCAGACATGGCCATATGCAAATCAGTCTGACCCTGTGCCTCATGGGAACAGTCCAGCCCGAACTGCCAAGCCACGTCTTCCCTGGACCGGAAACAAGCATCCTAGGACCGGTTTCTGGCTTTTCAGCCGCCATCAGCCAGGCTTGCTTGAATCCAGTGGCAAAGTGAGCAAGGGACCCACGTCTGGGCATACCCCCGCCAACTTAGGGCTACCAAAGCGATACAAAAGGGGATGATGGACGGAACGCTTGAGCCAATCAAACACTCACCCCCAGTCAACTGATCTGGGTTTAATCCATCATCATTCTTTAGCTCACTCCACCACCCCAGTTCAGACATGGCCATATGTAAATCAGTCTGACCCTGTGCCTCATGGGAACAGTCCAGCCCGAACTGCCAAGCCACGTCTTCCCTGGACCGGAAACAAGCATCCTAGGACCGGTTTCTGGCATTTCAGCCGTCATCAGCCAGGCTTGCTTGAATCCAGTGGCAAAGTGAGCAAGGGACCCACGTCTGGGCATACCCCCGCCAACTAAGGGCGACCAAAGCGATACAAAAGGGGATGATGGACGGAACGCTTGAGCCAATCAAACACTCACCCCCAGTCAACTGATCTGGGTTTAATCCATCATCATTCTTTAGCTCACTCCACCACCCCAGTTCAGACATGGCCATATGCAAATCAGTCTGACCCTGTGCCTCATGGGAACAGTCCAGCCCGAACTGCCAAGCCACGTCTTCCCTGGACCGGAAACAAGCATCCAGACGTGGGTACCTTGCTCACTTTGCCACTGGATTCAAGATAGCCTGGCTGATGAGGGTTTTGAACCCGAAACCGGTCCCAGGATGCTTGTTTCTGGTCCAGGGAAGACATGGCTTGGCAGTTCGGGCTGGACTGTTCCCATGAGGCACAGGGTCAGACTGATTTGCATATGGCCATGTCTGAACTGGGGTGGTGGAGTGAGCTAAAGAATGATGATGGATTAAACCCAGATCAGTTGACTGGGGGTGAGTGTTTGATTTGCTCTAACGCTCCGTCCATCATCCCCTTTGGTATCACGTGGCAATATTGAGGCAGAATTCAGTAGGCAAAAAGAACATTGCTCCCAGTGCGGCCCGCCCGGACGACGCATCATCGTTGGCTGTGCACCTGCTGAGCGCTCCAGGTGCCACTGACCCTGTGCAACACAAGCCGACACCATGTGGCCGTGGGCCCTTTCTGACCGCTGCCTCCGGCCTACACTGCGGTCAGCAGGTCCCCCAAGTCAATTTCAGTCTTGATTCATTTATGGCAGAGTCCAGTAGGCAACAGACATTGCTGCCAGTGCGGCCCGCCCGGACGACGCATCATCACTGGCTGCACACCCGCTGAGCGCTCCAGGTGCCACTAACTCAGTGCACCACAAGTCATCGCCACATGGTTGTGGGCCCTCGCTGACCGCTGCCTCCGGCCTACACTGCGGTCTGCAGGTCCCCTAAGTCAAACGGTGCATCATCGCTGGCTGCACACCCACTGAGTGCTCCAGGTGCCACTAACTCAATGCACCACAAGTCATCGCCACATGGCTGTGGGCCCTAGCTGATTGCTGCCTCCGGCCTACACTGCGGTTAGCAGGTCCCCCAAGTCAAATGACGCATCATCGCTGGCTGCACACCAGCTGAGCGCTCCAGGTGCCACTAACTCAGTGCACCACAAGTCATCGCCACGTGGCTGTGGGCCCTCGCTGACCGCTGCCTCCGGCCTACACTGTGGTCAGCAGGGCTCACAATTCAAATTGAGTCTTCAGTTATTCATGGCGCAGTCCAGTAGGCAACAGACATTGCTTCCAGGGTGGCCCGCCCGGACGATGCATCATCGCAGGCCGCGCACCCGCTGAGCGCTTCCGGTGCCA
Organism: Calotriton arnoldi; assembly: GCA_963921515.1. Taxonomy (NCBI): domain Eukaryota; kingdom Metazoa; phylum Chordata; class Amphibia; order Caudata; family Salamandridae; genus Calotriton; species Calotriton arnoldi. The sequence continues at coordinate 170,286 of CAWUFW010008576.1, read as the reverse complement.
CGAACTCAGTGTAGCTCAAGTCATGGACCCTTTAAGATGTAATCACATGTGTGTGAGTCCAGTTCTGGTGCCCCTACCTCAGTGCACTGCAAGTCATGGACCCTTCATGAGTGACTCTGTGTGTGTGATCCGATGAACACTGTTCTAGTTGTTGCCAGCACCAACCACTCCCTGAGGGCTGGCTTACACTCACCCCACACCCATCCAGCACAGGTGTCACTGGACCTGTGACCCTGGTAATAAAAAGGGGCAGGGCGCACTTGCCCGTAGTCAGTTCCACTATCTATCTAAGTGTGTCCGTGTGGTCATTATGTATGCGTGATGGCCCCTGGCCCTACCACATCACATCGTGCTGTGGACAGCGGACACAAGCATGTCACCTCAGGCAGCGGGTAAGACCTTGGACATGTAGCTTTGTCGTCCCCCCCTGTAAGCGTAAGCGGAGTGGGCTGGGCCAGCGTACGTCAGTCCAGTGCAGGGGTGTGCAGAATTAGCCCGGGGCTCAGGGCGTGATTCAGTTCTGGCCTGGACAAGGAAGTCAGCAATGCGTGTGTCTCTGTTGTAGTGTCGGCGCCACCATGCTCGCAATTGACAATGTTGCAATGTAGCATGCACCTGGAGGGCGGTCTCGCACGAACGGAGAAATGAAGGAGCGCATGACCGCTCGGGGTCTTGGCTCATACATGCCAAGTGTTGTGTGTATCTGCATTGCCGCAGCATGAGCCAAATGCCTAGCCTTAGTCACAGCGCGAGTTCAGCCAGGCATGAACTCTACATCTGTGTCCGCACTAACCTTACCATAGGCCTACACTCACGTGGCCGCCCACCTACAACGGACAACATCACAGTGTCGTTGTCAGGCTTGTGGACATGCGCAGACAGGCATGACAATGGTGTGCCATTGGAGTGCAAGAGATGCAACCGCGCAGCGCACAGAAGTAAATAGGCTCGGGGGGAGGGAGGAGCAGCTGTGAGACAACGTAACACACAGTGATGCCGCTCATTTGCCACATGCAAGTCATGTCAAACATGGATCCCAAAGTCGCACACATCCCACCCCACACCCAATAAGCACATCACACTTCATGAAAGCAAGCAGATGACAAACTTACATTAGGGATGAAAGCTCCTTTGTCTGAACTATCAGGCGGAAGCACATCTGCACATCCGACCTCGGAATTGCATGTGCCTGGCACCCCTTGACAGATACGATAGCAGTTGAGGACGACTCCCACACTACGCACAGCCCGACGACTGACCAACGTATACACACCCCACACACAGAAGTCCTTGCTCGGAGTTATCTTGCATGGAATGGCCTTCACACTTACTCCCACACCATCCCAGGCATACAACCGTTGCACACTTAAACAACTCATTGATCCGAGGTGTGGCATTTCATCTAATTTCATGTTAATACAATTCGGCATAAAATGCAATATGGCTGTTAATACACTTTAGCAATTTTGTATTAGTACTACAGATATGCTGATGTCATGGATATTTTACTGCTTCCTTCATGAGCAGTTTTAAGAAATAGCTCCTAAAATGGTTAATTGTCATTGATAATCCAGTAGTTCATTGATCCGGACATTTCTGCAGAATTAATAAATTGTATGTTGCTAACACCTTGCTCCTTGTAGCAGAATGTTGTGCTGGAAGAACTGGTAAATGCGCTTAAAAACGTTTGGATGCTGCTTATTGGTTCTCGTATGTTTTTTAATATACATACATGTGTGGTCCTTAAACACAAATCTGTTTCATTGTACTAATCATGACTGTCATGCTACCTTCTAGGTGATTGGATATGTACTGGTATTATTATTCAATCCATTTGTATCCACCTCAGAAGAATGAACCCATGAATGGGCCCGGCAGAGAGACAAGCCATGAAGGTCACTAGTCTGATACCCATTCCAGGTGGACCACTTTGATGAGATACCTTTCTACCTGTTTTGCAGTAGCATTATGTAGTAAGTGCCGCTATCACTTTTAAAAACCTTTGATTTGGTGCAGAAATTCAGTGAGCTTCTAGAAAGGATGTGCGAATATCTTTTTCATTCTTGCTGGATGCAGGATTTCCTAGACGTGTCTAAATTAACCAGAGTCTTTTCTCAAAGGAGTTCATGCAATGTGACCACATTATGTACAAACATTTTGCTTCACAGCAATTAAAAATGCACAGGTCTCATTTTCGATGATTGATTATCCAAGTCTGCTTTCAGCAGCTATATGAAAAGAACATGGGTTAATGGCAGAAATATATGTGATAAGCTGAAATGAAAAGCTATTAAATGTAACATAGGATGCTTGTGTCTTTTTGTTTTTCAGCATAGTTTACAAAAAAAAAGATTTTGAGCTATTGTGGATAGCTTCCCAGTTCACGTTTTCATCTCTCATTTGAATTAAGAAGGCAGATGCATATTCTCTACAATTATGTGCATTCTGAATGCACCACTTATTTTAATCAATATAGAACAATAGATCTTGTGAATCATCTCAAAATATACTGAGGTTTATTGTCCCATTGTCTTTCCAGTTGTTTTGATTCACTATACTATTATCAACGCTGATCATTTCTAGCATAGAAGAATGTATATTCTTCTGTGTTTTTATGATTGTGATGATAGTGTTGTACATTCTGAAATTAACAAAAACGGCTTCACCTTCACTTTCAGTAAACAAGAAAGATACAACGTGGAGAGGTGTGGTGCAGGTGGAGAGGTGTGGTGCAGCGGCCAGGGCAGCTGACTTCGGAGCAACAGGGTTCACGGTTCGATCCCCGGCTCCGGCGGCAGCTCAGCTCAGCACCATGTGACTCTGGGCAATAGCTCACTTAATTTCCACTACGGCCCCCAGCGCCTTGAGACCCGTAAGGGTGAGTAGTTCGCGCTTTACAAATACGGATTTAGATTATGATTTAGACTGAGATTCCAATCTCAAAATGCAGTTTCTATATTCAAAATAAATGTGACTTTATGAGTTGCTGTTCTCATCACAGATGGGACCATGAAGTTATTTACAAAAAAGAGTAAACATGGTACTTTTACAAACATATTCGAAGTAGTTAAAGAAACATTCCTGCGCTTAGATTCTGATTCCCAGGGGGGTTTTAAATTCTGATCCCACTGCTAACCCCTGTTTCTGTAGTGAATGGAATTCAGAAATTTGAGGTAACTACCGATATTCCCCTGATGGATTTAGCAATTAAACCTTGCCGAAATGTATTGGGGACAAATATCCAGCAATTTCCCATGTATGCAGAACACAGCAAATTCCACATTAAACACCTCATTTACTAAACATTTAAAAAACAGAATGGGAGGTTTTTAATAAACCCGTTAAAACCGCACAGCGAGATTTCAGTTTTTAGCAGGTGTGTTAAATACTTTAACATTTCTTAGCCCCCGAATCAAAACGTATTCCCTCAGGCCCGATTTTAGGTGCAGTGTAGTAATGCAGTGTGCCGTTCAAAGAGAACTGATGCACTGCATCTACGCTCTGTTCCTTCCTTTGTGACCCATTCAGTTTACATGAAGCGTATGACCATGCGATATGTAAACTGAAATAGAGCGCACGACCAACCCTTTTGTAGAAATGCAAAATAATGGAGTGCTACAGACGTTTTAAGCTATAATTCATCATTGTTACGTGGCCACCTCTTCACACTGCAAACAGAAGCAATATGGCTCTGCAGGGGGTTGCTTTTGTCCTATAATGCGGGTCTTAAAGAGCTCTGTCACAACACCTTTCAGAGGGATACAGGGTGCACAGGGGCTGCTGGGCCCAACCATGGGGCATATTCACAAGAACGTGTGATAACTTCCGCAAAAGTTGCTTAATGCAACCCTTCACATCGCAGTCCATCGCGTGAAACTAACACCGTGATAACGTGGTATTCCCAACCCGGCGGCACCATGCAATAGTAGCAGGATAACGCGCCAAATGACCGCCCAAAAATTAACGCGACGCAGAAAAAATGCGAAACAGGAACGCGAAAAAACCTGAGATGCCCCAAACGCACTACAAAAATCAGCGACAACCAGCTACAGGCCTGAAATTCCCACGTGTCATGCGTGAAAAAGCACTATAAAAGCAAACCCAAAAGAAAAAGACAAAACCAAATCAAACTGCGTAGCACCATGGCTGCACCCGGACCGAGTGCAGAGGACAACTCGAACCCCACAAGCCCCACGGAGGACCAGCCAGCAACCCCGTGCCAGGGGAAGGGCAAGGAGAAGAGGAAGACGGGGTTCAGTCCGCAGGAAGACCGGATCACCGTCACTGAGGTGATAGAACACTACCAACAACTGTTTGTCACCTCCACTGCGTCATTGGCAACACAAACGGAAATATGGCAGTCCATCGTCACCAACGTGAATGCAGTCGGAGTGTCGAGGAGGTCAATGGAGGAGGTCAAGAGGAGCTGGCATGAAGTGCACAGCCAAACCAAACAGAAACTTGCTGCCAACATGAAGGCAGCAAAGGCGACTGGAGGTGGGAGTCCGTCGCCACAGGAGGAGCTGTATGAGCTGGAGGAAATGGTGGCCACAGTCATCAGTGTGGAGACGGTGCAAGGAGTCGGGGGTCTGGACACAGCGCGATATGACTGGACCCAACAGCAACAGGGTGAGTAACGACCAGGGACTGGGGGGACGGGGGGAGATGGGCACAATGGCACACATGCACAAACATGTGCAGCACACTGCACACCCACAATGAGTGCGGAACATGTCCCTGATACCCTTAGCACACCGCAGCACACAGAAACACCAAGTAGGCCCCCGTCCACAATGTGCACAAATGGGCCACCCTCCATATCACCAATGCCACACCCCACCCATGCACATGTGCCGAATCCATAAAATCAGCGGCTCTGTGAGCCACACTGACAATACAAGTGACACTGCATGACCAATAGCATGGCTGAAGTCACAAGACATGACATGGCGCACGACACGACATTGAGGTGGCTGAGTGTGGACCACATCCGTAAAGGAGCAGGTCACACCCTGACACATCCACGTGTACCTACGACCCATGACGTCAAAAACACAGCAGCAGACACACAATGCACAAGAGTACAACATTTCTACAGTCGCACAAATGACCCAAGTCGCAAACATCCCATCACCCGAAAAGAACACAAGTCACATGCACACCGACTCCAAGGGATAAGGGTCCGCCAAAGCAGAGCTCCAGGGGCGATTAGGCAACAATGCAGCACACACACATGGCAATTACAGTACCTCAACACTGACGACAATGTGGCACAGTGTGCAACACCCACACCACAGGACAGAGGACACAAATGGTGCTGCCCGTGTGTAGAAACTGGCCAATCACATCCGGCAATGCATGACACTGTGAGATGGCAATGTACGAGTACAATCACACATCCGTCATGTAGTCGAAATCTACACTGTCTCCCATCAAATAGCCAGCTTCACCAAAACAGTCACAATGTACATCGTCATGCAGTCTGGATGTAAACATCTACAATGCGTCAACATACATGGAACACACTGTTAACCTGCAACTCCCCTTTACATTGCAGAAGGACAATCAACACCTCCTGCAGAGCAGAGCAGAGCACAGAGCTCTTCAGTGATGATGAAGAAGACACCCTGCACATTTGCACAGACACCCTCCAACGGCTCGTGGACAGCCTCCGCACCCCACCTCCAGGAGCAGGGCAGCCCAGCTGCATCGCGGTCACCCCACCACCTGCACAGCCCACACAGCAGGAAGCACACACCACCACGGCTGGCTCCCAGGACCTCCACGACCAACACATGGAATTCCAATGCTGTGTGTTAGGGTGCCAGGAGAAGGTGACAGATCAGCTGCGGATGGGTTTTGACCTCATGGCAGGCAAACTCAATGCCATACGTGGGTGCCTGAGTCCCATCAGGGAGCACCTACAGCCCCGAACAGACACCCACTATCCGCACCATGCTCAACAACAATCCTTGGCTGACCTCGCTGGGTCCATTACCCAGATACGAGACCTGTCTAGGCAGACAGGCTCCAGCGATGACAGCACAGAGTCGGCACAGATGCGGCGGATAATGGAGACCATGGAGCAGATGCAGACTGGAAGTATGGCTGCCACTGCTGAACACCAGCGAGATGTAGCTGCGATCTTCCATGCCTTGCGGATCCTCATCTTGCCATTGCTGCCACTGAGCCTGTACCAGATGACTGCTGCAGGAAGCTCAACACACACATCTCTGCCCCCTGATGTGTCAGTGGCACACAGTGATGCAGCCCTATCACCTTCACACCCTGATGTGTCAGTGGCACACAGTGACGCAGCCATAACACCACCACACACACCTGACACACCGGACACAGAAGACGTCTCAGAGGAGTAAGATGTCGAGGGTAATGACTGTGTGAGGAAGGAGGCAGTAGCATCCATCCCCGCCATATGGCCTGTCCCTGCCTGGTTGTGCTCTCTCCATCATGCCCTGGAACAACACCTCCCAATGTCCCTCGAAACCCTCTGCGACAAACACCTGGATCCCGACATGGACTGCCATATCTGCTCTGGTACCAATGACACAGCAATCCTGCGGCGGACTGAACTCTACCTCTTCAGATTCACCTTGCATTCCCCCAAGGACTCTGGTTGGCCCACCACTGGTCAACCATGTTATGTGGGCTTGAAGTGGCCATGTACTGCTCCTGCTCTGACACCCCCCAGAATGTGAATAAAACATTCCAAATCACACAGATGTGTCATGTCTATGTTCCCTCACGTATTAATGTTTGGATGAATGCAGGGACATTGATCGCACCAAAAGGTACACCCTGGGAAATGTTCTCAATGCGCATGTTTGAGCCTGACCCACATGGCCAGTTAGATGACTGTGAAGGTATGAACTAGCTGTGGCCTCATTGCACATTAACGACAATCTCGTTACCCCCCAACGGAGCCCCACATCCATGTGTCAAATCGGGCTGTGTGTAGAAATCTCATGATCGGTAGCAGTCCGGAAGTGGTGTCCCCCATCACATGTGACAAAAGAACGTCTCTTCGCATTCCTACTCACACACATCTGTGTGGACACAGTCTGTTTTGATGGATGACCTTGATCTACATGGCAAGTAGTTGGACACCATACGCACATTGCTGGTGACACCTAAGAGCACAGGTCTGCCAGCAACTATCCCAGCCACAATGTCTGGCCTACAGAGGTGGAGCTGTCAATGGGGACCCACACACAGTCCACAAGCGTCAGTCAATCCCTCCCTGTATACGGACAATGCACATGTGGGCACACGATTTGTCATTATAATGAACACTCATCACAGTTGTACACAGGTGCAGTGGTGTGGGCTTTATTGGCATGTGCGTGTCAGTATGGGCAAGGTAAGGGCCACAACATGCAGAGCAATGTTTAAGACACTTACAGGCAGCTTAGGGACATGTCGAGGTGCAAGTGATGGGGTGGCAGGAATAAACACTACTCATCACGGATGTCAACGGTCCCGACCCACCTTACCATGCTGGACGAGTCATGTGATGTTTGGCGTCTGCTCATTGGTCCGTGTCAGGGGGCACGACTCACAGCCCATGGGATCTGCATGGTGCTGTCGCGCCGTACTGCGCTGACTGTGTGCTCTGCTGACAGTGAGCAGGTGAAAGGATCCTACAAGGTCACATGTGGTGCTACATCGCCATGTGTGTACTCTCCCCCCAGCAGTGTCTCCGATTTTGTGATGTTGCCAAACGAGGCTGTGCAGCCCCGCCCATGGGACTGCATCACCTTGCACATGTGTGTGTACACACGCGTAGGTCCACGCACATGCATTCTGAGTCCTGGCGAAGGCAGACATGTCCACTGTTGTGGTGGGATGTGTGGCCATTCCTCCAAGGTGCTACAAGGTGTGGCGACCTGTGCTGTGGGTGACAATCAGTTGTGGCTGCAGGAACGTAGTTACTCGTCCATGTATGCGAGCGCTGCTTCATGGGCAATCTGTTCCGAGAGTTCCTCGTTGTCGGGTTCAAGGTATACGAGGGCGAGCCAATCCATTTCCTGGTCCGGGCAGCTGTGCTACGTCCACGCCGTTTCACCAATCTGCAACACAGCCCAATTGGGGAGCGCCTCGATGTGGTCACTGCACACGAGGAGTTGTGTAATCTCCCATGCCCAACTGCCTGCACATACGCCCAATGTCAATGCATCCCATGCACGGGTATCACGGTTCCACTCCTGTTCGTGGGCCAATAGGGGGCGCACACACAAGTCATAATCCAGTTCAGCTACCGTTGTGTTGGATAGGCAAACATCCATGGGCCACTCGACTGTGCATGTTCGATAGTGGAACCAGGGCTGGACGCAGGTGACGTACGCATGCCGGAAACTCAGACGGTAACTGATGCGCAACACTGCCAGTGGCAGTGATCTCAACAGATGCAGCATTCGTGCACGGTACAGTTCCACATGACAGGGGTTGTGCATGTGCCCGGGATTGCCAGCCATTACCTTTGTTGGTCTCGTAGCACTGGCACTCTTCTGACAGGCGGCAGTTTTGTGGATGGTCTGCCACTGCTCGGAGAAATGAGTCGTATTTGTGTGCAACGTTTGTGCGTATGGGTTTTTTCTTACTTATGTGTCAGGGGCATCCAAGGCAGGTGTACCCCAAGCAGGGACAAGTGTGTGTGGGGTGTGGACACGTTTGTCTTTCATTCGCGCAGTTCGTGGTGTGGGAGTCGTCAGGATCTGGTATGGTATCTCTCGCAGGGAGTGCCAGCCGCATTCATGACCAAGGTCGGGGGTTCAGATATCCTTCGGCATTGTGTGTTGAGACAAAGGATCTTTCATTCCTAATGTTGGTCTGACTACTGCTTGCATTTTTGAGATGTGATGTTTCCTTCGTGTTGCTATTGATGCTGGGCCTTTGACTTGGTGTGCACCAATGGCGATACACACACAACATTTGGCATGTATGAGCCAGGAGCCCGATTGGCTTTGCGCTCCTTGTACATTCTCTCTCTTTCTCTCTCTCACTCCCTCTCCCTCTCACTCCCCTCTCTATCTCTGTCTCTCTGTCTCTCTCTTTCGCTCACTCTCTCTGTCCTTTGGTGAGTGCATGACACACCTTCTTATCTGTCATTTCGTTTTGCAGACTGTGACTTACAGACTGTCCTGGGGGACCCGCCAGGACTGTTCAAAATAGTTGTTTTGTGTTTATTCTGTATTGGGCAAATTATTTGCTAGATCTGAGATGAATGTCTGATTCACATTTGTCTGACGGCACATGTATGTTGGGTGTTGTGATTGTGCGACATCTGGCACATTGTTTTGTTTATGGTTTCGTACCGTTGATGTGCCATCTCTTTGTCTGGGGGTGGGTGGGGGGTGCCCGGTGTGGGGTCCCCGGGGGGGGCCTGGGTATTGTGGCGGTGGGTGTTGTTGCCCTCTTGGGGCTCCGGGATGCATGGTGGGTCGTTCCATGGCATCTGTTGTTCTTCATGTGTGGCTATGGGCTGTGCTCCCTTGTCTGGTGCCGGTTGTCATCCGACTTTACACCAGGTAAGAGCAGGTGTTAATTTCCTGCTGCTAACGTGCCTTATCGCATGTTTTGTGATCTTATCGCAGATCTGGCTGGTCATTGAGAATGTTGTGGAGTGGTGTTGTCACAGCTTTTTGCACGGGTACACCTACTCTGCATATCATTAGCGTTAGTTGCCGGGATCATCTGTGGCGATGTTTTTTGCGGGTGCTATCGCGGGTAAAGTGGTTATATCAGCTGTTAGCACCAGCTTGTGAATGGGGCGATGAACTTATTGTGACTTTGGCTGCGTTAACTTGCCGTTAACTCGGCGATAGCTCCTTGAGAATATGCCCCCATGTGTGTTGAGGCCTTTTATTCCTGATGTTCTGGGTCACGGCCTACAATGAGCACCTAGGGCCAAGTCCCCCTTCTGCATTTGACTCTCAGTGGTAGCTGTGGTCAAGCAGTCAGGGCTCTCTCGGGGAGGATATAGATACAGGTTAGTGAACAAAACTTATAACTCAAAGTGCAAACAGCACAACAATGAATCAATGTCCAGCCAAATACTTGCTTTTATAAAAAAGAGTAGTGTTTTATTTTTAACACATGTAAAGAAATGTGACAGTTAGAAGCAATAGCACAATTTCCCTTAAGGTAGGGGCTCTAGTAGTTGCGAGGCAAATCCTTGTCCCACCCTTCTTTGTGTAACATATTTGGGATTTTTTCCCCAATCATTGGATCCACATCCAAGGAATTCACACTAGTAGGTAGTACTCAAGACTTCTCTTTGGGGGATATTCTCAAGAACGTGCGATAAACATCGCCAAAATAGGTTAACGCAAGTTTCCATATCGCCGCCTATTGCGGAAAAATAACTCTGTGTCAACGTGGCATTCTCAACATGGCGGTAACATGCGATAGTACCCCGATAACGCAGCAAATTTCCGCGATAACAGTCCTGGGACGGCGAAATAAATCCAAACCCGTACGGGAAAAAAGTTGCGATGGGCCCAACCGCGATAAGACAAACAGCGAAAAGCAGCGCCAGGCCTGCAATTCACACACGTCAGGCGTGAAAAACCACTACAAAAGCAGAAAAAAAACCACAAACAAAAACCAAACTACAGCGAAGCACAATGGAGGCAGCCGGAGCAGGTACAGAGGACGACCAGAACCCCACAAGCCTCCCGGAGGACCAGCCTGGGACCTCGGGGTCAGGGAATGGAAAGGACAAGAAGAAGAGGAAGACGCGGTTCAGTCCGCAGGAAAACAGGATCCTGACCACGGAGGTGATAGAACACCATCAACAACTGTTCATCACCTCCACTGTGACATTGGCAACAAAAAATGCAATATGGCAGTCCATCGTGGACAAGGTGAATGCAGTCAGAGTGCTGAGGAGGACAATGGATGAGGTCAAGAGGTGCTGGAATGATGTGAAGCGCAAGACCAAGCAGAAACTCGCAGACAACCAGAAGGCAGAAATGCAGACTGGAGGTGGGAGTCCAGCGCCACAGGAGGAGCTGGAGGAAATGGAGACCACAGTCATCAGTGGGGAGACGGTGGCAGAAGTTGGGGGACTGGACACTGCTCAACATGACTCGACCCAACAGCAACAGGGTGAGTAACCACCAGGGACTGGGGGGACGGGGAGAGATGGGCACAATGGCACACATGCACAATTAAGTAGAGCACATCTGCGGACAAACCATGGCCAACAGTCACAACTCCAACCAAGAGCCCAATTTACCCAAGTCTGCAACAGCACTGCATAAGCACAGAAGTGAAAGCCACACCATCTGAAAAGGATAAGGGCCAGCCAAATCAGAGCTGAAGGGGCAACTCACCTACAATGTAGCCCACACATAAGATCCAGAGCACCGCAACATTTACAACAATGTTGAACAAGCAGCAACACCAGCACAACAGAACAGAGGACACAACTGCTGCTGCTTGTGTGTGGAAAATGGCCATTCGCATGTGGCATAGCTGGAAACTGTGAGAGGATGATATACTAGTACAACCCCACATCCCTGATGGTGTAGTAATGCATGTATGGCCGTGACCCAGATAGGCAGTGAGACACACATTGTCATACAAATCAACACTCATCACAGTTGAATACAAGTGAAGGTGCGTAGACTTTATTAGCATATGCGTGTCAGTATGGCCAAGATAAGTGCCACAACATGCAGACCAATGCAGCAGTATGTCAGAACGTGGAACGTTGCCAAGCGCCGCTGTCCACTCCGGGGGAGTGCCGCACCATTCACAGGTGTGTGTTCACCCGCGTTGTCCACTCATGTATTCGGAGTCCAGGCGAATGCAGCCATGTCCACTGTCATCGTGGGTTATGTGACCAGAACCCCAAGTCCCAAGAAGGTGTCGGGACATGTGCAATGTGTTCCTAACTGTTGTGTCTGCAGGTATGTAGTTACACGTCCATGAAAGCGAGTGCAGCTTCGTAGGCAATCATTTCCAACATGAGGTCATTGTTGACTTCATCGAACAGGATGGCGAGGCTAACCATTAGCAGGTCTGGACAGATGTGTTGCGTCCATCCCCTTTCACTAATTAGCACTACAGCCCAATAGGGGAGCGGCGCAATGTGGTCACTGCACACGAGGAGTTCTGCAAACTCCCAGGTCCAGCTGCCAGCATGTATGCCAAGTATCTAGGCATCCCACAGGTGGGTGTCAGGGTGACACTCATGGTCGTGGGCCAACAGGGGGCACACACACATGTCGAAATCCAGTTCGGCTATCATCCTGTTGGATAGGCAGACATCCATGGACCACTCGAATATGCACAAGCGACAATGCAACACAGGCTGCAAGCAGGTGATGTTGGCAAGGCTGAAGCTCAGCCAGTAACTAATCCGCAGCACTACCAATGGCAGTGCCCCCAGTAAATGCAGCATACGTGCACGGTACAGTTCCACGTGACAGGGGTTGTGCATGTGTCCGGGATGGTCTGCCATTGCGTTAGTGGCTCTGGTTGAAGCTGCACTGTTCTGACCTGTGCCAGTTCTGTAGATGAAATGCCACAGCTCGGATCAATGATTTGTTTAAGTGTGCAACGGTTGTATGCCTGGGATGGTGTGGGAGTAAGTGTGAAGGCCATTCCATGCAAGATAACTCTGAGCAAGGACTTCTGTGTGTGGGGTGTGTATACGTTGGTCTGTTGTCAGGCTGTGCGTAGTGTGGGAGTCATCCTCAACTGCTATCGTATCTGTCAGGGGGTGCCAGGCACATGCAATTAGGAGGTCGGATGTGCAGATGTGCTTCCGCCTGATAGTTCAGACAAAGGAGCTTTCATCCCAAATGTCAGTTTGTCATCTGCTTGCTTTCATGAAGTGTGATGTGCTTATTGGGTGTGGGGTGGGATGTGTGCGACTTTGGGATCCATGTTTGACATGACTTGCATGTGGCAAATGAGCGGCATCACTGTGTGTTACGTTGCCTCACAGCTGCTCCTCCCTCCCCCCTTAGCCTATTTACTTGTGTGCGCTGCGCGGTTGCATCATTTGCACTCCAACGGCACACCATTGTCATGCCTGTCTGCGCATGTCCACAAGCCTGACAACGACACTGTGATGTTGTCCGTTGAAGGTGGGCGGCCACGTGAGTGTAGGCTTATGGTAAGGTTAGTGCGGACACAGATGTAGAGTTCATGCCTGGCTGAACTCGCGCTGTGACTAAGGCTAGGCATTTGGCTCATGCTGCGGCAATGCAGATACACATAACACTTGGCATGTATGAGCCAAGACCCCGAGCGGTCATGCGCTCCTTCATTTCTCCGTTCGTGCGAGACCGCCCTCCAGGTGCATGCTACATTGCAACATTGTCAATTGCGAGCATGGTGGCGCCGACACTACAACAGAGACACACGCATTGCTGACTTCCTTGTCCAGGCCAGAACTGAACCACGCCCTGAGCCCCGGGCTAATTCTACACACCCCTGCACTGGACTGACGTACGCTGGCCCAGCCCACTCCGCTTACGCTTACAGGGGGGGATGACAAAGCTACATGTCCAAGGTCTTACCCGCTGCCTGAGGTGACATGCTTGTGTCCGCTGTCCACAGCACGATGGGATGTGGTAGGGCCAGGGGCGATCACGCATACATAATGACCACACGGGCACACTTAGATAGATAGTGGCACTGACTACGGGCACGTGCGCCCGGCCCCTTTTTATTACCAGGGTCACATGTCCAGTGACGCCTGTGCTGGATGGGTGTGGGGTGAGTGTGAGCCAGCCCTCAGGGAGTGGTTGGTGCTGGCAACAACTAGAACAGTGATCATCGGATCACACACACAGAGTCACTCATGAAGGGTCCATGACTTGCAGTGCACTGAGGTAGGGGCACCAGAACTGGACTCACACACATGTGATTACATCATAAAGGGTCCATGACTTGAGCTACACTGAGTTCGTGGCACCGGAAGCGCTCGGCGGGTGCGTGGCCTGCGATGATGCGTCGTCCGGGCGGGCCGCCCTGGAAGCAATGTCTGTTGCCTACTGGACTGCGCCATGAATAAATGAAGACTCAATTTGAATTGTGAGCCCTGCTGACCGCAGTGTAGGCCGGAGGCAGCGGTCAGCAAGGGCCCAGAGCCACGTGGCGATGACTTGTGGTGCACTGAGTTAGTGGCACCTGGAGCGCTCAGCTGGTGTGCAGCCAGCGATGATGCGTCATTTGACTTGGGGGACCTGCTGACCGCAGTGTAGGCCGGAGGCAGCGGTCAGCGAGGGCCCACAGCCACGTGGCGATGACTTGTGGTGCACTGAGTTAGTGGCACCTGGAGCACTCAGCGGGTGTGCAGCCAGTGATGGTGCGCTGTTTGACTTAGGGGACCTGCTGACCGCAGTGTAGGCCGGAGGCAGCAGTCAGCGAGGGCCCACAGCCATGTGGCGATGACTTGGGGTGCACTGAGTTAGTGGCACCTGGAGCGCTCAGCGGGTGTGCAGCCAGCGATGATGCGTCGTCCGGGCGGGCCGCACTGGCAGCAATGTCTGTTGCCTACTGGACTCTGCCATAGATGAATCAAGACTGAAATTGACTTGGGGGACCTGCTGACCGCAGTGTAGGCCGGAGGCAGCGGTCAGAAAGGGCCCACGGCCACGTGGCGTCGACTTCTGTTGCACAGGGTCAGTGGCACCTGGAGCGCTCAGCAGGTGCACAGCCAATGATGATGCGTCGTCCGGGCGGGCCGCACTGGGAGCAATGTTCTTTTTGCCTACTGAATTCTGCCTCAATATTGCCACGTGGCGTCGACTTCTGTTGCACAGGGTCAGTGGCCCCTGGAGCGCTCAGCAGGTGCACAGCCAACGATGATGCATCGTCCGGGCAGCCGCACTGGGGGCAATGTCTGTTGACTAGTAGTTTCCTCCATTAACAGAAATGTGGCACGATTTGAATTGTGGGACCTGCTGACCGCAGTGTAGGACTAAGGCAGTATACGGCACACACATTGCTCCGTGTTGCTGTGCCGCTGGATGAGCTGGGGGCCTGTGTCGTGGAGTCTGGCGGTCACGGAGGTGGAGTCGTGGCAGGGTGAGGTGCGCCGCCCTGGCAGACGTGTTGCCCATCACAGAAGAGAACCACGCCCAGAGCCCCCGCCTTTTTATCCGCACTCCTACGCTGGAGTGGCGTACACTGGCACAGCCCACTGCGCTTACGCTTACAGGGGGGGACGGCACAGCTACATGTGCAGGGTCTTCCCCACTGCCTGAGGTAACATGTTTGCGTCCACTGTCCACAACACTACAAACCCCAGCAGTATATGTCCACATGGACATGTCTGTGCTCTGCATTTGTGGCAGTGTGTACATTCTTCTTCATGGGTGAGTTGCCTCCTTCACACATACTTGGTTCCCACCTCTCCCCCCATTCTGCACTTGTGTGGCTGAGGGGCCATGCCATTTTCATAAGGTCCGCTGTCTTGTCCTTCGCTGCCTCGGTGGTAGTCTGGGGTGGTCCAGAGGGGGGGGGGGTCCTGGGGGTGGTGGCGGTGGGTGTTGTGGCCCTCTTGGGTCTCCGAGCTGCATGTTCATTGGCTCCATGGCATCTGTGGGTCTTCAGTTGTGGCTCTGGGCTGGGCTCCCTTTCATACTGCAGGTAGTCGTCCTGCTTAGCACCAGCTAAAGGCAGGTGTTAAATCCCTGCAGCTAACGCGCCTTATCGCCTGTTCTTGGTTCGCATCGCAGATCTGACTGGTCATTGAGAATCTCGCGAAGTGGTGTTTTCGTGTGTTTTTGCACGGGAACGCCTACTCTGCATATCATTAGCATTAGTTGTCGCACTCATCCGTGGCGATGTTTTTTGCGGTAGCTATCGCAGGAAAACTGGCGATGTCGGCAGTTTGCACCAGCTTGTGAATAGGGCGAAAAATCTATCGCCACTTTTGCGGCGCTAAAGTGCCGATAAATCGGAGATAAGTCCTTGAGAATATCCCCCTTTGTCTCTTAAGAATTTCAGTCAAAAGTGTCTATGGTGCCCCAGCACCTTCAGCTGTAAATGCCCCAGAGCTCATAGGCCCAATTCAAGTCTTACCCACTTCTGCAGCACAGAAGCATTGAGCATTACAGCGGGTGCCCTAAGTTACAGTTAGAGGTGAAAGAAATGGTACTTTCTAATGGTAGAACTTCGGTGGACTCTACTTGTTGAAACGCTTGATCTGGTACCATGTCAATTTCGATAGTAGTCATAAATGTCCTATTGAATGTAGGTAAAGGCCACTGCTTTTTTCTTCTTAGAACGGAAAATGATCAAAATTTCCTGAGGTACATGGAGAAACCTTCCTGCGCATCAGGGGCAATTGTCCTATGTTTTGTAGCAGCAAACTTCACTTTAAGGTTTTATTGCTGCAAAAAAAAAATGCAGAGCAGGCAGTGTCACAGTGATGCATTCAACCACACCAGATGGTGTATACTGAATACAGAGATCTCCTCCATTTAGTTGGGGCTCTCTAAGTATGGTGAACAGTCCTCTGCCAAAGGAGCAGAGCCCACAGTTTCATTTAACGTTGTGTAATGACAAGCCAACTGCCATATTCTAACTGACCCCTTAAATATATTTTTTAAGATGAATTTATATTGCATTCTATATCTGCAGAGTAGATCATATTGTTTTTTATGTAATATTTCTTTGTGCCTTAAAGTGGACAATGTGGCTAGAAATAATAATTTTCAAGAATTGAGGACTATATTACATTTTAGAAACATTTTAAGGAGGATGAAAGACGAGGGAAGCTCAATAAATAACCATTCTTCAAATGGCCAGTCTGACACCACATTCTTGCCAATTAAAGAATGATTCTTCAGAAACAGGGTGCATTTATTTATGTCTTGGTTTTGTATAGTGCATAAAAGACCTAAGAGTGGGAGAGCTTCTTGCATAGGATCAATTCCACGCAGTCAGGAATGTGGAATTACTATATTGAGGACCTTAGAAAGAACTGTTACACTGAATATAATTCTGGAAAAGGTGATAGTTAGAATTATAAAGGGCAATTCTTAAAGACACTAGAATAATACTTGCTTTCTGTAAGAAAATTGGTTATTAGCGGGAGGATGTAAGTCCTTCCTAAGTAATAAGTCTGAAATGTTTTCAGATCCGGCATACAAGTTCAATGTAAAGGCGGTGCAAGACTTGCTAAGGAAGGGATCAGGAGATGGGTCTGGACCAGTAGCGGCCCGTGGTAGGAGTGCTGCCGGGCGGTGACGTGGGGCGGGGAGGGTCAGGGTGGGGGGTAGTAAAGTACGGAATACGGCTGTATAGAGGTAAGTAGCCATATAAATAAATAAAACGAATTTCGTTGCGCGCGCTGCATTGCATTTGGCCGTATTCCGTACTTTACTACCCCCCACCCTGCCCCTCTCCCGCCCCACGTCACCTCCCAGCAGCACTCCCACCACGGGCCACTACTGGTCTGGACAGGTCTAGCTCGGCCGCCTCGTCTGCAAGCGTGCTCTACCTCTGACGAGGCCCTCCTATCGAGGGTGTCACACTGCAACAGACTATGCCTATACTTGCCAAGAATGCTTTGCACTCCACCTCCTTCTAGGTGGCTATTGGCGGCTCTGGCTCCTTTCACCTTGCCCTGCCTTTTCCTCTCCTTTCAAGAGCCACCTCCACTCTCCATCGTGTAGTGGTGGCATCAGCAATGTCAGCAGGCCCAGACAGCAGGCCCAACTGACCGCTCTCCTTAGACAGGGGCAGGGTTGAGTGCCTGGTTGAGAGTCATGGGAATAAGGGGGCTGGATGCAGGTGGAAAGAGGCAGGTGTAGGATGGTGGGAGGCGGACGGTAGAAAGCAGGAAGTGGGAGGAGGCAGGCAGGAAGTGGGTGGAGGGATGACAAACTCCCCCCAGCTTTCAAGCTCCCCTAGCCTTTTGCGAGGGCCTCCTACAGCCTCCGGTAGCCTCCCAGGTTTTTCCAGGTTATTCCCTGCTTCCTGCCAATTCCAACGCCTGCTTCAATACATCCCAGCCTGGTCTCAGTGTCAGCAGTAATTGCAGTAATAGCATGCTCACCCTGCTGTCTGTCCTGCTGTCCATCCACACTGTGATGGGAGGCCACGCCCACCGCAATATCACATTTCCAAGTACAACCATGTGTGAGAAAAGAAGGAAGAACAATCAATTACTCTGGTGAGACCTAGAGAGCTCGGGGTTCTCGTACAGTTGCTATCTCCAAGACAAATGAAATGTAGTCCTGGACGGTAATCTCCGCTCACAGAGTTTGAGGAATTCGGGCACTCCGCGCTCAGTGGAGGAGTGTGGAGTTCCTGAATTTCACTTTCCAGGCATGAAGTGGAGGTTTTTTTTCAATTTGCATGCTTGGAATTCATTTTGACACTCGCAAGCAAGCGCCACAATACTCTTGGGCCACTAGGGGACACATGAAAGACTTTGCGCCCACTCGCATGGCTACTGGCTGATCGTGGTCGCAAACACAACACTTGAATAGCTTGTGGGCTCAAGAAGTAACTAAAGAGGTTTTTTGAGTGGATTTTCTTCTCCAACTGACCATTTGAGTTGATTTTTGTGCAAGAAGCCTTTTTTTAAAACTTCTTTTGCCAACAGGGAGGCCCCAGAGACTCCAACTTCCTGTTCTTGTCCAGCAGGCTCCTCCCTGTATTTTTTCCATCTCCTGGTCACTTTTTATTTGGATTTGAAACTGTAAGGATCACTTTCCGTGTCTGCTGCACACACACCATTGGATTTAAGGACTTTGTATTTTAGATTTCACAAGTAGGTTTAAAAACTCATGTATAAGGGTGTTGTTTGTTTGATAGAGGGCATGCACCAGTATTTATTTATACTTTTATTCGATTTTCAAAGTTATTGTGGCAGGTGGCCTGCATTTTCAATAGGGGCCTAGTTATATTTTTGCATTCAACTTTTCTCCATTTCTAAAGGAACAATGTTGCACAGTTCAATACATTTTCTCCATGTTTGTTAAATGTACAATATCTATTTATTTTACTATGTGGCCTAGTCTGCCAAGGGGCAATCCAGTAGGTCCAGGCCAATGATAGTCATGGGTGCATGAAACAACTGTTTCTGTGCTATATGTTGTTTTGAAACCTCCTTTAGGACTGGGATGGCATTGGATTAAATAAGAAATGTGGTGGGTTTTTTTTTATTTCACTTTTTTGGGGTACAAATAGAAAAGTGTATATGTGGGGTAATATTCAATGCTTTGGGAAGATGTATGTTTTATAGCTCAGTTAATTTTCTTTTTTGGCATTGCTTAATCAATGGTTGTGTTTTCTTCAGTGTTATCATGCCTCCTTTGTCTGTACAGTGTGTGTGTGTTTGCCAAAGGCCCCCATTGATCTGTCTTTGTTCTCCATGCCATGTGGCACGGGGCCATTTTGTGGAGTCTGTGTCCATAGGCCTGAATGTGTTCGCTTTGTTCCCCATGCCTCCTTGCTTGCAGTTGTTGTTTGGCCTTGTGGCTGGCACTCATTTTCTGAATCCAGCCATTGTGCCTTTACCAGAGGCTTGTATGTGTTCTTTGTTCCCCATGCACTTTGCTTGCTGTTGTTGTTTAGCCATGTGGCTGGCAGCCATTTTTTGCATCCAGCCAGTGTGCCTTTGCAAAGGCTTGCATGTATTCTTTGTTCCCCATTCCCCCTTGTTTGCTGTTGATGTTTGGCCATGTGGCTGGCAGCCATTTTGTGCATCCAGCCAGTGTGTATTTTCCATAGGCTTGCATGTGTTCTTTGTTCCCCATGCCTCCTTGCTCGCTGTTGTTGTTTGGTCATGTGGCACTGACTGTCAGTCATTTTGTGAATCCAGCTAGTGTGCTTATGCCATAGGCTTGCATGTGTTCTTTGTGCACCATGCCTCCTTGCTTGCTGTTGTTGTTTGGCCATGTGACTGGCAGCCATTTTGTGCATCCAGCCAGTGTGCCTTTGCCAAAGGCTTGCATGAATGGATGTGATATCAGTTTAATAATATGCTTGAGAATCATTGTAGTATGTATATTAGGAATATGAGTTTGATGAACAGTGCTTATATATTATATTATATTATATTATGCATTTTTTCCATGTTTTTTTTATTTAGCACCTCCTTGCCTCACAATAGGTTTCTTCTTATCCTGCCGTACAAACATCAGCAATTGTTTTTTTAATTTTAATTGGTATTTTATCTTGTTAATTTGTTTTCTTTTAATTTTTAAATTTTAATTTTAATTGTTTTTAAATATTTATTATTTTTTAAATTTTAATATTATTTTTTAATACATTTTTTTGAAGTTTTATTTTTTCCCATTTTGCATCGGTCGATCCATCCATCCGTTTGTCCATCCATCCACCATAGGCACAGAGCCGTGAAACGGCTTTCAGTTTTTTTACGTATAATTCCATTTGCTCCTGGACACCCTGACTGCGGTGCACTGCAAACGCATCAGCATCATTAATTTTTTTAATGATTATTCCTATTTACCCTGGACCACATTGCCTAACAGGTGCACACTAACCTCCATTTTTAAAAAGATTAATATTCCATTTACCCATGCAGGTCCCTGAGTGCCACCGGTGTCTCCTTTAGAATATATGGACATGAAGGAAAGAGCTATATCTGCATATTGTGTGTTATCCGGATGGGGAATTCAATTTTATGGTATGATGGTGTGGATTGACTTTAAAATGATTATATCACCTAAGTAACCAACCACACTAATATTACCTTTGTCTGTACATAAACTGCAACAATGCCATGTTTCACTAAATGTTTTTTTCACTTGTTTGCCTTTAGGTGTACAAAAGATGAAGAGACATCACCTTCAGTGCTGCCAAACAGAAGGCCTGTACTGTGATGTCACATGTCAGTCCTCCAATCTCTTCACTTGGGCAGCTTAGTGCCTCTGCCAGCTGAGAGATTTAAGATGGCCCCAAAGAAAGTTGCTACCAAGTGGTCAGTGAGAAGAAGCAGCTTTCCACCAGTGGTGTGTTGTCCCAAACCTTTTTCGGACAACGTTGTGTGCCTGCCACACTGGCCTCCAGAAAGCAAGCAGGAAGCAACACTCCTGCTTCAATAGCACCACCCCAACCTAAGCCGAAGACCATGTCTGTCAGTGAGGCAGCCACTGCAATCATGGTGACACCGACAAGCAGTGAATTTGAATCGGGTTTGTCCCTTTCGCAAAGTGGTACCCAATCATTTCAGGAATACAGAGCAAATTGGACATCAGCCCCAGCCAAAAATAGTACATCTTGCTGATGTTGGATCAGAACTGGAGGTCACCTGCTGAGCAAGAACCTCCACTTCTACAATCATTGGCTCCCAGACATCCAGCAAGAAAAAGAAATGGTACTACTCCAACATCTTCTTCAAGCACCACTTCTAATGATGATGATAGGCACGCGGCGTGGACCTTGTTAGAGTCCGGGAGATGCCAGGAGAGGCAAGGAAAAGAAAAGTTCCCGAAAGCCTTAGAAGTATGGAAGGGGATGATGAGGAGGATGATGACAATGAGCTAATCATTGTGGAAGGTGGCACACAGGAGTCTGACAATGCTATTCAACCTCTTCCGATGGATGTGGCACAGGTAGCACTGCCAGCTCCCATATTTGCAAAGCCCCAGCTGAGACCTGCGCTAACCACTACCTCAGTAGAAGTATGCACTGCAGAGAGGCAATTGATGACATGCACACCTACCTCCAGTTCTTCTTCAGCCTTTTGCAGTGGCCCAGTAAAAAAGCACTTCTCCTCAGTATGGGACTTTTTTATGATTAGCAAATATGAGGAGAACATTGCAATATGCACCATTTGCCAAATGAGTGTTTGTCAAGGTCAGTCTGGTTCACATTATGGTACTGGAGGCCAAACAATCCATATGAAAAAACATCACTCAATCCGGTGGGAAGAGTACCTTAAAAGAATTGCTGAACGTGGTTGTGGTGCTCAAAGTGAGGCGAGCCAGGTAACATCAGCTACAAGCCCAATCATGGTGGGAAGTGATGATAAGGAAGAAGAGGGTGACATCCTTGTGCAAAGCAGCCCTGTTCCAAGCAGTGCACCAGCAGAATCACCAGCCTCTGTGACTTCACAATGGCACAAGACTCGGAGTCCGATGGAGACACCACAGCATACAGTGACTGCCCCACCACGATGTGCACTGAGTGTACCACCACCTACTTCTCAAAATTCACCTGCATCAGTGGCCCCAGAAAAGAAGGCTACTATTACGGGCATGTTTAGGCAGGAGGGGCCCTACAACTGCAACTACCCAACGGAATGCTTGTACAATGGGAAGCTGGTAAAAATGTTAGTGCTGGACCACCTGCATTTTCGTTTTGTGGAAGGAGTGGAATTCTTAGAACAAGTGGCAGCCATCTGCCCAAAATGGAAGGTTCAAAGTCGGACCAATTTTGCCAGAGTTGTTGTTCCAGTGCTGCAATTGGTTGGACAGACTTTGAAGCCAAGTTTTGCTCACACTATCTACCTGACGACAGACATGTGGACCAGTTGTCAGGTGACTGATAACATGCATCACTGCACACTGGATCTCTTTTGAAGGAGTAAAGCAAAAGATTTCTACAGGTCTTGGCCCAGAAGAACATTTTAGCAGTGTTCAGCAGCAGTGGCCATGTTCGCCATGGAGAAATCACATACAGCTGCAAACATCTTGGATGAATTTAACAGCAAGGTATCTGAATGGCTGCAACACAGACATCTCAGAACTGGATTTGTTGCCACGGACAATGGCAGTAACAGAATCATGGTAATGGCAGATCGTGACTATTTCAGGGTCTTGTGTTTGGCCCATCGCATCAACCTGATGGTTCAAGACTTCCTCCAAAAAGAAGACATAGTCAGCAACATCCTGACCACCTGCAGAAGAATCTGCACTCATTTAAGCCATTCTTTTAAAGTCCAGAAGCAGTTGAGGATTATTAAATCAGCATGCTAATGGAGTACCAGTTAAAGCCCTGGTTCAGGAGGTGCCAATACATTGGTACTCAACCTTTTACATGTTGCAACATCTGTTTGAGCAGTACAAACAGATAAATGATTATGTCATTAAAAGAGGATGGGATGCAGTTTGGAAAGCTGTGACCATGGATGCAGAGAAAATGGGGTCTAGTCAAATGCCTGACACAGATGCAACTCCTTTTTGAGGTTTTCACACAGAAAGTTAGCAAGGAGGACAGTATGATGGGCCATGCTATACCGTTGTTGCATCTGCTACAGGACCAGCTAAAGAAGGTGTCTTAAAGATTTGACCTTGCAGGTGTGACTGAAAACACAGAAGCGCATGCCTTGGTTGAGTGTTTATTCTTTCAATTGGCTCCAATGCAAGGCTGCAAGATAACATCATCTTGTCCAAACATTACATCTGTGTCACGCTACTTGATCCACAATAAAAAGATATTGTGCCTACTTTTATTCCTTTTTCTGAAGGGGATGTTTCAAAAAACAAAGATTGTTTAGGAAGCTGGAGACCTGGAAGAACAATGGCTGGAGCTTAGAGTCCCACCCCACAGTTCTGGGGTGCCACCTTCAACTTCCAGAGAGGGCAGTCTTGTCTCATAGCAGCCAACATCACCATCAAACTGGACATTGGGAACAACAGTAACAGAAGGACCAGACCCAACCTCTGCATTGTATTGGTATCAATCGGCAGGGCTTAAGTCCAGTGCAGAGGCTATGGCAAAAAAGGTCGAGCAAGTGGCAGCACCAATGACCATCCAGAGGATGTTCCAGGAGTATCTGGATAATCTAAAAGAGGCCTATGTGGATCAAAACACATTGGTATGGGAAGATGTACCAATGGCATGAGATCAACAGGTCGGCAAAGAAGTATCTGGCTAGTCATGTGCCAGTGTGTCTGCTGAGGGCCTGTTCGGTGCAGCTGGTGCCATTTTCACAGTGAGAAGGACCAATCTCTTGCCTCTAATGTGGAGAGATTGACTATGATCAAAATGATCTATCATTTCCTACCACACAATTACACCATTCCTAAAACAGCACAGGAGGAGGAGGATTGGTAGGAATCAACTTTGTTCGCTGACTAACTTCTGGGTGAACCACCTGAGTTTGAGGACAAACTCAATTCCCGGACTGAGTATGTGAGTGCCACCATTGAACTTTTTAATTTTTTTTGTTGAACTTCTTACTTTCCAAAAAATAAAGAAGTAAAAATAGAAGTAGTTAGTGGAACATTATGTTTGTGTCAGATTTAAGCTGCCCCACCATTTTATAGTCACATATATTGCCGAATTGCAGTTGGACCAGTGTGCAGTGAAGAAGCCTCCACAATTCCTTCATGACATTTGAGACAATGCCTGCCTCCCTCACATGCCTATCCGTTTTTTGCTTCACTAAGCAGGGCTGCCCAAGAACAACAATCATTTACATGAGTACCAATACCAAATTCCAATGTGTTGTCTGTGTCAACAACACAATTGTGTACCTACTATCTAACTTAACCTTGCTTAGATTGGAAGAGGTAACTACAACTATTGTAACAGTGAGTGAGTGAGTGAGTGAGTGAGTGAGTGATTGTGAGTGATGATTGATGATTTATATGGTGGCAGACAATGAGGGAGGGTGTTCAACTGTAATTTGTAAACTTAATTGAGATGATTTTTCAATATTTGGGGCCTGAATGATGGGTAATAATTTTTCCTGGAGATGATTGGCCTTTACAAACTTACTTAGCAAAAACTAATCTGTATATTCCACTCCTATGATCCTTCTTTTTTGATCTCTCAGAAGGGTTGCCCCAGAAGATCATTTGATTTACAAGACTGCCAAATTCCAATCGGTTACTTCCATCAAAGTTGAGTTATATAATTGTACACCTACCACTGTGCTTGGATTGGAACAGGTAACTATTGCACCAATGAGTGATATAATATTGAGTGACTACTAGTGATCTTTGATGATTCATGTGGTGGTAGGCAGTGAGGGAGGGTGTTGAACTGTAATTTGGAAAATTGATTGAGATGATTTGCAATGTTTGTGGCCTAAATGATGGGGAATAATTTTTCCTGGAGATGATTGCCCTTTTCATACGTAGCCAGATTTACTTGCAGGATCCACTCAATTTTTCTGGTTCTTCAGAGACCAGATCAGTCAATTTAGTTCACAAACAAAAACCTATACAAAACACTGCAGTTCTGTTTCTCTATTTGATCTTCAACAGCAGGTCAGGACAGCGATGGAGATATTCGGAGTCAGGAGGAGGATGGAAGAACTCAGGTTGGGACTACCTCATCAACAGCTAAAAGAAAGAAGTTATCAACTTCAAAGGGAAACCATGACTCAGAGGCCTAGTACTCAGCTATGTGGAATGGAGAGAGTTGCGATGATTTGCGAAACGCTGCTGAGTGTGTGTGTTACACTGGTGGCAAAAGTGAAACTCCGGGTCCTCTTATTTTTTGCTCTGCCTCTGAGTCTTCTTGGTACACTCCACATGAAGCTTACCTTCCTTCCGTCCTTCTCCTTGACTTTAAAATACAGTTTCTGTTTTACAATCCGCAGGCCTTCTTGTCTCCTGCATGAATGAAAGGCGAAAGCTAAGCACAACACTCCTGCTTACCAATTGGACTGGTCCATACAGGCACCCATGAGCGATGGACAATCCATAGGAGAATGCAGATACACCGCCCAGTTTGGCAATACAATATTTTTCTTTTAACAATCATATTTTTAGAACTGAGTGGGTTCAATCCTCCATAATTAGATTTTTCAAACCTAGAAGACAGAACATTTACATATTTGATTACTTGGGTCTTTGGGGCATAAGGACTGTTTGCTAAGCATTTAACTGCACTGTGTCTACTCATTCCTTCATTTCCATCCAAAACAGATTGATGACAATGATGTGCTGCCCATTGCCCAGATGAATCTTGTCTTTGTATAGTGTTTGTCTTTCTCGCAACTTTCCGCAAATCCCCTTTCCCATCCATTCATAAAATCATTAACTCTCTTCCCCAGGGCTGTGTGATTTATTGAGGTATGTGACTTAATTCACATCACAAATGGATCACAAACTTGGTGGGGCGGATGTGATGAAAGCAACAATAACTTACTGCAGGATCTTCTATTACCTAAGCAATAGCCCACACTGGCCCCATATACCCACCCACACATAAAAGTGATCCATATGTTGGATATAGAAGAACATCAGTTGTCAGCATCATCATTCAGGCCTTGTGTTGCATAAAAGCTTAACCTTATCCACTCCAGACTTTGAGTCCAATGTCATGACTCGAGGATTTCATAACTTTAGTTTTAATTAAATACTAGCTCCACATTGCTCAGAAGAAGATAGTATCGCTATTTTTTGTTATTGTATCACTATCTGGTATTCTTTGTTATGTCATGTAGTAGTCTGGTATCAATTCTTTGTAAAGCTATGACATAATTTATTACCTACTAACTCAGTGTTTTTATTTCCATTTAATTGCCTGCAATGGATAATCCTTCTGATTAATCCTACAGTTGGAGCTCCCTGGGTGGGAGTCAGACCTTGCTTGTGAAGTTATAATGCCTTCCTTGTTATTGCTTCATCTATATTCAGGTAAGAGAACTATGGAGTGAAGTGAACTAGTTGAGTTAGTTTTAAGCAAGCAATTAACTGCTTATCTTGCTTGTTGTAGGTATTATATATCATGGCAGCAGCCTCCCTAGTGGTCAACATAGTTACAGAGGGTAATAAAACAAGGGTATATAACTAACTATAAGAAACCAGTACACTTTTTGATAAACAGATTTTTAAAAATGGGCTGCGCAAAAAGACAGCAGTGCAAAGTAGAAGTAAAACACAAATAAACTACTGCAGGCATAAAGTGTGGTAAAATAATGTTCCCCTTCTAATATTTTATTTCAAAAACCACCCTCTCCACCCACAACAGGACAACCCCTCTCTCCAAACAAATTGACCCATCCCCAACTAATGTCCAAGCAAATGTCCAAGAAGAAAATACCCAGTCCCAAAACCCTTCCCATACTCTCCACCCACAACAAGTCCCTCCCACCCAAAAAATTTAAAAGGGCTTAGAAGAGGGCATTGCCCATATGGGTCTGGTGCTGGTCCAGGCTTTGCTCTATGCTCCCTAGCGAGCTTTCAATGCGGTCAAGCCGCTACAGAACTCAAACCTAAATTGTTTGCCAAGCCGCAGCCAGGAGGCTGGGGCTGACTTGCTGGACTGGGGCTCAGGTCAGAGGTAACCCCGGGCATGCCTGGTGTAGTAACACTACGCGGAGGTCTGTGGAACTCCGCTCCGCCACCTGCCTCCACCCCCCCTATTAAAAAAGAAATAAACGCACTTATCTGTACTGCGGCGTCCCCGGGCTGCCCTCTTCCTCCTCGCTGTCTCTCTCCTGCATCTTGCGAGCACGCACATGCGCATTTCGTCTTAGAAATGCGCATGCACGTGCACGCATGCGCAGTTCTCGCAAGATGCAGGAGAGAGACGGCGAGGAGGAGGAGGGCAGTCCGGGGACGCCGCAGTACAGGTAATTGTGTTTATTTCTTTTTTAATTAATCGTTAAATATTTTTTATTAGGGGGGGTGGAGGCGGGGATCCTATTTAGCAGGGGCTGGCTGGCTGGCTGACTGACTCCGCTCCACTGCGGATTTGGAGTTTTGCCCTATACTCCGCATTCTCAGCGGAGCGCGTAGTGGGAAAATCTCCGCACACTCCACTGGCGGAGCAGAGTTCTCTGCCCGCCCTTAGTCAGAGGCAGCTACTTCTGCTTCTTCATTTTCCAGGGCCACTAGCCGCTGGCATTCAGACTGGATGGTCTGCAGCTTCTGCCGCCACCCATGGACTGCTATCTCCTGCCTGTTGGGTGCTGCTGGTGGACCAGCAGGAGTAGCTATATCGAGAAAAAATGAAAGGAAAAAGGACAATTTGTAAACAATGCTCTGTGCAAAGACATGTTTAAAATTAAGTAGTGGGTGGCACAGTAGCTGTACATTGCTTGTTTCCTAGGGCCATTGGAATTTGATGTGATTATGATTAGGAGAGTCACATGGCCAATTTTATTTTTTACCCACTCATCCCGCACATAAAAAGCTCTGCATGTCTGGCAGAAAAGACTTAAGGCAGAATAACACCAGATTCCCAAAACCATGATTTGATTTTTTTTCTTTTAAAGGCTTTTCTAGCAACTCAACAGACACTGTAAGTGAAAAAATAAAAATAAATTACCTCTCATTAATGAGTAAAGCATTTTGAACTGTGGAGTACAAGTTGTTGTGCTAAATTAATGGCGGCATGCTAACTAGTGCTTCGGGTGCTTTCCTACTGTCTGCAGCTGGGGCAGCTATAGTTGACAGTTACCTATCTTTAATTTCAATGGCCCTGCTCCTCTCCAAATGCCTTTCACTTTCTACCCTGACTCCAAAGAGGCAGATGAATAATAAATGAGATACTACGTCACACACATCACATATAAAATGCAGGTATTATTATCCTGTCTGCCGTAGACGGTGAGAAAAATGATGCACTGCACTACAGGGAAAGAAACAAGCTATATAAATTGTGTTTGGCAGTTCGTCACAGAGTACCCCTTACGCCAAACTTGAAATTAAATCTGGCACTTAGTTTAACTTTTCTCACTGGCTTCACTCACCACAGCAAATTATTTCCAACAAAACTATTCACAGGGCAGTAAGGAAAGGAAACTTGACTTACTCTACTGCAGCGTAATGCTGAGGGATTAGGCAGGTAGGTAGAGCTTTTGCTATAGAATCGAGGGGTGTCACTGATCATCGATTAGACATACGCTTTGGCTTAGTCAGTCACTGTAATTGATGAAAGTCTAAAGGAAAAAATCTGAACAGGCGTAAAATAAATCTTATATGGGAAACCATGAAATATATTTTGGAATAACTTCGTATGGCCATAAAAATGTGGCACATGCCAAAAATGGATTTTTCCATTTTTTGGTAGGCTGAGACTGAAGAATTTAGGAAAGAATAAAGGAGTGAGGTGTTAAGAGGGGACTGAGTGGGTGAAGGAAAACACACCTTCTATGATCAGTTTGCAATGGATTGAAACCTTTGTAAATGCCTCAATAACTGAAGCAGACACAAATTGCACAGCCAACACTGCAGTCACAAATTGAACCATAGCTTTGATAACCATAAAACAAAGTAAGCAAAGTAGGTGAACAGCATGCCTTTCTCCAGAATAGCTCCCTTGTTTATTTAGCCAAGCAATTATTTAATCATCCTTTTATTCTTCCTACTATATTCACCCATAGCCACCATGATTTAAGATTTACTTTCTCTCATCCAGTCTTTCACCAAATTTTCCAATCCATTATCCATCCATTCAGTATCCAGCCTTTCTTTCACTCATCATTTCATCCATCCATTCATTTACTCAATACTCACCCATACATTGTTTCATCCACCCACTCATCCTTTCCTTTCACTCATATACCATTTCACCCATCCTTTCTTTTAACGTTTCGTTCTTTCCTGTTTCCATCAAACCATCATTTTTAGCGTACATTATGTGAGCTTTTGCTGAGTTGCAGATAAAAGAGTCCATAACTCAACCACCGATGTGGCTGGTAAAGTGGAGGGGTTCACGATCATGAGTGCATCATAATGACTCCCTTGTAGCTAATAAGAATAATAGTAATTGAAAATAAGCAAGCAATGTAACTTACCACTGCCTGTCCCTACCGATGCTTTTTCCTCTCTAACCAAATTTCCTTCTCCTCCTGCAGTGGCACTTGAGCTGGGGCACTCTGTGTGGGTAGAAAAAAACATACACTTTTTAGATGCCAGATATGCCTCCCCTTCATTAAAAAAAAAAATAATGCAACCACAACACATCACTACAGTTCGGTTAGCACTGCAATATCTTCTATCAAAAATATAACTCTGGTTCACAATGTTAGAAAAGCCAGGTGCTCAAGCCAACCAAAAACTTTTCATAATGGAGGGGCAGAGCTATAGCCTCTGATGATGATGCCTCTGAGTCATTGAAGCGCAATGAAGGGGTGGAATAATAAAGGCCAATGAAAGACATATGGTGTTGGTTGGCAAATGCATTGGAACCTCATACTTTTCATCCATGCTGCACTGTCATGGGAACTGCTGGTATACTGTATCAATGAATTACACAGCACAACATTGGGGGTTGGGGGAAGGTAGTCCCTGACCATGGTCACTCTCTTGTTAACTGTTACAGCATGAGAAAGAAAAAGAAAGCCTTCTCAGCAAACATACATGGTGAATATTATTTCTGAAACTAGCTTAGTTGGGCCTGCAATCTTTACAGTAGACAGTGGAGTACCAAATATCTGTTCTTAGTCTTACAGTACCACAAGATATATGGGGAGAGATGAACAACAAAGCAGAAGAAACCTACAGACTAGTACAGACCAGAAAAAGTCAGCTACCCCAAAAAAACATGAAATAAGGAAAAAAATATATAAAGCAGGGATAACAAGATTGGATAGGGTAATTTGAAGAAAAGAAGACAGTATAAAAAACATAAATAAGGCAAAATTAAATGTAGTTTAATAATGGGCAGGGGTAAAAGATAGGGAAATATTAATACTAAATAATACGACTTACTGGGCTGAGCAGAGACCTCGTCAGTGGTGCTGGTGGTCAGTGCCTCATCCCAAGCTCTTCCCGGACCCCCCTCTGCGTTGCCCCTCTTCTTGCCTTTGGGTGCTGATGTAAGAAATAAAGAAAATAAAAAAATAGATTAGTGGTAGAGTTAATCTCCACAAAATATTAATGATAGGCAAATGCAGTAATATTGTAAATGAAATCACCTACAGTTCTAGTATCGACTATCAACTCATATCTAGCAGTACCAAAACAATAAAAAGGCTAAGCAATCAAATAAGAAATTCACAAACAATTTATAAAAATCAATAAAAAAGTAATAGGAACAATGGCACAGGAATGATTACATTTCAACATGAAGAACCAGAAATATGATTTATTAACTTTTTTAGACAAAAAGCTCCAAGAAAATGTAAGACACCTATTAGAAGGCACTGTTTGCAGTTGACTGGGGCCAAGGCACAATTTTAAATAGATGATGATGAAGCAGAGATCAGGTACACCAAGTGGATTGCCCTGGTCAAAGTTTTAACCTTCTAACTAAGTCTTCTTTATTGAAGACAAAATCATCCAGTGGGGCAAGGTTGAAGTCTGTATCTGATGAAGTCTGTTGTACCCTGTACATAGAGACACTGGTAGCCAAGTAGTAGATTTCAAGTCTTCTTTATTGGTTCCATGTCAGGGTAGTATCAATCCAGCCAGCTCTAGTCAGGTACTAGCCATGTACCAGCCCCACCAGGAGCAGCCTGCCTAGCTGCTCAGCCCATCTCTAACTGTCATCACTCATCCACACAGGTACCCAGGCATTCCACGCATCACAGTCACACCAACATTCCGTAACCATCTCTCACTCTGGCTGAGCAGCTAGGAGGACCTAGGCTGATTACATATAAATGTAATACTTAAGATATAACATTATCCCTTTCCTTTAAATAAAAACAAAAATAACAATTCTAAAGGAGAGAACTATACACAAGAAAACGGTAATGTTCAGAACTCAGGGATGCAACTCAAAGCAAAACATCACAAGAGAGTGAACAATGCAAATCAACAAAAGATGGGAAAAATACAAGATCAAAATATATGAGCATCAATATCCCCCATCCTCCCCCATGAAAATTATTAAAACATTATGAAGCGTAAACTTGTAGAAATACAAGTACAAATAGTAATACTTCGTAACATAGAATAACACACCCCACATACAATCCCCAAAGAAGATATGTGGAGTGAGGCAAAGGGTAAGACACCCCGCGACACCAATCCCAACTGCAAGGGAACTAACAAGATATAGGACAACGACCCATGAAACTGTGTGAGGGGCTAGCACCCAAAACACACACCCTAGTTGTACCTTAGTACTGCGCGCAACTGTAAAAGGGGTCTAAACCCATATCATAACCCTGTTTATGGGTTATACTATATAACAATTATGAATGGGAACTAACCCATGACCCAAACCTCATGAAGAGGTCACTAACTGGGACTCAAACCCAACCCCATCCCTGACGTAAGGAATACAACTGTGATGGGACTTTTACCCAAACCCATCCCACATCTAAGGATGTACTATGGCCAAAACCTATCCCTCAAATAAGGGATCAACTGTGATGTCCACCCACTAGGAGACTAGGACGTCCAATAAATAAATGAACCTAAACTGTGGCATCACTACACAATAAATGCGCTGTAATAGCAGATTACTTTAACATAAACACTAAGAAGTGCATACTCTATGTCTTCTAAATACAACACTCTAGTCAAAATATTAGATCATGCCCCTCAGAAAAACTCGTAAGCCACTATGCGACACGCCGGTGAGCGATCTCTCACCCGAGTTGATCAAGGTCAGAACTTTCCCTGCGTAAGGGAATCCAAAACACAACAACACCAACCAAATAGCTAGACTACACACAAAATATTTGGAGACAAATTGGATTTGAAAAGTAGACAATGACCACCAGAGTTGTGCTACTCAGTATACACAGGTACAGTGCACGTAACCTTATACAAATTAATGATGGAAATAGAAAACAAAGAGCCATGAAACCCCCTTAAATAAACATTGCTCTCAACTTGCGCACAAACTGAAGCTTGTTGAACAAAACATGTAAAGAATTTGCACAAAAGTCAGAGAAGCCATAAGCAAGATGGTGTATGTATAGACCTTCACTAAGTATGAGCGCTTAAACAAGTATACACCCTATAAAATGTCTCCAGCGTTATCATACCTTGGCTCTTAAATCAGCATGAAACATTGTAGAAATGAATGTACCTTTTCTTAGTTCTGGGAATAATCTGCCACACTAAACGGTGAACTACCTTAGCTGCAGGGCCCCCCAAATGGCGTAACAAGAAATGGACCAAAGAGACCCCTAACCACAGTTTCCACAAAGCACTGTAAAAGTAGTGCGAAATGGAAACACAGTCACGAGCACTCCCGCGCCATCCAGGACATTACTAAGATACCTTTTGATGTTTGACAACTCTGTACATTCTCACCATATTGATATTGACGATGACAAATCTCTCAAACGCCTCTACTAGTTTTGGTCATCAAAAACATCGGCAGGCTACTCCAAGTGAAACTAACTCCGACATAAATGAAACGGAGTGCACACTAAACTCCACCACAACGACGATTTCTAGTCACCATTTTATCTTCATGAACGCCGCGTTGAACTCGTACTTCAATAGCTTATGCTCAACTTGGATGCCGCTTTCAAACGCAGCGTGGTTGGCAGAACGAAGCGTGGTTGGCAGACAACCAAAAGATGGCGGCACGTTGCTGACGTCCCGCCGGAAGGCTCCAGGCACGTCTGTGCATACAGCTTCTTGATGCAGCAGAATACAGAGAATCTGGTAGAACGTCACGAAGATCACAGGAGACAGAAGGTGCAGGTAAGGCTGCGCGCGAGCTGGGAATGGCGCGCACCTTCATTTTCAAACTACTCAAAGGCGGTTGAACTGGCAAACAAAGCGCAGCAAAAAAAAAAATCACACCTCACAAGTTCACACTAAGCATGTGTGCATTTACTTCGGTATTCAGCAGCACAACACGTAGAAGAGACACATCATAAGTCCAGGGACTCCCACCGGCATCGTGTAAATAGAATACTTAAATGTGCATCTAGGAGTGCAGTGTCTCACCATAAAATTAAGCAGAGGTGCGCAGCAGGTGCACAGTTGACAGGAACCACCATCGCTAGTCACGAAATGCAGACCAAAGCATTCCTCACGCTCCAAGCACATAAATGTAGAATTAGCACAGCACAAACACCAGACGTGTAAATCCATTTGGTTGTGGAAATGTTGAGGGTCACATCAATATCCACTTTGTAAAATGTCCTTAATAGTGCACTCCTTGATACCAAAGCACTAGTCTTAGCAACACCACACCGCTCTTGTGTTGCTCTTGTTAATTACCTTCACTGAGTTAAAGTACTCACATCTTGAGCAGCCACAATTACTTTACACTATGGAAACATCCATGCGGCACATACAAAAGGATGCGGTAGGGTGAAACTTAGTCCAGACATACTCTAACATAACAGACCATACCTGTGGTCAAATCCATGGAGCAAGTTCAGGCTGTGCAAACACGGTGGTAGGGGCCGTCCTATGACATGGACACTGGTGGGGCTGGCTTGCCTTTTACTCCATTCTCCTTCTTGTAGATGCTTTAGTTTCTCTTACTTTTCTTGGTTGGTGAAGTTCCTTTCTAGTTTCTTTGTTTCTGTACTGTCCTTAAGTACGCTTGGGTCCAGGTCCGCTCGTCGCCAAAATAATGTTGTACCCTGTACATAGAGACACTGGTAGCCAGGTAGTATATTTCAAGTCTTCTTTATTGGTTCCATGTCAGGGTAGTATCAATCATAGTCCAGCCAGCTCTAGTCAGGTACTAGCCATGTACCAGCCCCACCAGGAGCAGCCTGCCTAGCTGCTCAGTCCATCTCTAACTGTCATCACTCATCCACACAGGCACCCAGGCATTCCACGCATCACAGTCACACCAACATTCCGCAACCATCTCTCACTCTGGCTGAGCAGTTAGGAGGACCTAGGCTGATTACATATAAATGTAATACTTAGAATATAACAAAGTCTTTGTGAAATTGGATACTTTTGCCACAAGTTTCCACAGAAGCTGCAGAGGTCTTTAGGTCGAAACATTTTCTAAGTCCCATCGTATCAGACTTTCTGGAGCCGCTCTGTTTTGTCACATGTAAGAGTTCCAGGAATTCAGTGACAGGACTTATATGCCAGGCCTCAGTCCAGCTCAAGTCATTAGCAGTGTCAATCCAGATCCTGTTGCAAATGGTCAGCTGATCACTCCAGTAAAAGCCCCATTGCAGTTCGCTGTGTCCCTGTAGCCACGTCTCAATCCTGAGTACAAGTAGGAGCAGGTCCAGCTCTTCAGGTCTCCATAAAAGTCACATAGAGCAGGTCAATTCCTCTTCTATTCATCCAGGTTCAGACGTGTTCTGATGAGCTGGGGTGAAGTGCCACTTTGTACAATTTACTAGTCATTGTGTGGAAGTGACTCCTAGCCACTCTTTAACCAATGGCAAAAATGTTCCCAGGGTAAAATCTTCCCCTTCTTCAACACATCCTGTTAGCCTTACTGCATAATATCCCACAGTGCACAATTCTAAGTTAAATTCAACATGGCAGAACATTTCAGCTTTTGGAGGAGGGTGGTGGGACAGCCAGGGTTGTGTCTAGGGAAATGAGAAGTCGCCTCCGCGATAACTTTACCAAAATGGCTCTTGCACCGGCTCCCCTTCCTACTGGGATGTCTCAGACTGGCTATAGTTGGCCATGGGACCAAAGAACTCCTCTTCCCAAGCTCTCAGTTTACATTTATCTGTGAATGGGCAGGCTTTACACTGGTCTCTTTGAAGTTAATGAGGTTCCTGAACTCTCCTCAACTACCTTTCCTGAGAGAGAGTAAGCCACATACCCCACAGATGAATCTTCCTGTCAAAAAGCTGATGCCATTGTTTCTGCTCTTGGAGCAATTTTAATGGGTCATTAAAGGGCAAGCACTGTCATAGAGGGTAGCTGCTGACAGGCTAATGCTAATTAGCTACTGGAGCTTCAGACAGTCAAAGTCTCCATATTTAAATTGTACTTTTCCTCAATATTTATAAAAAACCCAAGTTCATGTCAACCAAAGTTAGCACAAATAGTATTGTACTTGCACTTTCGTTTTTCTCTTAGGATCAGCTATAGCCGTATGCATTTTGGGAGTAGGTCACTGTAGGAAGATGCCAACCGGAAAGTATTCAATTTTCCACTTTTAGATACTACACACCCTACCTTGCTGGTAGGAGTGCCGTATTTGATATTTAAAAGTAGGGGTCCTTCCTGGCTTGCTACAGGTTTAAGAGATGCAACAGTCTGGCTATACATGTAATCTTGCAGCTATGTTTTGTTTGTCAACCAAGTGGTTGGCACAACATGTGTTGCAGTCAGCAGGTGACATTTAACTTTCCATGCCATTTGTTTATTTCCCTGCATGATTTACCATGCCCTTAATGAAAAGTTAAAAATGTCAATTAGGAATCAGCCAAATCTGTCATTACTTTATGAGTCAAAGTACATAGAATGGGGATGGGAAACCAGTTCCCCCAATTTGCAGAGTTCAAAAGCCAGCAACATTAGTCCACAAAAAATGGTAGTGACCACACAAAAATAAGTACTTTATCACACTGCCCTTGGCAAAGTGCAACTAATCATTACCTTTAGTTCTCATTGTGCATGTGAAAATATCTCAGAAGGCCATCTGCATTGGTGTGTTGGCTACAGCTCTGTGTTCCATTGCAAAGTCCATTCCCTGTGAGAAAATGGACTGGCACAACAATTTTGTTTTCTCATCTCTCTTTTGAATAAGCCATCTGAGATTTCTAATTAGAAGGTGGGTGTAATTTTCATACTGAAGTCTGCCAAATGAATTGGTATTTTGTTAACAAACTTATGTATTAATGGGTTGGTCAACCAAATACCAATTTGTGATGGGTCGTAATTCTACATACCTCATTAATATGCTTGAGATAAGTTGCAATTTGAGACCCACCACAAAGTCACAGGAATGAAGGCCTGCCGGGGTCAGCAGACCACCATATCTGTGATTGCTTATAAATGAAGCACATTTTTTAAAAATGCAGCCCGTGTTCCCCAAAGGAAAATGGGATGCTTTAAAAAAGAAAATTGATAATTTTACAAAAATGTTTAGGAGTGGGCTTTCCCCTAGAAATGTTTTTTGTCAGCATTCACAAAGGGGAAGAAGGGGTCACTTAAGTTATCACTAACTTGGATTTGTCAGTAAAATATTCATGTTTTGCAACTGGATTTCAGTTGCAAAACATTAATACATAAGTTAAGGAATCAGCATTTGAAAGGCACAACCTTTAAATGCCTCTTCTGAATACCGATTCTATATTTTGTCTAACACCCAAATTGTGGTTCAGTAGGCTCAAATTTGTCATTTGCAACTGTAAAAATACCTTATACATCAGGCTCTAGTTTCTTCAGGGACAAAACCATAGCATAAGCCTCACTTTCTCTCGTACTCCAACATTGTTCACTAGGGAATAGGTGCCTATTAAATAAAGGTTACCAGTTGGTCCTGACCATCATCACTTATCTGTAATAGTGCTGCCCCATCCCATGCTCTGAAACATCAGTCTTAACAAAACCATGCTGAAGTCAGATGCCTTAAGGACAGTGCACATTGCTCCCTTCTATTTGTCAAAGGTCTTCTGGCACTTCTCTGTCTGGATTAACTTCTTGGGCTGCTTCTTGAATGTCATCTCTGTCAAAGGTGCTATACACCTTGTCAAACTTCCTATGGCACCCAGTCTGACCAAGGCAAACTCTCACTTAAGTCTAAGTCTCTAGGTATTGACACTCTTCAATCTGCTTGAAAAGAAAGTGACCGCCAGAGGTGGAATATGCAGACCTCCTTTTGGCCTTCTTAGTCAGGACAACCAAGAACAGGACCACACGCACACATTACGCGATAAACTCTGAAGAAGTCAGGCCGCAGCCGCCCCACTGGTGGGTGGTCAAACACATGGCATTTGCTGCAACAACCAGGGAATTCAGTCCAGTAAGGCCCAGACCCACAGTCACGGCAAGGTAGGGTGAATGTCTGGGGGGGGCAATGTTCTAATACTGTCCCAGAATACAAATGTGCCATAGTCCAACATCATTCTCAGAGCCAATCCACCCCCTTCATATCACTCCCAGTCACACTCCCTTACCTGCTCCCGTAGCAAAGCTTGAGG
The DNA here is from genome assembly GCA_963921515.1 of Calotriton arnoldi. Taxonomy (NCBI): domain Eukaryota; kingdom Metazoa; phylum Chordata; class Amphibia; order Caudata; family Salamandridae; genus Calotriton; species Calotriton arnoldi. The sequence goes on along the minus strand of CAWUFW010008576.1, from coordinate 132,413 downwards.
GTGACCATGCTATGTCAATCAGAAATTCCCGCTGGAGTTCGCTATCCGGATGCCCACAGGGGGCCCAGGGCCCCCTCTTCTGCTGATTTCCCGAGGTGGGGTTGGCTGACCATGCCCCGGGGGGAAGGCAGAAGGACGAAGGTGCAGGACAGCCCCCACCGGTGCAAAAAAGTAGGCACCCAGGACCACTCACTGAAGTCCAACTTTGGGTGGGCTATTTGAGTCTCAACCACCTCCAGTATCCTTTGTTAGGAGTGGCAATGCCCAGGAACAGAGAACAGCCCACCAGGACCCACACAAAAGAGCCCAACAGGTTCTTGACCCTTCCTGAAGAGGGGCAGGACCCGGAAATTCAGCCTAGATTAGAGAAACCTTGTTCCACAACATGTGCAAAGACCCAAAGGACAAGCATGTGTCAACAGAAACTTAAACTAAAAAATTAAACATCTGCCTGTCCTCACAGTTGCACGCAGCGCATATAGGTCAAAAGGACACCTCAGCACTTGTTTCAACATCATGCTCTGAACAAAATAGCCTGCAGAGAAAATACTGTCCCCGACGTAGCAAGTAAATGAGGGAAAAAACCCATAATACGAATTGCACTAAAATTAGTTTAAAAATCCCCGGACATCCCCAAAATTCTAACACTCACTGAAATTAGTTTAAAAACCTCACCAGTGCCATTAAAAAGTCTATCACCTCCATCCAATCCAAATATGAAAATTTGCTCCACAGCAAAACCATATAGCCCCCATTAAAACTATATAGCAGGATTGTTTTACGGTTGAAACAGGAATCTTCCAACAAATGTGATTTTGCAAGTTAACCTCCGACCCACAGCTCTTACCCTACAGGTCAGCAATCGAACTGTAAGTGCTCCAATGTTGCTGCAGCCCTCCATTCCTTTAATCAAGACTCTCAAAAGACTTTCAAAAGACCAGTTGCTCAAGTACTTCAGTCTTCAACTGACTTAGTAACTTCATTTTTAAGACACATTCTTTCTGACCCGCACCCGGACGAAAGCACCCATAGGCACCCAGACAACAGACACCAGAGGACAGACAACAGCCACCCGACACCAGACCACAGACAACGAACCACAAAATGCAGCCTCAGACCAAAGACATCTCTCCCAAAGACGAGCGTACATTCTACAAATGCTTTTAAAGCTATGTACCCTTATATTTTTGTACACACTCTCCTTAGCCTGGGTACTTTCGAGCCCCTGCGGAACCAAAAATGCACACAATTTTTTTAAGCTCTACTTCTAGATTCTTGTGACGCATGCGCAGAGTCCCTACTTTCCTCACATACACCTACACTGAACCAAACGTTAGTAATCCTCATGCACTACACTGCTCACTCCTACACAACACCTGGTACCAACATATGTCCAATGTAGGCACACAAACTACGACCAAATCATGTTACATCTGTTCATTGATACTTCACGCCTTAGGGGCAGACAGACATTGTTTAGTGCAGGAGATGGCCCCTGAAAAAGCAAAAAGCCTCGTCCACCTGTACCTATGTAGGATCCGGTCAAAAGTCCAACACAATAGAGTTGAGCCCCATAGGACACTAGTAAACATTACCCGGTATGAGACAAAACCCACTGCACTATGGGGTCGATTACGATGGCGGACGGAAGTGCATCCGTAGTGGTGGCGGAAAACCATAGATTTTTCAGCTCCAGATGCGGTGATTGCGACCGCCATATTACGATGAGCTAACATAGGCCATTTCCCGACCGCTGCGGTGTTTCAGGCTTCGCACGTTTTTACTTACGCAAGGGTGGTGGACGGAGCCAATAGAGCAAGAACTGCGTGCGGAATCAGGTCCAGTCCACCAACCAGATTACAATGTATCAAACAGCCAATCCCACCACAGCGGAAATACCACCTCATCGCGGATGGTGGAACCACAAGAACTTAGAGGAAAAGTCGAAGCAGAACACCTGCACATGACCAGAGCCGCCATGGATCCTGCTCTACAGGCCTTTCCCCTGCTCTACCTGATGCATTACCAGCAGATAAGACGCCGCCGAGCTCTACAGCAAAGGTACGTCCAAAACATATCCACGCTATCAAACCCCGGTACAACAACAACTCCCAGCAAGCGTGCAGGCAGGGCCGGCTCTACGATGTTTGGAGAAACATGTGAAATGTAATGTGTGAGGCTCCCTCAATTTACATTAGTGAAACCTTCAGGGCCCCAAAGGCTGCCCTGTGCTGACTCTACCTGGCACGCTGCTCCTCTCTCCCCCACCTACAAGCACCACTCACACAGCTCCAATCGGGCTCTAGGTTGCAGATTTGCTTGGGGGCTGGGAGTGTATACCATGCAGACTGCAAAGTGATGAAGATGCGTGCCCAGGATGGGTAGCAGTGTTGCTGCAAACAGCTAAACACTTTTGCTATCACCTACTGCTACACAACCCAGGCAAACATCCATGCTGGAACAAGACAAGAGGACAGTGCTGGAAATACATCTGTACTGTACCTCAGCAACCATGACTGAAATCAAGTAGGTTCAAATAGCACATATCACTTACTGAAACAGTGCTGATGGCCACAATGCTTCTGGATACAAATCATTTGCACACAGTACAGTGTCACAACATGGAGTGGTGGGGAGGGTTAAACATGTGCATGGCATGCACTGGCACATGGATTGACTGAAGTGGTGTACACACGAGAATTGCACAGGTGAGGAGTGTTCATAGCAAAAAGCCATAGTGGAGAATCTCCCATTGTGTAGGCCTCAATGGTATGACTGTGACTGTTAGGAATCAGACCAACACCTATTGGAGACCATAAAGTGGAAAGTGACAGCATGTTAAAACTCACATATCATGTTTGTATCCCAGAGACATGCAGCACAGTGAGAACAAAGGTAAGCAAGAGCCAGGCCAGATCCCAAGACACACAACACAGACATTGCAGTGACACACTCTGCATACTCACAAATGATGTGGATAAGATGTAGGTGTACCCTAGGACTGTGAGGTTACAATGACACACTGCACACTGCTTCGGTAACAACCCCAACATGTCCACAAACACTCCACAAGGTGTTTGATCATGGAAACAAACAGGCACTCATCAACTGGATCATACATGTGTGAAAGGGCAATGCTCAAGGGCACATACACATCAACACCTCTGCTAATGACAGGACACTCACACTGTCTGATGACTCCAGTAAGCACATGTACATCCATCCATTTGACTATGAAGCCATACCTATCCAAGATGACAACACACCTACAATGGTGTGTACACATCAAGATAGATCACACAGATATGTTGTACCCTGTCCACCCCTCAAGTCAACATGTCAATTGGAATAGATTCTCATGATGGAGATCAAACAAATCTGAATAAGTAGAGCTCATCTCACATAATGAACAGGACCAGAGTGGACCATCACAGATGAGCAGCTCGCCCCCATCAATCCTCAGAGTCAAAAGTGGACATTAGTTGCCGTAACCTCTGGTGTCATATGCAATATCAACTGAAGTACATGCCAATGGGAAAGTGTGAATTCAGAGCATGGAACCGATGAACATATACACATACATTGTACAGCATCATTAGTAAGGCCAGTGACAACGCTCAGAACATCAATATATATTTTTATTACATAAACTCAGTATCAGCATGTAAAGTGCAAAACATTAAGGGCAAATGCCAGTCCATACTCAAGTCCGCACATGTGTGCTTTGACATTCCACACAGATGATTTAAACACAGTCCACAGCCATGGGAATATCACCAGGATAGGGCCAGCAAATGGGCAGCTCAGGCATAGCTCAGGGAGGAATGGGGTGGGAAGGGGGACTCTGCTTCAAATTTGTGGAGAACTGGAACTGGGTGGGGGATGACTGTTTGGGTAGTCGCATGACTGGACCTGGGAGGAGGAGAACTGGTTGAGGTAGAGGGATCCCTGGATGTGGGAGCCTGAGGGCTGGCTGGACCTGGTGGAGTCGTCGCACGAGGAGGTGGTGAAATGCACTGGTGAGGCTCAGTGGCTGATGTTGCATGTGGAGGGCTGGCCCTCACTTGCTTGGGGATACGATAGCCCCCAAGTGTTTTGGGCCAAGGGATAGGTGAGGTGGCCACAACAGCTTCCTTCTTCCCAGGACGTGGAGCAGGTGCTCGTGGATCCTTCCAGGCAAAACCTTCGGATTTGGTAGTACACTTGGGGGGGGCGGGCTTCTACCTTGCCTCCCCTGTTTTGGAGCTACCACTACCTCACTGCTTCTCTGTCCATGCTTCCTAGGGGGTGGCTTGGTGGGAGTGGAAGTCCTGGGCACAACAGCCCTCTGAAATGGGGGGGGTGCAGTTGTGGCACGCAACAGGCCCACGGCAGCCAGGGCAACTTCCTGTTCTGATTCAGGATCAGCTGTAGATCTTGGAGGGCTCTTGGAGGGTGAGGAATGTGAGGTCTGCAATGTGGATGCATGTTTTTTGTGTTTCGGCTTCTCTGTGTCCTGTGATGTCTTTGTGGTGGGGCTGGCATGTGTGCTCCTGGTGTGCCTTGGGGTTGATGTCTCGTGTCTTTGTCGCAAGGACTCCTGTTGTCTTGTGCTGCATGGGGATGACTTGGGGCCTGAGTGCTCTGGTGTGTGTGTTCTCTGGTCAGGTGGGGTCACAGGCAGGGTGGTAGCGGATGGGCCCGGAGCCGGACTGTGAGCCTGTGACTGTAGAATGGCTGCCGTCAGTGTGGAGGCCAAAGACTGGACAGTCCTGTGCAGGCCACCGACGTCAGAATGGATGCCCTCAATGAACGCAACAACCTGTGACAACTTGTTGCCATGATCCAGGACGGCATTCAGGAGCAAAGTCTGCCCCACAGACACCTGACGCAAGATGTCTATGGCCTCCACACTGAGGGCAGCAGGGGACACAGGGGCTGGGGCAGCAGTGCCTGGGGGAAAAGATACCCTAACCTTCTTAGGGCAGCGGGCACGGATAACATTTAGGGGAGCATCAGGGAGGGTGGGCACATGACGGGGTGTGGCAGATGATGGTGCAGAGGTCGATCCTCCTTTGCCCGACAACACCGAGGAGTCACCGCTGGAGTGTGATGAAGTGGAGGTAGGCGTTTCTCAAGCGGACTCCTCCAGGGCACTCCTGTCCCCCTCCGATGCACTGGTCCCCTCAGTGTCGCTGTACTCTCGGCCAGCAGTGATCCCAGTAGCTTCACCGACGGTTTCGTGCCTCTCTCCTTCTCTGACCTTGGTAGATTCTGCAGGAGACAGAGACACTGTTCAGTGAAGTGGCCGGACCACAAACATGTTAGGCAATACCAACTGAAAAGCTTGAACTCAAGGCACACATTTGACTCTCCATGTACTGTCTGCATAAGTCTAAATATTGCTATGATCTGCTGATGCATGTTAACATGCTTATTGGACAGTCCTGCTCCATGTTGCCTTCATACTGCCAAATTGCTAGGCATGTGTAGGCATTTCAACATCACATCCTATTGTCTGAAGGCACATCAACATGTCTTCAACTAAGAGAGCTACACATCTGAATGAACTGTGTGTGTCACACTGGAATTTTGAGGTGATAGAACCACACTCATAGTAAGTTAAAGGAAACTATTGTTAAGTGACATGACATCCTTACATCCACTAATGTAGGTACTGCAACACAACTACTTTTGAACATTGGTAAGCAATTTGTAGATGTATCAATTACATGGGAATGCACAACATCAATCTCGAAAATCACCATGACATGATGCTCACTGATGTTAATTTCCAGTTGATGCCACAGAGACTGACACTTATGCTGATATTACCTGGCTACATGACAATGCAGACATAGTAGAGGTGCAGAATATCTGCACTCACCGCTGAGTCAACTCAGAGGCTATTACACCACACTAGAGACAACTCATAGGTTAATGCCTTGCTCTGGGCTGGGATTTGTGCAGTCTTTCATGTGCAACATCACACTTTGTACAATACTCACCCTCAATTTGCTGCTGCTGGGCCCTCAGGCGCCCGTGCAGCTCTGGCTGTGTCACTGCCAGGATGCGGGTCAATAGTGGGGTCATGCTCCGGCACGCCAAACGACCAGTCCGAGGAACCAGGCCCAGGGTCATTTAGGCAACGTTTTTGCTAAGGCGGCAGATGTCATCCCACCTCTTGTGGCAGTGGTTGTGTCGACGGTTAGAGACCCCTAGGGCCTGCACATTCCGGGCGATGGCCCTCCATATTGCCTTCCGCTGATGGACCTTGAGCTGTAGGTATGGGAGACAAGAGGAGACATTTGTAACACTTTGTAGTGGTGCATTGTGTGTCAGTACACAGTGCATACACATGAGCGAGTCTTCACATAATGACACCAAAAGAAGGATTGCATGTCCACTGTACATGTATCAGATGCGAGAGGTTATTTCACACTAATCTAGACAGTAACAGGCCCTGTACTCTTGTGCATACTGGGCTCACCTCCATAGTAGCCCTGTCGAATGAGCACACCCCATAATCACTAACCCCTGCCCAATCGAAACTTACCATCTCACTAATGTACATATGTACACGTATTTAACTCATAGAGGACATGGCACAGGGAATGTGTGTCCTAAAAGAGATTCCATGGACTCATCATTGTAACTGTACTACAGATAAACCAGGTTCTGGCTAAATCGTCATTGCATGCACTCAGGGCTCAGGGGGAACAAGGCTCAACACCATGCACTTGAACTCGTTTGGCTACACAGACTCCAACACGTATACATCATCCTTTCTGAGATTCACATGTGTGATGTTTCCCAACTATTGAGCTGCAACATTGACGAGTGTGCCATCCTCCCCATAAACTGAAGTGCATCAAGTAGTACGTCATGTATGTGAAATACAGACGAATAAATCAGAAAGCACAAATATAGGCTTGCAGTCTGAGGCACAGAGCACTGTACAGTGACATGCTGTGAGCCTTCAGACCACCCTAAGTAAGTTTGGCATTCACTTACCAGTACCTCGGGAGCCCCATAGAGCCGGCTGTACTGTCCAAGGAACTCGTCCACCAGGACCTCCAGCTCCTCTGTGGTGAAGGGACAGGCCCTCAGGTTCTCAGTACGAGCCATGACTGGTCCGGAGATGAGTTACAGCAGCAGTTTGTGTTGAGGAATAGCAGGCAGCAGTGTCTTTAGGCAAGTGACAGGTGTGGACATTTCACAGGCATATATATAGTGCCCTAGGCTCATTCCAATGTGGCTCTGCTGATACTATTGACCAGCCTGGTTCGCATCATTCAATTGGGGCCAATGCCGGGCCCCGCAGTCGCGGAGCACGCCTACCGTGAGTTTAAAAAAATCAAGCCGCTGGCGGTTCCCATTGGCTGATGGCTATTCCTCAAAAGCGGTGATGCACTGCGGAGGTCAGGAAGCAGAGCACGCAATCCTGCATCATACAATTGGGGCCAATGCGTGTTAGAGCTGTCGATGCCAGCTACCGCACCTTTAAACACATTTTGCATTTCCATTCTCGCTTTGCTAATTGCATCACTCATCCCAACACATTAGCATAAAGTGAGATGTGCATCCTGTTAAGGTATCATAGAGTGTGACCTTTGAGTTAAGTCTTCACACACATGGTATGTCCAAGAAAAGGAGAGTGAAATGACAATCTTCGTTATGTCTTGTGGCCAGCATGGTATGAAATGAGTTAAGGAGTCGAAAAGGACAAAGGCCTTGCGCACGGTACTAATGTTGTGTATTGAAACATTGAACCTGTGAACACTGTTTGAATATCACTTGCTAATTGACTGTCTAATTTTTGGCCATGGGTTGTCTCAGGAAGGGCCAGTGATGTTGACTGATATTTTGTGTTGTCCATTGGACGGAAATCAGACATACTTGTAAGCTCTACACTTTCTACACACGTACTGCTGTGGCATGCTGTGTGCCTACCTGCCATTGCCTGCATATGTTCTCACACATGTCAGAGGAGAGCACATGTGTTACAAACAAACATCGCTTTGTCCGACCTAATTGCTAATTTTCAGCCATGTGTGCATGTATAAATTCCTCACACAGTCACGATGTACTGATCACATAATGTTCATATTTGTCTGTCCACTGTGCTGCTTATTCAAGTATTGTTGCACCAGGTGACACTCAGTGGCCTCATTTCGTAAAGTTGATGTGTATTGTGGGTCTGAAGCTTGAGGTCGTACAATGACAGCAGATAATGCAACTCAGCATTGATGCTGTTAACCACATGTGCTGTGTCATACACCCACAGGGCTTCTCACACTTTGATGTAGCAGTGTACCACATGTCATACACAGTGACTTATTTTGATGTTGTAGTAGTTAGTATGTCGAGTGAGTGGAGGAAATGAAGGTCTGTATGCAGGTCACTTGTGCATTTAACGTCTTCAAGAGTCATGTCAATGTTGTGTTTGTGTGAGTCTTTGGTTAAGCTCATATCATCTTTTTCTCATCTTTTGCATGTGTCCCCTGCCCGAGTACGTAGGAGGAGACTACCTATCTATCGCCCTGTACCAGTCCTGGCAATGATGGAGGACATTGAAATCATTAGGAAATTCTGTCTGGATCGCCTCACACTGCGAGAGCTATGTGCTCAGTTGGGGCCCATTTGAAGCCCAACAGAACATATCCTGCTGCATTGTCTGCTACAGTCAAAGTGATGGCTGCAAAGCATTACTTTGCCACTGGGTCTTTCCAGTACACCGTGTCCAGCGCCAGTGGGATGTCACAGCCTATGTTCAGCATGGTGTTGCGTGATGTCCTGTCTGTATTGATGACATACAAGAACAACTACATACACTTCCCAAGGCACAATGAATTGGCATCTGTGAAGGGGGACTTTTATGAACTTGGACACATCCCACATGTTGTGGTAGCCATTGACGGAACCCACATTGGCCTAGTTCCACCACAGGCACGTGAACACATATATTGAAATCGCAAGCATTACCACTCCATTAATGTGCAAGTGGTATGCCAAGTGGATCAGATCATTTCACACGTGTGTGCAAATTATCCCGGTTCGGCATATGACTCTTACATTCTGCAGAACAGCAGCATACCACAACTGATGTCAAATCTTCACCCAGAGTGTGCCTGGCTTGTTGGTGAGTGGGCTGTGTCAATGAGTGTGATGTATGTGTGACATGCTGCTCTCCTCACATATTACTGTTACATTGTTTGTCTGTGTTTCTCACAACTAGGTGACTCAGGGTATCCCAATCGTCCGTGGTTGCTGACCCCACTGCGGAATCCAACTATGCCCGGGGAAGTCCACTTCAATGATGCCCATGAGAGGACACGTCGTGTGGTAGAGCGCACTTTTGGACTTCTAAAGTCTAGATATAGGTGTCTGGACAAGCGTGGTGGTGCACTTCTATACTCACCCCAGAAGGTGTGTCAGATAGTAGTCGCCTGCTGCATGCTCCACAACCTGGCCTTGCGCAAAAAGATACCCCTGATTCAGGACGATGATGAGCAGCAGCAGCCCCCCGCTGCAAACCCACAAAAGCCCAGTGACGATGATAGTGGCGAGGAAGAAGGTCTTGACCTGCGTGAACAGCTCATCGCCAACTACTTCCATTGAGTGTAAGTTAGCATTGATCAACTGTGACTGTGTCTGTGCACTTTACTGTTGTTGCAGGGATTCTGCCCACATACAGAACTATGCACAGAATTATAGGACTTGGGCAGGCAGGGACTGAGTCATCTGACCACCTGTGTGCCCATTAGCACAGGACCAAATAGCTATCGTGCCTCAGTAGATCTCCTACTCACTGACAGTCAAACAACTGACAGTCAAACAAGCGCTTATACAACACAGAACACAACACTGTCACATCCCTCTGGAATTGCGGTAACAAGACACACCCTGTCGCCCTCACTCTTATACTTCTCCACAATAATATCAGTTGAATTCAAGAAACGTCTCTAAATGTTTATTTCAAATAACGTGTCCTAACATGCAGTATAAGTGCCCCAACAAACAGATTAATGCATCATACAAAAACAGTCAGCATAGAAACATGTCCAGATGTCATGAAGGGAGAAGTCATATTAATAAGCCCACATGAGGAAGACCTACGAGCCTATCCCCGCTCCCCTTGCTAGAAGAAGACATGTAATGTATCCCAAAAGCCCTCTGGGCTTTGTCAGCAGAGCCCATTCCTCAGCCCATAGATGGTGAAATGTACTGTACTCCAGGCCAGCGCAGAGAACAAGCTCTGCGGACAGTTCTCATGTGAAAGACATAAACGAAGCAACTTGCAAAACAACAAAGCCATGTATTAACGTGCGCTACAGCTGCATAATGGAAGCCGGGCTCGTACTAGGCGACAATGTCCACAACGGGCATATAACAGACTCCCCTTGCTCAGGTCTGTGGTACCAAGTGAAACAGAACCCAAAGGTAAGCAGAGTCAAAGGGAATGCAGATAAATCTGATTGAATTTCAGAAGGAGGCGAGAAAAGGTCAAACAATATTGATTTAGTTCCAAACATTAGCGGATGCTGGTAAGTGGTTACTAATCCAAGAAAGCACTTGCAGCTTCGTAGGCAATCAGTTCCAATAGACGATCAGAATCAGCTTCAGCAAACAGGACCTCCATCCAATCCAGTAGTATGAAGGAACAGATGTGCTCCTCGAACCCCGTGGACGAAAGGAGCATTTCAGGGCAAGCGGGAAGAGGTTCGATGTAGGCATGGCACAGGAGACGTTGCGCAAACGCACATGCTCAGCTGGCAGCCCGTCTGCCACGTTGTAAGGCAACCCATAAACGGCTATCCCCGGAACAGTCCTGGTCGTGGGCCAACAAAGGACCCACCCACAGGTCATAATCCAGATCAGCAAGAGATGTGTTGGAAAGGCAGGCATCCATGGCCCATTGAAAGGGGTATATGCGACAGTAGAACACAGGTTGCACGCAGGTGAAATAGGCATAGCGGAAGGTTAGTCTATAACTGATACTAAGCACAGCTAATGGCAAATATCCAAAAATATGCAGCATTCGTTCATGGTACAGTCAATCAATCAATCAATCAGGGTTTTATAAAGCGCGCTACTCACCCATGAGGGTCTCAAGGCGCTGGGGGGTGGGGGGGTGCAGCACTGGTTCAGTCGAAAAGCCAGGTCTTGAGGTTCTTCCTGAAGGTGTGTAGGGTGGGGGAGCATCTGATGTTGACAGGGAGCTTTTTCCAGGCCTTGGCTGCAACATAGGAGAAGGCTCTTCTGCCTGCTCTGTTGCTGCGGATGCGTGGGGTTTCTGCCAGGGCGAGGTCGGCGGAGCGGAGGTTCCTTTTGGGTACGTGGAAGGAGACTCTCATTGAGGTATTTGGGTCCGATGTTGTGAAGGGATTTGTAGGCGTGGGTGAGTAGTTTGAAGGTTACTCTCTTTTCGACGGGGAGACAATGGAGGTCTCGTAGGTGTTGGGTCATATGTTCGTGCCGTGGGGTTCCGAGGACAAGTCTGGCCACGGTGTTCTGGATGGTTTGGAGCTTGTGGAGGAGATTTCTGTTGATTCCGGCGTAGAGTGCGTTGCCATAGTCCAGTCTGCTTGTTATGAGTGCGTGGGTGACGGTTTTTCTGCATTTGGGGGGGATCCATTTGAAAGTCTTGCGGAGGATGCGGAGGCAGTTGAAGCTGGTGGAGGCGACGGAGTTGATCTGGCGGGTCATGGTGAGGGAGGAGTCGAGGATGATGCTGAGGTTCCGTTCGTGGTCTGATGGGGTGTATGTGCTCCTGAGGGCTGAGGGCCACCAGGTGTTGTCCCAAGCAGTGGTGGAGGGTCCGAGGACCTCTGTCTTTTCCGAGTTTAGCTTCAGGCAGCTGTTGTTCATCCAGGCTGCAACGTCCTTCATCCCTTCCTGGAAGCAGCGTTTGGTGTCTTCTGGGTTCTTCGTGAGGGAGAGGATGAGCTAGGTGTCGTCGGCATAAGATACAATGCTGAGCCCATGCTGTCTGACGATGGCGGCGAGGGGGGCCATGTAGATGTTGAAGAGCGTGGGGCTGAGTGAGGATCCTTAGGGTACTCCACTTTTGGTTTCTGTGGGTTCGGAGAGGAAGGGTGGGAGTCTGACCCGCTGGGTTCTGCCGGAGAGAAAGGATCGGATCCAGTTGAGGGCGGTTCCTCGTATCCTGGCGTCATGGAGTCTGGCTGCGAGAGTGCGATGTGAGACGATGTCGAAAGCTGCGGAGAGGTCTAGTAGGATGAGGACTGCCGTGTGGCCCTGGTCGAGTTGCATGCGGATGTCGTCAGTGGCAGCGAGGAGGGCGGTCTCGGTGCTGTGGTTGCTGCGGAATCCGGACTGGGAGGGGTCTAGTATGGCGTTCTCTTCGATGAAGGCGGTCAGGTAGGCACTTACGAATCTCTCGGTGACTTTGGCAGTGGAGGGGAGAAGAGAGATGAACCAGTAGTTTTTCAGGTCCGTCGGGTCAGCCGAGGGCTTCTTGAGGAGGGGTTTGACCTCTGCCCGCTTCCAGTCGTCGGGGAAGATGCCGGATTCGAGGGAGGTGTTGATGGTCCGGCCTAGTTCGGGTGATATGGCGGCGGCGGCTCTGTGGTATATGTGTGGTGGGAAGGGGTCCGAGGGGGCTCCACAGTGGGTGTTCTTCATGGTCGTGGTGGTGTCTTCTGTGGTGGCAGGGTTCCAGGTGGTGATGGTCGGCTGGATGTTAGTGATGCGGGGGTGGTGTCCGGAGTCTGTTCGCTGTAGTTGTCATAGAGGGCCTTGATTTTCAGGTGGAAGTAGGAACTGAGCTTGTCGCAGAGGTCCTGGGATGGTGTCACATCTGTGGCTTTGCTGGGGGGTTTGGTGAGTTGCTGTATGACGTTGAAGAGTTCTTTAGCGTTGCTGGAGTTGGTGTGGATTTTGTTCTTGATGAAGGCTTGTTTGGTGGTTCTTATGCACTGGTGGTATTCATTCAGGGCATTCCTGTAGTTGTTGAGGTCTTCAGTGGTTTTCCTGTTCCGCCAGTTTTTCTCCAGGCATTGGCAGGAGCTCCTGGCTACTTGGAGGTTGGTGATGAACCAGGCGTCCCGCAGGGGGCGTTGTTTGCAGGGGTGGTAGAGGGGTGCGAGCTTGTCTGCGCAGCTGGAGATCCAGCGGTGAAGTTCTTTGGCTGCGGAGTTGGCGTCGGTCGTGGCGGAGGCGCGGTCGTGGAGGAGGGTGGAGTTGAGGTGTTCTTCTGTGATCTTGCTCCATTTCCTTCGTGGTGGGCGTGGGGCAGGTTTGGGTGCAGTGGTGGTGTTGAAGGTGAAGTGTACGCAGTGGTGGTCTGTCCAGAGGGGCTGAGTGGTGTGGCTGAAGTGGATGCTGTTCCCACCTGCGAAGATGGGGTCGAGTGTGTGTCCGCCTCTGTGGGTGGGGGTGGTGACGAGCTGCTTCAGTCCGAGGTTGTCGAGGAGGGCGGTGGAGTCGGGGCACTGCGGTTGTCGAGGTGGAAGTTCAGGTCTCTGATGAGGATGTAGTCCATTGAGGTGATGGCGTGGGGTGCGACGAGGTCAGCAATGGTGGTTGCAGAAAGGGTGTGAGGTCCAGGGGGTCAGTAGGCGAGGGTGCCGTGCACTGTAGTCCTGGGGCTGGTCTGGATCTGGAAGTGGAGGTGTTCTGTGTTGGAGAGGGGGTCGCTTGTGCTGGAGGTGGAGAGTCGGAGGGGGCTCTTGTGTACGATGGCGAGTCCTCCTCCTGGGCAGTGGGGGCGGTCCTTTCTCTGGATCTTGTGTCCGTCGGGGATGGCGGTGGCGATGTCGGGGGCAGAGGTGGCGTTGGTCCAGGTTTCTGTGAAGAAAGCGACGTCGGGTGAGAGTGCGTCGAGCAGGTCACAGATCTCAATGGCGTGTCTGTGGAGGGAGCGTACGTTGAGGAGGATGCACATCAGGACTTTGGCGGTGCTGGCGTATTGCGTGGGTTCAGCTGTAGTGGGGGCACTGTCGATGGTGAAGGACTGTCTGCAGTGTAGGCAGGAGAACTGGCCGTGGGTGGTGTTCGGCGTAATTCTCTGGCTATTGATGTTCCTTCCGGGGTTCAGTGCGAGGAGGGTGGTGGAGTTGTAACGGTGGGGGGTCGTAGATCCAGGGTTCCTGGCGCTGGCCGCGATCGGGTCACGGACAGGCGCAGATGGGCTTGCCTTTGGCATGCCAGCGGCGCGGCCGCACAGCGGCCGCCATTAAATAGGGGAGGTGGGTGGGAAAGCGCAGCTGGGAGGCGTGGGCGGAGAGTGGCAAGGGGGAAGGGGCCGCCGGGCCGCAGCGGCGGGAAAAAAGGGCGGCGGAGTTTCAGGAGAGGAAAAAACGGGGCACGAGAGAGGCAACAATAAGGCAGACGCAGGGGCACAACAGAAAACGGCACAGGCACAAAAGACAGAGGCACAATAATTATTCCAATACAGGGATGCACAATAAATACAGTAAGGGCAGAGCAACAATTACCTTGATGGAACCAGCGGAGAGCAGACTCGAACCCTGCTGACCAGGGCAGAGTCTGTGTGGTAGAGGCGCTGCACCAGCAGAGCTGCGGGGGTGAGAGCAGGTCCCTGGCCAGGAGATCTGAGGTCTTGCTCCTCTGTTGCAACTGACCAAGGTTGGGCTGGACCACAGGACGGGCAGCCATTGCGTAAGAGCTGTAGGAGAACCAGCACACTGCAGAACAGCCAAGAGAATGATGCTAAACCGCCAAATGCACTAGAAATATTGTATGAATGACCCCCGGTAGTACTCCTATAATAGTCTGAAACGAAGTAACAAGGCCATAGCCCACAAGTTAAAAATAATATGTGGTGTATAAGTTCCCCAAAATGAAGTTGGAGAGTCTTGTTTAGCAGTGACTGGATCTCGCAGGATGTTCGAGCCACCTGCAATTTGAAGGTCTCACGGTCTGATGTGAGAGCGCCTTCTTATAGAACAAAAAGGCGCTTTCATCCTGCTTAACTCCTTGAAGTATGCATTCATAGTGGGAATGTGAGGCCACAAGTAACTATCAACATTTACATATGGGGGAGTGAACAGTACATTGCTACAGCAAGTGACACGTTGTGAAACTGTTACTGTATACGGGAGGCCTGCCCATAAACCGCAGCTGTTTGTGTTATTAAGGATTAGATGACTTCCGTAAAAAAAGATTTAGCATGGAACTGTTGGCTGGGACTAGTGTCCATCTATGAAAACAGGCAAAAAACAACAATGATACCTTACAAGCCCCGTGTGACTGTACTTGACTTACTGACCACAACAATGTCCCCAAATGACATTTAACAGGATGTGTTTGGATGCTGGCTCTTGTTGGCACACTGCTAAGGGTTACATTGTGCAGCGCTGTGTGAGTTTTTACCAGTTACATCATGTCCATGTTGATGGTAGTAGGGGGATGGTAAGACACTGCTTCACCTCCCAGCACAGTTCACCCCTTGGCATCCGGGTAAATGCACTGAAGTTAAAATTGCTTACTTGAAATGTAGCTGAAGTGTTTCACCAAAGTTGGACAGGGAGAGGTACAGAGATCTGAGAGGATTGTGGCAGCTTTCTCAGCTGACAACTATTTTCAGTTCCTTATCTCTACTGATGAATGATAATATCCAGGAACACATGTGACTAGAGATTCACAGCACTAATCTGCAACAACCTTGGTGAAACACTCTGCCGGAAAGTCAAGTAAGCATTTCAAATGAAGTGCATTTACCATGCTGCTAAGTGTTGAACTGTGCTGGGAGGTGAAGTACTGTGCTCCCATGCCCTTCCTGTCCATGCTGACGGTGTTGTCCAGTGTGATCTGGAATGCTTCTTGTACAGTGTTGCCTAGTGCTGTGCCTTAGCTGTCATGCCATCATATGACAACTCAATGTTATTTTCTTGTGTCGTTCTAGGTTCCTCCGCTCTCTCAATGGATTGTCGCATTCAAATCTTGTGATACATTGCAATGTGAGTTAACATGCTAATTACTATGACAAACATAGTACTGACACAAGGGCGTAGTGGTGTGAATAGTGTTTATTTATACATGAGTGACAAGTGAGGGATGAAGTTGAAAGTGCTGGTACATGGATACTCAGGGTAGAACACACAATGGTGGAATTCCACAGTCCAACAGAACACTCCC
The DNA here is from genome assembly GCA_963921515.1 of Calotriton arnoldi. NCBI lineage: Eukaryota > Metazoa > Chordata > Amphibia > Caudata > Salamandridae > Calotriton > Calotriton arnoldi. The sequence continues at coordinate 116,309 of CAWUFW010008576.1, read as the reverse complement.
ATCTTTGTGGCAATGAGGGATCAGATGTATAACAAAGTCAATGCTTTGTGCAACACTGGTGACATCAACGGTGGCTCATAGAACTTGTTTTGGAAGGTGCTTTACCACGTGATCCTCCGGTGGTGTTTCTCGGACGTCCCCTCTGCGTTTGGCAGGGGGGGAACCTGCTTCATGCTCAGAGGTGTCTGAGGAGTCTGTGCCTTCTGCCTCACCCCTCCCTGTGGCCGCTGTTGAGGTGTTGTGAGTATCATCAGGCTGGCCACTGGAAGAGGGTGTCGCTATTTGAGCAGCATGGATGTCCCTCAGAACTCCCACAAGCTGTCCCATGTACTCCACAAGTTGTCCCAAGCGTGTGTCCATGGACCTTTGTAGCAGGCGGAGATCCCGCAGTTCTTCCACAACCTGGCCCATCTGTCCCTGGTTTTGTTGGTATGCACTAAGGACTGTGTTGACGGTGGCCAAGGCCTCAGTCTCAGTGTCCTCCTGTGACTGTCCCCCAGTTGCCCTCCCACCTGCCCTGCAGACACGGACCTGTGGCGTTGCCTTTCGACGCCCCCGCACACAGTCCCCAGCGTTTCCAGGCTGGCTGGTGGTATTGTTGGGAACTGCCACGGGGACAGTGTTGGAGGCAGCAGTAGTGATGTTGAAGGTGGCTGCCGCACAGGTCGTTGTTGCAGGGGTCAGCGTTGTTGCTGCTGTTCTGGGAGTCGTGGTGGTGGTGGGGACAGTGAGGCCCTGAGACTGATCTTGCACAGCCACGCCTGAGAGGCCAGGTTGATCCTCCTCATCCGAGAAACAGAGAGAATCAGCATCCAAGAGGTTACCTTCCTGGGGGGGAGACTGGCTCGGCTCGTTGGTCACAGTTTCGCCTGGTGTTGATAGTGAATCATCTGTTGAACCGAGGTTATATTGTCAGCATATTCAGTACACAGCACAACTTTGATGTTCATGTTTTGCACATTTCATTTGAGATGACATGACTTTTGACATTGACATTACTTGGCATTCATAACAGTTTGTCAGCAGTCGAACATGATGTAAAGGTACATACATTGTTCGTTAGCAATGTGACATGGCCTGAGCAACAATTTCATATGTAGAGATATTGTATTTACAAGGACATGTCCTCTGGTAGCAACTTGTTGCTCATCCACTTCAGTTTATGCAAGGATATTTGTGACTTTTCTATAAGTATCTGTCTACTATGCCACCACTTCATGATTACTGTTGTTCGGTTTTTTACTGACTCACGCGGTAGGCATGCTCCGCCACTGCGGGGACCGGCATTGGCCCCAATTGAATGATGCAGGATTGCGTTTGCCGCTTCCTGACCTCCGCGGTGCGTCACTGCCTATGAGGAATAGCCATCAGCCAATGGGCCCGCCAGCGGCTTACATTTTTTAAACTCGCTGTAGGCGTGCTCTGCCACTGCGGGGACCGGCATTGGCCCCAATTGAATGATGCAGGATTGCGTTTGACGCTTCCTGACCTCCGCGGTGCATCACCGCCTATGAGGAATAGCCATCAGCCAATGGGAACTGCCAGCGGCTTACATATTTAAAACTCGCGGCAGGCGTGCTCCGCCACTGCGGGGACCAGCATTGGCCCCAATTGAATGATGCAGGATTGCGTTTTCAGCTTCCTGACCTCCACGGTGTGTCACCGCCTATGAGGAATAACCATCAGCCATTGGGAACCGCCAGCGGCTTACATTTTTGAAACTCACGGTAGGCGTGCTCCGCCACTGCGGGGACCGGCATTGGCCCCAATTGAATGATCATGTTTTGCACTTTTCATTTGAAATGACCTGACTTATGAAATTGCCATTGCTTGGCATTCATAACAGTTTGTCAGCAGTCGAAAATGATGTAGAGGTACATACATTGTTCGTTAGCAATGTGACATGGCGTAAGCAACAATTTCATATGTAGAGATATTGTATTTACAAGGACATGTCCTCTGGTAGCAACTTGTTGCTCATCCACTTCAGTTTATGCAAGGATATTTGTGACTTTTCTATGAGTATCTGTCTACTATGCTGCCACTTCATGATTTCTGTTGTTCATTTTTTTACTGACTCTCATGGTAGGCGTGCTCCACCACTGCGGGGACCGGCATTGGCCCCAATTTAATGATGCAGGATGGCGTTTGCCGCTTCCTGATCTCCGCGGTGCGTCACTGCCTATGAGGAATAGCCATCAGCCAATGGGAACCGCCAGCGGCTTACATTTTTTAAACTCACGGTAGGCGTGCTCCGCCACTGCGGGGACCGGCATTGGCCCCAATTGAATGATGCAGGATTGCGTTCGCCGCTTCCTGACCTCCGCGGTGCGTCACCGCCTATGAGGAATAGCCATCAGCCAATGGAACCGCCAGCAGCATAAATTTTTTTAACTCGCGGTAGGCGTGCTCCGCTACTGCAGGGACCGGCACTGGCCCCAATTGAATGATGCAGGATTGCGTTTGCCACTTCCTGACCTCCGCGGTGCGTCACCGCCTACGAGGAAAAGCCATCAGCCAATGGGTACCGCCAGCGGCTTACATTTTTTAAACTCGCGGTAGGCGTGCTCCGCCACTGCGGGTTCCGGCATTGGCCCCAATTGAATGATGCAGGATTGCGTTCGCCGCTTCCTGACCTCCGCGGTGTGTCACCGCCTATGAGGAATAGCCATCAGGCAATGGGAACTGCCAGCGGCTTACATTTTTGAAACTTGCGGTAGGCGTGCTCCACACTGCGGGGACCGGCATTGGCCCCAATTGAATGATGCAGGATTGCGTTTGCCGCTTCCTGACATCCGTGGTGCTTCACCGCCTATGAGGAATAGCCATCAGCCAATGGGAACCGCCAGCGGCTTACATTTTTGAAACTCGCGGTAGGCATGCTCCGCCACTACGGGGACCGGCATTGGCCCCAATTGAATGATGCACTATTGCGTTTGTCGCTTCCTGACCTCCGCGGTGCGTCACCGCCGATGAGGAATAGCCATCAGCCAATGGGAACAGCCAGCGGATTACATTTTTGAAACTCGCGGTAGGCGTGCTCCGCCGCTGCGGGGACCGGCATTGGCCCCAATTGAATGATCATGTTTTGCACTTTTCATTTGAAAATGACCTGACTTATGAAATTGCCATTACTTGGCATTTGTAACAGTTTGTCAGCAGTCAGACATGATGTAGAGGTACATACATTGCTCGTTTGCGATGTGACATGACGTAAGCAACAATTTCAATTGTAAAGATATTGTGGTTCCAAGGACATGTCCTCTGGTAGCAACGTGTTGCTCATCCACTTCAGTTTATGCTAGGATATTTGTGACTTTTCTAAGAGTATCTATCTAGTATGCCACAATTCCTAGATTTCTGTTGTGCTTTTTGTACTGACCTCCTGTGTTTAGTGATGTGTGACTGAGTCTCCATGCAAGTGTTGTTTTGATGTGAGCCTTTATGCTTTGAGACAATGTGACTTGTACATTGGATTTTGGCCATTGCGATTCAGGGATTTGCTTTGCAGTTACATGTGACTTCATCAATGACACTGTGATTCATGTGACCTCTCAATGGCATTATCTGTGTGTGCACTGGCTACAATTTATGGTGCTTTACAGGGTTGGTTGACAAGTGTGGTAGTCATGTAGCTCCATGCTGTTTGAGAGGGAGTACAGGGTGCATGAGCTGACTACCTACCTGTTCAGTGAAGCAGAGGAGGGTGATGGCTGCCACATGGCTGCAGGGTGGGGAGGGTGCTCCATGCTGTTTGGGAGAGAGTACAGAGGGCCTTGTGGAAGTTGTGGTTTTGCAGTCAGGTCTCAACAACCCCCTCCCCAGTGAGATGGCTGCCTACCTGTTAGGAGGCACTGTCTACGGTGATGGCTGACACATGGCTGTGGGGTGGGGAGGGAGCTCCATGCTGTTTGGGAGGGAGGCCAGGGTGCATGAGCTGACTACCTACCTGTTAGGTGAGTCAGTGTGAGGAAATGCTAGCTTTGTGAGACATTCATATTGAAAGTGTGCATTCTACATGAGTTTGATTTGATCTGGCAATTGAGGCTCACTTCTTGTGCACAACAGTACATTACAGTGGGATGTGATCATTTTGTTTGTACTTACCAGCCTCCACTCCCCCCTCAATTCCGGTGAGACTCTCTGGATGCAGTATGGCAAGCACCTTCTCCTCCCATTCGGTGAATTTTAGTGGTGGAATGGGAGGGCTGCCACCAGTTCTTTGGGCCGCCTCTTGGTTCCTCTGTGCCCGAACCTTGACCCGGGCCTTGAGGTCGGTCCACCGCCTTTTGATGTTACGCAGTGTGAGTAGGGTGGTCCCTACTGCATTGACTTTGTTGTAGATTCTAGCCCACATCTGATTTTTACGCACAATCGGTGTCTGTTGGACCAGGTTCCCATACAAATGTGGTTCTACCCTGATTATCCCATCAACCAGCACTTTCAACTCTATGTCTGAGTTTTATGGCATTTTGGGATTGGCCATGGTGCAAATGAATAAAAGGGGCAGGGTGCAAGGTGGTGATGAGGATGTCTGAGGTGTGTCAGGTGTGTGGATGTGAAGTGGTGGTGTGTGGAGTTGGGTGGGTGTGATGGTGTGCTGTGTGCCAAATGGTGTCCTGTCTCTCTCTCTCTGTGTCTCTGCCTCTCTCTGTGCCTATTTTGCAAAGGATGCTGATCCAGGAAGGGGTTGGTTTAAAAACTGTGGTATGTGGGTGTGTCCACATGAGTGATGACCACCAGGTGCATCTTCCATGCTGACCATGGCTTTCATTTCAGGAATGCATTTGTGGTGTGTCATTGGTGCGTGTCTGATGTTATTGAGGGCTGCGGATAATACAGGCACACTTTGAGCATTGTAGTGAAGTTTGTACCATCCGCTATTCATTTGGCCTGAGCGCTACTGCGGTGGTCGGAACAGCCATGATCGTTACACCAGCTCCGCTTTCTCATCGTAATTAGCTGTGCAGTCATTACACGGGAGGTGCAGCCTTTTTGGTCCATTGATCAGCTTTCCCCGACTGCAGCAGTCAGATTTACAGCTTTTCCGAACGTGGCGGGCGGACTTTTGTGGATTCCGTCCGCTGCGGGCGGACTTTACGTGCTTTCCCTCGTAATATGACTGGCGGAAATGCCGCGGTACAATCGGACATTTTTTTCCCGCAGGCACAGCGGTCGGAGGGATTTTCCATCCGTCATCGTAATGAGCCCCTATATCTCTTCACTCTGCAGAGCGACATCCAATCCAAGGTAGACAAGATGCCCATAGGGGAGGACACTGTTTGGCCCCGGGGCTTCATAGAAAAAAGGTTCTTGGAGGTAGCACGACCGGTTCACTGATAGAATATTGATGTTAAAAATATCGATGTTCAAAATATCGAGAAAAAAATATAGACTGCAAAAATATCGACTCCCATACCTACACAGGTAAGTACAAAAATATCGAATCAAAAATATTGATGTAAAAAATATAGATGTAAAAAATATTGATTTAAATATATATATATATTTTTAACTGTTTTTGTCATTATTAATTTTGTCACAGGGTTTAAGCACGTTTATTTGTAAGAAGGTAGATATTGCAAAAATGGGTATTGCCCACTAGGGCGTGATTATTATATTATATATCATATATATATATTTTTTTTTGCCTTTTATCATAGCACAAACTATTACTTGTTTGAGGTGTATGCATTTGAGGAGATTTGTGAATAGACCCACTAGGGTAGAATTTGTACTTTGCAGATTGCAAAGTTTTCCCAGCATTCAACTGAGGGTGGTTCCCTTCAACTCAATAATAGAGTGAAGGTAAGGTCTCGCTATTAAGTCTCAATGGGATACCTTTATACAATATGATATCTATGAATCTATATTTTGAATTGAATTCCATCCTATTCAGTAGTAATACGCCTGAAGAGAATAGCGTACTGAATGTTTTTCGTTCGCAGTCTGTCTTCCGATTATTTCTGGAAGCGGCCTTCGGAATGAACGTATTTATTTTTGTGCAATTCTCGTCGTCAATTCAAATGTGCACTGTCAAAGAATGTATAATAATTTTAAATTGTAATGAAATATGTGATTTTGATAGGGGGGAAAAAGAGGCAAAAACTACTAGTCTTTCTTTTAATACACTTTTTTGGTAGTCATGTCATGTGACTTGTCACGAGCACGCTATTTAAAAATGGTTGATGTGGAAAGTAAAAATTGTTGGTGATCAAGCCTGCTGGTCAGGCGAAACACGTCCTATCAGCTGACTGAATAAATGAAATTTGGCCAGAACACGGCGTCGTCATTCCTTGGTGTTCGAGGTAGTGGCAATTATTATTGGACCGTGCTTGGGTGGTCCATTTACGACGACGCACCCTCTGGTATGGAGCAGCGGCGGCTGTAACCTGAGTTTGGAGGAGAGATATATATATATATATATATATAAAATAAAATAATATATATTAAATATATTAAATATTAATATTCATTTTAACAAAATAAATTACATTTAATATACGTTTTTACAAAATATAACAAATAAACTTAATGAAAAAAAATAAACACACAAACATAATAATTTATACATATATATATTTACTTTAAAATAATGAATAAACTATTATCTTTAATTTATTTTAAAACTTTAAAATTATATAGAAATAAAATATATATATATATAAATATTTTAAAATATAAAAAAAACATTCTAGAATAAATTAAAAGATTAAACTATGAAAAAATATTTAAACTTAAATTGCCCAATACAAGCTTTTCAACAATAGGAAAAGTGTTGTATAGCACAATAATTAAATTTACTATTCCAACTCCAGTGAGTGCAACAGTAGGTAAAGTGTTGGATAGCGGAGGGGTGAAAATTACTATTGCCACTCCAGTGAGTGCAACAATAGGGAAAGTGCTGAATAGCGGAAGGGTAAAAATTACTATTCCAACTCCAGTGAGTGCAACAGGAGGGAAAGTGCTGGATAACGGAGGGGTAAAAATTACTATTCCCACTCCAGTGAATGCAACAGTAGGGAAAGTGTTGGATAGCGGAGAAAAAAAAATACTATTCACACTCAGACACAAATTCAAAAAAAAAAAATATATATTAAACATATAAAAAGAACACATATTATAATACTAATTACATATAACAAAAAATTACAAATATTATATAAAATAAAATAAATAAATGTGCAAAAAAAAATTCTTTTAAACTAGAAAAAATTTACAAACAAAAAAATTAATTAAAACATAAATGTGTTTATTTTATTTCCTACCCTATAACACCACACCAATAACAAAAAACTTCAACATGTTGTATTACATTTTACATAATTAGCATAATTAATAATGAATTAAGAAAATAATATTAATAAAAAAACTAATAAACATTAATTGACTACACACACTTTAACACTATAATATCCACAACACGCACCTAAATTAAACTACAAAATAATAAAACACAATTAAAACTTATTTTAAAATTAAAAACTATTACTATTAACAACTAATAATTAAATAATTAAACGTTATTTAATACCCACCCTTTACCCCTTTAAAAGTAAAAACAACACACAAAAAAATAAAGTTACCCAAAATAAATATCAAATAAATTAAATTAATTAACAACTATATATAATTAATTAAACTCAAATTAATTCCCACCCTTTACTCTTATAAACACCACAACACACACCTAAAATTAATTACACAATTACCATAATTAATTACCAATTAATTTATAAAAATTAATTAACAACCAATTAATAATTCATCAAATAAAAATAAATTACTTGCCACCCTTCCCACCCTTAAAAATAAACTACTTTCCACCCTTTACACCTATAAATATCACAACACATGCCTACAATTAATTACAAAATTACCAAAATTAATAACCAATTAATTAATTAAAATTAATTAACAACCAATTATTAATTAATTAATAATACATTACTTTACACATAAAACACTATAATTTCTCAATTGAACAAATATTACTAAATTAATTTTTTTATAAATTTAATATAATTAAATTACTTCCCACCCTATTCCCCTATAAACCTACAACCCACTACGGAACTAAAAGCGCAAAATCCAAATAAAAAAATGAATAACTACTAAAAATTTAACACATATATTAAAAATACAAACAATCCTTATACAAAAAAACATACATCACATACATATAAAATATATATTAAAATACATAACAATAAAAAACGATACTTTTAACAACTATATTTTTGAAAATGTTATTAAACACTTTGATATTTTTAAAATCAATATTACTCACCTTAAATCGATATTCTTGACCACGATATTCTTGCTGTCGATATTTCTGACCCACGATATTAATGACTCGATATTTGTGCAACTTGATATTTTGTACTCGATATTCTGTCTCTGCACCAGCACGACCACCACAACTGTGCACAAATATGTCCGCTCCTGCCTCCGTCTGTGGTCCCCGGGCAGCCCTTAACATCTTTAGGGCCACCTTCTTTAACGTTCAATGGACTCCAAACATGGAATTCCAGTGCAGGGCAGCATCAGGCTCGAAGGAGAAGAACTGCTTATTATTTTGGCTGTGCTCAGTGCAAGGAAATTTCAGAAGAATTTATACTGTTCGAAGAATCAAGTAAGCGCTGGAGGGTCAATACCTTTCTTCACCATGCAAACAAAAACAAATGCCCGCTGGTTACAAATAACCAGATGGGAGCTGATGAGAATGATTAACAATACTGAGCTCGGCTTAAACGCTATCAAGGAACAACTGCGGGTCACCTTCCCTATTGTGATGCAACATTGGTACATGTTGGACTTTAACCACGATGGATATTGGGGTGTGTGCAAAGATTCATGCTTCCTGTACTTTTATTCTCGGAAAATACATGAACAATGGGACATTAGCCCGTGCCATCCAAGATCTGCATAATCTACAAGCCGATGTGAAGAAGGAGGGAGGTGCCCCGGAGCAGGACTGGTTGCATAGAATCTTTTCATGGCTCACCTTATGAGTATCTAAGTTACTGACATCCGTGATGCCAATATGCCATACTCCTTGCTGTACTTCTGTTACATGGTTTCTTACAAATGGGGGTTTCTTGCTGTAAAAAAGCAGTCCTCAAATTAGAAAGTATGCACTTAGCTATGGAAAAAGCAACTGTCACTACATACGCACACACACTTTCAAATAACATTACTGCCATTTTATACGAGGATAGAGTAGTTGATAAATCAACTAGAGGGGAAATGTTTGAATGGGTGAATACGATGCCAATGAATGTCATGATATGTGCAGGTCCAACAAAGGCAATATCAGTAAAGGCAATGTGAACAAATGCCATAGCCTGTGCCCGCATAACCACGTAAATGTATGTCAATGCAATGTCAATGTATACTGTAACATGTGCTGGCACAGCAGTGCCAACATCAGCAATAATGATACCAATGTATGTCATAATTCATGTTCATATGATAATATTGTTGTTGCCAATAAGAACACTGTAAATGTACATTCAGACCAAAGCAAACAAAACTTTGTCATTACTAGTAAGAATAATGTCAATGTACTAGATGACAACTGTATGCGCCATGTTGGTAATGTCGATAAAATCATACCAGAGGCTGCCATATTATTCTTAGGAGTTCTATTACCTCATGTCATTGAAGTCAGATTCACCCAAGGTGACCTCCTCACAAACCCTGAGTCAAAGATACATGGTCAAGCAGGTCCTGCGAGCAACGCCCATGCCTATCGGGTAACAGGTCACAGGTAGGGACCCCCGTAAACTAAGTGCAAACACGCACCCAGGGAAAACCTGGATTCCACTGATAGATATTTGCACGACAAACAAGTCAGAGAAATACCTCATGAACTGTATAAATTGATGGCCAAAACTTTGTACATGGAGAGAATTTGAGGAGACGCACTCTGTCCAGGTTCTCCCAGTCGCAGCATTTATTTATACCAACTTGCTCCTGTTTCGCCAAACAGCTCTTGTATTTTCATTTATTTAAGGTAAATTCATATCCGAACAACAAAGGTTGTAATACAATTTCATACATTTCAGCTAAAAATAGTATTTCTTGCAAAAGATACGAAGAACCAAACAAAACCATTCCTATTTAAAATTTTCCATAGTCCAGGAAAATCATTACAACTCCCTCTCTGCAGTTTGCTGAACAATCAAAGTAGTATGGAGACTTTTCTTCAAGATGTGTTTTTCCTTCATGTTTATTGCCATTCTTTCACATTCATTATTCATAGCTGATTTACATATGCAAATAGGGTATCTTCACTCTTGCATGATTTTTATGCACTTTTTAAGGGCAGTCACAGTTTCTACATAATCAAGTACAACACACAGTTAATTCAGAAGCTTATTAGTAATTACCTAGATACTGCGCCAAGGATTTATGATAGCATTTTAAAAATACCCAATGAAATAATTGAATGGCTCCTTTTATAAATTAGAAATAGCCTCAAAAATAGGCACGATTATCTATCAGCTAAAAAAATAATATTGTAAGCGTCAGTGGTCCATGAATAAATTATGTTATCAGTGGGCAATCAATAAATAATAATTTAAAAGCAGGCCCATCATAATTACTCCACATGAGGTGGTAACTAAAATGTGTGCATTACTCATACAAATGTGTGCAGAAAATTAAGGAAACTCTATGACAAATATCTAGCCTTGAGATTAGAAAAAATGCCATGCATAATATGTATACAATGTCCCATCACTCAATTGGTTTGTAATGCTTTAGGAAATTAAACTTTAGAGCATCTCCCACTTCTCAAAATTGACACTCTCACATCACATGTGATGCTTCTGAGACTGATCTGTCTCGTAGGTGAAGCCACCCATTTTTAAGATCAATAAAACTTATTGGGACTTAGCCATATAAATTGGTCCCGAATTACAAAGAAAAAACATGCACTTGCCCTTTTATTGTAACGACTATTAGAAATTCCCACACTTTTGAAGTAATGCCATGAAAACTGTGCCATTCAAGGTTTTCTAGGCACACTGCTTAGTACATCATGAGACATTGGTTATTTTTGCAATTTATACTTTTTTGCAGGCTATTAGTCTGCATCTGGAAATGGAGCTCGCTGTTCAGTCTCACATTTTTTTTGCAGATGTTGTTTCTCCACAGAAAACATTTTCTCCCTGCAGAATGCCTTTCATCAAAATGCCCAAAAGATCTGAGGGTGTTCCATTCCACTTACCACCTTAAAGGGAGGCTATTTTATCCCTTTGCTGAGCAAATGTCTGTCCATTTCTGGTATGGGAAGAAGTCATAGAGGGTTTTTAGAATGAAAACAATCTCACACAATTTTACGCATTCAGAAACTCTCAAACAAACCAAGCTTTGATATGGCCTATTATCAGGCATTGGAAGCTCCTGGAGTAAGAAAACTATTCCATGGAGAGCGGAAATAATGAAGATTTTTCATTACATCCTCTGATATCACTCACTCATCACAAGCAGAAATCCGCCAAACTCTTCCATCATGGATCACAGCAGGAAAACAAAGCATAACATACATATCCTGAGCTGGAGGCCCTTGCCTAGGAGATAGTAAGACAATAAGACTGCCTAATGTGCCATCTCATGATGAAGATGCCTCAAAAACAGCCAAGAGCATCCCTGTGGAAAGAGACAGTGGTCAGAATCAATACTGTATCAACATATCCACATGATGTTGAGAACACTAAACCCAGGCTTCAAATCTTGAAATGCTAGGTACTTATGTGAATTGTGAAGTGCAAGCACTAAAGCCTGGCAGCTGGTGGTAGTTATCTACCTCAGCTCTACGTCAAGTCATGGGAAGAAAAAAGTATGACCCTCCTCATCCCCAGCATGTCTGGAGTGAAAGACATGAAAGAAGGTCTGGAGGTCAAACTAATTCAAGGTAAGAGACATAGGAGTTGTAATAGAAGTAAATATGGATGTTAAAAAGTTGATGTGGCTGAGAATCATCATCATTGTGAAGAGTGCCCAATGTAATTTTGTACACATATTCACAAGGATCTATGTCTGTGCTGCCATAAGGGGCAACTCATCTCTAATAGTACAGTTAACATGTACTGAAACTGGACTACAGCAATCAATCTCAATGCAATGTAATCTTGATGATGAAGCATTGCTATGTCTACCCAGTAGGTTGAGACAGATGTTTAACCACAGTATGACTAATGTTGTTTCTTTGCAGGATCATGGAATTTTGGTTTGATCCACGGCACCTAACAAAGTAATTCAGTATACACAGGTACATGTCACATAGCATTTTCACATTAATACTGTGCTTCATTTTACAATTGCAGCACATTCGTTCCTGTCTACTTGGGTCCACCAGGTGTACATGAGTGTAGTCAGTTGATCCTAGGAGGTCTGTAAATCCTTCTGTAGTATAGATGTTTGCTTTGTTGGCATTGGCTGTATGGGTGTTCATAGGGAACTCTATATGCTTTTGACTCCTTCCCTGCAAAGTATCCATCATTTACCAGAGTATTTTGCTGAAAATTGAGAAATGCCATGTACCATGTCTGATATCTGTTGCAAAGAATTCTAGCACAGCAGTGGATCCCTATGTTCTGCTCCAGGCTATCTGAATAATGTAAATATGCTTTTTGTGGTGCCCATGTTGAGCCGGTATATCCTCTGGATCTCAAGCTGACATATTTATGAGTGTCAGCTTTACTGTGTCGATCCTGGCTCTCCTGCATTGCTGTGCATTTTGAGGTCATTGATTGAAAGTTGGCTTGGTGCATGGTTTATTGTAGATGAAAATTATTCTGGAAAAGTTGCTATAGCTGCCTAGCAGTACAGAATCCATGGTGTGGTACTACAGAATGGAAGTGTGAGCTGTTGCAATAAACCTGTAAGAGCTTCACCTGTCCATGGCTGTTTATATAGGTCTGGCCGTGTGTGCAGGTCTGTGTGGGATTGTATTCATTTTTAGCTCAAACAGTGCATATACTGTCTTTTTTCATTATTTTGTTGGCCTTGTTTTTTTTCTATTGTTTTATATATTTTCTTTATTTTCCTACACTTTCAGGAATTTCTACTTCTTGCTTTTTTTTTTAAATAACTTACTTTATTGGTTTTTGCCAACATCGTGCTCCATGAGCCATAATATACACGCACAAGCAAAGATGCAAAATAGGCATAATTAAACAGAATAGTATTTGTGACTAAAAAATAAACAAGCTGCAAAGAAAATAAAAATCCAATACTCAAGAAAACTGTCTGTGTCCCTTTGTCACGTCCCCAGCTGGTAATCCCTGTCGTCAACCTATTGGCGGTGGGTATGTTCTGGGTTTTTGCCATAATGAATTACCCCTGAGTCTATAAGAATGCAGACCTTGATAACGGTGGGGCCAGGATAATGCCTCGGTATGCAGCCCAGTGCTTCCATATGTGTGTGTGTTTTTGGGAGCGACCCCTAGCCCGAAACACTGGCTCCTCCAACCCCATAAAGAAATCCATCCCTCTCTTCCAAACACCCAGCAGGGCTGAGGATTCTGCTTTCCAAGTGTGGGCTATGTCCTGTTTGGCAAAGGTAAGGCCAAGGAATAGCAAGTGGCACTTATACCTGTTCCCACCTATATCTTCGGAGATGTGTAATAATGCAAGCAGTGGTGTGATGTGAAGGTTCCAACCCGGTATGTCATCCAGGTACCTGAATACTCCCTTCCAGAACCTGTCTAGGGCAGGGCAAATCCACACTGTGTTTAGGAAGGCGGCTTCGTCTTCACCGCATCATAAGCATTCTGGGGAGGCTATGAGCCCTTCCGTCCAAAGCCTTAAGCATGTGTAATACGTTCTGTGCAAATATCTAAGCTGAATCACGCGCAAGCTTCAGGAGATTGCTGCCCCAGGGGGGATTCTAGAGCCTCCCTCCAATCATCATTTTCGATGGGACCTACATCTAACTGCCAGGTCTCTCTGAGTGTCTCCAATGTAGAGGCACTATGGGTAACTAACGTCTGATATATTTTAGAAATGTTAGGTTCCTCTAGGTACCCCATGAGGAGCTTTCCTTCTAGTGGGCTAAATTCTGGGAGGGCTGTAAGATTTTTAAGATATGGTGTTAGGGAGTGACGGAATTGTAAGTATTTATAGAATTGGGTGTAGGGCATGGAGAATTCTTCCTGTAATTCTAGGAAAGATTTGAGGGTGCAGCCTTGAAGGACATCCCCCAGGGAGGATATCCCAATCCGGTCCCATCCTTGGAAACCCTGTGGGTGCTGTAGTTGGGGGAGGAGTCTGTTGCACCACAGCGGGCCTCCCAAGTGAGGCGCTCTGACACCCTATACCGTGAAGGGACTGATGCCATGTCATCAATACTACTTTAGTGGCTGGGGGGAGAGCCTGTAAGTTTGGGTGATCATATAGGTATTTGTATAGTGAGGGGTCCCCCAGCAGCCAACTTTCAATGGCATAAGCAGGTTTGTCCCTAGCTTCGTATCACCAGTCTTTTAATACTTGATTTGAGGCCGCATAATAAGACTGGATGTCGGCGGCGGCAATGCCCCCACTGTATGTGGAGAGAAAGCAGGTGCGAAGAGCCAGTCTGACCACCCCACCACCCCACAGAAACCCACCCAGCATGGAGTTGATCTGTCTAAACCACGTCTGTGGAATGGGGTAAGGGTGATTTTGAAGCTGATATAAAAGTCATGGGAGGGATGTCATTTTGTAGATTGCCGAGTGGCCAAACAGGGAAAGTGGCAGGCCAGACCATGATTTGAACTTGGATTTAATCTTGGTGAGAGCCATGTCTATATTACGCGCTCGGGAGACCTCCTGTCTATCTGCGATATAAACTTCAAGATATTTCATGCCGTCTTTAGTCAGGGAAAGGTCAGTATCCCATTTGTAGTCTCCGAGAGACCCCTTCAGAGGCCATAGTGTAGGCTTATTTATGTTCATGAAAAGACCAGACGTCTTGCCGAAAACCTGCATGATTTGAAGGATTTGAGGACCTGACCTATGGGGATCCGTCATAGAAAAAGAACTTCGTCTGCATATAGGGCTATTCGATATGAAATTGCAACCGAACACTCAAAGCCCCGAATCTGGGCATCCAGACTAACCCAAGTGGCAAGCGGCTCAAGGGACAATGAAAATAGTAATGGAGATAATGAACAGCCTTGCCTGGCGCCCCGGCCAATAGGGAAGGGTGGAGATACGCTGCCCGCTACACGTACAGATGCTGTCAATCTGTGGTATAACATTCGGATGTATGATAAGAATCGGGCGCCGAAGTTTAATCATTTCAGAAGAATAAACAAGTAGGTCCAGCTGACAGAGTCAAATGCTCTGTCAATGTCGGCCAGGAGTAGAGCTGCTGGACGATGCAGGTGATCCGTGGCAGCTATCACATTATGAATATGCCGTATGTTGTGCCGTGTGGCATGCCGAGGCATAAATCCCACCTGGTCCGGGTGGATCAGGTCAGGGAGATGAGCCAGAAGTCTAGTGGCCAGCGCTTTGGCGAGGAGCTTCGCCTCCACGTTTAGAAGGAAGATTGACTGGTAAGAGACATGAAGTTCCAGGGGCCGGCCTGGTTTCTGAAACACAACAATTTCTGCTTGTCTCCAATCTGAGAAATGCAAAAACAGTTGATGGACAGAATGCAGAACAATGTCATACATTCACCCCAGTACAGAGATCTGGGCCTAAATCCATCGTTTTTTGGCTCACCATGCCATTCCAGTTTGAACCCAGCCATATGCAAATCAGTCTTGACCCTGTGCCTCATGGGAACAGTCCAGCCCGAACTGCCAAGCCAGGTCCTCCCTGGACTGGAAACAAGCATCCTAGGACCGGTTTCGGGGTTTCACCCCTCTTCAGCCAGGATAGCTTGATTCCAGTGGCATGGAGAGCACGGGACCTGCGTCTGGGCATACCCGTCCCACTCGGGGTGACAAATGCAAAAACAACAGTTGATGGACAGAATGCAGAACAATGTCATACATTCACCCCAGTACAGAGATCTGGGCCTAAATCCATCGTTTTTTTGCTCACCATGCCATTCCATTTTGAACCCAGCCATATGCAAATCAGTCTTGACCCTGTGCCTCATGGGAACAGTCCAGCCCGAACTGCCAAGCCAGGTCCTCCCTGGACTGGAAACAAGCATCCTAGGACCGGTTTCGAGGTTTCACCCTCTTCAGCCAGGATAGCTTGATTCCAGTGGCATGGAGAGCACGGGACCCACGTCTGGGCATACCCGTCCCACTCGGGGTGACAAATGCAAAAACAACAGTTGATGGACAGAATGCAGAACAATGTCATACATTCACCCCAGTACAGAGATCAGGGCCTAAATCCATCGTTTTTTGCTCACCATGCCATTCCAGTTTGAACCCAGCCATATGCAAATCAGTCTTGACCCTGTGCCTCATGGGAACAGTCAGCCCGAACTGCCAAGCCAGGTCCTCCCTGGACTGGAAACAAGCATCCTAGGACTGGTTTCGGGGTTTCACCCCTCTTCAGCCAGGATAGCTTGATTCCAGTGGCATGGAGAGCACGGGACCTACGTCTGGGCATACCCGTCCCACTCGGGCGTGACAAATGCAAAAACAACAGTTAATGGACAGAATGCAGAACAATGTCATACATTCACCCCAGTACAGAGATCTGGGCCTAAATCCATCGTTTTTTTGCTCACCATGCCATTCCAGTTTGAACCCAGCCATATGCAAATCAGTCTTGACCCTGTGCCTCATGGGAACAGTCCAGCCCGAACTGCCAAGCCAGGTCCTCCCTGGACAGGAAACAAGCATCCTAGGACCAGTTTCGGGGTTTCACCCCTCTTCAGCCAGGATAGCTTGATTCCAGTGGCATGGAGAGCACGGGACCCACGTCTGGGCATACCCGTCCCACTCGGGGTGACAAATGCAAAAACAACAGTTGATGGACAGAATGCAGAACAAGCAGCTCAAGCGCTCCGTCCATCATCCCCTTTGGTATCGCTTTGTTCGCCCTAAGTTGGCAGGGTATGCCCAGACGTGGGTCCTTTGCTCACTTTGCCACTGGATTCAAGCTAGCCTGGCTGATGACGGCTGAATAGCCAGAAACCGGTCCCAGGATGCTTGTTTCCGGTCCAGGGAAGACATGGCTTGGCAGTTCGGGCTGGACTGTTCCCATGAGGCACAGGGTCAGACTGATTTGCATATGGCCATGTCTGAACTGGGGTGGTGGAGTGAGCTAAAGAATGATGATGGATTAAACCCAGATCAGTTGACTGGGGGTGAGTGTTTGATTTGCTCAAGCGATCCGTCCATCATCCCCTTTGGTATCGCTTTGTTCGCCCTAAGTTGGCAGGGTATGCCCAGACGTGGGTCCCTTGCTCACTTTGCCACTGGATTCAAGCTAGCCTGGCTGATGATGGCTGAATAGCCAGAAACCGGTCCCAGGATGCTTGTTTCCCGGTCCAGGGAAGACATGGCTTGGCAGTTCGGGCTGGACTGTTCCCATGAGGCACAGGGTCAGACTGATTTGCATATGGCCATGTCTGAACTGGGGTGGTGGAGTGAGCAAAGAATGATGATGGATTAAACCCAGATCAGTTGACTGGGGGTGAGTGTTTGATTTGCTCAAGCGCTCCGTCCATCATCCCCTTTGGTATCGCTTTGTTCGCCCTAAGTTGGCAGGGTATGCCCAGACGTGGGTCCCGTGCTCACTTTGCCACTGGATTCAAGCTAGCCTGGCTGATGATGGCTGAATAGCCAGAAACCGGTCCCAGGATGCTTGTTTCCGGTCCAGGGAAGACATGGCTTGGCAGTTCGGACTGGACTGTTCCCATGAGGCACAGGGTCAGACTGATTTGCATATGGCCATGTCTGAACTGGGGTGGTGGAGTGAGCTCTAGAATGATGATGGATTAAACCCAGATCAGTTGACTGGGGGTGAGTGTTTGATTTGCTCAAGCGCTCCGTCCATCATCCCCTTTGGTATCCAATCTGAGGGCATGTATGCAGTTTGTGCTGCTTCTTGTATGGCAGCTAATTAGAGTGGGCCTAGATGGGCCATATATGCTTTATAGAATTCACTGGAGAAACCATTGGGGCCAATCACTTTCCCGGTGTGTAAATCACCCAGTGCTGCGATCAATTACTCCAGTGAAAGAGGGGCTTCTAGTAACTCCTGGGCTTCCTCAGAGAGGGCTTTTGGCAGAATGTCATCGAAAAAGCGCTCGATCGTGGAAGCATCTAGGACCTCATGTGGCTTATATATGGACTGATAGTAGGCAGCAAAGCTCCCGGCCAGCACCCCGGGGTCTGCCACCAGTACATTGTCTGTGTCACGAATTCCCGGAAGTGGGGTATGCGTTTGTGCCTGTTGGCATAACCGGTAGAGGAGTCCCCCCGACTTATCACCCCTTTGGTAAATTCTACTCTGCGTAGCAAGCCATGCACCACATGCCTCGTCCATCAGCCTACTTTGGTATTGTTGCTGCAGCAAGCGTAACTGCTGACACGACGTGGCCCCATCTCTGTCCGAGCCTGGCACTCCAGTGGCATAATGCGCACTTCTAAAAGAATTAGCAACTGTCTTCATCATTTGCATTCAGCCGCGCAGTGACTGATGTCTACCCCCCAAATCGTGGGCTTCATAGCTTCCCACAGTACACAAGCGGAAGACGCTGTCCTCTCGTTAGGGGAGACATAATCCAGGAACGCGTTGTGGATATACATGGGACACGACTGATCCTGCAGATGCCACACTGAAAGCCACCATCTAAATGAGTGTCAACACGGGCCCATCAGGTGTTGAACTGCCACAGGGTAATGGACCAATAGACCTCTGGGGAGGATCGTTGCCATTGTTACTCTGTGCAAGAAGGCCCAGTGGATGAATATGAAGCCTAATCTGGAGTAAGATAAGTGGGTGTGGGAATAAAAGGTGTAGCCAGCGTCCATGGGGTAGTGTGTCCTCCACGTATCCACCCACCCAACCATATCAGTCAGGGTTTTAATTTGGATTCGTGGGGTCTGGGTGTAGTGCCAGGGGATCGCCATCTGTCTATATCCAGGCACATTACATTATTCAAATCTCCAACAACCACTGCAAGCCCATCGGGCAGAGAGCCCCAAATTTCTACCAAATGGTCTAAGAAGCTCTGACTCAGGGGCGGGGGGCATAGATGCTGCTGAGTACTATATGTTCCCGGCTATGATCCAATGCACGAATATGTATCTGCCATGCAAGTCTGCCCACGTTTGCACCAGTGTGAATGAGGTCCTGCGGTGTATCAGAATGGCCACTCCCCGGGAGCCCCATGAAAAGCCTGCGTGGGATGTATGTATGTACCCATAACGGGCTAGGCAAGGTGTCTTGGTACCCAGCATATGTGTCTCTTGTAGTAGGAGAATTACCGCACCTATATGCTTTCCCTGTCGGAGCACTGCACCATGTTTGATCTTATCTAGCATACCCCGGGTATTCCAACTAACTATATATAGCTGTCCAGAGGTACATGCTGTAGTTTGTGCCACCATTGTTCTATGGGGGAGAGATAGTCATCATGGGGCAGCACAGGGGAGCTGAGCTCCAGGAACCTTAGTCCTTCGCAGCGTACGTGTGTACTAACAAAACTAACATAAACATGAACAACACCCCCTCCCCCTCCCTCTCCCATCCCACCCCAATACCTCAAAACGGCTGAAGTATCTATCGCGGGAAGCACCACACCCGCCACCGACGGGGAGGTGGAACACTGTCTCCCCAATTGATCCTGAAAGTCTCAATAATGTCACAAACACTGTGAGGGACCAAAGCACACCCTGTTGATTAGCCCATGCTTGGCCTGAATGCAGTCTTGCGTATTTTAGAAGAGTTCAAGGCTGCCTTCCCGGAGAGTCTGGTCCAAGAGTCTATAGTCATTATTCCTTTTTGGGCGGCGTGTTCTCCGGGTCGATGTTGCTGTTTTTGGAATGCCAAGTCGATCTGGGTCGGTGTCTGTGCTTATCTGTCAGAAGGGTCTTTAAAATGCCTATACTTCCACAGGAGCAGATGTCAGCTTCCTAGATCCTCCCCGCAAGTGCCAACACAGATTAGAATTTAATAACCTGTCTCAAGCACCCACCAGGGGGAAAGGGGAATTGGGACAAAAAGAGAGACCGCCTCCGGGTTCAGCAACCAGCCTCGTACCTCCCTCGAACCCTTTTGATGGACAGGTATCTTGGAATTTACGGTGGTAGTCTGCAGTTTAATAAATGACAAGAGCACAAGGTTAATTCAGCCTACCTAACTACTCTGGGGTCGATTCCGATTCGGGCCGGAAAAAGCACCGACCGACTCGGATCCGGAAAAAATACCGACCGACACGTACCAGTGGCGCCCGACACGCCAAGTACGATGCAAGCCGCGATAAATCCGACCGACACGTCAGGAAACCAAGCCGACCGACCGAGCCGCTCGGAAAATAGCAATCCGGCCGGAAAAACACGCGAATCCAACCGACCGACACGCACCCGGAACAAATCCGACCGAATCGTACCCGCCAACTCCAACCTGCAAAGTACGATGCAAGGCGCGAAAAACACGACCGAGTCGGACGGAGGACAAGCCGTACGACCGACACGCATACAAAACCGAGCCGAAGCAACACAATACACCGCGACCGACGCGTACGCAGCATACAAAACTGCACAAACACAGCGTGAACGAAACGGAAAACACCGTACGAGACCAATGCAGGGTCCGACTCGGTCACAAGAACGTTTCCAACATACACAAACAGCACAAAGGAAAAATCAACCAAAAAAGGCCAAACAAGCAATTACCAAGCCAATAAATACTGGGGGGGTGGGGACAGAGAACAAAGACACACCAACAACTCCACCTATATAAAGGACACAAATCACTACCATGAGCCTTTGCAAATGCCATTCCACTGCCAGCACCCAAGAGAAAGCAACCACACACCCACAGCTCATCCCTCACACAAGCCACACACCAGCAGCACACCAACAAATACCTACCTCACATACACCCAGCACAACACACACCCACACACCCTCACCTGCACACCAACACACACATCACCCACTATCACCACCCATCACCATGCCCCCCAAGAAGAATCCCAAGTTCCTAGATAGTGAATTGGAAGTCATGGTAGACGAGATCCTCAGGGTGGAGCCACAGCTGTTTGGCACTCTGGTCCAACAGACCCCCATGTCGCAGAAAACCAAGATGTGGGAGAGGATCATCAACAGGGTGAACGCCCAATCACCATGTCGGCGCACAAAGACCGACATCCAGAACAGGTGGTATGACGTGCGCAGGAGGGTCCGGGAGCTGCTCAAGAAAGACTACCACCTGAGCCAATACACCGGCAGTGGCCCTCCTGCCAAGCCAGTATACCTCAGGCCCTGGGAGGAGAAGGTGCGGGCCATCCTTCCGCCAGTGAGCGTATATGGACTAGAGGACATCCCAGAGCCTGGTGAGTACACAACAAATGTACACAATAAACTGCCACAAAACACACACATCACTGTCAAGGGGAGAGTCAAACCATGCACTCATAGCAATTACACAGCAACTAGAACAGAATCATCCCAAAATGTGTATGTCAGTCAGATAAACACAACACATGCCATCAAAAAAGTCACATCCAACTGTGCCAACACATGTACAAACACAACCACAACTACAGCTAGGCAGTGGCACAAATAGAACTAACACACACATCCACACATGTAGCCACCACAACAACACCAACACACAGTGAAGACCACTCAAAGGAAGGAATTCTGTGTATGCTGGCCAAGTCAGTGTAGCCAATAGCATCATGGGAGTCGCAGTCACACATATTGCCCCCCACAACTGTCCCATCAACACCACCCTGAACCATGCTCACATCACAGGGAGTGGAGAAGGACTCACAAGATGGCTGACACTGGCTACTGCTGTGGGGAGCACAAGGCCCTGCTGCCAACTGTGCACCAACAAACAGCAGGACACCACTGACTGACATCCTGAGAGACAACTTACACTCCCTGCAATGCAAGCACGTTCCATGGTGGGATATCTGGCTGGCTGGCTGGGTGGGAAGGGGGACTTGCAGCACTGACCATAGTCACCAGCACCTCCCCTCACACCCCCCCAACACAAACTCCACAGTACCCACCTGGTAGAATGCAATGCCCTCCATCCTAACACAAGATCCCACAAAGCACCACCACCCTGGGTTATGTTGTGTGAAGCACAGGGACACTCTTGGGACTCTTAGCCAAACAACTGCCAGGACAACACTCCCAGCCATCCTGTCAGCACAGCCAGCCCACCCCACAGGGAAGCAGAGTCAAAAGGAAGGAAGCATGGGCATGCTGGGAAGGGGGTGGAGGCAATAGCATGATGGGAGTCGTAGTCACAGACATTGCTCAGCCTCACAACTGGCCCATCAACACCACCCTGAACCATGCTCACATCACAGGGAGTGGAGAAGGACTCACAAGATGGCTGACACTGGCTACTGCTGTGGGGAGCACAAGGCCCTGCTGCCAACTGTGCACCAACAAACAGCAGGACACCACTGACTGACATCCTGAGAGACAACTTACACTCCCTGCAATGCAAGCACGTTCCATGGTGGGATATCCGGCTGGCTGGGTGGGAAGGGGGACTTGCAGCACTGACCATAGTCACCAGCACCTCCCCTCACACCCCCCCCAACACAAACTCCACAGTACCCACCTGGTAGAATGCAATGCCCTCCATCCTAACACAAGATCCCACAAAGCACCACCACCCTGGGTTATGTTGTGTGAAGCACAGGGACACTCTTGGGACTCTTAGCCAAACAACTGCCAGGACAACACTCCCAGCCATCCTGTCAGCACAGCCAGCCCACCCCACAGGGAAGCAGAGTCAAAAGGAAGGAAGCATGGGCATGCTGGGAAGGGGGTGGAGGCAATAGCATGATGGGAGTGGTAGTCACAGACATTGCTCAGCCTCACAACTGGCCCATCAACACCACCCTGAACCATGCTCACATCACAGGGAGTGGAGAAGGACTCACAAAATGGCTGACACTGGCTACTGCTGCGGGGAGCACAAGGCCCTGCTGGGAACTGTGCACCAACAAACAGCAGGACACCACTGACTGACATCCTGAGAGACAACTTACACTCCCTGCAATGCAAGCACGTTCCATGGTGGGATATCCGGCTGGCTGGGTGGGAAGGGGGACTTGCAGCACTGACCATAGTCACCAGCACCTCCCCTCACACCCCCCCAACACAAACTCCACAGTACCCACCTGGTAGAATGCAATGCCCTCCATCCTAACACAAGATCCCACAAAGCACCACCACCCTGGGTTATGTTGTGTGAAGCACAGGGACACTCTTGGGACTCTTAGCCAAACAACTGCCAGGACAACACTCCCAGCCATCCTGTCAGCACAGCCAGCCCACCCCACAGGGAAGCAGAGTCAAAAGGAAGGAAGCATGGGCATGCTGGGAAGGGGGTGGAGGCAATAGCATGATGGGAGTGGTAGTCACAGACATTGCTCAGCCTCACAACTGTCCCATCAACACCACCCTGAACCATGCTCACATCACAGGGAGTGGAGAAGGACTCACAAGATGGCTGACACTGGCTACTGCTGTGGGGAGCACAAGGCCCTGCTGCCAACTGTGCACCAACAAACAGCAGGACACCTCTGACTGACATCCTGAGAGACAACTTACACTCCCTGCAATGCAAGCACGTTCCATGGTGGGATAACTGACTGGGTGGGTGGGTGGGTGGGAAGGAGGTCTGGCTGTCAACCAAACACAATCAATGCAGACCATGTTCACACCCCAGAGAATACATAGAAATGCCCAAATAATGCAGGACAATGTGCCACACCAATATCAACCCCTGACTGTGACGACTTAGGACAATACAATGTACAGGCCCGCACCCCGAGGCACAGTCACAACTGTCAGGTGTGTCAACCACTGATGCCTGCAGAAACATGACATACATTGTTTGTGTCTCCCAAAAACAGGTGATGATAGGGACACAGCAGCAGACGCTGAGGAGTCCCAGTCCCAGGCTCAAGAGGATGCCGAGCTCACTGGCGTCGTACAGCCTCTGTCCTCCTCGGACGATGAAGAACAACCTGGCACATCCGGTGCAAGTCAACATGCTGCACCAGCAGGACCACCAGCTGCAGCACCAGCAGGTCCACCAGCTGCACCCCCTGCACCCACCCCTCCAACGACTGTCACCACGAATACCATCCCTGCCGACATGGACAGAATAAGGAACAACACCAGCGCAGTGACCCTGGACCAACCTGGGGCCATGGACACCACCACCACCACCAACCCCCGAGGTGGACCAGGGTTATCTGTGCGTGCAACTGCACACACTGCACATGTCAGCAGGGGTGGTGGGAGGGGTGGGAGACAGAGGTCGCTGCTTGCAGACGTTGCTGGTGTGCATGAAGACCCACAACTGGTACGCATAGCTGATGCGTACCAGTCCAGCACCGGAGAGCTCAGCCAGGTAGTGGGGCTCCTCAGAGACATCAAACAGCAGCAGGCTGCCCATCATGCCCGCTTGGACTCCCACATGTCCCATGTGGAGTCACACATGTCACGTGTGGACTCCCACATGTCACGTGTGGACTCCCACATGACCCGCGTGGAGTCCAAGTGGGATGTACTACATGAGATGACGGCGGTGCACAGGGACATTTTACAATGCCTCCGCCAGATGAACAGCAACCAGTCCACACCTCCCTGTGTGCCAACAACATCTGGTACCGAACAAACTGCAACTGCCACAGGGAGGGAGGAGGACTCTGGCGGAGAGTCCCCTGCACCGCAGCAGCCTGCACTTGAGGGCCCCCCCCAAGAAGAGGGGTCGTCCGAGGAGGGGAAAGTGAGAGGCTGATGGCCAAGCGCAACTCCCAGGAAGCCTGAACCTGTTCTGGATTTTCGCCTTTGTGCACAGACTGTTCACCCTGTTGATGGCAACACTACTCCCACACATTGCATGGGGAGTACAAGTTGGAACAATGTGTCAGACAACTGTGGCCCCGATACTGGGGATCCTGTCTACCTGGACTTTCTATTCATCTAGGAACTTGGGATTGCAAGATTCATGTACAGCACAATCCATCCTATGCACTATTATCACAGATGTATCACAATAAACACAATAATACACCATACTTGCCTCTGTCGTGATTCCAACGTGGGTGCTGTTATGGGGATGATGAACAACAAAATTACACTGTGTATGCGAACTGCAACAGCAAGGACAACACAGGCATGTGAGTACAGGCAACGTGACACATATGAGGGAGACACACCACCAGGGCTACACAACACATACACACCTAGGCCATCTGACTCATTGCCTACACTGATGTTGCCAGGGAAGACGGTGCAATGCACAGACACCACACCCATTCCCAGTTGTAGTCAAGTAGCCCACAGGTGCAGTAAGCAAATGGCAGTCAAATGTGTGACCACAGACAACGCACATCACTAAGTGAAGCACAGGTTTATTACACAGTAGCAACATGCCGTAACCACTACAGATGCAAGGTAACCCCACCTGGTAGCGGGCACACAGTCAACAACTGTAGACAGAAGGAAGTCCATGGGTGTGGCGCACATCACCTGTAGGGACACAACAGCTACCAGCCTGGATGTGCAATCACGTTGTCGGTGGACACAGTTGACCAAACGAATCTGAAAGTACCCTGTGAAGGACAGAAATGACACACAGTCAAAAGCAATGGAGTACAGGACAGAACAGCAAAACTCATGCACAATACATGTTACAAGATACCCACCCAGAACCAAGTTAGCATGTGAACACTGTTGGGGAGTACAGCCCACCTGTAAGCACACATCGCAACACACATCCAGTCAAGTAGCCCATGGACACACTCCAACAGCACCAGAGCACCACCCACACATCATGCCAACTCACATCATTGACATGACACCTCAGGATACTCACATTCAGCTAAAGAAGTTGGTGATGAGCTGTGTGCGGACATCACCATCACCATCATCATCATCATCGTCACTGGCATCGTGTTCCAGGCCAGGATCCTCCACAGGTGGCGGATGTTGGTCATCGTCATCCTGGATGAGAGGCAACTCCTTCCGCACTGCCAGGTTGTGGAGCATGCAGCAGACGATGATAATCTTGCACACTTTCGCAGGGGCATATGGGAGGGACCCTCCGGTCTTGTCCAGGCAGCGGAAGCGGCTCTTCAGGAGACCAAAGGTCCGCTCAATCACTCTCCTGGTCCGACCATGTGCCTCATTGTAGCGCATCTGGGCAGGTGTCACAGGGTTCCTGAGGGGTGTCAGCAACCACGGCATGTTGGGGTATCCCGAGTCACCTACGGACAGACAAGTGCACATCAGCTGACTTGGAAAAGTGGGCGGAATACTACAGATCAGATCACACACAATGGCACAAAGTCAGTACACACCGACAAGCCAGGCACGCTGGTTCTGCATCTGTGCCATCAACCTGGGGATGCGACTACTCCTCATCACAAAGGCATCGTGTGCTGAACCAGGGAAACGGGCACACACGTGTGTGATGGTCATGTCTGCAAGACACACCACCAGTGCATTGACCGAGTGGTAGTGCTTGCGGTTCCTGTAGGCCTGCTCCTGGGCCTGTGGTGGTACCAAAGCCACATGTGTCCCATCAATGGAGCCAATGACATGCGGCATCCTCCCCAGGGCATAAAAGTCACTCTTCACGTCAGTGAGTCGTCGCAGTCTAGGGAAATAGATGTACCGGTTCAGGAAGAGCAACATTGCCGCCAAGAAATCGCGGAGCACACGGCTGAACATGGTCTGTGACATCCCACCAGCAGACGCCACAGTATGTTGGAAGGTACCGGTGGCAAAGAAGTGTAGGGCTGCCATCACCTTCACCTTGGGGGTCAGCGCTGTAGGATACGGCCGGCCAGGCTGCAAATGTGGGGACAACTGCACTGCCAAATCCTCAATCAGCTGCCTGGTGAAGCGGTACCGTCGGATGCTGTCCCGTTCCACCATCGTTGCCAGGTCTGGGAATGGCCGATGGACAGCAGGAGCCCTGCAGTGCAGAGGAGAAGTAAGCAAGATCGTCAGTCACCCCACATATGCGGCATTGAACACACTCAAGATCCCAACATACATCATCATGAGGCACAACTACATGAAGTGTGCAGTACCGGAACGACATGTATGGTACATACATGGCCAACATCTGTCAACACGGTCCTACAGGTGGCATCAATTTGTCCCAGGTTGGCCCATTGGATATCATGATGCTGTGTCACAGTCACCCCCCAGTGACATGTGAGGACAGATGTGCCCCAGGCACCACAGCTCAACGACAGGCACATTCCCAGGGACCCTGTAATGCCACATGGACACTGGCATCACCTGGAGTATCATGTGTACACCACAACAAAACAAACATGACCCCCACAGGTAGTGGCCACACTTGCCATGGCAGGAGAGCCATGGACGTCTGTGACACACACGCACAACATCAGAGTCCATGCACACACAACGTGGATGTGGAGACTGTCTCCCATTGTGCACATGAAATCAGAGACATTGTAAACACTACATGCACAAAGACTGTGGAGGGCCATCACTATTGTGCCACTGGGACACCCTGGCTCAAACATACCGTCCCACATGGGACTCACGGGGTATGTGACATGACATACACAAACACCACTGTGAAATGTGACCATGGCACATGCACAGATATGAACAGTTGCACATCACAGTGGTCACGTACACGTAACACCCAGGATCCTGTCCCCATTAACACGTGCACAGCCTGGGGGTGGCTGCCCACAGGTGACACCCACAGGACAAAATGTACACCAACATACACACAATAGGAAATGCAGCCTTACATGCCTTATGATAAGGTTTGGACAGGCTGTCGTGATGTAGGTGTGCCCCTCACTCCCTGGGAGCTATCTGTGGCTGGCATATGTCCATCTGAGACAGGCATGCTGACATATGCCAGTCACATGTACAGTGATGCGTTGAACAGCAATGGACCGATCGGTGCCTCCGGCCGGCCCATTGCTTTCAATGTGTGCGGGTACGCGTTGTACCCCTGTGCGCGTTGTACTGCAATGGACCGATCGGTGCCTCCGGCCGGCCCATTGCATTCAATGTGTGCGGGTACGCGTTGTACCCCTGTGCGCGTTGTACTGCAATGGACCGATCGGTGCCTCCGGCCGGCCCATTGCATTCAATGTGTGCGGGTACGCGTTGTACCCCTGTGCGCGTTGAACAGCAATGGACCGATCGGTGCCTCCGGCCGGCCCATTGCATTCAATGTGTGCGGGTACGCGTTGTACCCCTGTGCGCGTTGTACTGCAATGGACCGATCGGTGCCTCCGGCCGGCCCATTGCATTCAATGTGTGCGGGTACGCGTTGTACCCCTGTGCGCGTTGTACTGCAATGGACCGATCGGTGCCTCCGGCCGGCCCATTGCATTCAATGTGTGCGGGTACGCGTTGTACCCCTGTGCGCGTTGTACTGCAATGGACCGATCGGTGCCTCCGGCCGGCCCATTGCATTCAATGTGTGCGGGTACGCGTTGTACCCCTGTGCGCGTTGTACCTCAATGGACCGATCGGTGCGCACCCATTGACAATGGGCTTGCCTGGCAACGGACGCGTTTTCGAATATTCGAACGAGTCGGTTGCTGGAAAATCAGTTGGTCACCCACAACAATGTTGCAAAATCATGTATGTCATGAAGTTGAAATTTTGAAGGATGCTGTGGGCGTGTTTTGGTGCTGCTATTCCATGGATTGGCCAGATTCAGAAGATGCAAACGACTTGGACCTATCACTTTGGACACAAGGGACAGTATCTGCCTCTCCAGCACATATATATTGCTGCATGTTCCCCTGAGAGCCCACTTGCCTGCACTACATGCTCCAGGACGACATCTGCCACTGCACTGCTGCTGTCTCTGCCCCTCTGGACCCTGCAATGGCACGTACTGTGGAGAGAGCCCCAGCCTTCAGCCTTGAAGAGAACCAGGCCCTGCTGGACAGCCTACTTCCACAGTACAGCAAGCTGTATGGGACACCAGGGGAGCAGGTGAGTGTTCTGTGCACTGCCTTTCTGAATGTGCATTTTGTCTGACTAGCAAGGCTGAGAGTCAGCACACCACTGGCTAGCAGGCTCACTGAGTAGTTGTCACCCCCCATAGTGTGTAGTGACTTGCACTGGACAGGTATGGTGCAGTGACAGTGCTTCTGAACAGGGTTTTACTCCCCATGCTATGATACCATGTAGTGACTTCTGGAAAACTGTCCATGGGCAGCCGTGCACTGCCTGGGTACACCATGTGCCCCTGTGATTGCGACATGTATATGCAACTGTGTCATGCACGGATATGTTGCATGTGTAGTAATGGCCTTATCACTTTGTCATCCTGACAGGCTTCTGCCCATCGGAAGCATGAGATCTGGAAGGACATCGTCCGGGCTGTCCGGTCCGTGGGGGTCTACAAGCGCCGGATCCGCAACTGCCAAAAGAGGTGGCAGGACCTTCGGGGCTGGACCCGGAGGATTGCACGGGTCCAGCTGAAGCTGTCGCCTCCTCGCAGGAGGGCGGAACACGGACCCTGACCCCCCACATGCTCAGGATCCTGGCGGTGGTCTTTCCAGACCTGGATGGGCAGCTGAAGGCCAGAGAGCAGCAAGGAGGGGTGAGTCAAAGACTGCACTGTGTACTCTGTCTAACATGTTATGTGCCCTCCTCGGGCCAGGTTGAACTGCCACAGTACAGCAGTCATGTTGTCCAGGAGCCATGTCCCTCTATTGTGCACTGCCCACTCCTCATCTGATACCCAGGTGTGGCCCTTACATGCAGGGAATTCTGTCACTTAGGACTGTGTCCTTGCAGTTTGCTTGACTCAAGGTGGGAGACAGCATCTGTTTCCCTGACTCTGTGGTGGGCATCATGGGTGGGTCCATTGCTTACACAATGCCTGTATTCTGACATGTATTCAGCGTGTTACTTTGATCTGTGGTCCAATTGCTGAGCTGATCCACCACATGTGGCTGGGGTACCTGGCACACACCCATGCTGCGGGTGGGAACAATGTTTGGGCCCCAGGAGTATGTATATGACGTGTGTCACACATACTTAGCCAGCTGCCTACAGTCCAGGGCTCATCCCTCATTCATGTGGGGCTGGACAGTCATGCCTACTCCAGGCCATACAATACACTCTGTACTCCCACTCCCGTGTATCAGAGGACACATTGTGCACAGTGATTTGACCCCTCAGGTGTCTGCCTCTGTGTCAGTGTGCTGTGGATTAGTCGCCAGGACTGCTGTGGAGTTTCTTGGTAGGGGCTCAGCATGCCACTGGAGATGTGACCATAGGAGACGATACTTGTGTGACACATAGGTGTCTGATCAGCTGCCCATGCAGACTGGGGCATGTAAATGTGAAGTTCAGGCAGCTGTTCCCCATGCACAGCAGAGTGTGAGGGGCTCAGGTTCAGAGGGTAGTGTCACAGGTCTCCCATATGTCCAATAGGTATGACCTGGACAGATGAGGGTTAAGAGGATGTGTTGTGGGGGGGATGTACATGTGCACTTGTGCAGCTCCAGGACTTGCATTCCCCATGACCTACTATTGTGACACAGTGCAGAGTGTTGTTGTCTGGCTGCAAAGTCATACATCACTGAGACAGTGATGTATGACTTTGCAGTCATGCCTCCGCCATGGCATGTGTCTACTGATTGGTGATCCTGCAGGGGAGTGACATGTGCTACATGCACACCATAGTGGCGCTGGCTATCAGGACATGGGTGCATCATGGTGTCTGTCGCTGGTATGCATCACATGCATTTCCTATTTGACTCTGGGCATCCCTTACATCCGTAAACCTGTACTGACTCAGTGGCAAGAGCTGTGATGTGTCCACACCGTGTCCTCTGCACTGTCCAACTACTGTGTACTTGGTGCATGTGTCAACACTGGGGTGTTGCAATCCAACAGACACCAGACAGATGGGTGCAAGGCCATGTGGGATGTGAGTGCCATGCTTGGCATCAGACTGACAATTGACTTCTCCTGTTCAATTAGGGCACTTTTAGCAATGTACAACTAATGATGCCAGGGCTTGCTCTGTAATGTGCTGTGCTCACAGTGGTGTGTGCGTTTGGTGCAGGTGACTGATGTCTGTCTGTTTCCCCATTGTTTGCAGATACATCCACGGCCACGGAAGGGGACAGCTCCACGGACCAGGAGGAGCCGGAGAGCCAGACTGGGTCAGCAGCCGAGGAGTGGTCGGAGGGACCCAGTGGCACGGAGGGCGAGGGGAGCCACACCGAGGAGTCCTCAGCAGCATCCACCTCAGCTGAGGACCAGAGCAACTCGGAGGATGACTCCCTTGTGGAGGCGGGTGTCAGCAGCCACCACACCCCAGCTAGTGTTGCTGTCCCCGCCACCACCAGCACCACCACCGCCCTCCCATCGGCTCCCATTCCCCAGGTCCGTGGAGGCTCCCATGTCCGGGAGCGTGTCTCCTTTGGGCCAGGCACCGCACCCCCTGCCCCTGTGTCCCCTGCTGCCCTGAGTGAGGAGTCTGTGTACCTCCTTCGCCAGCTCCATGTAGGGCAGACAGCCATGCTGAGTGTCCTCCATGCGCACACCGCGCTGTTGACTCAGCTGGTGTCGTTCATGGAGGGCATCTCATCGGGCATGTCTGACCTACAGAGGGGCAATAGGTCCATGGACTCCTCCCTGACGGCAGCAGTGTCCCTCCTCAAACGGTCCCTCACCCCTCCTGCCTCTGCTCCATCCACACTCCCCAGCACCTTACCCATCCCAGGCACACACACACTGGCACAGGCACACACCAGCACACACACATCCAGCACACTGACACACACGCCAATGACAAAACGCACACGCACGCACATTCAGGGGACTGAAGCCAGACTCACAGGGGATGGGGCCCTGGAACACACACACGCATCCACATGCACTGCGCAGTCCTCAGTTCCCTCTCCCTCCAAAGCACCCTCCCTTGCCTCACCTGCAACCCCAAAGTCACAGCAGCTCTTCCTCTGTGACCTCGGCCTCTTCCCCACCGATGAAGCTGCTCCAGCATCCCGGGGGAAGAGGAAGCCCACCCACACGGAGCAGAGTGCCCCTCGCCCCCGGACACCCTCCCCCAGGCGCAGACGGACTGAGGCCCCCACCCGCAAGTCCCCCGGAGTGCTAAGAGCAAGACCCCGCCACCACCCTGCAGCTCAGGCACAAGGTCTCCGTCCTCCATCCCTCAGGCCCCCACTGCACAGGTGCCCCCACCACACCCTGCCCCAGGTTCCCCCACCCACAGATATACCATCCCCAAGATGCTCCGGCCTTCTCCCCCTGCCACTTGCTCTCCCAGCACCACACCCCCCGCTGCGCTTGTCTGTGCCACTGATGTGGTGAGGGTGTCCCCCCTCTGTCCAACCCACCTTGCCTGTTCCCCATTCTCCTCCCCTGGAGGTAGGCACTGCAGTGGAGTCCACTACCGCCCTGTCTGACTTGGGCACTGCAGTGGCGGACCTGTCCACCCCATCTGCAGGGTCCACTGCAGTTGTGCCGGCACCCACGACATCTGTGTCATGCCCCCCAGTTGTGCCGGCACACACCATGTCAGACACCTCCACTGCAGTTGTCAGTGGCTCTCCTGCACCCACCACCCCTTCCCTGACTCCCCCTGGTGAGCCCTGATCCTGTCCCTGCGGTGCCTGGCCTGCCCCCCGGTTGCCCCTCCTAGTGGATTGTCCCTGGTATTGTGCAGGCATGCGTAGGGTGACATCTGCCAGTGTCACCCTGTTTGAACTTTGACAATGGACTGGCCATTGGCCTTTGCTCTTTTTTCAGGACTTCGTTTGGCCTCAACACATATGCTGAATAAAGCAACTTTCTTTTCTCTAGTGCTCATGCTTCAGATGTACATGTTGTTGGTGCAGCTAACCATGCCCTTGCTGCAGTGATGGTGATATCTGGTCTCATGATTATGAAGTGTTACTGTGCAGGAACCCATGTGGTCCAGGGGGAATGTGTCCTATCATGTGGTGTATCCATGTCATCAATAGCAGCATCTGAGGGTGTCATGTGTTCAGTATTTGGCAATGGGTTTCCTACTTACATTGGCAATTTCATATCTGTGGCTTCCACCCCTGCACATCTGTTGTGCCTGCCATCGTTGCATTTGTCTACTTCCCTGACCGTGTTGCCATCTCCAGTGGACATGCAGGTTTGGGCATCAATGGGGAGGGACTCATCCGTGTAGTCAGTGCAACATTGCTATACAAGTGTGTTGGATCTGTGCTGATGATTCCGTTGGCACATCCATGACCAGGCTGATGTGATGGGAGCCCTCATTTGGTGCTAATTGTTGATTGTGTGACCAAGTGCTCAGCTGACATGATGGGGCCCTACTGAGGCAACATATGGCACAGCTTTCCTCACACAGGAGTGGAGTCCCCTCATGGCAGTGTGTACACGTGTGACATTGCCTGCGCCCAAGGTGTGTGTTGTATGTGCATGTCTGTGTGTTCACTTCCATTCATCTGCGCATGCTGTGATCCCTAGTGTTGTACCTGTTTGTGATGCTTGCTGACTTGAGCTATGTTCCCCCAAAGTCTTCTCCCTGTGTTCTCTGTGATGTGGGTGCATGGCACATTACTGGTCATCAGGGTGTCACCCATAGGTGTGTTTGCTGTCAGGGCAGAGTTTGTGTGCTGACGCAGATGGGTCACAGTCAGGTTTCCCTTTGGCACTTGTTGTTTGCCCCTGTCATGTGATTTCCAGTTTGTGTTATCTTTCAGTGATTGTGACACGTTGTGTGTGTGACTGCTGGCACTCCTTAGGGTCCGGGCTGCAATGTTGGTTGTTGTCTATGTGTGTTCTTTGTGGGTGACCTTGGCTTCTTCATTGGTGTGTGACTGTGGCTGGGATCCCATTGGTCGGTGTGGTATTGCCGTCATGTCCATGTACAGAGTAGTGTGCAGTGTGTCAGACATTCAGGAGTCTTGTTGAGTGTCCATGTGTGATGTGTTTCTACACCTTGGTTCCCACCCACCACCCTGGAATAGTCATGGGTGCATGTGCAATGTCACCAGTGCATGTGTACTTCACTGCTGCACATTGTTGGAGGTCGAGGGGTGTGGTGTTGAGTGTGTGCAGATGAGAGTTGTTGCCCGGCTAGTCCCCTGCCTCCATGTTGGCCTTGGCTTACTGGCCATGCTGATTGATTTGTGCTTGTGTAGGTGTGATGGTAGTTAGTTGCTCAGGACACCTGACTGTGGTTCACAGTGTGAACGACATTTAGCTTTGTCATCACAGTGGTATTTTTCTTCAGCCCAGGGTCACCACATTGTGGGGGCCCTGGGGGTGGTGCTGTGGTGTGTCTGTGACTTGCTGTGTCAGTTGTTGTTCCTACGTGCCTGTGTGACATGTGTGTTTTGTGCTCCCTCTCACCTGTCAATGCCTGCTTGCCCACATAGGGGATTTGGATCCATGAGTTAGCTTAGTGTGGCAGTGTATGCACATCTGTATGATTGGTATTCAGCTCTCCTCATGTGTTGTGTTGTTGCCTGGGGACACTGGCACCCCCACCCCTCACCTGCTGTGTATGATGACAGTGTTGGTCTGCCTGTTTGTGTTTGTGCATCTGCACCACTGCATTGGCATATCTTGGGTGTGCCATTGGCTGTATGTTGTTTGGTGTGTTTCCCCTGCTGTCCCTGGGACTCCTAGGTCATCGGTCAGCACAGTGATCATGGTTTGTGTGTCCCATTGCTGCCATGGTATGGTATCTGTTCACCTCACATCTGCTGTCTCCACAGGGTATCTGCATTTGTGTGCCCATTGGTGCAAATATGTGGTTCTGCATTCTGATGGTCACTTCTGTCATTGTGTCATTGATGACTGTTGACGGTCTCAGCCCCCATGGGTGTTGTTTGTCTGCACATGGCCAAAGGAATGTTTCATTTGCACTGCAGTATTTGGCTCCCCCAATTTATGTTGCAATGGGACACATACACTACTTTGCCACAGATGAGTTTTTGGTTCTGTGACCAGGAATGATCCATGCAGTTTGGCAGTTGCAGCTCTTTCTTTGTTAACAATTACCTTTTGGTCACTGTGATGATGAGGGTGTAGACCCCATTGCCACAATGGTCAAAATGTGCTTCAGCTATGGACCCCACACTTACCTTTTGGTCACTGTGATGATGGGGGTTTAGACCCCATTGCCACAATGGTCAAAATGTGCTTCAGCTATGGACCCCACACTTACCTTTTGGTCACTGTGATGATGGGGGTTTAGACCCCATTGCCACAATGGTCAAAATGTGCTTCAGCTATGGACCCCACACTTGCCTTTTGGTCACTGTGATGATGGGGGTTTAGACCCCATTGCCACAATGGTCAAAATGTGCTTCAGCTATGGACCCCACACTTGCCTTTTGGTCACTGTGATGATGGGGGTTTAGACCCCATTGCCACAATGGTCAAAATGTGCTTCAGCTATGGACCCCACACTTGCCTTTTGGTCACTGTGATGATGGGGGTTTAGGCCCCATTGCCACAATGGTCATGGGCTGCTTGCATTGTGGGTGCCACACACATATATGTGTGGCACATGTGCTAGGGGGTCACATTGTATGTTCAATGTCATGTTCGGTGTTGTAGGCATTTGACACAGCCTGCTCACACGCTTGTCATGGTGGTGGGGGGATGTCTTAATCTTGCATTCCCTAGGTTGTGGTGTGCTTGTTGTGTCATGCATTGTCCATCCTATGAGTGGGGGTGGTAGTAGTGGTAGGCATCCAGCCCCCCTGGCTAAGGGTGGTAGTAGTGGTAGGCTTCCTGCCCCCCTGGCTAAGGGTGGTAGTAGTGGTGGGCATCCTGCCCCCCCTGGGTGAGGGTGGTAGTAGTGGTAGGCATCCTGCCCCCCTGGCTAAGGGTGGTAGTAGTGGTAGGCATCCAGCCCCCCTGGCTAAGGGTGGTAGTAGTGGTGGGCATCCTGCCCCCCTGGGTGAGGGTGGTAGTAGTGGTGGGCATCCTGCCCCCTGGCTAAGGGTGGTAGTAGTGGTGGGCATCCTGCCCCCCTGGGTGAGGGTGGTAGTAGTGGTGGGCATCCTGCCCCCCTGGGTGAGGGTGGTAGTAGTGGTGGGCATCCTGCCCCCTGGCTAAGGGTGGTAGTAGTGGTGGGCATCCTGCCCCCCTGGGTGAGGGTGGTAGTAGTGGTGGGCATCCTGCCCCCCTGGGTGAGGGTGGTAGTAGTGGTGGGCATCCTGCCCCCTGGCTAAGGGTGGTAGTAGTGGTAGGCATCCTGCCCCCCTGGCTAAGGGTGGTAGTAGTGGTGGGCATCCTGCCCCCCTGGGTGAGGGTGGTAGTAGTGGTGGGCATCCTGCCCCCTGGCTAAGGGTGGTAGTAGTGGTGGGCATCCTGCCCCCCTGGGTGAGGGTGGTAGTAGTGGTGGGCATCCTGCCCCCCTGGGTGAGGGTGGTAGTAGTGGTGGGCATCCTGCCCCCCTGGCTAAGGGTGGTAGTAGTGGTGGGCATCCTGCCCCCCTGGGTGAGGGTGGTAGTAGTGGTGGGCATCCTGCCCCCCTGGGTGAGGGTGGTAGTAGTGGTAGGCATCCTGCCCCCTGGCTAAGGGTGGTAGTAGTGGTAGGCATCCAGCCCCCTGGCTAAGGGTGGTAGTAGTGGTGGGCATCCTGCCCCCCTGGGTGAGGGTGGTAGTAGTGGTGGGCATCCTGCCCCCTGGCTAAGGGTGGTAGTGGTGGTGGGCATTTGGCACCCCCTGGCTAAGGGTGGTTGTGGTGGTTGGCATCCAGCCCCCCTGGGTTGGGGTGGTGGCGCGCATTCAGGCCCCTGTGTGCATATGTGGCATTGGTGATGGGCATCCCGCCCCTATGGTGCTGCTGTTGCAAGTATATTCAGATTCCCCGTGTATGTGTGTGATGTGTCGTGTACGTGTTGTATGTGTTTTGTGGTTGGTGTCTGACTTACCTTCTGCGCCGTACGCGTCCGTGCCTGTTCCGGTAGTAGATGTAGAATATTGGTATGATCGGGACGAAGGGATTCATGGTTGGTTCGTGTCGTTCGTCCTTCTCGTTGCTTCGCGTCGTCCTCGTCGCTTGGCTTCGTCCTCGTCGCTTCGCTTCGTCCTCGTCGCTTCGCGTCGTCCTCGTCTGTGCTGTGTTCGTCTCGTAGCCGTGGATCGTGTTGTGGCGCGATTCGGAGCTTATGTGCGCCTCTCCCGGATGCTTTGACGTGCCGTGCGTAGCGACGGGTTCGGCGCGTACGGAAAGCGCATCGTACTTGTCCGGCCGGACGGGGCTGCATTTTCCCTTCCGTGCGACTCGATTCGGCGTTTCCGGATTCGCCTCGGTCGGAGAACAGGACCTGGTTTGGGTGAGTACGGCTCGGCCGGAATTTTTGCTGTTGTGCGCATCGTACTTGCTCGTTCGGTGTGCTGTACGGATCGGTCGGGAAACTGGCTTTCGCATGGCTTTTTTCCCGACCGAATAGTATTGGGTGCGCCTCCGACCGAGATCGGAATCGGCCCCTCTATGTCTATTTAACTCTAGAAACATTAATTCTTCTCTATACCTGAAACCCTACGTAGGCTAGCCCCTCTCTGGAAATGATTAAAAACTGCGTAAATATTTATCTTCGATTATCTTCTCAGGTCTAGTAGCTAAGAAGCATGAATGTCTCCTCACGAACAATGAACAATTCACCAATAGAGAAAGAAAATGTCTTAGCAAGTATAGGAAGTCAACAATAGTCTCTTGTGTCTCTATCTCTATTCTTTACTGTCCTTCACAGAGGTGTTAAGTGTCTTCTTTGTAGCCTTTTCTGCATGCCACAAGAACGGGTGTTTCGACGATGAAGTTTGAGACGCTAGTCTCCTCAGGATTCCACAGGAACGAGTCTCTTGACGGGAAGGTTTGAGACACTAGTCTCCTCAGGATTACAAAAACTGGTGTGCACACCGCTCCGATATATCGGAGCCTAAGGGAAGTATGCGCCGCCGATACTGAGCAGGCACAACAAAAATATGCCGGAAATTCTCCACAGAGGAGACGCGCCACAGGAACACTGCTCTCACTTCGAGAAAACTGTTGAAGTGCGAGGACTTCAACCGCTCGCGCTCGAGATAAGGGCTGACAGGCACAACAGATCCAAAGTCTAGAAAGCTAACCGCTCACTACATGGCGGCCGCCATGTTGAGTGAGTGTTCTTCCGTACAGATGCCAATTGGTGCATTAACCTCTGCAGCAGGAACCAAGCATGAGGGCTTCGTCTTTACCAGTGAGGGTATAGAGCCAGATAGCACCTTTTCTGTCTGAGTGGTTTAACAATTAAGCATGCTATTGATTTCCTGACAGTACCCCCCTTCAAAGAATGTCCTCCCACAAAAGGTTTCTTTGGAAAGGTGTTGTGAAATTGTCTAATAAGTCTTGGTGCATGAACGTTTTCAGAGGGCTCCCAGGATCTTTCCTCAGGACCGAAACCTTTCCAATCAACTAAGTAAAATAGTTTCTCTTTCTTTAGTTTTGATTCTAAAATCCTTTTTATTTCATACTCTGAGTGTGAGTCTATTTCCACTGGACCCGGGGGGGGTCAAAACTCTAACGTTTGGAGGACTCTTTTTAAGCAGGGACACATGAAATACTGGGTGAACCTTAACTTGGGAAGGCAGGGAAAGCTTGACAGTCACAGGATTCACTACCTTGCAGATCTTAAATGGTCCTAGATACCTGGGTTGGAATTTTTTATTCCCATTCAAATGTAAATGTTTAGTGGATAACCACACCTTATCTCCCTTGGAATATTCTGGATTACTTCTCCTTTTTCTGTCAGCATATTTTTTATAGGAGACCTTAGCTTTAGTCAAGTGTTCTCTAGCTAACTTATAAGCCTCTTGATCCCTTTTGCTTAAGTCATCCACTGCTGGAACTGAACTTTCTGATCTTCCCAAAATTACATTTGGATGTCTGCCTGAGTTTAGGTAGAATGGGGAAAAACCAGTGGAAGCATGAACAGCATTATTGTATGCAAATTCTGCCGTCCAAAGGAGATCGGGCCAATCACCTTCCTGATCTAAAAGGTATAGGCGTAAGTATTATTCAATTTCCTGATTCACTCTCTCAGTCTGGCCATCAGTCTCTGGGTGATAACTTGTGGAATATCGAGAATCTATTCCTAATTGCCGCATAAAGGACCTCCAAAATTGCGAGACAAATTGGGACCCACGGTCAGAAATCATCACCGTCCGGAATTCCATGTGCTCTGACTATATGTTGTGAGAATAGCTGAGCTAATTGTGAAGCACTAGGAACTTTCTTAAGAGGAATGAAATGACTCATTTTGGAGAAGGTATCGACAAATACTAAAATTGTGTCAAAACCTTGACTTGAGGGCAAATCTACAATTAGGTCCATTGTTATTGTGTGCCATGGATAGGGGTCCGTGGGGAGGGGCTGAAGCTCTCCTTCAGGAGGCTGTCTATTAGTTTTCCCTTGAATGCATTTTGCACAAGTCTGAACGTATTGCCTTATTTGAGGAGTCATGGCGGGCCACCAATAATGTCTTTTTGTTAGTTCCGTGGTTTTTGAAATTCCTTTGTGACCGGCCAAACGGTCATCATGACAAGCCTCTAGAGCAGCCTGTTGCAATTCCTGAGTTGGAAGAAATAAGGCCTCCTGGACATAGGGCAGGTTTTATTTGACTTGTCTATTCTTGTCCTCCTTCACCCAATCTAGAATTTTTTGGTCAGACATTGCCTTTCGAATTTTTTCCTTGATTTCTGGAAAGTGTAGGATGCAGGCAAATTTTTCTGTTGGAATTATTGGAGTAATAATCGTACTTCCAGCTTCCGATTTTGCATCCATTCTTGATAAGGCATCCGCCTTGCCATTAGTAGAACCTGGTCGATAGGGTATGGTAAAATTAAAATCAGCGAAAAACAATGACCATCTCAACTGTCTCGGAGTTAGGGTTTTGGCTGATTTTAAAAATTGAATATTTTTATGGTCGGTAAATACTGTGACCACGTGGCGTGCACCAAGCAAATAATGCCGGCACTCAAGAAAGGCATCTTTAACCGCCAGCAGCTCCTTGTCAGCAATCGTATAATTTATCTCGGGTGGAGTCAACTTCCTAGATCTGTAAGCGACTGGGTGTAGCTGTCCAGTCTCCTTGTGTCACTGAGAAAGGATTCCCCCAATGGCTTGATCCGAAGCATCAGCTTCCACATAGAACGGTTCTCTCGGATCTGGGTGGAGAAGAATTGGCGCCGAGGTGAACAAATTCTTCAGGTAGAGAAACGCCTCCTCTGCATCACTGGACCAATGAAACGGTACTCCTTTATTCAATAATCTGGGTATAGGAACGACCTTCTTGGAGAATTCCTTGATGAAACGTCGATAGAAATTGGCAAACCCAATAAAACTCTGCACATCCTTCACATTCTTAGGTGAGGGCCAATTCTGGATGGCTTGAATCTTGACTGGATCCATAGAGATTCCACCTTCAGATAAGACAAATCCCCAAAATTCTACCTTCTCAACGTGAAATGCACATTTCTCTAATTTTACGTACAAATTGTTCTGAAGGAGCTACTTCAAAATTGCTCTCACATGTCCTTGGTCTTGCAGATTTTTTGAAAAGATTAATATATCGTCGATGTACACCACAGCGACTCGATCTAGGAACTCTCCTAAAACATCATTCACAAAGTGCTGGAAGGCAGCTGGAGCATTACACAGCCAAAGGGCATGACTTGATATTCGAACAGACCGAAACGGGAGCGGAATGCCGTTTTCCATTCGTCTCCCTTCGCCACTTGAATTAGGTGGTAAGACCCACGAAGATCTAGTTTAGTGTAGACTCTGGCCTCCTTTACCTGATCCAATAGGACAGAGATCAAAGGCAAAGGGTATCAATTTTTAATCGTTACCTGGTTCAGAGCTCGATAGTCGATGCAGGTTCTCAATGCTTGATTCTTTTTTGAGATGAAGAAAAGGGGTGAGGAGACTGGAGATTGAGAGGGACGGATAACGCCATTTGCCAAGTAGGTGTCTAAATATGTTTTGAGATACTCATTCTCTTTTTCAGTTAAGGCATAGATTCTGCTACAAGGCAAATTAGCTCCCGGTTCCAACTCAATCTTGCACCCATAGGGTCTGTGGGGGGGGTAGCTTTTCTGCTTCTGTCTTATCAAAGACGGCTGCCAAATCTTTGTACTCTGTGGGTACGATTACATTTTCCAGGGTGCAGACCATCTTTGAACTGGCTGATAAAACCTTGGCTGGGGAAAGGTTGGGAACCTCTTCTGTAGGGCCGTAGCAATGTTTTAGACAATAAGTCGAATTTAGCCGGACTGTTCTTTTCTCCCAATTTATCTCTGGGTTGTGCTCAGTCAACCATGGTAACCCCAGAATTAACTGGAATTGAGGAGCATCAATGAGATTGAACGAGATCTTTTCTCGGTGTCCACAAGGATCCACGAGCACTATGGGTTCCGTTTCATCTGTAATTGGGCCCGAGGACAAGTTAGTACCATCAACAGCTCTCACTGACTCTGCGACATCCTTCTTGACAAATTTTATTACAGTCCTTTTGGCATATTGGATATCGCAAAAGTTCCCAGTAGCTCCTGAGTCAATCATGACTGAAGCCTCAATCGGAATTTTCCCTTGAAATTCTAAATTGAAAGATTTGGTTAGATGGGGGGAAGCAGATTGCAAAGTATTTGCCACCTGTTGTTGTTCCTGGGTTGACTTTACATGAACATCCATCAGGGCAACCCTCTTCACTGATGGGGTGTCTCTTTTCCCGAATAATTATTATTCTTAGGTTTCTTAGGGCATTCCTTAACGAAGTGTCCTGACTTGCCACAATACAAACAAAGGTTTCCAGATCTTCTTTTCTCTTTTTCTTCTTTAGTTAAAGGGCCTCTTACACTGCCAA
This sequence comes from Calotriton arnoldi, assembly GCA_963921515.1. NCBI lineage: Eukaryota > Metazoa > Chordata > Amphibia > Caudata > Salamandridae > Calotriton > Calotriton arnoldi. The sequence continues at coordinate 74,260 of CAWUFW010008576.1, read as the reverse complement.
TCTGCATTGGTTCTTCTACCCAATGCCCTTGTGAGGACTTAAGAGCTTCGGGCCGACTTCTATTAATTCGTGGAGGCAAAGGGCGAAATTCTCTTTTTCTTTCAGTTCTTCTCTTAAATAAACGTTGATCAATCTGTAGCACTAAGTCTATTAATTTAGAAACTTCAGTAGGACGATCTGGTATTTGAGCCAATGCATCCTTAAGTTCGTCTCGCAATCCTCGGTAAACAAAAATCGCAGCTCTCTTGCTTTCTGGCCATTCTGTCTCTGCTATTAGTTTATTAAATTGGGCCAGGTACGAAATCAGATCTCCGTTGCCTTGTTTGAGTTCAAGGAGTTCATTGTCTGTAGCTTGTGAGATAGTTCTGCGATCAAAAATTCAGAGAAATTCGGTTTTGAATCTTTCAAAATCGTTTAAAATAGGGTCATTTTGAGAAACCAGAGGCATTGACCAGGATGCTGCATCCCCGCTCAAATAAGACAACACGAAGGCAGACTTCGACTGGTCATCAGCGAAAATGATGGGTCTACAGAGAAAATGGAGAGAGCATTGGGTGAGGAAAATTTGGGCCTTATGAGGATCGCCATTAAAGTGTTCAGGAGGGGCCAAAGGAATTACTGAGGAAATAGAATGAATAACCTGGGTGGTGACTTCAGGGGTAGGATTTGGGAACGTTTTTCTTGTACCTCCGCTAGAACTGGAAGATGTTCCTAAAGTGAATTCATTTAACCTCTGAATAAGTTGTTGAGATTCAATCTGTGATCTTTTAATTTCCTCTCTTAAATTTTTATTTTCCTCTATAGTTTGGGTTAATTGCTGCTGCATATTATCTATTAGTGTGGCCAAAGCGTTCATGTCCAGCCCCTCTGCCATTCTGCTCGGGTGGAATTTTTGTGTATTGGCACTTCAATCTGTCAGAAGGGTCTTTAAAATGCCGATACTTCCACAGGAGCAGATGTCAGCTTCCCAGATCCTCCCCGCAAGGGCCAACACAGATTAGAATTTAATAACCTGTCTCAAGCACCCACCAGAGGGAAAGGGGAATTGGGACAAAAAGAGAGACCGCTTCCGGGTTCAGCAACCAGCCTCGTACCTCCCTCGAAACCTTTTGATGGACAGGTATCTTGGAATTTACGGTGGAAGTCTGCAGTTTAATAAACGACAAGAGCACAAGGTTAATACAGCCTACCTAACTACTCTATGTCTATTTAACTCTAGAAACATTAGTTCTTCTCTATACCTGAAACCCTGCGTAGGCTAGCCCCTCTCTGGAAATGATTAAAAACTGCGTAAATATTTATCTTCGATTATCTTCTCAGGTCTAGTAGCTAAGAAGCATGAATGTCTCCTCACGAACAATGAACAATTCACCAATAGAGAAAGAAAATGTCTTAGCAAGTATAGGAAGTCAACAATAGTCTCTTGTGTCTCTATCTCTATCTTACTGTCCTTCACAGAGGTGTGAAGTGTCTTCTTCGTAGCCTTTTCTGCATGCCACAAGAACGGGTCTTTCGACGATGAAGTTTGAGACATTAGTCTCCTCAGGATTACAAAAACTGGTGTGCACACCGCTCCGATATAACGGAGCCTAAGGGGAGTATGCACCGCCGATACTGAGCAGGCGCAACAAAAATATGCCAGAAATTCTCCACAGAGGAGACGCGCCACAGGAACACTGTTCTCACTTTGAGAAAACAGTTGAAGTGTGAGGACTTCAACCGCTCGCGCTCGAGATAAGCGCCGACAGGTACAACGGATCCAAAGTCTAGAAAGCTTACCGCTCACTACATGGCGGCCGCCATGTTGAGTGAGTGTTCTTCCGTACAGATGCCAATTGGTGCATTAACCTCTGCAGCAGGAACCAAGCATGAGGGCGTCGTCTTAACCAGTGAGGGTATAGAGCCAGATAGCGCCTTTTCTGTCTGAGTGGTTTAACAATTAAGCATGCTATCGATTTCCTGACATTATCCGAGGGTTTTTGCTGTGGGCGACTGGGCTCTCCCGCTGAGGAGTCTGAGTTTCTTTGTGGTGGAGTGTGTGGTTTTAGGGTTCTTTGTTCTTCTGTCCATGTGAAAACTTCTTCCGGAGCGGGCAGGTCAACCACGAAGCTCCTAATGGGAGCAGTGACACTACATTGAGTGTCAATATACTCCGCTGCTAATTGATGAGGCAAACATAGACCTTATAATAGGTTGGTTGCTTGATTTCTCCTGGGTAATGACCCAAGGGGAGAGCATTTGGTAGGTAGCATTGCACCTTGCCACACATTGTAGATAGTTTATTGAAATTAGGTCCTGAAGAATCGCCAGTTGATCATTAGCGTGACTAATTGTGGCGAGAAACATGTTGACCACCTGGGGGTTGAGCGAAATTTTTGTCACATCATAACAAAATAGTCGCCCCCCCTATTCCTTTTAATGAGGTTGGGACCCATATAGAATAAATAAACTTATTACAGAGGTTCCCATTACCTATTTTATATTCACATCTCACATCTACACATACCTAGGCCCCTCACACCCACGGCACCGATACGGCAAGGAACTAAAGATCTCCGAAAAAGATCCCCCTTTATGGGTGCCCGTCGAGCATTGCAGCGCCGGCCCGACGAGGAGCAGACCCATATGATGAAGCATGACACCTAGCTTGCTGGGTGTGTGAGGGTCCTAGTTCCAACAGGAGGTATTCCCCACCTCCTCACTACCTAGAGTACACATAGGAACTTCGTACCTTTCTGTTTCTTGAGTTAATTAGGGCACGTACGTTGGACCTTTATTAAGCCCTCTCTGTCCCTCTTTTTGATATACCCTGTGTGCATGCTCAACAATGAAGCATGAGAATAATGCGTTGCCTCGAATCCAAGAATTGAGCCAGCAGGTGAGAAATGTCCCAACTTCATCTCCTTCACAGTTTTCGGGAAAACCTACGAAGCGGAGGTTATTCCATCGTGCCCGCACTTCTGCATCCTCGAACCACAGTGACTGACCCTTAGTCAGTTGTTCAAGGGCAGTAACTTTATGTTGGAGCATAGGCACGGTATCTTCCATGCCCAAGACCCTGGTCTTGCCATCTTTATGCGATCCATTGCATTTTGGAGGTCTTTGCGTAGGAATTTCACTTCAGTACCTACCGCGCCAATTTGGGTCTCAAGTGCCAGTGGCTACTGAGTAATGGTGCCTAGTAGAGCAGCATTGTCTGGCAAGCCTGCAGTGTTGTTCACAGTATCTACAGATTGCGCAGCTGGCCCCGTAAACTGATCCAGGGTGCTTTGCTTAGACCCCGGGCCCAGGGACTTATCTTTGGACATGGCCCTTGCCGTCTCGCCCAGACCCATGGCACCTTGTACACAGTCCACCAGGTAGACTGCTGCAGCCTCACTCTGCTGAAAGGTATGGGCTGTGAACCAATGGGCCCCTACTGTGCTCTGATACAGAGGCGGCCAAGGGAGGACCCCCCTGACCGCAAGCCGCACTGGGCCAAGCCCGGCCGCCTCCGCAATAGGGATCACGCCCCCTCCCCCTAATGGGTGCCTTTCCTCTGTCTTGGTCGTCTTCTGCTGGGCTCGCTGCTTCGAGTAGTAGCCCTACATGATGCCGCACTGCCACCACTTGGCACTGAATGTCGGGTATTTGCTTATCTGTGGCGTCCTGCAGGAAGGAGACTACCAGCCCTGCCGGGCCCTTCCACGGCAGGTGATCGTTCTATCTTCATCTGCGCGGGACTCTCCACTGTCCCACCTATCCAGTCCCGGCCCAACACTAGCCCACGGGCCCTGTCAGCGTCTCGCCATGCCAGGCCGGTCCCCTTTGGGTGGCACACACAGCTCACGCCCAGCCCCGGCCTGGGAAGCACGCTGCACCCACCGAGTTGCGTGCACAGGGCGTCCCCTTGTCATTGCTCTGACTTGAAAGCAGCTCTGAACGCCGCACTGACTGGTGCTAGGCAGCCGGGGTTCTGTGGGTCATCAAAGGAGGCTGCATCCAGGAGGATTGGGAAGGATGTTGATGCGGGCCAGCGGAGCTCACTCAGAGCACGTCCGCCATGTTGGACTGCTTGGCTCCGCCCCCTACTACTTGCTTTTGACTGGAGGTATTTTAGTTTGTATTTTCCACTGGTTTACATTATATCTCATACTTGCAATTGGGTTTTATTTACCACATGTGTTATTTTTTGCATGTGGAAAATTTAATGTGTGGTAAGTAGATCATGTGATAAATGGCGCATGTGGACCACAGATAAGTGGCATTTAGCACATGTTGATAAATATCACATGTGATTTTTAACTTGTGAACATACAAGTTAGTAAATTCATGCCTATTTACCCTGTCATGTGATAATTACCAATACGCCTAATAATCAGTGCCTACAACTTCTTTGCCATCAGATACAAAATAGTGACTTCATACTGATTCAGATTGAAAACCTACAATCTCAAATCCTGGCAGAAAAATAAAGATGTGCAGCTCAGGTTGGGAAATAGACTACTTCTGATGGTGCAAAGAAGCCAATTTAACTTGATAGGTGTTGCTGAGAGGTTTTCATTTGGTTTGGATCATTTTATGTTTTCTTCTCAGCCAGTCAGGGACAAAAACCTGAGATGGTAATTGACTCAAAGTTTGACTTTGTCAGGGGAAAAATTTGGGTTCAGAGACTTTATAAGACATTGGCAAAGTGGGCAATTTCCCAGGTCCCCCATCTTCTCAGGGAACCCACTGTCAACGTGAAGTTTCTCTCTAACTTACTTCTCTGTTTTTTTGTATCTAAACCATTAACATATAATTCAGTATTGTTAGGCAACATAGAGGCTGCAACCGACCTACAGACTGCAACCGGACCTACTGTCAGTTGCAGTACTTCCGACTTCTGCCCCTGTGGTCCACCCGCCGCATTACGGTGGGCGGGCAGAGGCATGGGGCAGAGGGACCGTCTGTTGCTGTTCCGACAGGACCCTTGAGCCCGTCGGAGCATTGGAAAGACACCATAATTCCCTAATGTTGGTGGAGACAGCATCTGCACCGCCGTTGGTATATTGATGTCATTTTCTAACATCATTTCCAAGACGGCCTTTCTGACATGGAAAGGCTGTCAGAAAATGACTTTGGGGGGCCCTAGCAGGGCTCCCTTCCCTCCTGGCCCTCCACTATGGGGCCTGGGGGACATCTAGGGTGCCCCCCTGAGGGACACCTCATGGTGCCTGCCACACGATGCAGGGATGTTTCCGAACATCCATTTTACTATGGCAGCTTGTGCCTTTTCGCCCACCGCACAAGCTGCCATAGTGAAATGGATGTTTCCGACTGCCCTATGGGCAGCCGCATCCTAATACTGAGGTCAGAACGGCCGACCCAAGGTCAGGGGGTTTCAGACCGATATGGTGCGTCCCCCCGACATCGTAATGAGGCCAATAGTGTTTCAGTTAGCAAAAATTTAAGATTCTATCCAACTCAGAGTTTTATGTCAAAAAGTGAGTTTGTCCCTTTCAACATAAAAGCTTAAAAATGTCACATTGGTCATTGATGTTTAAGACCAGAGTCACATCTATGTTTGACCAACCATTGGGTATGTGGGGTGTAATTTGGGCTTTTGAAGTCCATATAGGCCCAGAATTTATAATGACATTTGATTTGAAAAAGGAGTCAGCTAGAGTAGAATTGGATTTTCTCGTATGATGTGATTTTTGTTTTTCATTTGGTATCCCATATGTACTAAAGCCAAACCTATGTTCTAGAGGTTTTGTTTGAGAATGTTTATTGTTTCAAGATGACAATAGTCTTGGAATGTGTGCTTTGATGCTACACCTGTTCTTTAATAGACTATAACAATCCACCTTTTTGCAATGCTGTTTTTGTTTTTAATCAAAATGTGGTAAATTAAGTTCCGAATTGTTTATTTTCAGATGCAATCATATCTCTAACCACAATATTGATGTCCCTTTCCTTTCAAGATTATGTTGATACCCACAAATCATGTAATGGCTCCACATTGAAAATTCCCATAAGTTGTATACTGCCAAATACCTGTAATGTCACATGATGTGGTTTATGTTCCTCTTCATAGAAGGGTCAATTATTCATTCAGTCATCTGTTTTGTTGGGTGACACATGGGGCAATGCTTTTGTATCCTTTATTAATTTTCTGCAAAAGGGTTCTTGACAGAAAACCAAATAACCCATCTCTTCTGTTTCCATTAAATGTACCATTATTTTAATTCCCTCAGCAATTATTACGATATTGAGAGAAAGATGATTAATCTATCTTTTTTAGGAGCTATGGAGTAGAGATCTTAAATTTTTGTGATTGGAGGAGATGTGATCGTCAAAAAGTAATAGCACAATTTATAACTTGATTTCAAGAATTAAAATGACAATTGTGCACAAAATGAAAGTGGTGGTCACCCTATATTCTGGTTTATATTTCAATAATAATAATCGATAGAGAGTTAATGTAAATTGAGCGATAGAGTGAACCAATCTCCAGTTATTGTACCCATGCGATTTAAAGACATTGAGCAGGCACTCAGTCAATATCAAGGCTTTTCTCAAACTGACAAGAGGAGTACCATTTTGGCTGTCTTCTATGTGAAGAGCAATAACAAAATAAGGCTTCACGTCACATTAACAAATCGCAATTCGTGTTTGCAATTCGGTATTTGGAAGGGGTGCGTTTAGGGCGTCTGTTCCAAATACTGAATTTGAAGTGGATGTGTGAAAGTTTTGCAACTGAATTACGGTAAAAAAACATTCATATTTTCCTGACTCCTTGAAGAAGGTTGTAAACCATTCACAAATGCAATGGGGTCCCCATGGGACCTATTCTCCTTTGAGAATGGATACAAATATTTTTTGAAGAGCAGGCAGTGGTCCCATGGACCACTTCCTGCTCTTAAAAATTAAACTGCAAAGTTTCATTTTTTCTTTTTAAACACATCCAGTTTTCTTTTAAGGATAATAGGTTTCAATTGTTTAAAAAAAAAACATTGCTTCATTAAAAAGCAATCACCGACATGATGGTCTGCTGACCTCAGTAGTCTACCATTCCTGTGGTGGATGCAATTCCTAATGGGTTTCAAATTGTGACCTACCTCATTAATATGCATGAGGTAGGTCTATTTGCGACCCAAAATCAATCGCTAAAGACTACCGATTTCCTAACTACAATTCAGAGAGAATCACAATTAAGAAATCAGTATTCCTACTATTGATACATCTGGCACTAAGTTCTCGCCAACCAGTCTCTTTAGTCAACAGAGGTCCTTCATCTACTTCTCTGGCACAGGACACCCACCATGTTGAGGATCCTCTGGGTGCCTCAAAGTGTTTCTATTTCTTCAGTTGGTATGCCCAGTGTGGTCATGAACCCAGCGAGAGGGGATGATGTTGACACTAAAAACACAGATTATTTATGATCTTGTTCTGTCTGCATCTTCCAGAGAAAAGCGCTTAAAAACAAAATAAGGGTAACGTATAACAGAAGTGTGGGATACAAAGTCAATCATCGCAAAAGAGGTAAAGATAGAGAAATTATGAGCTAAAAAGAGAGCAAGAGAGTGACAGAGGGGGCTGCAAGGAAGAATGAAAGGAAGGGCATATGAAAAGAATGAAGAAACAGTGACAAGAAGGGTCAAAAGGAGGAAATGGTGGAAGGAAGGGTAAAACAACATTTGCGTGGGTTGGTGCAAGAAAGAATGGAAGGAATGATGATAGACTAGACAAATGTGTGGATGAAAGAAAACCTGGACAGAAGGGTGAAAGGATGCATGGGCATATTGATTAAAGGAGGGTAAAAGGATGGATGGATTAAAAAGAATGAATGGATGGGTAAATGGATAGATGAATGGTTAAACGTGTGAGTGGATAGATGGAAGACTGTAGTGATGAATGGGTGTATGATATAGTGGTAAAAATAGGATGGAAAGATGAAAGGATGGATGGATGGATGGAAGGCATAAGTGATGGATAGAGAGATGGACAAAAGAGGGATGAAGGGGCCACTTCTAGGGTGATTAGAACTTATTTGTTTCGCTAACCCAAAGACATTTGAGGAATGAGATTTATCATTTTCATTTTCAGTATACTTCCTTGAATATGCCAGTATGGCTGCTACACCGAAGACTCAGATAAACACTCTCATGAGCTCCAATTGACATTATCTCACATAGCGACACACAGACTAGGAGAAGGCTTAAGCTATATTCTGTGTTACAGATCATTTACTGTAATACATATGGACTTCCTTTAAACTGCACAATGTTGGAAAATAGTTTTTATTTTGGTACTTCAGTTCTTGCACCTAGAGCCTATAGAACACTCACACATTTGTTGAGCTGATCTCTTACATTAAAGGGCCCCTTACTATGCAGTGTCATATATTGAATGTTAATTTAAATTGCCAATATTGATAGAATCGAAGCCAAAGCTTCTGATACATTCGCACTTAAGAACGAAATTGCATCACTATTCAGATTCGCCCGTCATGAACTCTCCATGAACCCGACTCCGAAATTTGTGGTCAGGCAGGCTCTGCGACCTAGGAATTAGGTTACTGATTGACAGGTCATAGGTGGGGTAGCACTTAGCTGGCAGACATATGCATGAACAGGAAACTCGAGTCTATCCCCCAGAAAAGCTCAGCGACACCACAATGGTACAGGGAGATTGGCCCCAGTGAAGCACACATGGCCAGAGAGGTGCACATATTCTCAAAACACCATAAAGTCAGATGACACATGAAGTTAAGAACACACAGCCAGTCAGGACATAGCACAAACAGTAAATGCAGTGATCACATGCCTCTCATGCTGGACATCTGGACACGTTACCCACTGGCCCACATTGTGTCCAGGCAAGGTCGATGCCCATCTGCATTTGTTCTTAGGGGCCTTATTTATGACTACACAGACAATGCCCCCGTTCTTTTATCAAACAAGGATCACTGGAAGTACTTTCTGGTACCCAAAGAAATGTATAAAACCCTGTTCAGATTGATTGTACTTTGAGACCATCCTCAGACCTGCTTCTGTAACTGCTACCAGTCAAAGTGTTTAATTAATGCCTCTTGTCTGTTGTTTTTTCAAGGTAAATTCATATTCGAGCAACATTTTGGTGAGTCAGCCAGGAGAGATTGGTACCTTGACCTGACTGCAGCCGAAGGAAAGGACTCCACCTGGATGGATATATATTTACGCAGCAAGGAAGGTGAACAGATATTGCAACTGATTGGCAGTTCTGCTGAATCCGCAAGGCAGAGGCCCATCCTGAAGCTGCCATCAGTGGGTAAGAGACTACATCTGAACCTTACACCCAGCATTTGGTGTATGGCAAACTAGGAAGAAGCGCAAAAATGTAAACTGAGCACCCTGCCACTGACAGAAATCTGGCATATTCCCTTTTTTATGTGTCTGAACTGAGTAGTCGCAAGGCGGTCTCGGAGGAGATGCCATAGAGGTCACCTTTTTTCCGATAGTCAGCACGCTAGGAAAGGTGAAATTGGTTGTTGCTTGGTCTGCTGGGCATGTCACAGATGGTATGCTTGTCTCCAGGGTGTGATACAGGGTTGAGGCCTCACCACTTGGACCACTAGGTGTGACACAGATGGTACACATGGGCCCTGGGTGTGAGATAGTGTCAGCACTAGGGGTGGGCGGAATTTGCGTAGTCGCACTACGCAAAGCTCCGCGAAATGGTAAAAAATCTCCGCGAGCACGCAAAAGTTCCGTGAACACACGGAGTTGCTTGTTCCGCCCTTTCGCGATGCTTTTTTCCTGTTCGCGGACGCTGTTTGCGTGCTTGGGGAGAAATATCTTGCAAACACGCATTTTGAAAGTGCGAACAAGCAAAAAATTCTGCGAAGCCGCGGATCGCGGAATTTTTGGTAATTCCGCGTTCTCTGCGGAACGCGAAATTACCCAAATTCCGCGAGTGGAATGGAATTTACCGCCCAGGCCTAGTCAGCACCTTAATCTTTTTTTTGAGGTCTAAAAAGATTTTCTCGTTACTGCCGGTCTCTTAAACACTGTTGGTATCTGAAAGAAGAGAGAGGCATTATTTGCTTGATCCGCTGAGCGTGACACAGATGGTATGCTAAGTCCCTGGGTGTGAAACAGGGTGTGATTTAAATGTTAGGCAAGAGATTTGGATTTTGGAGATCAGGTGTAGCTTGTGTTTGGCCAAGAGGGGCTTGTGGTTCTTTGAGTTATTCCTTCTCTCCACAAACATTTTTCATTTTCTTTGTCCCGGAGCCGATATTGACAGACTATCAGGCTCACTTAGTACTGTATACCGCACAGGGATTCCCCTGGTCACGGGTTAGCATGCGGTAGGAGCGGGATAAGGTATTTTTTGACAAAGTCATCATAATTTTTTCTCTGTCAGTTTTTTGTTGTAGTATTGAAATTGATGCAAGGTATGTTTGATGTTGTGATGATTTCATACTGGTAAATTAATACAACTGTATTTTGTCTTGAGTAGTTTGTTTTGTCAATGCCTCAATGTGCTATATGAAGGCGTTGCTATTTCTCACAATTGACATTTCTGCTATTTGCAGCCAACATTTCATGACACTCTAGCAATTGCACTTTTTTCTAGGTTGTGAACGTTCAAATGCATTGTTATTTGTGTTTGTGAAATGTTCATGTTGATGCATTTGTTAAAAGCGTTGAGTTCATACTAAGTAGTTAAAACCAGTAATCCCCATGTATATTTTCCCCATGAGCAGAGTAGAACTTTATATTGCCTAAAAGTAGTAAAACTAGGGCACATCTGTCCTCTAAAAAGGTACTCAACTTATCATGGAGTTGTCACTAAAACACATGCAAACCAGGTTCCACACACATGTAAAAAAACCTTAACAAGTCTTGCCACGAATGGCATGCACACACTAAGGCACACCCGTTTCCCAGGCCAAGGGAGGGAACCTTTGACACTAACATATTCCAGCACATGAGGATACACATCCAGACCACATATGTAGGACAGAAGAAGGACAGGAGAGGGGTATTATAAGAACTATGGGCCATCTTCGACAAGGCCCAGACCGATAACCCACCCCACAGTCAGCAAGCATGGAATCCACACCTCCCCCACCATATGCAGATGATCCAGCGGTGTACTAACAACAGATACTCCACTACCATATACTCACCTGGGCCCATATAACTTCTTCCACTAATACCAAGTAGACCGCTGGAGCTTGTAGTTTATAGATTTAATATTTTCAGGAATAGTTATTGTTCCTTCCTAACTAAACCTTTTACTGATCAAAAAGTTCTTTCCTCTGGTCGATGGACCATTAGTTGGAACTAATTGATGGTGATAATTAACCTAACTAATTAAAACATTCTTTAATTAAGGTAAATAATCACAGACTCGGAAGTTTTAAAATCTTTATCTAAATTAATGGAATGTGAACCATCTCAAAGTTTCAGTACAAACACCCTCATTTGCAAGAGTGTCAATTCAATCAATACTCTATAAGCAATAATAATTCAGATTCACACAATAACTAACTCCACCTTCTTTTGCTAACAATACATGAAGAGCAAGACGGTTCTGTAAAACCATAGACCTGATTGCAACCATCTCTGTGTTAATCATTAAGAATCCTCCTGCAGTGTCTGTAGAAAAACGATCAACTATGGTTGATAACTTACAAATTTTCTGTGAATTAAGAATGACTCCAACAGAGGGTATCAATGCACTAAAAATATCTCATACAATTTCAGAAAAACTAGCTCTTCTTCTACGTGTTAGTCCATTAGAATTTCCATTGGTTCCACTGATTCTGTCCACATGATACATTTTTGGAAAAACTATTCCAAAGTAACAGCTCCCGTACCATCTTGCAGGTAACCTATAATATGCGGTGTTCCCGCAAACATAATAAACTCCTGGAAATACAGGATCAGTTCCCCCTTTTAGTCCCCACCCTCCTAAAATTAGGAAGTTGTGTTCACATTCACTGGAACCAATGGAATTATCGTTATAATCTGTCTTTAATCTATGGAGGCAGAATGTTCCCTTTTTCACAAAATCCAGGGACATCGCAGCATGAGCCTTGCCATTTGCATAGATTCCCTCTTTCCCAGCCCATGGAGGTACATGGGTTTTCTGTTCAGTCGCTTTCCTTACTAAATCCTGTCTCCTTTCTTCCACTAAATCCCAAAAATCTTTTTCTTCTTTTCTCAATGTACATGTTAGATTATCTTTATGTGCCTGAACAAAATCTATTGAACTCATTGTTAAGAAAAATTCACCCATAAACTGTGCATTTTTACTACTAACTACTGGATTCATATTCTTTCTAATAGGTAATTCTGTAAATACTATATCTATGTCTGAATAAAAATATTGAAGTCTCCCTGTAGCATAAAATAAACTTGATAAAATACTACATGACACACCATATGTCAAAGGTATATGGTGATACGTTACCCCTTCTGATACTGATGTAGGTAACTTCATACACACATAACAATCACTGATCTCCATAGTACTAACATATTGAAATAACAATTTAATAAATACATTAGAAGACGTATTATAGTCTGATTCATTATGATAATTTGCTTCATCTTCTACCCCTATTTCTATTTTAGTTCCTTTTATTCTATCTATCTTATCATTAGTATCTGTAGTGTTCTTGTCACTTGTTTTCATTAACAAAGGTACTCCTACTGTTAGGAATAACCATACTAATACTACTAATAAAATACTACAAAAACAAAATCTAAAACATTTTCTTTTCAGTCCTCGTTTTGGTCTTTCGGTAACTTCAATTTCTGCCATTTTTCTCTGAGAACATTTCTTTTCTCTTATCCTTTCTTTGTCAATTTAACTCTCTTTTTGTTCTTAAGGAGGCCTCAATTTGCTTTCATCAATCTGTGCAACATGAACTTCTTCTGTTTCATCACTTAGATCTAGGGATTCAAATTCTTCGAGTATGACATAGGTCCATTCAGGAGCCTTGTATCTTCTGTTTAAATTTCTCAATCTTGGACTTCTTCGAGTTATTTTCACTAAGGTTTGTTTAGATCGTGTTTGACTTGTAATTTCATTTACTTGTTCTGGTCTCTTTTCTGTTTTTCTCAAATGATATCTTAATTTCTTTACTCCAGTTGGCCAATTGGCTCCCTTTCTGATTCTTTTGATCTGTACTGCACTTTCACCTTCTTTATCTCCTTTTAAAGTTCTTTTAATTTCACTTAATCTAGGCACAATATGTTCTCGTTCTCTGTTTTCTGTGCTTGAACCTTCTTTTACTTCCACCTGCTCAGGTCTTATCGTACTTTGTTCTTCTTCTTCCTGAGCTTGTTCTTCTAATTCTATCTGACCCTGTTCAGGTCTTATTTCAAACTGTTCTCTTTCCGCCTGAACTTGTTCTTCTAGCTCTATCTGATCCTGTTCAGGTCTTATTTCAAACTTTTCTTCTTCTGCCTGAACGTGTTCTTCTAATATTCCCTCCTCAGGTTCCTGAAAGTCTTTTTCTATTTCCACCTGAGTGTGTTCTTCTTTCCCTGTCTCTTCCTGACTACTTTCCTGTCTTTTCAGTTCTGTTCTTCTTCTTGTTTCAATAGCATCATCAATTACTTCAATCACTGGTATCCACTCTTCCTGACTTGTACCTGGCTGTTCGTCATATGGTTGTCTTTCAGAATCTATCACTCTAGATTCTTCAATTTCACAGCTTACAACTCCTGGCGCTTCAGCCTGTTCAGTCAGTGGTTGCTCTTGTTGTTCTGATGGGCTTGGAACTCTTCTGGTATGACTGGCATGAATCCAATTGGGCAAACCTGCACACTTTACTGCTGTGGTAGTGACTAGTATGACTTGACGCGGTTTATCCCACCTTGGTGCTAGGCACGACTTTCTTGCGTGTTTCTTCACTAGCACCCAATCTCCAGGATTCAAATCATGTGCTTGGTCTGGCTGTCTTTCAACTGCGTCTTCTCCAACCTGGTGAGAGACAGAACGCACCATTTCAGCCAATCCTTTGCAATAGTCCAATACCAGATCATCAGTTATATTCATTAATTTATTTCCAGGAATAAATGCTTGTCTCATTGCTCTTCCCATGAGAACTTCATGTGGGCTCATTCCTGTTTTTCTGTCTGGAATACTTCTGAGACCCATCAATACAAGAGGTAATGCATCTGGCCATTTCAGCATTGTGGATGCACACACTTTCCCTAATCTTGACTTGATTGTGCCATTTAGCTGTTCAACTATTCCAGAAGCCTCTGGACGATAAGCACAGTGCAGTTTTTGTTCTATGTTAAATGCAGCACAGATTAATCGAATTATTTCATTATTAAAATGAGGGCCTCTATCTGATTCCAAAGTGACTGGAAAACCAAAACGTGGAACCAACTCCCTCAACAACAATTTTGCAACTGTAAGACTGACATTTCTTCGAGTGGGATAGGCTTCTACCCATCTTGAGAAAGAGGCATACTATGACAAGTATATATTTCAGTCCATTGCATGGGGGCAATTCAATAAAATCCAACTGTATTCTGGTGAAGGGTCCTTCTGCCTTTCCAATCTTTCCCCAGCTAGCCACTGTCTTCCTACCTGGATTTTGCTGTTGACAGGTTAGGCATCTTTGGCAAAGGCTCTCTGCGACTACCCTGAATTTCGGATTGTACCAACTCTGTCTGAATAGTCTGATCATTGAGTCTCTCCCTATGTGTGTTGCTCCATGATACACTCTTGCCATTTTTGAAAGCAAACAATCTGGCATGACTGGTCTTCCATCTAAATACACCCATAACTCATCATCTGGTCTCTTTGTACAAGCTGCTTTTATCCAAATTTCCTTTTCCTTTTCCTCAACTTCTTCCTGCAATTGTCTAATCTCATCCCATGTTTCTGGTACTGAGAAAAACATAAGTTGGCATCTGGTTTCACCCTTTTCAATTTTTCTGTTTATGGCCACTGTATTTTTGGCACAGTATTGAGCCACTTGGTCAGCATATCTATTGCCAGCAGTCACATAGTCATTTCCTGACTGATGTGCAGCACATTTTACAACTGCTATCTCTTTTGGCAATTGTAATGCTTCCAACAAATCCTTCACATTTTTGCTGTTTCTAATAGGAGATCCTGAGTAAGTCAGAAATCCCCCTTGCATCCAGAGCTGGCCAAAATCGTGCACAACCCCGAACCCATATTGACTGTCTGTAAATATGGTTACTCTCCAATTTTTCCCCAATTTGCATGCCATGGTGAGGGATACCAATTCGGCTACTTGTGCAGATTTATACTCCCGGTAAACAGGATGCGTCAATTACCCCAGATATCTTACAAACAGCATATGCAGCACTTAATCCTCCTTCTTGTGTCCTGAGGCAGGACCCATCTACAAATAACTCATGGTCAGCCTCTTTCAAAGGTGTCTCCTTTATGTTCGGATGGGGCTTAGTACATAATTCAGTTACGTCCAGGCAATCATGATTACTCTCATCTTTCACTTCCTCATTGCATGGGTCTGGCAGTCGGGTAGCTGGGTTCATAATCGTACACCTTATTACTGTTACGTTCTCAGCTCCCAAAATCACTCTTTCATAATTAGTCAATCGACTAGGGGTGAGATGTTGTGTTCTTGTTCTTGTCAAAAGAATCTCAACTGAGTGTGGAACATAAACCTTTACCAGATGTCCCATCACTATTGACTCACTTTGCTCCAGACTCATACAAATAGCAGCTACTGCTTTTAAGCAGCCAGGTAATGCTGAAGCCACTGGATCCAATGTAGCTGAAAAATATGCCACTGGACGTCGACTCAAACCATGTCTCTGTGTTTTGACTGAAAGTGCACAATTTTATCTCTCACAACAAAACAACGCAAAATCTTTTGAGTAATCAGGCATGCCCAAGGCAGGAGCCTCACACAAACAATTTCGCAATTTCACAAATGCCTCTATGCAGTCATCATCCCAATCAATCGGATCCTTTGCTCTTTTCCGGGTCATTTGTATTAATGGTTTCACTAACATAGAAAAACCATTAATCCATTGCCTACAGTACCCAACCACTCCCAGGAACATTCTCATTTCTCTCTGAGTCTGTGGCAATTACATTTCTCTGATTATTTTTATTCTTTCCAGTGTCACTTTTCTAACTCCTCTTTCTATTTAATGCCCTAGGTATCTAACTTCTTGTCGACAAAACTGTAATTTTTCTGGAGACACCTTGTGTCCTCCTTCAGCCAAATGGTTCAGTAATGCAATTGTGTCTGTGACACAATCTTCTCGTGTTTTTGATGCCACCAGTAGGTCATCAATATACTGGACCAGAACAGATTTTCCAGGCATAATCAATGATTCTAGACACTTTTTCAAAATCTGATTAAAAATTTAGGGACTCTCTGTGTACCCTTGAGGAACTCGACACCATGCGTAAATACGATCCTCAAACTTAAACGTAAAAAGATACTGGCTGTCTGGGTGCAAAGGAATAGAAAAGAATGCTTGACATAAATCAATTACTGTAAACCAGCCTGCATTCCAAGGTATTTGATAAAGGATCACTGCTGGATTTGGCACTATTGGACAACAGGAAACTACAATTTTGTTTATTTTCCGTAAATCCTGCACTATTCTATACTTTCTGCTGGACTTCTTCAGTCCCATTATTGGCAAATTACAAGGACTACCCATCACTGCTTTTAAAAGACCTTGTTTAACCATTCATTCAATTTCTGGAATAACTCCTGCTTTTACTTCTGGACTCATCTTGTACTGTCGGGTATTTGGATACACTGCACCTTCTTTCACTGTCACTTTAACTCAATGTCTTTTCCTGTAAAATCCCACACTTCTGGATTAACTGTGGCTCTCAACTCTTCTGGTAATTCATTTTCAGTCATTAGTGAAAACATTTCATCTACTTCCATTCCCTGTTTGGCTAACATCATCTTGTATACAACGTCTTCATCAGGGGTTTGGAAAGCGACACCATCTGGTGTACAATAGATTGTGCAGTTCATCTTGCACAATAGATCTCTTCCCAATAGATCTACAGGACTGGAATCGCAAACTACGAACCAATGCATTTCTTTAAAGCTTCCAATGTGCACCTCCATTGGTTTTGTGATTGGGGTTCTAATCTGTTGGTTAGACACGCCTACAAACTGGATTGATTCTCCCGAGAGGGGTAGGTTTGGGATGTCTGCTGTTCTCACAGTAGACCTGGTAGCACCAGAATCCAATAGGAAAGTAATGTCTTTACCTTCTACTTTCCCATCAACAAATGGACCTGACTGATCTACCGACAAGGATCCGCCAAGCACGCACTCCTCTTCCTCCCCCCTCAAGCACCGCCATTGTGTGAAATCCAAATTTTCCTCATCATTCTGCAACAAATATTGTGTAATTGTTCTATTATTCTTACCACTTTCTCCTTGAAATCCAGGTGTTCGCACTGAAACTCTGATGATTCACAAAATTTGGCATAGGAGCTGGTGGCACCTGATATTGTGTAGTAACTACCTGCTGCTGTTGATTCATAAGTACTTAATTCTGCATCTGTGGGATTAAATTTTGATTTGGCCCATTATTACTCTTATTATTCTTAGTACTCTTACACTCGTTCTTCCAATGTCCAAGCTTTCCGCACGCATGACAAGGAAACTTCTTTTCGCTTCTTCTCTGTCCATTCATCCCCTATATTTATTTCCATTCGCTCCTTGATCATTCTGACTCTTCTCTTTCACTTGATTATTATTTTGGGCATTTGTTTTCTCTTCTTGTTGTTCTGCCAATTTTACTTGTGCCCACATCATTTTCTCCTTTAGCTTTCTACGCCTGGCCTCAATGTCATCTCCGCAATATTTCGCGTACTTTAAAATCGCATCCACCGTCTTGCTTTGCCAACACAACATGTGCTGCTGTATCATCTGACTAATCTCTGGTTTCAAACCGTATACAAACCGATACACAAAATGTCCCATATCCTTATCACCGATATTCTCAAAACCACTATACTGCTTAAACACCTGTAATAACCTCTCATAATATGCATGTACAGATTTATTTGGTTCTTGAGTTGTTCTATCTATTTTTACCCAGTCTGTTTCTTTAGGAGGAATTTTCCCTTTCAAATACGTAATCACTTGGTGATACTTTATCAATGTCTCCCCATTTTCGCAAAATGCTCATTAATTCTTTTATCTGTAGTCTCTTTCCAGAAGCATTTACACTTTCTAAATCTTTATCAGTAAAGTCCACAAGATATGGTTTCTGTAACAATTTTGATTTCCCTATGTCTATTCCAATCTCTGAAGCAACTTCAGTCAGTCTCTCATGAAATACCCTTGCTCTTCTGGTTATACTCTTACATAAATATAACAATTCCTCATCATTATAAACATTCAATCTTTCTATGCCCACACATCCTGTCATCATCTCTTCCAATTCCACTTTCAATCTACTGATGTCTAAAATCTTTGGTGGTGGATTTTGATTATCTATTTCCTGTGCCCATCTCTCTATTTCTTCAGGGGTAACTACTGTTGCACCTTCAGTTCTTATAGGTACTAAAGATCTCTTTTCTCTCAAATTCATAGGTGTATTTCTCTTCGGAGTTTCAGTTGAAGATTCTACATTTGGGAGATCCATTAATGAAATAACTGACTCACTTTTGCTAACGTGATCATCTGTAATTAGTATTTCTTTCCTAGGACTATTTAATGGAATTGTCACAGGTTGTGGTTTCTGGCAAATCTTTTTATCTCCATACAATGGGATTACTGGACCAATGGTCACTGGCACTGTCAAAGCTTCAGTATTCAAATTTAATTGACTTATCTTCTAAACTAATTCTTCTCTAGTTTTGTTTAAAACATCTCTTTCATTATCCTGCAACACTCTGTTATATGGCCTATCATGTAAAACCTGTGGGGTCAATGGCATTCGCATTACTGGTGCACTTGGGGTAACCTTACTAGTTGCTTCTTGATACGGCTGCGGATTTTTAATTAAAATATCTTCCAACAATTCGTCATCTGATTCACCATATCCTGCTGTATTCATGTGTTTCGTTTTCTCCTTACACTTTCCTCCAGACTGTTCCTCAGCCATTAACACTGGATATAAACCTTCTGATACCATAGCTCTCCTCCGTTGTTTCATCTGCCCTTCGCGTGACTCATGCAAGTGTCTTGGAAAGAATCCTCTATATCTCCCACCTCTGCATTTCTCTCGTTCATATGACTCAGTCTCCCATTCTTCCAAAGCCTCATATTGAGTTAACCTAGGTCTAGGTTCTAAATCATTCATTTTCAATCTCAAATTCTGAAGAATCCTCCCATTAAACGTACCATATTTAGGAAAAGCTAGCACTCCATCATCCTTCGTATATTCTATCCAGTTTTCCAACCATACGCAAGTATGATATCCTCTTTCCATCATCATGAAAGATGCTGGTGTTTTCGTTTTTTTATTTTTTTTTATTTTTTATTAATGTACAAAAGTCAATATACAAAGATAAAAAGACCGTTTCAAGCATGTCCCGCCCCCCCGCCCCAGAGTCTAAAAGCGACAGAATAGGCACATGGTGGCGAGTGATCTAATACATCTTTACAATATCCAATGTTTCAAAGGATGATAAAACAGTGATTAAAGGGAGGGGAGAAGGAACAATAAAAGGAAAAAAAAATATATATATATATATATATAACATTATGTTGACTTTTGCACTTATAGAGATTACAGTGTATTATGTATAAACATCTAAATCCTGCATGAGAGAGAAGGTGAACATAGAGTTGTATTCAAGCTGTGAATCTACTAAAATTCCGTCAACATGGACTTTCCAACATACTGCTTTTGTTTCACATGACCCCGTTATGACTATCTATCTAAGCCAAGCAGATAAAGGTTGCCAAATAGCAAGACCCTTCTTTTTCCTCGGCTTCCCTTTTTGGAGAAAATGGCCTTTTCCAAATGGTATGTAGAAATCAGTCGTGCTAGCCAATGGGAGAGTAGTGGAGGATTAGGGTCCTTCCAGGATGAAGCTATACATAAACGTAAAATTGTCATGGCAACATACATAAGAGCACCTCCGTTATTTCTGCTAATCTTATCTTGAATGCCTAATAAAATAGTCGTGGGAGTTAACTGAGTTTCCTGAGGAAGAACTTTATTAAAAAGTCTTGTATCTGACCCAGTAATGGCATAAGTTGGGGACACGTGGCGAACATATGTATTGAGTCTGCCCTAAATTCTGAGCATCTCGGGCATAGCGTTCCAGCCCCTGTTCCCCATTTTGGCGACTCTACTAGGTGTAATATATAGAAAAAATGCGGTTTTATAAAATTGTGCCTGTAGTTTAGCAGAAAGTAGATCACTCTTGGCAGATTGCACAGCCTGATTAAAGATGTTAAAAGGTATATTCAATTTCTGTTGCCATTTATTAGCGGTAATAAGCATATCGTCAGACATTAAGCTGACTAATGTATCGTATAGGTATCCTATCCTGGGTAGAGTAGGGCTTCTTAATTTATCGATAAGATCTACCTTGGAAAAACCGGCAATCCCCCAGTCTTACGGGTCAGGAAATCTCTTATGGCCATATATTTAAAGGACTCCTGGTCCCCCAGATGGAATTCAGTTTTAAGTGTACCGTATGATTTTATGCCATCAGAAGTTATTAGGTCCCCCATTTTCAATATTCCTGCTTGATGCCATACAAGCTCTTTACAGCCATCCTACAGGTAACGTATCAATTAATGGGGTCCTGACGGAACAGATAAAAATTTCTCGGGGGACCCTCCAAGGGTGTCCATGCTCACCTCTGCTCTTCGCTCTCTATATTGATCCTCTTATTAAAGCAATTGAGAGGAATCAACTTATTCGAGCGACGAGCAGATCTGGGCTGGATACTAAAATGATGGCTTACGACGATGACTTGGCGGTGGTGACTCCCGACCCCCGGAGTGCCATCACTGTCCTAGAACAAGAGGCCGAGAAGTTTGGGAAAATCTCAGGCTATGCCCTCAATCAAGGGAAAGCCCAGATCATTATTAACAACCAAATCGATTGGGCAGACTGTAGGGTGGTCCAGACTGCAAAATATCTGGGGGTCACCTTAACCGCTAACACCGATCAGATAGTAGAGGAAAATTTGATCCCACTGGCCACCGAGACTAAACGGGCGCTTAAGCGTATCAATAACTTACATCTTACCATGGTAGGGAGATGCAATGTTGTTAAGATGTCCTATTTTCCCAAACTTCTATACTTCTTTAGGGCTATCCCCTTAGAGATTGGCAAAACAATGCTACGGAAATGCGAGCAAATTTTTTCCGAATTTATCTGGGCATATTCCAGACCAAGGCGAGCTTTCAAGTTACTCTCTTCCTCGGGAAAGGGGTGGTTGGGCGCTACCAAATTTAAGATTTTACTACTGGGCTTCTGTTATGCAATATAGCGCGGTGCTGCTTCAAGATTATACACATACTTCTATGGAAGGTCTACCATCGCCCTTTCAACTACTTTTAGGAGCAGAGACTCCCGGATGTCTCTGGAGTCAGCTCTCCTTTGGCTACTTTAAAAGGGTAAGATTCAAGACTTTAATGAGTGTCTATAAAGTTTTTTCCAATATTCGTAAAACTTTTGGACTGGGCAACCTGAATTACTATTCCCCTCTTAATAACAACTCTAACTTACCAGCAATCTTCGGGGCTTCTTATTTACGAGATGCTGGTGTTTTCGGTGGCGGAATAGGAATTCCCTCTCTGGTCAACACAGGCTTATCTTTTACAAAGAAATTCTTAATTTTCTTTATAAATGACATCTTTCTTTTCTCTCCATACATCCTTGAGGAACGATGTATAAAATTGTATTCTGCAAACCCTTGAAATCTTCTACCTGTACGCCTTGCACTACCAGTCAAATAAAAATCCTGCATACAATCTCTCTCTCTACCAATCCTAACGCGGCTTCTAACTAGTTATCCAATTAAAATCAGGCTCACGCTCGTGATCTGACCAATGCCAGCGCGGCCTTTTTCTGACGTCAGTTCTGCTCCTTTCTACTGACCCCTCCTTTACAAGGCTGCTCCTGTCACACGCCCGCTGTTTCTACCAATCCCAGTGCGGCTCACTGTGACGTCAGTACAACTCCAGCAACTGACCCTCCCTTTACAAGGTAATACAAAAACTTATTTCTCAATGTTTTCTTTAAAATTCTTTGTTATTAACGACATAAAAACATTCGCTACTCTGTCTGTTCCACTAAATCAAAGGATAGTTTATTTCTTTCCACTGTGAGTAAAACCTTCCGCTTACTCTTCATATACTGCGAGTAAAACCCTTCCGCTTACCCTACATTCAAGCTCCTGAGAACCTGTTACTCCTCCGGTGTCACCCGTTTTGGGAAATATGAGACCAAAGTTTCACCAGCGAACTCCTTTTGCTGTCAATCTATCTTGGAAGAACCTGCTACTCCTTCAGGGTTACCCTTTCTAGGTGATATAATGCCTAAAGTTTCCCTAGCGAACTCTTTGCTATCAATCAATCTCACTTTTACGCAGAAAATAGTCCCTATTTTAACACTGCCAGCCCTACCTAGCTTCTCAGTGTTATTCCAACAGACGAGTAACCTCACTGCAGTGTGGTTTCAATCACCACCCGCTATTCATTCCCCGGGAATTTTCCAGACAACATAAAACAAGGACGCTAACTCCTTTTGTTAAACTTAAATCAAAAATCAATAATCTATACTTCTCACCAAACTAGTCAATAATAACCATAACTCTGCTACCAGAAAACTGATCCAGCGGTGTACTAACAACAGATACTCCACTACCATATACTCACCTGGGCCCATATAACTTCTTCCACTAATACCAAGTAGACCACTGGAGCTTGTAGTTTATAGATTTCATATTTTCAGGAATAGTTATTGTTCCATCCTAACAACCTTTTACTGATCAAAAAGTTCTTTCCTCTGGTCGATGGACCATTAGTTGGAACTAATTGATGGTGATAATTAACCTAACTTATTAAAACATTCTTTAATTAAGGTAAATAATCACAGACTCGGGAAGTTTTAAAATCTTTATCTAAATTAATGGAATGTGAACCATCTCAAAGTTTCAGTACAAACACCCTCATTTGCAAGAGTGTCAATTCAATCAATACTCTATAAGCAATAATAATTCAGATTCACACAACAACTATACTCAGAAAGGAGAGGACAGAGAGAGAAGAACATCTATCAATATGATGAATTTATAGTTAAAGAGAATGGTGTGAAGACCAACCCCCTGGCCAAAGGGCTGGTAAGGGTCCCCTGGGATAGATCAGGAGACAAAGACTTCAGGACAGGAATCAGGACAGGATACTTCACCTCTCTAAATACCGACGACTGTGTCGCACCCCTCTCTGACACTCTCTTCCTCCTCGTGGTTCTTCCGCGATCTTCTTTCTAACCCAATTAAGTTAAAATAGATGGTTTTGCATTCGATTTCTTCATCAGCGTCTCACAGCTTCAGCACCACCCCAGCACCGACAGTATCCCGAGCTCTCGACTTCCAGCATCGACACTTCTCCCCGTGTCTGCTTCTGCCGTGTCTGCTTAACTAACTAGCTAAAACTACCTCAGTTATACCTTTCCATAACCATGTACCACCCATTAATGTTTCAATTTCATAAAATACTAACTCTGATTGGTCAGGCGAGGGGGATGATCATCACACCATGCTTACATTTCACTTATTTCATTTGAACCATTGTTTTCAAACCCATCCACTTAAACTTTATTAAATCATTTCCTTTCCCATACATCTCCAAACTTTATTAATACAAAATGTTTCAACTTTATGAATAAGGCTTCTTCATATGAACTCTTCACCCTCATGTTCCCAGGGCACATCTTCTCTGGCCTTGGACGCGTGACAAATCCTTACTCATCCTTCCTTATTCTTTCTTATCTGCGCATGTGCAGGGTCAAGTCAGTCAGCTTAATTCAGACAAGTGTGGAAGGCCCAAATGCGCGCTAATAATAAAGTCAAAAGAAGAAATGTTATTCTCAAAAATAAATGGTTTCACTGTATACCACCAACCTCTACTCTAACCCACTTTAAATATTATTACCCTTTTCTGCATTTGCGTTAGTATAAAACTTATTTTCTATTTAGCCAAGCAGGTGCCATGCATGTGAGCTTTCAAGCTGCCATTTTAATGCCCTTTGCGCATGCGCAAGAATTTCCCTCCAAGCGTTAGGACGTCATACTACGTAGATGCAGTAGACGCATGCGCAGTAAAGATCCCTTGTTAGAGTACGTTTTAGTCCTTTGTTCATTTTGTTAAAGTTAGTAAACACATACGCAAGGTTCATTGTCCCGCGTGTCTTTCTAAAAATGCGAATTATTAATTACAAACACATAGTTAGTAATTTGTTAATGAGTTAAAACGAAAGGATTGCTTCCGAGCAAGTCTCATTTACGAGTCCTTGCTCCATCACAGGTATGGAGGTGCTCTCATTGATGCCTGCAATCCCCGCATTAGGTTATACCAACCCACCACTTGAGGGAACCGAGAGGTCTCCTACCGAACAATGAACTGTTAGGTCCAGACAAGAAAGACTAACAGGCCATCAGGCCAGGGCAATCCCAGCACCACCCTAGTCCAGTGCTAGAGCTCCCCGAAGTTTGACCTCCCCGTCCGTCGCGTTCAGCCCATTATATACCAGTGACGCGGAGAACATACACTCCCACTGGTTTGGGTTAACACACTTGGATAACAGGGAGATTCACAGCAGTTCTGGACAGTGATACAACTAGTGGGGTTAAGGGAAGGGGTCCCATTCCTTGGGGATCAAACAGCGAGTTGGAAGCCACATGGTTTGCTCAAGTAGCCGAATAAACATCAGGAAGCAAGTTTGAAGGTAAGTTCCGGACAGAAAGAACAGCTCATAGCTCAGAAGGAAGGCGGCAATCTAGGTGGGATTTAGAGAAAAGGCACAAACTTAGCAGGGATAGAGAGAGAGCACTTGCGCAATGGAAGAACAGCAAGAAGCAGAGCAGCGTGCTCTCTACCTGAGGAGGGCGGGGTAAGGCACAGAGTGGAAGAGTCCGAGGCAGACCTAGAAGAGAGGCTTTCAGCTGGGACCTGACCCTCACCAGATCGTCAACATAGGAGAGGGGCTGACCAGTAAATAAGAGACCAAGGTAGCCTGGTGCAAACTCAACCAAGACGTAGGAGAAGTAGGATGGCACCTTTGCATGTACACGAGGGGAGCAGTGACAAAGATGTCCACTGATCCTCCCAAATGCGCAGGACAGACAACCTAACCCCAAGGGAGATAGTGGCCCGAGAAGAAGGTGAAATCTTCACAAGGACATTTTGCCACCTGCTACCCCGCTGGACTGAGGGAAAGGACTAGTACGATAAACCCTGGCAGGAGGAAGAATCCTTTTAACCAGAGGACATGGTCATTGCAGTAGGCTGCATCTGGCATGGGGAGAGCGATCCCAAGGGGAACTTCCCCTAAATGCAGGATTGCCTAAGATGATGGGAATGTTATGGAGAGACCAGTGGAGCTACCCCAAGCCAAAAAGTGCCCGCTGCTGCAGAAGATCACGTTAAGGACCATCTATGTGCCATGGTCTCAGATGGATAAAGAAAGGCTAAAGACAAAGTTGCTGCCCTTGCTGGATAGAGCGGGTAATTGGATCTTATGTTTACAGAAGAACACCACAGGAGTAAATCTAGAGGTAGGCAATGTCAAAAGTCTGCTCAGGATCCTCATCGGAGAGTAGACTAACCCGGTGTTCTCCCGAGCTTGCATCCCAGCAGTCACGCTGACAAACACTGAACATGACAGGCTGCTTTCAATTCGTACCAACACCAAATATGGACGGCCCTGAGGGAAATGTTCCCTGACTGTCCAGATGTAGGAGTGTTAATGGGGATGGGGACAAGAGACAGAACAGCCATGGACTGATACGGGCCCGCAAGTCACATTCGTTTATAATATCCTCAAAAAGGAACTGCCCACCGAGATACAGAGCAATGAGGACAGCGTAATAGAGTTTGATACAAAAACCCCGGCGGGAGATACCGGGCCACATATTGAGCTATTATAAAACAAGACAAGAGAAGGATAGGGAAAAACAGGAGCAAACCCAGAGAGCCACTGCTAAGCTGGTGCAACACAAATTGAAAAAGACCACCTTCGAGGGGGCTGTGATGGCAGTAAGCGTGCAAATGGCACCAGTTTTGAAGGGGGCTCCACCTCAAAACCCCAGAGGGATTTGGCCTAGCGATAACAGTAGAAGTCAGGGAGGTTGGCAGCAGCCAGACCTTAGAGAATGTTACTTTTGCCACCGAATGGGCCACCTGGCCGACCTATGCTGGCTAAAAGCATATCAAAAACAGAGGTCGATAAGCCTGAGCTAGTCCCCTCAGAGTCTCCATCAACAACAATGAGCTGTGGGAACATGAATGCAACTTACACTCAGACGCAGAGAAGTCAGTCTGCCAAGAACCACCACAACAGGGATCAAGTAATTGGACAAATGTGTGGCAACACCAACAACATACAGGGAACCCGGCCCAACAGGCACCGGGGCCACAACCACAACAGGAAGGGATAACTGCCTGGAGAGGTAATGCCCTCACACAAATGCAGAACCCAAACATGTAGTAAGGTAAAAACCACAAATGCATATCACCCATTTCATCCAAACCCCAAAGTTCGCTGTAAAGAAATTAAAAAAAGAAGGACCAATGAGATAACATTAGAAATTCAAGCATTTACTTGCATTCGGGTATTCAGGGCTTCCGGATGTGTTTTGTCAATTGGGTATCCTCACTAGAGTCCACCACTCAGGGTGCCTGCGGGAGCCTAGACCCCACTCTGCTGCTGATCTCCCAGGGTGGGGCTAGCTGACCACACCCTGGGGTAGGGCAGTCTGATGAGGGGGTAGGGCAGCTCCCCGTCCAGTCCTTAAAAGCAGGTACGCAGGTCCTGCTGCCAAATCCAATTGGGATGGATTCCAATCACCAAATTGAAGGGACCTGTTAGACCTGCCATCCTTGGCGTGGGTTTCCTCTGTATTTGTGCCCCTGCTTTCTGTGTTTTTTCTGTGGGTTGGACTTAGTTTTTTCTGGTATAGATGCTTTGGGCACTTTGCCACTGCTGTTCAGTGCCAAGGTGCAAGTGCTTCCTCTGTAAATTGTTGTCATGGATTAGTGGTTCCATAGTTGCCTTATTTGATTTACTACTAAAACCCTAGTACAGTGCACTGTGTGTGCCCAGGGCCTGTAAATCAAATGCTGATAGTGGGCTTGCAGCACTGATTGTGCCACCCACACAAGCAGCCTTGCAAAAGGTTCTCAGATCTGCAATTGCAGTATCTGTGAGCAGTTCAGTACTGGCAGGTTGACCTGACAAGTGCACCCACTTGCCAGGGCCCAACCTTCCCATTTCTTAAATGTGATTGACCCCTAAGGTAGGCCCAAGGTACCCCCGTGGGCAAGGGGCACTGTATGTGAAAGGTAGGAAATGCCCTGATGTCTGTGGCATGCCCTGATAGTGAAATACTGCCTATATTGTTTTTCACTATTGAAAGGCTATCTGTCCCATAGGATATAATGGGAGTTTAATTATAACATCTTATAAATAAAACTTTCCATTGGGACAAGATAGGCAGATAAAGTTTAGTATCCCTGAACTCAGAATATAAAGATGCATCTTTTAGAAAGGATGATTTTTATATACTGGGTTTGAAAACACCTCTTTTAGAAAGTGGGTATTTACTTGCTTAGCCGTCCAGTGTGCCTTTGCTAGGTTTGTGTATTGACTGTCTGGCTTTGGAGTGACAGGGGCTGGGGATGTGAATTATATTAAGACAGCCATTTGGGGGGGAGGTGTGTCCTGCCTTTCCAGGGTGAGTCAGGGCTGGGCTAAATAGTTCTGGGCTTCATTTAGAGTAGGGGGAGAAGATTTCCTTTACACCTGAATGGGCCTGGTCTATCTTGGACAATGCTCTCTCCGCCTCCTGTCAGGAAGCTGGGCCAGGGAGGACAGAATTGATTTTGCTGAGCACAGACACTCTCTGCCACAAGAGAACAAAGGAATTTTGACTATAAAAAGTGGGGCCTAGACCCCTGAACTTTAGATTACGTCTGGAATTCAAAAGGAATCTTTGCCAAGGAGAAGAGCTTGGAAAGCTGAAGGAAAAGTACTGCCCCTTTGCTGTGTGCTGTCTGGGGTTTGCCTGCATTAGCTGTTTCTGCCAAGGAGAGGTACTGTGTGTGTATCCTGCTTGAAAAGTATCTCCAAGGGCTTGAGGTAGAGCTTGCCCCCTGTTCAAGAAGTCTCAGGAACAGCAAAGACTTCACCATCCCTCTGGTCACCGTCTCTGGAACTGCTGGTTTCAGTCGCCGCAGAGGAGAAGAGCAGCTAACTCCATTACCAAGTCAGTCACTGGATCTGTGTCCTGAAGGCACCGCAGAGGCACTGCTGAACTTCACACCGCAACCCTGGTCTCACCGACGCCACTGGGTGGCCATCACTGAGCCGCTGCTTGCACCGCGTCCTGTGGGCGCCACACTCCACACTGCCTTGTGTCACCCTGCCGACCGGACCTCACTGACACATCACTGCCCGCCCGAACATTGACCGGCTCCGTCCCCTGCACCATGACTTGCCAGCACCGCATCGAGCACCGCCTCACTCCGATCATAGCCTTTGTCTCACCGATGCCGTTGAAAGAGCGTCACCAAGCCGCTGCCTGCACCGCGCCGTTATGGCTTGCACGCTGCACCGCTTCACTTCACAACACAACTGCGACAGTTGCCCCAACCGACTCGTACCAATGGGATCGGCCTCAACAAGAAAGGTACTGTCTCCGAGTCTGTCAACGCTGCAGCTGACACGTACTGACGCGGTCGGCTGGAACTGTTAGAGACTCTGTCGTCGTCAGTATCGCGGTAGCTTCGGACGGAGCTACCGACTCGGAAGAACTGTGTTTTTAAGATATTTATGCAATTTAAAGATTATCTTGCAAAGTACTTATTTTTCAGTATTGTATGATGGAATTTTTTCATTTTTGGTCTTGTTTGGTTTAGATAAAGATTTGCTATTTTTCTAAACTGGTGTGGTGTCCATTTGTAGTGTTTTCAATGTGTTAAAGTATGCATGCACAAATGCTTTACACACTGCTTCTGAGATAAGCCTGTTAGCCCACGCCAAGCTAGCAAGGAGGCGAGCAGGGATTATTTTATAAGTGTATCCCCCTTACCCTGACTAGGAAGAAGGGTCCCTACTTGGACAAAGCTGCAAACCATTGCCAACTAGAGACCCCCATTTCTAACATGACCCCATTCTTGGGCACACAGCCACGGACCAAAATTCCTTTGTGGCGTGAGGTGCCAACAGCGCCACAAAAAGCTAGCAGTCTCTAGCCAATGGAGGCTCCCTTTTTTAACAAGCTGTCCTCCAGAGTAGGGAGCCAGGGTTCTCGTACGCTTGGGATAGTGAAGACCCCATAACCTCCACAGCACACACACAAGATCCAACAGGTTGTGAAGAGCCGCATGGCACTGAGTGAATCGGGAGGGGGGATTTACCAGAACAACCAGCTAACCCAGTCCATCACCATCCTTGGGTAAGTTTCAAAGAATTCTTGGTCTAAAATCCCAAACTCTCCTTGCCATCATTTTTTTCTTCCTTTCCTTTGAATCATCCAAATGTCCAAAGCCTGGTCGCCAGGTCATACCCCGTCATAACAATGAAGGAAGCGTGCCGGTTAGAAGTCCCTAGCCACAGCCAGGAACCCCAGGTCCAAACACCCTGGAAAAGACGAGGTCCAAGAGAGACGGGGTGCCTGGACGAAGGGGGTCTGCAAAGTCTATCTTAGCTTCGAGAATGAGTAGAACACAGAACGTGCTCACCTACACATAAGGCCTGGTAATAATGCAACACACAAGGCGTTACATACACCATCTAGAGAAAACAGTAAGCCCAGTCTCAAACACCGCAAAATGATGACATAAGCAGATGTACACAGCGCCACCCCCGTAAAATATATTTTCAGTCATGGAGAGGGGGAGGCCCAACAATGCTTAAAAACTGAATGCGTTCCACTCTTTAACATAAACCTATTAAAAATAGATACCTCGACTGGGACCACCTTCTGGTGCTTCACTAAAATTTGCTTGAATGGAGTGTGGAGTGCACACTCTTAAAGAAAAGTACAGGAACTCAGAAGAGATAATTGACAACAGCACATGCAAAAATGCACTGTTTTCTTAACTAGCCAATGAACACAGCTCTTATTCAACAGGTCGACAATCAAATATTCATGTGCACCACCTTTTCAGCGGCCACATCACCACCCCAACAGAATCTACTGCGTGCAAATTAAGAACGTTTGCTGCAAGCTTTGTTAACTAAAGAAACTGCCAATTACCAGAGGAGTACAGACATCTCCCCTGGATTCATCCCAAGACTTTCAATGTTCAAAAAGTTATGTATTATTGTACTTCCATGTACCTTGTTCTGTTTTGCATGGGTGCTGTCGCATCCATTCATCACCAAAGAACTAACCCTGGGCGGAAAAATCCGCTCCGCTTGCGGAGTTTGCGGATTTTTGGTAACTCCGCATTCCGCGTAGAACGCAGAGTTACCGAAAACTCTGCGCTCCGCAACGGAGTGGAGGTTTATTTTTGTTCACGCGTTCAAAATGCGTTTTCGCCCGCGCTTGAGCGACTTACCGGGATGCCTGAGTTCGCTGGCGAGATTTCCTATCCGTTCGCATACGCCACGAGATTTGGTAGCTGGCCGCACGGTCCCGCGAGAGTCTGCGATCACGAACACGTCATTCGGGCGCGCCATCGGACTTCCGGCGGAAGTTTTGTGAAGATCGCGATGCCGAACATGCAGAATTTGCAAGCTGGAGAAGAATATCTCTCGAGCAGCATAAAACCTTCTCGAAATGATGATTTGGATGAAAAAAACTCCTCATATTGACATTTGGCTGTACTTTTTTGTGCAAGGAGTCCTTTTTCTTTTTTTACTTATTTTTTGAAGAGGAAGGAAGTGCCCCAGTGTCTCCAACTTCCTGTTCCTGTCCAGCAGGCTCCTCCCAATGCTTTGTCCATCTCCTGTTCACTTTTAATTTGGATTTGGAGCTGGAAGGATCCCTTTTTTTGTCTTCTGCATCATATATCATTGGATTTCAGGACTTTTGGATTTGAGATTTCACAAGTAAGTTGGAAAATTGGTGTTGTTTGTTTGATTGGGGCATTGCACCTACATTTTTTTGTACTTTTCATTGGTTTTTTTCAATGTTTTATGGTGGGTGGCCTGTAGTTTCAGTAGGGGCCTAGTTGTTTCTTTGTATGTAATTTTTCTTCTAGTTTTCTTTCATAAAGGAAACATGTTGCAAAGTTCACTACATTTTCTCCAACTTTTGAAATCAATTTTCAAAATGTATTTAATTCACTAGCCCAGTAGTCTGCCAATAGGCCTTTTTTAGCCAGTAGGCCCAGAGCTACTCATGTGTGCATGAAACAACTGATTATGTGGTGTCTGTTGAATTTAAACATCATTTAGGGCATGGCTGGCATTGGATTGAATTGCAAAATGTTTTTTTTGGGGTATTTCACTTTTTCATGTGTGTTAAATAAATGCCTTTTTTGGATGTGTGTGGTGTGGTTGTTGTGTAACTTGCAAGCCTTTTTTAGCCCTGTGGTTTTTCGTTTTTGCATTGCTGCAATAAAGCTGTGTTGTTTAGCATGCCTCCTTTGTCTGGCCATATAGGCCTGCTTGAGTTCATTGATTTACAGGCCTCCTGCTTGTTGTTGTGTGAGTGACCATGTGGCTGGTGGCCATTTTGTGGTAGTAGTTAGTTAGTGCGCTGCTTTTGCCATAGGCCTGCATGTCTTTCCTTTGTTCCTCTTGGCTTACTGCTTCTTGTTGTTGTGGCCTGGCCATGTGGCAGGTGGCCATTTTGTGAAGCCAGCCAGAGTGCTTTTGCCATAGGCCAGCATTGTCTGTCTTCCCTTTCTTGTTGTTTTGGTGGCATGGCCATGTGGCTGGCGGCCATTTTGTGAAGCCAGCCAGTGTGCTTTGCCATAGGCCTGCATTGTCTAGCATTGTCTGTCTTCCCTTTATTGTTGTGGTGGTGGCCTGGCCATGTGGCTGGCAGCCATTTTGTGAAGCCAGCCAGTGTGCTTTGCCATATGCCTGCATTGTCTAGCATTGTCTGTCTTCCCTTTCTTGTTGTTGTGGTGGCCTGGCCATGTGGCTGGCGGCCATTATGTGAAGCCAGCCATTGTGCTTTGCCATAGGCCTGCATTGTCTAGCATTGTCTGTCTTCCCTTTCTTGTTGTTGTGGTGGTGGCCTGGCCATGTGGCTGGCAGCCATTTTGTGAAGCCAGCCAGTGTGCTTTGCCATAGGCCTGCATTGTCTAACATTTTCTGTCTTCCCTTTCTTGTTGTTGTGGTGGTGGCCTGGCCATGTGGCTGGTGGCCATTTTGTGAAGCCAGCCAGTGTGCTTTGCAATAGGCCTGCAATAGGCCTGCATAGTCTAGCATTGTCTATCTTCCCTTTCTTGTTGTTGTGGTGGTGGCCTGGCTATGTGGCTGGCGGCCATTTTGTACAGGCAGCCAGTGTGCTTTTGCCATAGGCCTGCAAGCTTTCTTTGTGGTGGCCATGCCTTGCCCTTGTTGTTGTTTTGCATGCAATTTTTTACCCAGCAAAAAAATGCAGGACAGTTCACTACATTTTCTAATACATTTGCAATATTATTGATTTGAATTGACTAACTCTGTGGCCTAGTCTACCAATAGGCCTTTTTCAGCCAGTATGCCCAGAGCTACTCATGTGTGCACAAAACAACTGTTTATGTGGTGTCTGTTGAATTTAAACATAATTTAGGGCATGGATGGCATTGGATTGAATTGCAAAATGTGTTTTTTTGGGGGTATTTCACTTTTTTTGCGTGTGTTAAATAAGTGCCTTTGTTGGATGTGTGTGGTGGTGTGGTTATTGTGTAACTTGCAAACTTTTTTTAGCCCTGTCGTTTTTCGTTTTTGCATTGTTGCATTAAAGCTGTGTTGTTAGCATGCCTCCTTTGTCTGGCCATATAGGCCTGCTTGAGCTCATTGTTTTACAGGCCTTCTGCTTGTTGTTGTGTGAGTGACCATGTGGCTGGTGGCCATTTTGTGGTGGTAGTTAGTTAGTGTGCTGCTTTTGCCATAGGCCTGCATGTCTTTCCTTTGTTCCTCTTGGCTTACTGCTTCCATCCCTATTGCCAGCTGCAGCTTCCTGGATGATGCTGCATCCCACGTGATGCACAATCACATTCACAAATCACAATGCCAAACAGGTTCCATTACATTTGTATTTTTGTTTTTGTTCTTCTTATTTCCTATCCTTCCTGAGTGTACACAATGCACCATGAAAGCCCTTGTTGTCAAAGTCCCACAAATGGCTACACTGTTGTTATGTTTTTTTAATAACTGAGTTGATACAATTTATTAATATTAATAATAACACTAACAAGTGTGACCACACACTAAGTTATATATTATATTTGTTTGTTTGTACAGTAGTAAATTGAATCACAGCAATAAATGCCACATTTCACTGATGTTCTTCTTGCTTCTTTGCATTTAGGTGCACAAAAGAGAAGGAGGCGTCATCACCCATTGCACTGCCAGACAGACGTCCTGCTGCACAAGACGTCACGTGACGTGTGACCACAGATATCTCTTCAACTTGTGCCACTGCGTGCTGCTGATATCTGAAGAAGATGGCCCCAAAGAAAGGTACCAGGTCCTCCAGTACCAAAAAAGTTGCCAGTGAGAAGAAGAAAGTGCCACTTACCACCACTTCTGGTGTGCCAACCAAGATCTTTTTTGGGAAACCAAAAATCGCGCCTGCAGCAGCGTTGTCTGGGGATCAAGCTGGGAGCAGCACCCCCGCATCAGTGTACCCACCTCACCAACCTAGGCCCAAGCCCATTTCTGTCGCAGAGGCAGTCAGTCTCATCACGACAACGAGCAGCGATGTTGAAATTGACTTATCGTTATCGCAAAGTAGTACCCAATCAACGCAGGAGGAAACTCAGCAGACAAGTGGGCAACAACAGCCACAACCACCGCCCACAATAGTAGTTGTTCCTCCCGAAGTAGGGGCAGTTCAGGAAATCGTGCTTCCTGCAGAGGAAGAAGAGCAAGCCACTCTTTCAGAAGATCCATTGTCTTCCAGATCCCCAGCAAGGAAAAGGGGGGTTAGTCCATCGAGTTCTTCTGCAAGTCCCCCTTCTGATGATCTAGATGCCACTTGGAAGCCACCACCTCAGCCTGAGAGTGAGAGACGCCACAAGACAAGGCTAGGGAAAAGGAAGGTTCCAGAAAGCCTCAGAGTTATGGAGGTAGATGTAGAAGACTCAGAGGAGGATGATGACGAGCCAGTCATCATCATGGACATCAGTCCCGCCCCAGTGGAGACCAACATTACCCCATCCCAAATTGCTGTGAGGGATGTGGCACAGATACCACCATCACAGGTAACACCAACACCACCTCCAGCTTCCATATTTGCATTTGCAAAGGCCCGGCAGCGACCTACATCCAGCACAACCACCTCAGTAGAAGTAGGTAGTGGTAGTGCACAGAGTCAAATTCCACGCCCACCCTCCAGTTCATCTGGCATTGCAAGTGGCACCTACAGCAGCTCCAGAAAGTTCACCTCCCCAGTTTGGGACTTCTTTTCAGTTAGCAGTAAGGAGGAGAACGTTGCTATATTATCCATTTGTAAACAAGGTGTTAGTCGAGGTAAGCTTGGTACAAACTATGGTACCGGGGGCCAAATAACCCATCTGAAAACACACCACTTGATCCAGTGGGAGGAACACCTTAAAGGCCAAAAAAGTAAAACTGCACCCATTGCTGTTGGTGGTGATGAAGAAGTAGAAGATACGATCGCGGTGGAAGGTGAACAAGAAGGAGACATTTTCTCTGGAACACAAAGTAGCCCTGTCCCCAGCAGTGCAGTGGTACCGCCCACATCCTCAGCAACATCTCAGTGGCACAAGAGTAAGAGTCAGGCTGAGAGTGAGACACCAAGGCAACAGAGTACTGCAACGAAAAAAAAGGGTGGCGTTGAGCCTAACAACATCTGGCGTCAAGAAGTCACCTGCATCAGTGGCACCAGAAAGGAAAAAAATCCAGCCTACCATTCTCAGCATGTTTAGGTCGGAGGGGCAGTACTAACGCAACCACCCAATGGCACGTTTGTACAATGCGAAGCTGGCTAAAATGTTAGCGTTGGACCTTCTCCCTTTTTCTTTTGTTGAAGGGGTGTGTTTTCTTGAATTTGTAACAGCCATCTGCCCAAAATGGAAGGTTCCCAGCCAGTCCTATTTTGCCAGAGTTGCTGTTCCAGCACAACATCACGACGTGCTGGAATTGCTTGGACTAGCTTTGTGGCAGAGTGCTGTTCACAGTATCCACATGACAACAGACATGTGGACCAGTTGCCAAGCCACTGATTACATGGGCATTACTGCACACTGGATCTCTTTTGTGCAGGTGTTGACACTGCTGAGATTTTTAATGCTACTCGGAAACATGCAACTGTAGCCATGTTCGCCATGGAGAAATCTCATACTGCTGCAAACATTTTGGAAGAGTTTAACAGCAAGGCATTTGAATGGCTGCACCCAAGAGGGCTTAACATTGGTTTTGTTGCCACGGACAATGGCAGTAACATAGTTAAGGCCATGGACAATGGTGGCTATTTCAGGGTCCTGTGTTTGGTGCACTGCATTAACATCATTGTTCAAGACTTTCTGAAAAACGAATACTGAGTCAGCAACTTACTGACCACCTGCAGAAGAATATGCACACATTTCAGCCATTCTTTTAAAGCCCAGAAGCAGCTGAGGATCATTCAACGTGAGTATAGAGTGCCAGTTAAAGCACTCATCCAGGAGGTGCCAAAACGTTGGAACTCAACTTATTACATGCTTGAACGTCTGTTTGAGCAGTACAGACCAATCAATGAATATGTCATGCGAAGACTAGGGGATGCTACTGTGAAAGGCATGACCGTTGAGATGGACCAATGGGGCCTAGTTAAATGCCTGACAGAGATGCTACTTCCTTTCGAGCTCTTCACACGTGAAGTCAGCAAGGGGGACTGTACTATGGGCCAAGCTATCCCATTGTTGCACATGCTGGAGGATCAGCTGAAGGGGGTGTCTGCAATGTACGCAGGTGTGGAGAAAAAAAAAAAAAGCATATGAGTTGGTGGAGAGCTTATCCCTTCACTTAGCTGAAAATACAAGGGTGCAAACTAAGATTGTGTCATCCAACCATTACATTTCTGCCACAATTCTGGATCCACAGTACAAATCAGTACTGAACACTAACACATTAATTCCTTTTTCACAAGTGGATGTTGCCAATTACAAAACTTGGATAGCTGTGGCAGCCAGTGACTTTGAAAAACACTGACTTGAAATTAGAGACCCACTACTCCAGCCCAAAACAAGTACTGCAGGGCAGCCTGCGTCAAGTTCATCTTCAGAGCCTGAGGGCAGTCCGTTTGGCTCACAGCAATGAAAACCACCAAAATCAACAACAGCAAGAACAGGATCATCACCAGCCCCAGTAAAATCGGCACAAGAATGGTATCTACATCAAGGGCTTGTTAGGTCCAATGCTGATGCAAATGCAAAGGCAAAAGAGGCCGGGCAAATGGAACACCCCTGAGCATTGAGTGGATGGTCAAGGCCTATCTGGATGACCCAACAGAGGTCTACATTGATCAAAACCCATTGCTGTATTGGTATGGGAAAAGTCGCCATTGGCCAGTGCTCAGCAGGCTGGCGATAAACTATCTGGCCTGCCCTGTCACAAGTGTCTCTTCTGAGCGTGTTTTCAGTGCTGCTGGTGCCATTGTAACAGTGAAAAGGACCAGTCTCTCGCCCCAAAACGTGGAGAGGTTAACCATGATCAAAATGAATCAGCACTTTATACCACTGGATTACACCATACCTGAAGCACAGCAGGAACAGGAGGACAGTGACTTAGGTGATGAAAGTAGTGTGGTAGATGACCTACTTCTGGGTGAACCACCAGAGCTTGAGGACGAGCTCTACTTCCCTGACAACTAGGCTTTCAACTTGTTACTTTCTTTCTTCCTTATGTACTTTTATTATTTGAGTGTGTCTCTGTTTTTCTGGTTCGAATCACAACAAATCCATCACCACCGTCTTGTCTTTTTATTGCCGTATTGGAGTTGCAACTGTGTGCATTTATTAAAGAAGCCCACTCCTCCGAGTCCTGCTCAATCCATCCTGACTCGCCCTAAATCCATTTCCCTCAAGCCAGACATTGGATGGAGAATAGTACAAGAAATGTGTGCCTGCCTCGTTGAGTCGCTCTAAAAGAAC
The DNA here is from genome assembly GCA_963921515.1 of Calotriton arnoldi. Lineage (NCBI taxonomy): Eukaryota > Metazoa > Chordata > Amphibia > Caudata > Salamandridae > Calotriton > Calotriton arnoldi. The sequence continues at coordinate 36,840 of CAWUFW010008576.1, read as the reverse complement.
ATGACTATAGCTATCCTCCTTTCCGAGCCGAGAGGGACTGCCCCTTAAGATGAGAACAGGTAAGGATGAATCAGATGGCATGCATTGGACGCTGACTTATTGGTGTGTTTGTGTTGTTGTTGTTGTTGTGCATGAAGTGTACTAGTATTTAATCTACACACTAAAACAAAGTGACTCAAGTCAATGTTTCCCTTCTTGTTGTTTAATAACAAATTGTACGTCTTCTACTGCAGGGCGATCCATTGCATTTTTGAATATGGAATCTGGACTCACTCAGTACAACACTACAGACTGAGTTGGACACCATGATGACGATGATGACCACATACTCTATACTCTTCGCAGTCAGTCAGTAGGATCGGAGATGATTGATGGAATAACTCGGGGCATTTCATGAAGTGGCACAAAGGTAAACAAGTCAATCAACAGCAACCACAGCAGTCCTACATGTCTGTGACTGTAGTGGTGGAGTCGAGTCAGTGTAGTGGAGTGGTATGACTGACAGCGGTGCATTGATTTAGTTACTTAATTTGGAAAATGCTATGTTGCTGTATATGTGTGCTCTGTCTGGCTCAGTCAAAATCTAAGCTAACTGGAGTTTTGGTGGGTGCCATGGGCATGCTCTGTCCTGTTGTTGTTGTAGCATGGTTAATGCTGGAAACAGAGTAGAGATGATGTAGCCATGCCGCCTCTGAAACTGTTCTTGTTGCACTGCTCCGTAATTTATGCATTTTTTTTCTCCTTGATTTTTCAATATCCCTTTGTGTTTTCCTTACACTTACAGGCCGGCTGCCCTTTACCCTGTGCTATACTGGGAAAAACAACTCACACTTACCTTACCAATCCGCATCCGCCAGGCAGGCAGTGGGCCACCCAAGATTGACAGACGGAGCATCCATGGAAGGGAGGACAAGAGGAATAATGAGATGCAACTTCCCAATTTGACCAGGATAATACAGTAACTTAGTATCTTTCATCATCTTTTAATTAATTTGATTCATTTTTTCTCTTCAATCATTACGACTGTGTGTCATTGTTTATTTGGTTTGCTCTTAGTCTTTGTTTATATCCCACCAGTTATTTTTTAATTTTCTTTGCTAGCTATAAAAGGAAGCCCGGTACAACATAACATAAATAAAGTGTTTGTAATTTGGGTCTCTCTGAGGGCATACAGGCAATGAAATTGCATAATAATAATTAATATACTGCTGCCCTGTGTCTACTAGTCTACTTAGTAGTAGTAGTACTACTTATCACTAACCACATCATGCATGCATTTCCTTTTTCTCCCTTAAGAGATTTTTGAATATGATGGTCATCTGCCAAGATTGTGTGTTGTCCACGTGTAGTGTTTGTCTTTGTCAAACTTTCCCTCAAATACCCCTTCCCAACCATTCATCAAACCCTAACCCTCTTCCCCCGGGCTGTGTGATTTATTGAGGTGTGACTAAATTAAATTTACACCAATAATTGATCACACACTTGCTGGGGCGGATGTGGTTCAAGCAAGTAAGCAACACTAATTCAAGGCAGGTCGAGGATCTTCTAATTCTGCTCTAAGTATATATGTATATCGTCGGACACACTGGCAACAGATTAGATTGCCCAGTGCCCACCCATGCTCAGTAGTACTCGCTAGTCTCTTTTTTTCCAGAGGAACATAATTATATTATTAACCCATTATTAATTATTAATTGCCGTCATGGATTTCATCCTTCCAGCACTAAAGGTTACGCTTGTCCACTTCATAGGTCAAGTCCACTACTTCAGTTTGTTGTAACTTGTACTAGGCTATCCCTGCCACCATTAAGTTTTATTTTACTTTAGCAGTAATAATATCAATATCATTCATCATCACTTTCTTCTTGTTTGGCAGTCTTCTTCTTGTGTACTTTCTACTTACTGTACTTCTACTACTCGTTCCCTAGTCTCACTCAGCTTACTGACTTGTCTCATTTTATTTTTTTGCAAATGCAACTGTCTACTACTGCTACACCACCCACCATGGCACCTTAAGAAACCAAACCATCACCATGCAGCCATTGCTTCAGCTAAACATCAACCACAGGTAAGATAAGAAGTGTGGGGGAGTCAATAATGTACATCCTATGGAAATTAATTCACACACCCACAACCTTCCGAGTACATACTACAAAGGGGTTTTAGTTGCTGAATGCATTGATTAGGAGGAGAGACTGACAGTAGTAGGACAAGTGTGGGTACTGCATCTATCTATCTGTCTGTGTGTTACACTATTGGCAGATTTCAAAAACTGGCTGTGGCCCTGCAGCAAAAGGAGGAAACAAAAACAAACAAGGTGACGTAAAAGAGTAACCACCCCCCCAGAAAAGATTTGCATCATATCATATGTATTGGAAAACTATAAATTATTTATTATTATACCCTAAGAAATATAAACTATAAGAAAAACCCACAACACCTGACCCACCCCTCTCCCTAACCCCAACCAATGTCCAGTAATGTCCATGTCCAAAAGTAAACCCCAAGGTTCCCCAACCAGTCCCAACATCCCACCCACCAAAAAAAGATTAAAAAAGGGGCAAGAGTCAAAGAAGACTGGGGTCATGATGTGATAGTCTGATGTCTAGCGTCGGGGGTGCCGGCTAGTTTTTTTATGACCTCCTCTATCTGGGCCTCCAGGCGCGCCACTCTGCAGAGCACGCAGCGCCGAAAGTTCCTGCAGGAACAACAGGGGTGTGCAGCAGTAGATGTTGTTGCCAATGGTGATGGGCGGCGGGCGGCTGCCAGACCGTGGTGCCGTACCACCGGAGGCACCGGGGGGCTGGCTGGGCCCCAGGGCATTGAAGGAAGAAGCTGCTGCCTCCTCCTCCGCCAGGACAACTAGCTGGCGATATTCATCCCGGATGCCCTCCAGCTTCCTTTGCCGGGCCCTGGCCGCCAACTCCTGCCTAGTGGGTTGGGAAGGAGTAGCTATATCAAGAAAGGAAAAAAAAGAATTGTTGTAACCAATTAGCAAAACAGTAACACAAAATTAAATTACAGTCCACACATAAAAATTATAGTGGCACAGTAGTAGCAGTAGCACTAGCAGCTGTCGTATCCTCCTCTCCTCCTCACTTCCCTTCCTCGGCCCCTAAGATTTGGATGTGATGATTATACTTTCAGGCACTAAGTATGGAGCAGAGTAGAAGTATTCTTTTTCTCTCTCTTGTTTAATACAATTAATCTTGTAGGCATGCCAGCTCAGTCAGCTTGTGCCCTAGACAGACATACTCGTGTCGCAGTCTCGCAGACTCATGTACTTTACTACTGTATGCATGTGGGGCAGCTGTACTACACAATTATATATTTCCATTACGGCCATAATCTGTTAAATCAATGGCAAATGCTCAGACAATTTCACTTTCACCCTGACTGCACTACTGCAATAAGGAACATGATGATGGTTAATGATCATCACATGCTTATGGATGATGAGAAACGGTGGCACAACATCATGTCACTCACGTCATGTGATGATGATGACACACTGAGTGATTTGTAAGTACTAGTTACCAATTACCATGCAGCCGATAGGTCACCCATGGCTGACACAGGGAGGGGACTGGAGCGGAAGTGGGCCTCGGAGTCGGAGGGAGGCGATTATGGGAAGGGTAAATATTTAGTCATGCACAATATATATGTTGTGCTTGCAAACTACTGTGAGTCAAGGGAGTATTCCATTCTGAAATACAAGTACAACCTCAAACCTTTGAATTAAAAACCTTGCAAAAAAACAGTCCTTGTTCTTCCCATGGCTTGTTTTTTCATTTACATTCAGTGCATTGCTCTACTAGCATTATTATTATTTTATTCGTAATATTCTTCACCCTTGGCTTTGGTACTCTGGCACGGTTTAATTTTCTTTTACATTCTCTTCATCCAGTCTGACTCTGTTTTCACCTACTATGCTACCATCCAGGCATCCATCCAAACATGGCTATCATCAAGAACCGGCTTTCACTGACAACAAAATACATTTTAGATATATAACCAACCACCACCCATGCCATGCGTCCTTGCTTGCCTTAGAGTTTGACCCCTCAAACCCCCCCCCTGGAGGATTCCTTTCACCCACACAGTTTCAGCCACCCAGACAGGCATCCTTTCTGCTTTCTCTTTCACCTTTTCACCCATCCTTCAACTACTCATGCATCCTATTCCAATCCTTTTCATGTTCTTCCGCCACCTATGCATCCCGGGGCCCCTTCCTTCACCCACGCATCCTTCTCTGCCAGTCATACATGTCGTCTGACTGGTTGTCTTCGTCATAAAACTGTCTTTGCTGAGTTGTAGATAGAATATGCCATTTTTGCTCAACCCCCGCAGCTAATGCTAATGTTTAAGTAAAGGCCAGGGTGTCTTCTTGTTCAGTGTTCTCACAAGCAGAAACTTAGCCTCAGCAGAAGTACAGTGTACAACTAGTACTGAGTGTACACCATTGCAGCAAGTGTACTCACCATTTCCAATAAGTAAGGAATATGACTTACCACAGCCCGCCACTGCTGCTGGCTCACCCCCTGTGGCTGCCGCATCCGCTCCCTCCGGAGTGGCATGGTGGCCCTCACCGCTGGCCCCGGCACTGGTGGTTGGAACGCCTGGAAAAAATTCTCATTTGTTTAGATGCCATATACGCCTCCCGTATTTATTTTTTAAATTAGCAAGATTGAAAATACATAATTAATAATACATATACACCACGCACATCACTATCTACAATTCGGATACCAGTACAGTAGACAGTATGTCCTATCAAAAATAACTAAATAATATCCGGTTGGGCATTTTGTTGGTGGCAATTTTTTAAAAGAATCTCAAGAAGAGGACAACCCATAGGACTGGACTCAGTGACTAGAGCTATCGTGCATCTCATTTTTTGAAAAGAAGAAAGAGTGGCCAACTGGGCGGACATGAGGTCTCTCTTAGTTGGAAAATGGTGCCGTCCTCCTACTCCTCTCATATACTTCCTTCCAGCCATGGTGCACGGTAACAGTTGTTCAGTGTTCACCATCAATTGCTGCTACTAAAAAAAGTACTAGGCCTGGATTAGAAAAAGTAAAATACACCACTTTGGGGGGTCCTGGTCCTGTCCAACGTGAGTGACCACCATTACTGATTGAGCATGTTGATGAGACAGTAAAAGAAACTAAAGCCTTCTCATCTCACAATTCACAAACCTGCGGATATACCTTACTTGTCTTGGGCATGCAATCTGCAGTCTGACTCTGCACAGCACATTAGTGCTACTAGTAGTAGTAAGGAGTCCTTACTAGTACTAGTAGTAGCCTAGGCTAGGACCAATGGGTTCTCTGAGTCTTACAGTACCACTACTAGGCAATCCACATAAGGGGAGAGAGAAAGTTCAGTGAAACCCAAAAGAAAGCAAGCTACAGACAGACTGTCTAATAGAGTCAGAGCAGAGGTTAGTCAGATGCAGTTTGATTTGATGTAACAATAAAAACAGACACTAGAAGAAACAATGTTAGTAGTAGTACTGAGTTAGTAGTAGGTAACGGTGGAGCAAAAACAAGAATTTAGAAGCAGATCGATTGAAGAGGATTTTGGAAAAATTAAAATTAGGAAATGGAAATAATAGAGCGGCAAAAGTTAGGGAAATATTAATATAAACACCAGGAGGACTTACTGGGGCCAGCAGCAGAACCATCTGCGGATGCGCCTGAGGCCGCTTCCTGCTGTTCCTGGGAGGCCCCTCTGGCTCCCGCACCCGCCGCACTGCCACCTGCCCCAGTCTTCTTCTTGCCCCTGGATGCTGATCATGTAAAGAGACAAAAAATGATTTGCGTTAAATATATAAATATAATTGCTCTAAAAACATTTTTAGACAGGAAACGGCAATTGCAATAACATTGACCTATGCTAAATCAATCAGATCGACTTATTCGACTAGTAGTAGTCGACTAGTATGTATCGCAGTCGAATACCATCCAATCATTATTATTCCACAGTTCAATTCCGATTCCTGAATCCTAAACATACCTAGCCCGCCTATTCCTGACTTTGGAATGAATGAATTGCAAAAAAATAATATTTGCATTTTGCTTCTAACTAAGTTCAGATCTTATTCCCAATCATCTCTCAGACAGTCTTAGTCTCAACTCCAACAACCCCCTTTGACGGGCCAATTACTAAGTCTGCATTTATTCTTCTTAATGCATAGATGGACGCATGCATAATTGCAGCATACACCAAATTGGTTGGTTGGTATTATTCACTCACTATAAGAACTACAAAAAGTTATACTTTGAGTAGGACTGAAGTCATGTGAGAGCCTGAGTGAGGACGCGTCACTCACGAGTCATGACGCATGAGCCGCTAAATTACCAAATAATACTAACTAACTGCTACCACTATCTTAGTGACAGGAGGAGACAGGACAGCCTGAAATGACAAAGGAAAGGACTGGATTCTTTCCTATGTGGATTAAAATAAATACCTACCTAACTTAAATTCTCTAACCTCTCTTACATACCAGCCCAAGTGAGCGCAAAGTTGCTAACAAGTACGACGATTAGTTAGTAGCGCTGAACACCTGTCTGGAAGTAACAATCACATAATATAAAATTTTTAAACATAGGTTACCTTACCTGCATGTAAGCACTGCAGCAGCAGCATGTTAGGTATTTGCAAAAAAAATAATATTCGCAATCGCAATAAATAACAGTCAGAACAGAAGAACACAAAATAGTAATATATAAATAAATAGCTACTCACCAATCCCCGGGACCTCAACACCTATCAGGTCCAGCAGGTCATGCTCCCGGTCCAGGATATCGGACCATCGGTGCGTCAATTGGTTATGGGTGCGCCGGACACCAGAGCAGCGAAACACTGCCCAGCGCACCCTTGGCCACCGCCGGTGACACTCCCGGAGCCGTACCCAGACCCAGGCTTGCCGCCTGCTGCCAGGGTTCAGGGGAGGTGGCGCTGGATAAACAAAACCAGGGCGGCCACCTCTGCCTCACTAAATAAGGCCCGTGCCTGCATCGCATGTGGGCGCCGCCTTCCGCAAGGAAGGCGGTCGCGGCTCTCACTGCGAGCCCTCTGACTCGTCTTCTTCCCCTGGCCCTTTGCCATGGTTCTGGGTAGGCGGGGGCGGAAAAAGAAAAGGTAGGAACTAAGAAAGTAAGTAAAAGAAATGAAAAAAGCAAATAATAGAAAAAGAGTGAAAAACGCAGTAAAAACACCAAAAAAGTAGGAAAAAACACAAAATATACAATCAGGAATAGAGAGGGATAGATACTAAATAAAAAAGATTAAAAAAAAGTTTCTAGAAGCAAAGGATTGAAAAGATATAGGGAGGATAGAAAAACAGGCCCAGAACCATAGCAAAAAGTGAAAAACAAGTGGCCGCGCCCATTGGCGACCGCGTGGTGAAGTTCGCGCGATATTTCCCCTCGAGCACGCAAAAAGCGTCCCCGAACACGTAATATGCGTTGAACAGGAAAAACGCATCGAGAACGGGTGGAACAAGCAACTCCGCGCGCTCGCAGAAATTCGCTTAGCTCGCGGAGGTTTTCTGCGGCTTCGCGGAATTCCGCGTAGCGCGACTACGCGAACAAGAACTGAGTAGTGTGATGGAGCCTACCCCGAAGCTGTCACAGCACCTGCGTAGGGACCTCACCCACATCACTTATAATTACACCAAATCCAACACTAGCATACCATATGCAATACACAGCACCCTCCTACGCAACACATGGTATCAGCATATGACCACCATGGGTTCCAAGACATCAGCCAGGTCGTGTTACATCTATTTGTTGACACCACATGCAGTTGGCACAGACAGGCTTTACTTGTCCCAAGAGGTAGCCTCTGAAAAAGCAAAATACATTCTACACCTATACCTATGTAGGATTAGGGCCAAAATACAACTCAACAGAGTAGAACCCCACAGAGTAGTAGTGAATCTGACCCAATACGAGACCAATTCCACACCATTGTACTTTTTCACTGAGCTTAGCAACATTCAAACTGAGCTAGATAGGATGTGCAGGAGGGGCACCATAGAAGAGAATACTGTTAGGCCCTAAGACTTTCCGGAGAAGAGATTCTTGGAGGTAGCAAAACCACCACACTACTGTATGAACATGTCCGCTTCTGCTTCCATCTGTGGTCCTAGGGTGGCCCTTACCATATCTGTGGCTGTCTTCTTTGATAACAAATAACATGGAGTTTCAGTGTAGGGCCATCCACCTCAATGATACGAAGGGAAATGAGTCTCATAGAGGAGGGTTAAACAACACCATAGATATCACATGTCAGGAAATTTGGGATACTGAGGTGAAAAGATATACGTGGTTAGAAGGGATGGGGCAACCCCTAATTTTACGGAAACTTATACTGTATCCCTTGTGCTTGAGAGGTAAAGGAACCATTCCAATGGGAACAAATAAAAACTGTGGCAAAGTACTGCACATTCCGGATATGCAGTGGGGCACCTGCACACTGATAGATACGTACTGGCAATGTGGCGAGTTCGCCTACACTCAGCTCATCCCCGGATGGTGTGGCCTCTGCTCCCTCATTACCATACACGCCCCGATCCTGGTAATTGCCGGAGAAGATCTGTCAGAGTTGCAACAACACCCAAAAAAAAGAAGACAACTCTGTTACATCAGGGTCAAGGAAAAAGAACTGCTGATTATTTTGGCTGGGCCTAGTACAATGACATTCCGGATTAATTCATATTGTTTTCTGACACACAAGTAAACGCGGGAGGGTCTGTACCCTTCTTTATCGTGCAGGCGAAAGGGAATGCCCACTGGTTACAAATAACCAGATGTGAGATGCTCAAGATGATGAAGAGCACTGAGCTCAGCCTTAATGCGATCAAGGAAGAAGTGAGAGCCATCTGCCTCATGTTGATGCAACATTGATATATGTTGGACTTAATGACTACAATAGAGGGAGGGCAGTGTGCCAAGATCAGTGCATCCTGCTGCACATTTATCCCAGATAATGACCTGGATAATGGGACTCTGACTCTTGCCATAGAAGCATTGCACCATTTACAAAGAGACATTTCTGAGGAGGGAGGTGTGCCTGAGCATGAATGTTACATTAACTGGTTTTCCGGGCTCCCCCGATGGCTGACTGGACTGTGCTTATTATTTTTAGCTGTTTTCATAATTTTATTTTTCTTGTGTGGTTTCCTGCAATTAAGTTTTCCTGCTGTAATAACGCAGTCCTCAAATTAGATAGAATACATGTAACTAGGGAAGTAGTAATAGTCAAAACTGAAGAACAACAAGTCTCCAATAGTGTGAATTTCATGAAGTATGGGTTAGACAATGTAGCTGGAAATTCAACTAGAGGGGGGATGTTAATATTGATAGAATCAATGCTAATGTTTATAATGATACATTTGCACATAAGAACGAAATTGCATCACTATTATCAAATTTGCCTATCATGAACTCTCCATCAACCCCGACTCAGAAATACGTGGTCAGGCAGGCTCTGTGACTAGGCCTGAGGTTACTGATTGACAGGTCAGAGGTGGGGTGGCCTATAGCCGGCAGACAAACATGCGTACAGGAAACTCAGGTCCATCCCCCAGCTGACCTCAGTGACACCACAATGGTCTAGGGCGATTTGCTCCAATAAAGCACACATGGTCAGAGGGGTACGCTCATTCCCAAAACACCATAAAGTCAGATACCACATGAAGTTAGGATCACACAGCCAATCAGGACACAGCGCACACAGTACATGCAGTGATCACGCGCCCCTCATGCAAGACATCTGCACACGTTAACCACTAGCTCACATTGGCATATTCTCAAAAACGTGTGATAACCACCGCAAATTTAGCTTAACGCAACTTTGCATATCACAGTCCATTGCGGGAAATTAACGCCTTGTTAACCAAGTATTCACAACACGGCGGCCCCATGCGATACTCCCCAGATAACGCGCCAACTGACCGCGTTAGAATCAACGCCACGCTGCAAAAATGCGACACACCAACGCAGAAAAAGCTGCGATGAGGCCAATCGCGATATGAAAATCAGCGAAACCCAGCTACAGGCCTGCAATCCCCACGCGTCAGGCGGGAACAATCACCATAAAAGCAGAAAAAAACCAGACAAACAAATGCCAAACAACAGCAAAGCACAATGGACGTTGCCGGAGCAAGTATGGAGGAGAGCCAGAACCCCACAAGCCCCCCGGAGGACCATCCTGGGACTTCGGGGTCAGGGAAGGGCAAGGACAAGAAGAAGAGGAAGACGAAGTTCAGTCCGCAGGAAAACAGGATCCTGATAACTGAGGTGACAGAACACCATCAACAAATGTTCGTCACCTCCACTGTGTCATTGGCAACAAAAAATACATTATGGCAGTCCATCATGGACAAGGTGAATGCAGTCGGAGTGCTGAAGAGGACAATGGGCGAGGTCAAGAGGCGCTGGAATGATGTCAAGCGCAAAACCAAGCAGAAACTCGTCAACAACCTGAAGGCAGCAATGCAGACTGGAGGTGGGAGCCCAGCGCCACAGGAGGAGCTGGACGACATGGAGGAAATGGTCTCCACAGTCATCAGTGGGGAGACGGTGGCAGGAGTTGGGGCCCCGGACACTGCTCAACAGGACCCGACACAACAGCAACAGGGTGAGTAACCACCAGGGCCTGGGGGGGACGGGGGGAGATGGGCACAATTGCACACATGCACAATTAATTTGAGCACATCTGCGGACACACCATGCCCCAGACCACCAACTCCCACCAAGAGACCAAGGTACCCCAGTATGCAACATGTCAACACTGTACAAGCACAGAAGTCAGAGGCACACCTCATGAAAGTGATAAGGGGCAGCAAAATCTGAGCTGCAGGGGCGACTCCCCAAAAATGCAGCACACACATCACATACAGAGCACATCTACATTGACAACGATGTGACACAATCCGCAAAACACCTACAACAGAACACAGGACACTACTGGTGCTGCTTGGGTGCAGACTCTGGCCAATCACAATTGGCATTGCAGGGATATGTGCATTGATAATGTACAAGTACAAACGTCCACTGTCCCCCATCAAATAGGCAGCTCCTCCCAAACAGCCACAATGTACCCAGTCATGCTGTCTGTATATAAACATGTACAATGCGACAACATACATGTGGACACATTGTTAAACTGCATCTCCCCTTCACATTGCAGAGGGAGAATCAACACCTCCTGCAGAGCAGTCCGACCCTCTCTTCTCTGGAGACAAAGAGGACGACCACAGCTTCGACTCTGACGCCCTCCAACTGCTCGTGGAGAGCCTCTGCAGCCCACTTACAGGAGCTGGGCAGCCCAGCTGCTACGAGAAAACCCCGCCCCCTGCACAGACCACACAGCAGGCAGCACCCACCACCACTGCTGCCTCCCAGGACCCCCACGGAGAACACATGGCCTTCCAACGCCGTGTTTTGGGGTGCCAGGAGAATCTGGATGAACAGGTGCGGGTGGGCTTCGACCGCATGGCAGACAAACTAGATGCCATACGTGGGTGTCTAAGTCCCACCCATGGTCCCTAACGGACACCCACAGTCCGCTCCATGCTCTCCATGCTCTCCAACGGACCATGGCTGACATCGCTGGAACCCTGACTCAGAGAATAGTACAACTGTACAGTCCGAGTGGCTCTAGCGATGTCACACGGGAGTTGGGAAACATGCGGAGGTTAATAGAGACCATGGAGCGGGCGAATGCGGAACGAGCGGCTGCCACGGCTGCACACCAGCGACAGGTAGCTGGGTTCCTCAATGACCTCAGGACCCTCCTCATGGCATTGCTGCCACAAGGCCTGGTGCGGATGCATGCTGCTGCCACCAATCCATCCACATCTCCGCCCCCTGAAGTGTCAGTGCCACACAGTGCGGCAGACCTTCCACCTCCGGCCACAGATGTGTCACTGCCACACAGTGCTGGAGACAGAACACCACCACCCACACGTGAGGCACATGAAACAGCAGAGAACGAAGATGCGGATGATACTGCCCTCGTGGTAAGGAGGACCCAGCAGCATGCATCTCAACCATAGGTCCGGCTTCAGCTTGGTACTGCCCTCTGCATCATCACCTTCCACTGTCACCCGATGCACTCTGCGACACTCGCCTTGGACCTCGACATGGACTGCCATATGATGTTTGATCGCCATTGACACAGCAATCAGACTGCAGACTGTACTCGTCCTCTTCCTTTGGACTTGTCATTCCCTGGAGGACCCTGGCTGGACCTCCACGGGACAACATCGTCATGTGGGCTTTGCATGGCCCTGTGCTGCTCCAGATGCAACACTCCACTGAATGTGCATTAAACATTCATATACACACAGATGTGTCATGTCTATGGCCTTTTAAGTGTGGAAGTATGGATGAATGTGGGCTCACTGGACTCCTCTTACGTCCATGTGGCTCATGTTGTAGAACAGGGGTCACAGGGTGACACATTGCCCAATGCGGTCCGGGTGGCACTGACACAACAACAGGGGCACACGCATGAGTTACTTCCTTGTCCAGCCCAGTACGGAACCACGCCCAGGGCCCTGGGGTCACATACAGACCCTTATGCTGGACTGGCATACGCCAGGCCAGCCCACTCTGCTTACGCTCACAGGGGGGACGGCAACGCTACATGTCCCCTGTCTTTCCTGTGGTGATCTGCTGCTCACAGGTCTAGTTGTCAGCATGCCACAGCCACTCCCTCATGGCTGGTTTACACCCACACCACACCCATCCAGCACACACGTCACGGGACATGTGACCCTGCCAATGAAAAGGGACGGGCGCATGTGCTCGACGCCATTTCCACTCTCTGTCTGGGTGCGTCCGTGTGGTGTTAATGTAGGCATGAGGGCCTCGGGCCCTGCAACATCACATTCCCCAGGACCGGAGGTGACATGATGGCGTCCGCAACACGATACCCAATCATACAGGGACCATGACTTTGGGACACAGACTTGGTGGCACCAGATACATTGAGGCCGGCACAGGCACACGCTACGGGACGGTGACTTTGGGTGCACTGAGGTAGGGGCACCTTAAGTGCTGAGCGGGTGTGCAGACTGCGATGATGCCCCGTCCCGGCCGTCCGGACTGCTCAGGATTTGTGTGCCCTGCTGGACCGCAGTGTAGGCCAGAGCCAGCAGGCAGCATGGGCCTACCGCCTCGTGGCATCGCATCCCGGATCACAGAGTTAGTGGCACCTCAAGGGCTGAGCGGGTGTGCAGCCTGCGATGATGCCCGATGCACTGGTATGTCCTCTGCAATGGCAAAACCAAGACCCAGAATCATATGTGAGACCTGGTGGCCTGCGGAGCGGGGCTGCATGATGTGGAGGGTGCCCTGTCCACGGGCCCCGGGCATGTGGCTTGCAGTGGCACGTGGTGGGCCCTGATTACAACACACCAAGGGCGGAAGGTGAGCAGTGACGCCTGGGTGCGCAGGGGTGGGCATGCACCGCTGGGCGGCGGGAGGGGCTGGGGTACATCTGCCTGGGTGCGAAGGGGCGGACAGGCGATGATGTCTTGTGCAATTGTGTGTACTTTGCCATTCATGTCTCTGGACTCTGTTTCAGATGACGGATCTGTTTCAGATGTGTGACCTGGTGAACTGCACTACATACAGGCACGTGGGTGGAGACACACCTGTGGCAGCAGGTGGGCAGTGTGGCCTGGGTGCGCATTGTGGCCACTCTCTCTCCCTGTCCATCTCTTCTGTTATCTGTGTCTCACTCCCCCTCTCTGTCCGTCTTTCTCTCACTCCCCCTCTCTGTCCGTCTTTCTCACGCTCCCCCTCTCTGTCCGTCTTTCTCTCGCTCCCTCTCTCTCTCCGTCTTTCTCTCGCTCCCCCTCTCTGTCCGTCTTTCTCTCGCTCCCCCTCTCTGTCCGTCTTTCTCTCGCTCCCTCTCTTTCTCTCTCTCTCTCCTTCTCTCTCTCTCTGTCCTTTGATGTGCGCAAGACACACCTTGTCATCATGATTTTTGTCTTGCAGGCTGTGACCTACGGATTGTCCCGAGGGGAGCCTCCATGTGTCTTCATTTCTGTTCTGTGTTTCTTTGAATAAATTTTCATTTGTTACATCGAAGGTGGATGTGTGATGCTCATTTTTGTGACGACACATGCATGCCACCAAATGTGATTGTGCGACATCTGGTGGATTTTTTGGTACATGTTCCGTATAGTTGATGTGGCATGTATTTGGCCGGAGGGGGGTGGGGGGAAGTCCTGGGGGTGGTGGCAGTGGATGTTGTGGCCCTGTTAGGGCTCCGAGCTGCATGATCAGTGGCTCCATGGCATCTGTTGCCCTTCAGGTGTGGCTCTGGGCTGGGCTCCATTTTGTGGTGCAGGCTGTGGTCCGACTTTGCACCAGGTCAGAGCAGGTGTTAGTTTCCTGCTGCGACGGGCCTTATCACGTGTTTTGTGGTCTTATCGCCGATCTGGCTGGCCGTTGAGAATGTTGCGGAGTGGTGTTTTCGCGGCTTTTTGCACGGGTACTCCTACTCTGCATCTCATTAGCGATAGTTGTGGGGGTCATTTGTAGCGATGTTTTTTGCGGATGCTATCGCGGGTAAAATGGTGTTCTGGGCTGTTAACACCATCTTGTGAATGGTGCGATGATTTTATCGCCACTTTGGCTGTGATAAAGTGCCGCTAACTCGGCGATAAGTCCTTGAGAATATGCCCCATTGTGTCAACTGAAGGTTGAGCCCCACCTGCATTTGTTATCAAGGGCCTTATTAATGCTCCACAGACAAGGCCCGCAATCATTTTCCAAACAAGGATCACCAGAAGTACTCTTTGGTACCCAAAGAAATGTATAAAACCCTGTTCAGGGTGATTGTATTTTGAGACAGTCCTCAGCCCCCTTCTGCAATTGTGCTTGTGGCCATAGGAGTTTAATTAAACCAACTATTCCGGTTTTGCCAAATGCCTCTTGTCTTTTTTTTCAAGGTAAATTTATATTTGAGCAACAAAATTACACAGTGTAGTGGATCACTTTCCATTGCTGCATGGCCTTTTTGATCCCATGTAATGTAAGGACATAGCAAAATCACTTAGCCAATTTCATGCCATATCTTCAAATAGACAATGTATATCTAGTGAAGCATAAGCGATAGATAATTCATTTCACTGGAATATGGTACTGGCCAGTTTCACCTGACACAGAGTTATATGAAGTGGGGTGCAAAATGAGTGTTTATCCAGCATATGTTCAGAATCTATCTCCATGATCTGGCTTCTTTATGTCCATTTTGGGTGTTATTTGGGCAACTGATGTACACATACACCCACAAACATAACTTGGCTTGATTTGAAAATTAGCTCATTTACCTAGAAATAGAATTCAGGTGCGATGTGAAAAGTTTCTCACTTTGATTTTCTTTCCCACATGTTCAGGAGCTCTAAATATGTTGAAGACACCACATATAATATGCACAATGTCAGTCACAAAACTGCACAAAGTAAGATGAGTTAGTGAAAAAGGTCATTTTTTTCATTTGACAATAGTCTTTGATTGTATGCTGAATTGCCACTATAACTCATTAATAGCCTTTGATAATTAGTCTTTTTTTCTTGCAAAACTTAAAGTATTTTTAAAGATAGTTCATTAAATTAAGCTCAGAATTGCTTGCAGCACCGCACTGCGTTAATTCCTTTGTAATTGCCCTTAGAGGGCCTTATTTACAAGGAATTAACGTAGCGCAATGCCGCAAGCCATTTGGCTATGCTGCGCTGCGTTAATTCCGAAGCAAAGGGATGCGTCATATCTACAACGATATGATAGATCCCTTTGCTCTCCCCTGCACTGGTGCACAATTAGCTGCCATGCACCAACTCAGGCACCCTTGCACCATGGTGCAAAGGTGCCTGTGTCACGGGGATGATTGTTTTTGTGCAGGAATGGAAACTTTCCTGCACAAAAACAATCACAAGAGGTGATTTCCTCTTCCTATGTGTGCTGCAGAATGCAGCAAGCATAGAAAGAGGAAAAAAACGAGGAGAAATGAAAACATTTCTCCTTGTTACGCCTCCCTATGCCTCCCCTGGGAGGCTTAGCATTCTGGCGCATTTCCAGGTTTATGATTTCTTGCAAATCTGGAAATGCAGCAGAAGCCATGGGTGTTCGTGGGAACACCCACAGCAACACCCATGGAATGCCCCTTTCTTGCAAAGTGTTGTGTGTAAAGGGGCCATATTTACAAGGACACGAAAAGCCATGCAGGTTGGCTTTACGTGTCCTTGTAAATATGGGGCAGTAGGTTGCGCTGCAGGTGCGTCATAAAAAGTGATGCACGAGTGGCGCAAGGGGCTTGTAAATAAGCCCCTGAACACTTTTCTACTCTCCCCAACAATTTTGTTGATTGACCATAATCAAATAATAAAAATTGTCAAGACTTAGGGGCCGATTCCGATTCAGGCCGGAAATGTCTCCGACCGAGCGGGACCCGGAGAGATTTCCGACCGAATCGGACCTAGCAGTCCGACCGAACGAGTACGATGCGTTCGTATGCTATCGGACTCGATTCGGTCGGACTCCATTGAAGTCAATGGGAGCCGGTCGTACAACGTGTACGCGGGCTCCCATTGACTCAATGGGTGCAAGGCGAACAAGGGCGCCCCCTACAGCGGGTACGCATCGAAGCGGGTCGCGCCGTACATGCACAGGTAGGGGGGACCCATGGGTCCCCCCTGTGTGCGACTCGCGCGGCTAGGCGTACAGGGGGGTCCGACACGGACCCCCAAAGTGCGGCTCCGACTGCTCTTTCGAGCCGGACGGCACGTGTCGGTCGGACTGCTCGCGGCGCGCATTGTACTTACCCGGCCGGGGAACGTCTCCATTGCGCGGTGCGAGTCGTGTCCGTGCGAGTCGGTCGGAGCGGTTGGGTCCCGCGAACGAGTCGGTCGGCGATTTCGCGTACACTCGCATCGTACTCGCTCGCCCGGACGCACGTCTGACTCGGTCGGGAAACAGGGCTCTGAATCGGATCCGGTAATGCCAAGTCCGATTCGGAGCCCTACCGGCCGAGATCGGAATCGGCCCCTTAATTTTGACAAATCCCGAAAATGAAACTTGATTAGGTTTTAGGTTGCTCTTTCGATTAGAATGATTATTTAATCATCATTTTATATTTTATTCGGTGACACACACAGGGCAATGCATTTTACAGCCATGCTCCTCTTTCTGGCCGAGGGTTACTAAAAGAAAAATAAGTTACTACTTATTTATACATACTTCTTCCTCCTTCATCATTTATTACAACTCTGGGGTCGATTCCGATTCGGGCCGGAAAAAGCACCGACCGACTCGGATCCGGAAAAAATACCGACCGACACGTACCCGTGGCGCACGACACGCCAAGTACGATGCAAGGCGCGAAAAATCCGACCGACACGTACCGAAACAAAGTCGACCGACCGAGCCGCACGGAAAACAGCAATCCGGCCGGAAAAACACGCGAATCCAACCGACCGACACGCACCCGGAACAAATCCGACCGAAACGTACACGCGAACTCCAAACCGCAAAGTACGATGCAAGGCGCGAAAACCACGACCGAGTCGGACGGAGGACAAGCCGTACGACCGACACGCATACAAAACCGAGCCGAAGCAACACAATACACCGCGACCGACGCGTACGCAGCATAGAAAACTGCACAAACACAGCGTGAACGAAACGGAGAACACCGTACGAGACCAATGCAGGGTCCGACTCGGTCACAAGAACGTTTTCAACATACACAAACAGCACAAAGGAAAAATCACCCAAAAAAAGGCCAAACAAGCAATCACCAAGCCAATAAATACTGGGGGGTGGGGACAGAGAACAAAGACACACCCACAACTCCACCTATATAAAGGACACAAATCACTACCATGAGCCTTTGCAAATGCCATTCCACTGCCAGCACCCAAGAGAAAGCAACCACACACCCACAGCTCATCCCTCACACAAGCCACACACCATCAGCACACCAACAAATACCTACCTCACATACACCCAGCAAAACACACACTCACACACCCTCACCTGCACACCAACACACACATCACTCACCATCACCACCCATCACCATGCCCCCCAAGAAGAATCCCAAGTTCCTAGATAGTGAATTGGAAGTCATGGTAGACGAGATCCTCAGGGTGGAGCCACAGCTGTTTGGCACACTGGTCCAACAGACCCCCATGTCGCAGAAAACCAAGATGTGGGAGAGGATCATCAACAGGGTGAACGCCCAATCACCATGTCGGCGCACAAAGACCGACATCCAGAACAGGTGGTATGACGTGCGCAGGAGGGTACGGAAAATGCTGACGAAAGACTACATCAACAGCCAACACACCGGCAGTGGCCCTCCTGCCAAGCCAATATACCTCAGGCCCTGGGAGGAGAAGGTGCGGGCCATCCTTCCGCCAGTGAGCGTATATGGACTAGAGGACATCCCAGAGCCTGGTGAGTACACAACAAATGTACACAATATACTGCCACAAAACACACACATCACTGTCAAGGGAGAGTCAAACCATGCACTCATAGCAATTACACAGCAACCAGAACAGAATCATCCCAAAATGTGTATGTCAGTCAGATAAACACAACACATGCCATCAAAAAAGTCACATCCAACTGTGCCAACACATGTACAAACACAACCACAACTACAGCTAGGCAGTGGCACAAATAGAACTAACAAACACATCCACACATGTAGCCACCACAACAACACCAACACACAGTGAAGACCACTCAAAGGAAGGAATTCTGTGTATGCTGGCCAAGTCAGTGTAGCCAATAGCATCATGGGAGTCGCAGTCACACATATTGCCCCCCACAACTGTCCCATCAACACCACCATGAACCATGCGCACATCACAGGGAGTGGAGAAGGACTCACAAGATGGCTGACACTGGCTACTGCTGTGGGGAGCACAAGGCCCTGCTGGCAACTGTGCACCAACAAACAGCAGGACACCACTGACTGACATCCTGAGAGACAACTTACACTCCCTGCAATGCAAGCACGTTCCATGGTGGGAAATCTGGCTAGCTGGGTGGGAAGGGGGACTTGCAGCACTGACCATAGTCACAAGCACCTCTCCTCACACCCCCCAACACAAACTCCACAGAACCCACCTGGTAGAATGCAATGCCCCCCATCCTAACACAAGATCCCACAAAGAACCACCACCCTGGGTTATGTTGTGTGAAGCACAGGGACACTCTTGGGACTCTTAGCCAAACAACTGCCAGGACAACACTCCCAGCCATCCTGTCAGCACAGCCAGCCCACCCCACAGGGAAGCAGAATCAAAAGGAAGGAAGCATGGGCATGCTGGGAAGGGGGGTGGAGGCAATAGCATGATGGGAGTCGTAGTCACTGATATTGGTCACCCCCACAACTGGCCCATCAACACCACCCTGAACCATGCTCACATCACAGGAAGTGGAGAAGGACTCACAAGATGGCTGACACTGGCTATTGCTGTGGGGAGCACAAGGCCCTGCTGGCAACTGTGCACCAACAAACAGCAGGACACCACTGACTGACATCCTGAGAGACAACTTACACTCCCTGCAATGCAAGCACGTTCCATGGTGGGAAATCTGGCTAGCTGGGTGGGAAGGGGACTTGCAGCACTGACCATAGTCACAAGCACCTCCCCTCACACCCCCCAACCCAAACTCCACAGAACCCACCTGGTAGAATGCAATGCCCCCCATCCTAACACAAGATCCCACAAAGAACCACCACCCTGGGTTATGTTGTGTGAAGCACAGGGACACTCTTGGGACTCTTAGCCAAACAACTGCCAGGACAACACTCCCAGCCATCCTGTCAGCACAGCCAGCCCACCCCACAGGGAAGCAGAATCAAAAGGAAGGAAGCATGGGCATGCTGGGAAGGGGGGTGGAGGCAATAGCATGATGGGAGTCGTAGTCACTGATATTGGTCACCCCCACAACTGGCCCATCAACACCACCCTGAACCATGCTCACATCACAGGAAGTGGAGAAGGACTCACAAGATGGCTGACACTGGCTACTGCTGTGGGGAGCACAAGGCCCTGCTGGCAACTGTGCACCAACAAACAGCAGGACACCACTGACTGACATCCTGAGAGACAACTTACACTCCCTGCAATGCAAGCACGTTCCATGGTGGGATAACTGGCTGGATGGCTGGGTGGGAAGGAGGACTTGCAGCACTAACCATAGTCACAAGCACCTCCCCTCACACCCCCACCAACACAAACTCCACAGTACCCACCTGGTAGAATGCAATGCCCCCCATCCTAACACAAGATCCCACAAAGAACCACCACCTTGGGTTATGTTGTGTGAAGCACAGGGACACTCTTGGGACTCTTAGCCAAACAACTGCCAGGACAACACTCCCAGCCATCCTGTCAGCACAGCCAGCCCACCCCACAGGGAAGCAGAGTCAAAGGAAGGAAGCATGGGCATGCTGGGAAGGGGGGTGGAGGCAATGGCATGATGGGAGTCGTAGTCACAGACATAGCTCACCCCCACAACTGTCCCATCAACACCACCCTGAACCATGCTCACATCACAGGGAGTGGAGAAGGACTCACAAGATGGCTGACACTGGCTACTGCTGTGGGGAGCACAAGGCCCTGCTGGCAACTGTGCACCAACAAACAGCAGGACACCACTGACTGACATCCTGAGAGACAACTTACACTCCCTGCAATGCAAGCACGTTCCATGGTGGGATAACTGGCTGGCTGGCTGGGTGGGAAGGAGGACTTGCAGCACTAACCATAGTCACAAGCACCTCCCCTCACACCCCCCAACACAAACTCCACAGTACCCACCTGGTAGAATGCAATGCCCCCCATCCTAACACAAGATCCCACAAAGAACCACCACCTTGGGTTATGTTGTGTGAAGCACAGGGACACTCTTGGGACTCTTAGCCAAACAACTGCCAGGACAACACTCCCAGCCATCCTGTCAGCACAGCCAGCCCACCCCACAGGGAAGCAGAGTCAAAAGGAAGGAAGCATGGGCATGCTGGGAAGGGGGTGGAGGCAATGGCATGATGGGAGTCGTAGTCACAGACATAGCTCACCCCCACAACTGTCCCATCAACACCACCCTGAACCATGCTCACATCACAGGGAGTGGAGAAGGACTCACAAGATGGCTGACACTGGCTACTGCTGTGGGGAGCACAAGGCCCTGCTGGCAAATGTGCACCAACAAACAGCAGGACACCACTGACTGACATCCTGAGAGACAACTTACACTCCCTGCAACGCAAGCACGTTCCATGGTGGGATAACTGACTGGCTGGGTGGGTGGTAAGGAGGGCCGGCTGTCAACCAAACACAACCAATGCAGACCATGTTCACACCCCAGAAAATACATAGAAATGCCCAAATAATGCAGGACAATGTGCCACACCAATATCAACCCCTGACTGTGACGACTTAGGACAATGCAATGTACAGGCCCGCACCCAGAGGCACAGTCACAACTGTCATGTGTGTCAACCATTGATGCCTGCAGAAACATAACATACATTGTTTGTGTCTCCCAAAAACAGGTGATGATGGGGACACAGCAGCAGACGCTGAGGAGTCCCAGTCCCAGGCTCAAGAGGATGCCGAGCTCACTGGCGTCGTACAGCCTCTGTCCTCCTCGGACGATAAAGAACAACCTGGCACATCCGGTGCAAGTCAACATGCAGCACCAGCAGGACCACCAGCTGCAGCACCAGCAGGACCACCAGCTGCACCCCCTGCACCCACCCCTCCAACGACTGTCACCACGAATACCATCCCTGCCGACATGGACAGAACAAGGAGCAACACCAGCACAGTGACCCTGGACCAACCTGGGGCCATGGACACCACCACCACCACCAACCCCCAAGGTGGACCAGGGTTATCTGTGCGTGCCACTGCACACACTGCACATGTCAGCAGGGGTGGTGGGAGGGGTGGGAGACAGAGGTCGCTGCTTGCAGACGTTGCTGGTGTGCATGATGACCCACAACTGGTACGCATAGCTGATGCGTACCAGTCCAGCACCGGAGAGCTCAGCCAGGTAGTGGGGCTCCTCAGAGACATTAAACAGCAGCAGGCTGCCCATCATGCCCGCTTGGACTCCCACATGTCCCACGTGGAGTCACACATGTCCCGTGTGGACTCACACATGTCCCGCGTGGAGTCCAAGTGGGATGCACTGCATGAGATGATGGCGGTGCACAGGGACATTTTACAATGCCTCTGCCAGATGAACAGCAACCAGTCCACACCTCCCTGTGTGCCAACAACATCTGGTGCCGAACAAACTGCAACTGCCACAGGGAGGGAGGAGGACTCTGGCGGAGAGTCCCCTGCACCGCAGCAGCCTGTACTTGAGGGCCCCCCCCCCAAGAAGAGGGGTCGCCCGAGGAGGGAAAAGTGAGAGGCTGATGGCCAAGCGCAACTCCCAGGAAGCCTGAACCTGTTCTGGATGTTCGCCTTTGTGCACAGACTGTTCACCCTGTTGACGGCAACACTACTCCCACACATTGCATGGGGAGTACAAGTTGGACCAATGTGTCAGACAACTGTGGCCCCGATACTGGGGATCCTGTCTACCAGGACTTTCAATTCACCTAGGAACTTGGGATTGCAAGATTTATGTACAGCACAACCCATCCTATGCACTATTAACACAAATGTATCACAATAAACACACTAATACACCATACTTGCCTCTGTCGTGATTCCAACGTGGGTGCTGTTATGGGGATGATGAACTGCAAAATTACACTGTGTATGCGAACTGCAACAGCAAGGACAACACAGGCATGTGAGTACAGGCAACGTGACACACATGAGGGAGACACACCACCAGGGCTACACAACACATACACACCTAGGCCATCTGACTCATTGCCTACACTGATGTTGCCAGGGAAGACGGTGCAATGCACAGACACCACACCCATTCCCAGTTGTAGTCAAGTAGCCCACAGGTGCAGTAAGCAAATGGCAGTCAAATGTGTGACCACAGACAACGCACATCACAAAGTGAAGCACAGGTTTATTACATAGTTGCAACATGCCGTAACCACTACAGATGCAAGGTAACCCCACCTGGCAGCGGTCACACAGTCAACAACTGTAGACGGAAGGAAGTCCATGGGTGTGGCGCACATCACCTGTAGGGACACAACAGCTACCAGCCTGGATGTGCAATCACGTCGTCGGTGGACACAGTTGACCAAACGAATCTGAAAGTACCCTGTGAAGGACAGAAATGACACACAGTCAAAAGCAATGGAGTACAGGACAGGACAGAACAGCAAAACTCATGCACAATACATGTTACAAGATACCCACCCAGAACCAAGTTAGCATGTCAACACTGTTGGGGAGTACAGCCCACCTGTCACCACACATCGCAACACACATCCAGTCAAGTAGCCCATGGACACACTCCAACAGCACCAGAGCACCACCCACACATCATGCCAACTCACATCATTGACATGACACCTCAGGATACTCACATTCAGCTAAAGAAGTTGGTGATGAGCTGTGTGCGGACATCACCATCACCATCATCATCATCATCGTCACTGGCATCGTGGTCCAGGCCAGGATCCTCCACAGGTGGCGGATGTTGGTCATTGTCATCCTGGATGAGAGGCAACTCCTTCTGCACTGCCAGGTTGTGGAGCATGCAGCAGACGATGATAATCTTGCACACTTTCGCAGGGGCATATGGGAGGGACCCTCCGGTCTTGTCCAGGCAGCGGAAGCGGCTCTTCAGGAGACCAAAGGTCCGCTCAATCACTCTCCTGGTCCGACCATGTGCCTCATTGTAGCGCATCTGGGCAGGTGTCACAGGGTTCCTGAGGGGTGTCAGCAACCACGGCATGTTGGGGTATCCCGAGTCACCTACGGACAGACAAGTGCACATTAGCTGACTTGGAAAAGTGGGCGGAATACTACAGATCAGATCACACACAATGGCACAAAGTCAGTACACACCGACAAGCCAGGCACGCTGGTTCTGCATCTGTGCCATCATCCTGGCGTTGCGACTACTCCTCATCACAAAGGCATCGTGTGCTGAACCAGGGAAACGGGCACACACGTGTGTGATGGTCATGTCTGCAAGACACACCACCAGTGCATTGACCGAGTGGTAGTGCTTGCGGTTCCTGTAGGCCTGCTCCTGGGCCTGTGGTGGTACCAAAGCCACATGTGTCCCATCAATGGAGCCAATTACATGCGGCATCCTCCCCAGGGCATAAAAGTCACTCTTCACGTCAGTGAGTCGTCGCAGTCTAGGGAAATAGATGTACCGGTTCAGGAAGAGCAACATTGCCGCCAAAACATCGCGGAGCACATGGCTGAACATGGTCTGTGACATCCCACCAGCAGTCGCCACAGTATGTTGGAAGGTACCAGTGGCAAAGAAGTGTAGGGCTGCCATCACCTTCACCTTGGGGGTCAGCGCTGTAGGATACGGCCGGCCAGGCTGCAAATGTGGGGACAACTGCACTGCCAAATCCTCAATCAGCTGCCTGGTGAAGCGGTACCATCGGATGCTGTCCCGTTCCACCATCGTTGCCAGGTCTGGGAATGGCCGATGGACAGCAGGAGCCCTGCAGTGCAGAGGAGAAGTAAGCAAGATTGTCAGTCACCCCACATATGCGGCATTGAACACACTCAAGATCCCAACATACATCATTATGAGGCACAACTACATGAAGTGTGCAGTACCGGAAGGACATGTATGGTACATACATGGCCAACATCTGTCAACACGGTCCAACAGGTGGCATCAATTAGTCCCAGGTTGGCCCATTGGATATCATGAGGCCGTGTCACAGTTCCCATCTCCTGCTGCCGTGTCACAATAACCCCCACAGTGACATGTGAGGACAGATGTGCCCCAGGCACCACAGCTCAACGACAGGTACATTCCCAGGGACCCTGTAATGCCACATGGACACTGGCATTACATGGAGTATCATGTATACACCACAGCAAAACAACCATGACCCCCACAGGTAGTGGCCCCACTTGCCACGGCAGGACAGACATGGACGTCTGTGACACACACGCACAACATCAGAGTCCATGCACACACAACGTGGATGTGGAGACTGTCTCCCATTGTGCACATGAAATCAGAGACATTGTAAACACTACATGCACAAAGACTGTGGAGGACCATCACTATTGTGCCACTGGGACACCCTGGCTCAAACATACCGTCCCACATGGGACTCATGGGGTATGTGACATGACATACACACACACCACTGTGAAATGTGACCATGGCACATGCATAGATATGAACAGTTGCACATCACAGTGGTCATGTACACGTAACACCCAGGATCCTGTCCCCATGAACACGTGCACAGCCTGGGGGTGGCTGCCCACAGGTGACACCCACAGGACAACATGTACACCAACATACACACAATAGGAAATGCATCCTTACATGCCTTATGATAAGGTTTGGACAGGCTGTCGTGATGTAGGTGTGCCCCTCACTCCCTGGGAGCTATCTGTGGCTGGCATATGTCCATCTGAGACAGGCATGCTGACATATGCCAGTCACATGTACAGTGATGCATTGTACCGCAATGGACCGATCGGTGCCTCCGGCCGGCCCATTGCATTCAATGTGTGCGGGTACGCGTTGTACCCCTGTGCGCGTTGTACCGCAATGGACCGATCGGTGCCTCCGGCCGGCCCATTGCATTCAATGTGTGCGGGTACGCGTTGTACCCCTGTGCGCGTTGAACTGCAATGGACCGTTCGGTGCGTCCGGCCGGCCCATTGCATTCAATGTGTGCGGGTGCAGCGTTGTACCCCTGTGCGCGTTGAAGTGCAATGGACCGATCGTTGCCTCCGGCCGGCCCATTGCATTCAATGTGTGCGGGTACGCGTTGTACCCCTGTGCGCGTTGTACCGCAATGGACCGATCGGTGCCTCCGGCCGGCCCATTGCATTCAGTATGTGCGGGTACGCGTTGTACCCCTGTGCGCGTTGTACCGCAATGGACCGATCGGTGCCTCCGGCCGGCCCATTGCATTCAATGTGTGCGGGTACGCGTTGTACCCCTGTGCGCGTTGTACCGCAATGGACCGATCGGTGCGCACCCATTGACAATGGGCTTGCCTGGCAACGGACGCGTTTTCGAATTTCGAACGAGTCGGTTGCTGGAAATTCAGTTGGTCACCCACAACAATGTTGCAAAATCATGTATGCCATGAAGTTGAGGATTTGAAGGATGCTGTGGGCGTGTTTTGGTGCTGCTATTCCATGGATTGGCCAGATTCAGAAGATGCAAACGACTTGGACCTATCACTTTGGACACAAGGGACAGTATCTGCCTCTCCAGCACATATATATTGCTGGCTGTTCCCCTGAGAGCTCACTTGCCTGCACTACATGCTCCAGGACGACATCTGCCACTGCACTGCTGCTGTCTCTGCCCCTCTGGACCCTGCAATGGCACGTACTGTGGAGAGAGCCCCAGCCTTCAGCCTTGAAGAGAACCAGGCCCTGCTGGACAGCCTACTTCCACAGTACAGCAAGCTGTATGGGACACCAGGGGAGCAGGTGAGTGTTCTGTGCACTGCCTTTCTGAATGTGCATTTTGTGTGACTAGCAAGGCTGAGAGTCTGCACGCCACTGGCTAGCAGGCTCACTGAGTAGTTGTCACCCCCATAGTGTGTAGTGACTTGCACTGGACAGGTATGGTGCAGTGACAGTGCATTTGAACATGGTTTTACTTCCCATGCAATGATACCATGTAGTGACGTCTGGCAAACTGTCCATGGTCAGCTTTGCACTGCCTGTGTACATCATGTGCCCCTGTGATTGAGACATGTATATACAACTATGTCATGCACGGATATGTTGCATGTGTGGTAATGGCCTTTTCACTTTGTCATCCTGACAGGTTAATGCCCATCGGAAGCAGGAAATCTGGAAGGACATCGTCCGGGCTGTCCGGTCCGTGGGGGTCTACAAGCGCCGGATCCGCAACTGCCAGAAGAGGTGGCAGGACCTTCGGGGCTGGACCCGGAGGATTGCACGGGTCCAGCTGAAGCTGTCGCCTCCTCGCAGGAGGGGCGGAACATGGACCCTGACCCCCACATGCTCCAGATCCTGGCGGTGGTCTTTCCAGACCTGGATGGGCAGCTGAAGGCCAGACAGCAGCAAGGAGGGGGTGAGTCAAAGACTGCACTGTGAACTCTGTATTACATGCTTTGGGCCCTCCTCTGGCCTGGTTCAACTGCCACAGTGCAGCAGTCATGTTGTCCAGGAGCCATGTCCCTCTATTGTGCACTGCCCACTGCTCATCTGATACCCAGGTGTGGCCCTTACATTCAGGAAATTGTGTCACTTGGGACTGTGTCCTTGCAGTTTGCGTCACTAAAGGTGGGGGACAGCATCTGTTTCCCTAACTCTGTTGTGGGCATCATGGGTGGGTCCATTGTTCACACAACGCCTGGGTTTGGACATGTGATCTGCGTGTTGCTTTGATATGCGGTCCACTTGCTGAGCTGAGCCACCACATGTGCCTGGGGTATGTGGCACACGCCCATGCAGCGGGTGGGAACAATGTTTGGGCCCCAGGAGTGTGCAGATTACGTGTGTCACACATACATAGCCAGCTATCCACTGTCCAGGGCTCATCCCTCATTCATGTGGAGCAGGACAGTCATGCCTACTCCAGGCCATGCAATGCACTTTGTACTCCCACTCCCGTGTATCAGCTGACACATTGTGCACAGTGATTTGACCCCTCAGGTGTCTGCCTCTGTGTCAGTGTGCTGTGGATTAGTTGCCAGGACTGCTGGGGTGTTTCTTGGTAGGGGCTCAGCATACCCCTGGAGATGTGACCATAGGAGACGATACTTGTGTGTCACATAGGTGTTTGATCAGCTGCCCGTGCAGACTAGGGTATGCGAATGTGAAGTTCAGGCAGCTGTTCCCCATTCACAGCAAATTGTGAGGGGCTCAGGTTCCGAGGGTAGTGTCACAGGTCTCCCATATGTCCAATAGGTGTGACCTGGACAGATGAGGGTTAAGATGATGTGTTGTGTGGGGGATGTACATGTGCACTTGTGCAGCTCCAGGACTTGCATTCCCCATGACCTACTATTGTGACACAGTGCATAGTGTTGTTGTCTGGCTGCCAAGTCATACATCACTGAGACAGTGATGTATGACTTAGCAGTCATGCCTCTGCCATGGCATGTGTCAACTTATTGGTGGTCCTGCAGGGGAGTGACATGTGCTACATGCACACCATAGTGGCGCTGGCTATCAGGACATGGGTGCATCATGGTGTCTGTCGCTGGTATGCATCACATGCATTTCCTATTTGACTCTGGGCATCCCTTTCATCCGGAAACCTGTACTGACTCAGTGGCAAGAGCTGTGATGTGTCCACACCGTGTCCTCTGCACTGTCCAACTACTGTGTACTTGGTGCATGTGTCCACACTGGGGTGTTGCATTCCAACAGACACCAGACAGATGGGTGCAAGGCCATGTGGGATGTGAGTGCCATGCTTGGCATCAGACTGACAATTGGCTTCTCCTGTTCAGTTAGGGCACTTTTAGCAATGTACAACTAATGATGCCAGGGCTTGCTCTGTAATGTGCTGTGCTCACAGTGGTGTGTGCGTTTGGTGCAGGTGACTGATGTCTGTCTGTTTCCCCATTGTTTGCAGATACATCCACGGCCACGGAAGGGGACAGCTCCACGGACCAGGAGGAGCCAGAGAGCCAGACTGGGTCAGCAGCCGAGGAGTGGTCGGAGGGACCCAGTGGCACGGAGGGCGAGGGGAGCCACACCGAGGAGTCCTCAGCACCATCCACCTCAGCTGAAGACCAGAGCAACTCGGAGGATGACTCCCTTGTGGAGGCGGGTGTCAGCAGCCACCACACCCCAGCTAGTGTTGCTGTCCCCGCCACCACCAGCACCACCACCGCCCTCCCATCGGCTCCCATTCCCAAGGTCCGTGGAGGCTCCCATGTTCGGGAGCGTGTCTCCTTTGGGCCAGGCACCGCACCCCCTGCCCCTGTGTCCCCTGCTGCCCTGAGTGAGGAGTCTGTGTACCTCCTTCGCCAGCTCCATGTAGGGCAGACAGCCATGCTGAGTGTCCTCCATGCGCACACCGCACTGTTGACTCAGCAGGTGTCGTTCATGGAGGGCATCTCATCGGGCATGTCTGACCTACAGAGGGGCAACAGGTCCATGGACTCCTCCCTGACGGCAGCAGTGTCCCTCCTCAGACAGTCCCTCACCCCTCCTGCCTCTGCTCCATCCACACTCCCCAGCACCTTACCCGTCCCAAGCACACACACACCGGCACAGGCACACACCAGCACACACACATCCAGCACACAGACACACACGCCACAAACTAAACGCACACGCACGCACAGTCAGGGGACTGAAACCAGACTCACAGGGGATGGGGCCCTGGTACACACACACGCATCCACGGGCACTGCACAGTCCTCAGTTGCCTCTCCCTCCAAAGCACCCTCCCTTGCCTCACCTGCAACCCCAAAGACCCAGCGCCTCGTCCTCAGTGACCTCGGCCTCTTCCCCTCCGATCCAGCTGCCCCAGCATCCAGGGGGAAGAGGAAGCCCCCCCACACGGAGCAGAGTGCCCCTCGCCCCCTGACACCCTCCCCCAGGCGCAGACATTCTGAGGCCCCCACCCGCAAGTCCCCCCGGAGTGCTAAGAGCAAGACCCCGCCGCCGCCCTGCAGCTCAAGCACCAGGTCTCCTTCCTCCATCCCTCAGGCCCCCACTCCACAGGTGCCCCCACCACACCCTGCCCCAGGTTCCCCCACCCACAGATATACCATCCCCAAGAGGCTCCGGCCTTCTCCCCCTGCCACTTGCTCTCCCGGCACCACACCCCCGCTGCGCTTGTCTGTGCCACTGATGTGGTGAGGGTGTCCTCCCCCTCTGTCCAGCCCACCTTGCCTGTTCCCCATTCTACTCCCCTGGTGGTAGGCACTGCAGTGGAGTCCACTACCACCCTGTCTGACTTGGGCACTGCAGTGGCGGACCTGTCCACTCCATCTGCAGGGTCCACTGCAGTCGTGCCGGCACCCACAACATCTGAGCCATGCCCCCCAGTTGTGCCGGCACATCATGTCAGACACCTCCACTGCAGTTGTCAGTGGCTCTTCAGCACCCACCACCCCTTCCCTGCTTCCTCCTGGTGAGCCCTGATCCTGTCCCTGCGGTGCCTGGCCTACCCCCCGGTTGCCCCTCCTAGTGGATTGTCCCTGGTTTTGTGCAGGCATGTGTAGGGTGGCATCTGCCACTGTCACCCACTTGTGACTTTGTTGATGGACTGGCCATTGGCCTTTGTTTATGTTCTACCGGACTTCTACTTTTAATGCCACATATGCTGAATAAAGCAACTTTCTGTTCTCTAGTGCTTTTGCTTCTGATGTACATGATGTTGATGATGCTAACAATGCCCTTGCTGCAGTGATGGTGATATTTGGTCTCATGATAATGAAGTGTTACTGTGCAGGAACCCATGTGGTCCAGGGGGAATGTGTCCTATCCTGTGGTGTATCCATGATACCCTAGCAGCATCTGAGGGTGTCATGTGTTCAGTATTTGGCAATGGGATTTCCTACTTAGATTGGCAATTTCACATCTGTGGCTTCCACCCCTGCACATCTGTTGTGCCTGCCATTGTTCTATTCGTCTACTTCCCTGACCGTGTGGCCATCTCCAGTGAACATGCAGGTTTGGGCATCAATGGGGAAGGACTCATCTGTGTTGTCAGTGCAACATTGCTATACAAGTGTGTTGGATCTGTGCTGATGATTCCGTTGGCACTTCCATGACCAGGCTGATGGGACGGGAGCCCTCATTTGGTGCTAATTGTTGATTGTGTGTCCCATTTCTGCCATGGTATGGTATCTGTTCGCCTCACATCTGCAGTCTCCACAGGGTATCTGCATGTGTGTGCCATTGGTGCAAATATGTGGGTCTGCATTCAGATGGTCTCTTCTGTCATTGTGTCATTGATGATTTTGACGGTGTCAGCCCCCATGGGTGTTGTTTGTCTGCACATGGCCAAAGTTATGTCTTATTTGCACTGCAGGATTTGGCTCCCCCAATTTATGTTGCAATGGGACACATACACTACTTTGCCACTGATGTGTTTGTTGTTCTGTGACCAGGAATCATCCATGCAGTTTGGCAGTTGCACCTCTTACTTTGTCAACACTTACCTTTTGGTCACTGTGATGATGGGGGTTTGGACCCCATTGCCACAATGTTCAAAATGTGCTGCAGCTATGGACCCCACACTTACCTTTTGGTCACTGTGATGATGGGGGTTTGGACCCCATTGCCACAATGTTCAAAATGTGCTGCAGCTATGGACCCCACACTTACCTTTTGGTCACTGTGATGATGGGTGTTTGGACCCCATTGCCACAATGTTCAAAATGTGCTGCAGCTATGGACCCCACACTTACCTTTTGGTCACTGTGATGAGGGGGTTTGGACCCCATTGCCACAATGTTAAAAATGTGCTGCAGCTATGGACCCCACACTTACCTTTTGGTCACTGTGATGATGGGGGTTTGGACCCCATTGCCACAATGTTAAAAATGTGCTGCAGCTATGGACCCAACACTTACCTTTTGGTCACTGTGATGATGGGTGTTTGGACTCCATTGCCACAATGTTCAAAATGTGCTGCAACTATGGACCCCACACTTACCTTTTGGTCACTGTGATGATGGGGGTTTGGACCCCATTGCCACAATGTTCAAAATGTGCTGCAGCTATGGACCCCACACTTACCTTTTGGTCACTGTGATGATGGGTGTTTGGACCCCATTGCCACAAAGTTCAAAATGTGCTGCAGCTATGGACCCCACACTTACCTTTTGGTCACTGTGATGAGGGGGGTTTGGACGCCATTGCCACAATGTTCAAAATGTGCTGCAGCTATGGACCCCACACTTACCTTTTGGTCACAGTGATGATGGGGGTTTGGACCCCATTGCCACAATGTTCAAAATGTGCTGCAGCTATGGACCCCACACTTACCTTTTGGTCACTGTGATGATGGGTGTTTGGACCCCATTGCCACAATGTTCAAAATGTGCTGCAGCTATGGACCCCACACTTACCTTTTGGTCACTGTGATGATGGGGGTTTGGACCCCATTGCCACAATGTTCAAAATGTGCTGCAGCTATGGACCCCACACTTGCCTTTTGGTCACTGTGATGATGGGGGTTTGGACCCCATTGCCACAATGGTCATGGCCTGCTTGCGTTGTGTGTGCCACACACATATTTGTGTGGCACATGTGCTAGGGGGTCACATTGTATGTTCGAAGTCATGTTCGGTGTTGTAGGCATTTGACACAGTCTACACACGTTTGTCATGGTGTTGGGGGATGTCTTCTTCTTGCATTCCCTAGGTTGTGGTGTGCTGGTTGTGTCATGCATTGTCCATCCTATGGGTGGGGGTGGTAGTGGTGGTAGGCATCCTGCCCCCCTGGGTGAGGGTGGTAGTAGTGGTAGGCATCCAGCCCCCCTGGCTAAGGGTGGTAGTAGTGGTAGGCATCCTGCCCCCCTGGGTGAGGGTGGTAGTAGTGGTAGGCATCCTGCCCCCTGGCTAAGGGTGGTAGTAGTGGTAGGCATCCTGCCCCCCTGGGTGAGGGTGGTAGTAGTGGTAGGCATCCTGCCCCCCTGGCTAAGGGTGGTAGTAGTGGTAGGCATCCTGCCCCCCTGGGTGAGGGTGGTAGTAGTGGTAGGCATCCAGCCCCCCTGGCTAAGGGTGGTAGTAGTGGTAGGCATCCTGCCCCCCTGGGTGAGGGTGGTAGTAGTGGTAGGCATCCTGCCCCCCTGGCTAAGGGTGGTAGTAGTGGTAGGCATCCTGCCCCCCTGGGTGAGGGTGGTAGTAGTGGTAGGCATCCTGCCCCCCTGGCTGAGGGTGGTAGTAGTGGTAGGCATCCTGCCCCCCTGGCTGAGGGTGGTACTAGTGGTAGGCATCCAGCCCACCCTGGGTGAGGGTGGTAGTAGTGGTAGGCATCCAGCCCCCTGGGTGAGGGTGGTAGTAGTGGTAGGCATCCTGCCCCCCTGGGTGAGGGTGGTAGTAATGGTAGGCATCCTGCCCCCCTGGCTAAGGGTGGTAGTAGTGGTAGGTATCCTGCCCCCCTGGGTGAGGGTGGTAGTAGTGGTAGGCATCCTGCCCCCCTGGCTAAGGGTGGTAGTAGTGGTAGGCATCCTGCCCCCCTGGGTGAGGGTGGTAGTAGTGGTAGGCATCCTGCCCCCCTGGCTAAGGGTGGTAGTAGTGGTAGGCATCCTGCCCCCCTGGGTGAGGGTGGTACTAGTGGTAGGCATCCAGCCCACCCTGGGTGAGGGTGGTAGTAGTGGTAGGCATCCAGCCCCCCTGGGTGAGGGTGGTAGTAGTGGTAGGCATCCTGCCCCCCTGGGTGAGGGTGGTAGTAGTGGTAGGCATCCTGCCCCCCTGGCTAAGGGTGGTAGTAGTGGTAGGCATCCTGCCCCCCTGGGTGAGGGTGGTAGTAGTGGTAGGCATCCTGCCCCCCTGGCTAAGGGTGGTAGTAGTGGTAGGCATCCTGCCCCCCTGGGTGAGGGTGGTACTAGTGGTAGGCATCCAGCCCACCCTGGGTGAGGGTGGTAGTAGTGGTAGGCATCCAGCCCCCCTGGGTGAGGGTGGTAGTAGTGGTAGGCATCCTGCCCCCCTGGGTGAGGGTGGTAGTAGTGGTAGGCATCCTGCCCCCCTGGCTGAGGGTGGTAGTAGTGGTAGGCATCCAGCCCCCCTGGGTAAGGGTGGTAGTGGTGGTAGGCATCCTGCCCCCCTGGGTAGGGGTGGTGGTGTGCATTCAGGCCCCTGTGTGCATATGTGGCATTGGTGATGGGCATCCCGCCCCTATGGTGCTGCTGTTGCTGGTGTAAGTATATTCTGCATCCCTGTGTGTGTGTGTGATGTGTCGTGTACGTGTTGTATGTGTTTTGTGGTTGGTGTCTAGCTTACCTTCTGCGCCGTACGCGTCCGTGCCTGTTCCGGTAGTATATGTAGAATATTGGTATGATCGGGACGAAGGGATTCATGGTTGGTTCGTGTCGTTCGTCCTTCTCGTTGCTTCGCGTCGTCCTCGTCGCTTCGTCTCGTCCTCGTCGCTTCGCCTCGTCCTCGTCGCTTTGCGTCGTCCTCGTCGCTGCCGTGTTCGTCTTGGAGCCGTGGATCGTGTTGTGGCGCGAATCGGAGCTTATGTGCGCCTCTCCCGGATGCTTTGACGTGCCGTGCGTAGCGACGGGTTCGGCGCGTACGGAAAGCGCATCGTACTTGTCCGGCCGGACGGGGCTGCATTTTTCCTTCCGTGCGACTCGATTCGGCGTTTCCGGATTCGCCTCGGTCGGAGAACAGGACCTGGTTTGGGTGAGTACGGCTCGGCCGGATTCTTTGCTGTTGTGCGCATCGTACTTGCTCGTTCGGTGTGCTGTACGGATCGGTCGGGAAACAGGCTTTCGCATGGCTTTTTTCCCGACCGAATGGTATTGGGTGCGCCTCCGACCGAGATCGGAATCGGCCCCTCTGTGTTAAACAAAAATGATCTCTCTTGTTTGGAACATACTTGAGGTTATGGCCGCCTTCCCTTTTATGACATTAAAGGTGACTTCAAAGCCCATCTGTGACTGATGTTCCACCAGGGCTAATATCTTTTTAGTTATGTCCCATTTTTTGTTGCGGCAGGAATCCTGTTCTTCATTATATCGCGAACTCCTGGAAGATTAATGCTCCAGTTCATTTTTTTTAAATAAACATATGTTGGTGCTCCATTGGTTGCCATTTGTTGTTTATTGAATAATTAGAATAACTTAATATTATGCCACCTTAAGCAAGTGTCTCTTTGGCTGAAGGTGGATAGCTGAGATGGATACTACAACGCGTAATCTCAGCAGACTCCTAGCATTGTGCAGGTAGAGTAATATAAGAGTGCTGGGTGTGCCAGAGAGTGTAGAGGGCTCTAAAGCTGAACTGTTCCTGAAATCATGGCTGGAGTTGTGGATTCCCCAGAAGGCGGTGTCCACATGCTTCCTAATAGAACAAGTGCACACAGCTCTGGCGGATCAGTGACTAAATATCGAGGGACAGAATATCGACTGCCCAGAATATCGATGCCAAAATATCGAGGGACAGAATATCGAGTCTCTATCTACAAACAGGTAAGTACTAAAATATCGAGTACAAAATATCGATGTTTAAAATATAGTTATCTAAAATATCGAATTTTTTAAATGTATTAAAAATAATATAAAAGTAATTAAATATTAAACACAATTAAATAAAACATAGTTAAAATAATGTCAAAAAGCTTAAAATGTAAAAATAATAAATGCAATGTTAAAAAAAACATTAATTATTTTTTAACATATATATATTTACTTAATAATATTATAAAATAATTATTAATCTTAAATATAAAATATTTAAAACATGAAAAATATATTTACATATATATATAAACAAACATATTATATAAATATTAAAATAAATAATATATAATAATTTAAATAATTAAAGTATTTTTTATGTTAATTAATCATTTACACTACATTAAATATAACAAAATTAAAAACGTTGCATAGCTAAGGGAATACAATTAGTATCACACTCCAACAACTGCAAAAGTAGGGAATTTGTTGGCTAGCGGGTGGGTACAAATTACTATTCCCACTCAAGTGAGTGGAACAGTAGGGAAAGTGTTGGATAGCGGGTGGGTAAAAATTACTATTCCTACTCCAGCGATTGGAACAGTAGGGAAAGTGTTGGATAGCGGGTGGGTACAAATTACTATTCCAACTCCAGCGAGTGGAACAGTAGGAAAAGTGTTGGATAGCGGGAGGGTAAAAATTACTATTCCCACTCCAGTGAGTGGAACAGTAGGGAAAGTGTTGGATAGCGGGAGTCTAAAAATTACTATTCCCACTCCAGTGAGTGGAACAGTAGGGAAAGTGTTGGATAGCGGGAGTGTAAAAATAACTATTCCCACTCCAGTGAGTGCAACAGTAGGGAAAGTGTTGGGTAGCGTAGGGGAATAATTGAGTAGACCCACTCCTACAATATAATTAAAATTAATTAACAAATAATTAATTAATAAAAATATATTTAGCTTCCAACATCTTCCCCTATAAACGTCACCTCCAATAGTGTAAAA
The DNA here is from genome assembly GCA_963921515.1 of Calotriton arnoldi. Taxonomy (NCBI): domain Eukaryota; kingdom Metazoa; phylum Chordata; class Amphibia; order Caudata; family Salamandridae; genus Calotriton; species Calotriton arnoldi. The sequence continues at coordinate 551 of CAWUFW010008576.1, read as the reverse complement.
TATTAATGAATCAACATAATTAATTAACATTTAATTAATTAGCTAATTACAATTAACAATCAAATTAATAACAATCATATCTAAATTAATTAACAGAATTAACACTATAAAATAACTTTGAATAAATAATAGTTAAAAATTATTAAAATTTAAATTAAATGTAACTTAATTCCCACCCTACACCCCTATCAACACTCAACACACTACTAAAAAAATGCACACAATTAACATATTAATACATTAATTTTTAATAATTAACATGTAATTAATTAATAATTAATAAAAAATAAACAATTTACATAATTATCAATTAATTGATTATTAATCACTTTTTATATATTTAATAATACATTAATTAACTTAATTAACAATAGTAATTATTGTTTGGTGTCTGACTCCTTCCAGATAACTTGCATGTGAACCACATGGGGGAGTGGTATTATTTCTTTTTCCGTTCGAAATGTTCTTTCGTGTTATGCCCAGTGGACGGTTCCCTCTGCATGCCTGTGTTGGGCTTTTTTTGTCAAAATTATTAAACAATAGTTATTATA